>JANAVB010038419.1:8767085-9409585 GCA_029216955.1 Iris pallida
TATATATTATATAATATAGTATGATATCAAGAAAAATACTCTCTTATGGACTTCATTCCCTATAAATTCTTCATCCCCACCAAAGCTTTTATTCTCTTCTCTCTCTCTCTCTCTCTCTCTCTCTCACTAGGGTTTAGGTTCTCTTCATAGGAAGAAGAGAAGAAAGAAGAAGAAGAAAAGAAAGATTAGGGTTTAACATGGGCAGTGCCTGGCTCCCTGTATGCCACACATATAGACCAATCTATGGGAGAGAGACTGGCTACTGTGGGTGGCGTGCGAGGAGCCAAGCACTCTCTCTCTCTCTCTCTCTCTCTCTCCTAAGTTTGTTTTTCATCATGTTGTGAGCTTTGATCTCTCTTTAGTTTGCAGGATTATTATTCAAAGAGGTCTAGATCCTTGGCAACAACCACCATGGCTCTTGGAGTATGTACAAGAGGTTCTATATGCATGATTCTTGCGTCTTCCTAGTTACATGTTCTTGTTGCAATAATATTAGTACACTTGATGAAGTTTTTTCTTTTTTCTTTTCAACTTTGATGATTAAATCACATGGATTATTTAGATCAATCATCACTGATATAGAAAATGAATATGAGGTTAGCTTGCTTGCATGCTTGAAGTCAGTCAGTCCTCAACTGAAATTAACAAGAGACATGAGCTTAGCTTGCATGTGATAGAAGCTGTCAGTCCTTAAATGATGAAATTAACAAGAGGTGGTGCTAAATGTTGCAAGTCTTTCTTTGTTGCTAGCTAGGCCAACCATCCACCACTCCCTGTGTCTGTCTTCTTCGTTCTTGAGATTTTGCCCAAGTAAACTTTAGAAGAATTTATTGGCTGTAGCAAAAATGAGGAAATGAGGGGGTTTGGCCAAGCCAGGGGGGGCAGTGGCTGCCCCCATCCATCATTGTACCATATCTAAGCTATAAGATTTCTGGAGAAAGCAACTGATAGCTCCATGATAATAACATGCTATGGTATGTCAGTCTCCCAAACATTTGTAGGACTAATTATTGTTTAGAAGTTTAAGTCGTGTGACATGTTAATTATTGGAGAGTTATATCCTGGTTATTTTTTTTTCTATATATCCTCCCTCATGTTTGATAATAATTTTTTTTTTCATTTATGCGTTAAGAAGGATATATGGAAAAAAGAAAATAAAAATAAAAAATCTATGGTCTATCAATCTATACTTGTAAATTATCATGACTCTAGACTAGAAGAGATGGTACATCTTGAGCCCAAAACGAAGCCATTTATTTACCGAGTCGCTAATGGGTAAGTTCGATAAGATTTTGAACTTAAGAAATCCATTAGTTCGATAAGATTTTGAACTTAAGAAATCCATTTCGAAGTGCTGGTGAGCTTTCTGAAATATTTAAACAAAAACTATCCCCCACAATTTTTTTTTAATGAAGTCCACTATTCTAAAAGTCGGTCTAGACGGCGTCTAGGTGCTAGGTGCCTGGCATGCGTCCGATGTCCGCCTCGGTGTCCGTTTAGACCCTCCGACGTTCGACTATGTATATTTTATGATTTTATGGACTTTTTTACAATTATAGAAGACTTTTTTTGAATTTTTATTATTTATTTGGACCGTCTAGATCTAGACCGTCCTAGATATTGTCTAGAATGGTCTAATGCTTTTACGACCTTGATGAAGTCTAAATAGACTAATCTAGACTAAGACTTGTGTCAAAACATAAAAAGGAAAGTAGCGTCTTCAACCAGATGTTCCAATGTTGTCAAGTCATGTGAATGATAAGCTAGCTTTTCATACTGCATGTTCAAGACTTGAGAGAGGTTTCTAGTAGGACCCGCTATAATGTTGCGGTCCCACCAAAGTTCAGAAGGGCTTACACCATTGTGGCTCCTGCAGTTAAATTTCTTGGTTTTGTTACTTGTTCTTGAAACATGTGCTACATGAGAATGAGAAGTGTGTGTGTGTGAGAGAGAAGAGTGTGTGTGGGCAGCGAGTGGGGTTCCTCATGCCTTCTTTTTCCATTTCCAAGGACTGAGCAATGGTGGTTTCCAAGGGGCAAAAGGGAAGGGAGTGAATGATGGCCACATCAAAAGACACCCAAAATTCCAAGACCCCAGAAAAACCACACTATCTATCCTCATTGGGACTCTCATTCTTTATAGGCTACCTTCAATCATGATCCTTGATCTCCTGCATGATTTGAGGTGTTGATTAAGAGAAATGCTATGCTTACAACCAACCGCCTACGTGGCATCCGTAGATTGAGGGAAAGGGGAGATCAAGTGGGATCGGGTGAGACCATGTTAGCAGGAGGTGGATGTGAATTGTAAAAAAGTTATTTGGTAGTAAACTTATATTTTCCATTTAATCGCTATTGATAATGATTAGTCACAAAAAATGTTTGGCTAAGTTTTGGATTTCATTGGATTTTTTTTTCTTTTTAGTACACTAATAATACTTGATACTTGAGGTCTTGCTAATTGGTCATGAGAAAAATTATTGTTTTAACCTAGTTGACTACTCTAGACTGTGTTGACTAGGTTTTTAGGATTTCCTTTTTTTATGTAAATGTGTACTTGAACTCCAATGTATTGAGTCATGTTTGTTTTAGTCTAAATATGCAGTAGGTATGAGAATTATCTTCATTTAATAGAATATTAGGATTAGGAAACCTTGTTCTCTTCTGTAATAAAATGTCGAAATTCGATATTTTGCTACCTTTTTCTACATTCTTCTCTCTCTCACTATCTAACTAAGGGGGGAGAAGAAGGTGATTAATAGAATACATTTTGGTGTAGTTGTTGCCACTACCAATTTTCTTTGCCCTTCTACAAGGATCATCTCACCATGATTCGATTTCTACAAATGGGGAAAAAAGACCTAAAACCTAATTTGTATGGTTGGGTTGTACTAAGCTGGCCACATAAAATGCCAAAACAAAACAATGAGCTAAGACTCGACTCGATAAAGGGATTGAAGTTAACAAAAGAGGGCTTTTGTGCCTTTTTCTTTGAATATCTTTCCTCTAATAGGTGATTAAATATATGCAGATGGTTGTGCTGTTTTATTTTCTCGTGCAGGATTATTGTACGAGATTGTAGCGAGATTGTATCAAATGATGAAGGATTTTTCAAGATGCTGAACATACTACCAGACTGAATAAATTATCTTCCATCTGTTTAAAGTTTGCAGATCCACATTATGGACCATTCCATTCAAAAGAAAATGATGAAGGTTGATATCAGTACCTAAGTTGCTTTTTAATTATCTCTTCAGAAAGAACATAATCTGTCATTTTCCGATCGATCCACGCTGATTTAGCAAGATAAGTACTCTTTCATGTTTATATATATATATATATATATATATATATATATATATATATATATATATTGAAAACATGAATTAGAAAGAAAAAAAAATATATTGAAACACATGAATTAGATTGTTTAATTGATGTACGTGTTTATGTTCGTCTCTCGGCTTGGCAGGATTTCTTTGCATTTTCTAAGAAGCTGCAGAAGGGAAGGAGGCCACTTGAAGTTGCATTGCATGAAGAATTTTGCAAGAAGTTTGTGGTTCACTGTGGCTAGCTTGTGCTTGATTTTGGATGGAATGTAATATTAAGGACAGCAAGCAAGATGAATGCCTGCTGGAGTTCAAAACAATCAACCATGTGTTTATTGTTGGGCACAAGACCGAGGCCCTTTCTCATTTCCTATTCTCTAGTCTTGTCCCAGTATTTAGCATGAATAGGCTCACTAGCTTAATTTTTTTTTTTCACGAGAAAAAAATGGATGGCCTTTTACATATCATTGAGGAAAGAGATTACATTGATTTCATTAACGGCGCTGCTATTTTGCTCGGGGCGGACCAGTCTGCTATCACGTGGCGCTCTTCCATTGGCAGGTCAACGACGTGGTACCCATATAATTAGGAGAGGCAATAGAAGAGTGCCACGCAGGCGGACTCGCTGGCCCGCCTGTGGGCAAGAAAACAGTTCTGTTTCATTAATCAACAAAGAGAGAAAAACAAAACAAAAACATGACCCTAAATTTCATAGCAGTTCCTCCCCAATGTGGATCGCGAGGTAGCTCAGCTTCAAAGCCTGGTCGTTCTCGGTCTGCAGCAGCGGCTTCGCCCCGAACTTTGCGAACACGCGCTGCAGGAGACGGCCTCGTCCCTCGCGTTGCTTAGGTAGTTGGGCCCCATGGAAGTCCTTGGCCTGGAGGCGGTTGGCGGCCTGCTGCAACTTCAACAGACCCCTCCCGTAGACGTTGTCGCAAGCGCGCAGTGCCTCCCGGAGACGACGTCCAGTCCGCTAGTCTTCAGCAACTCCTGAATTGGCAATGTTGGCGTTGAAGTTCTCGTCGCACAGCTCCGTGGCCACTGCGACGAGCCCCTGCAGGTCTGCATTCTGAGCATTGGCGGCGGACTTGAGCGTGGAGACGCAGTAGCTGTAGTACTCTGATCCCCGTGTCGCCTTCTCGCACACCTCTTCAATCGGCGTGGACGTGGAAAGAACGAAAGGAGGGCGAGGAAGAGGAGGGGAGCTGCGAGGGAGCGAAGGGCCGGCGCCATTATTTCTCTCGAAGAGAGACTTATTCTTCCGCGCCTTAACCTTAGCTCCTCTCTGTAATTTTTGCTCCTCCATTTCTCGTCGCATCGACCGGGGACTTATGTAGGCCTCCATGGCAGACCGGTTCAAATGGTAGGGAGTGAAACCGGGAATGGGAGAGTTTCAAATTCATGTTGTGATCAGGATCAGTTGTGCACTATGATCATATCAACCGATCAAAAGCCTGAAAGTTAATTTGTTGAAAACAAAAAAAAGGAAAAAAAAAGAGAAGAGAGAATAGGAAATGAGAAGAGACTCGTCTTGTGCAACGGGATTAAGTCTAACATTTATCATTTTCTTGAATAAAACTAGTGGAAGATTCGTGCGTATGATCAATCAGTTATGCTTCAGCATGAGAATTAAGTGCACTTGGCACCAAGTTTTGCAGAAGATTTAATAAGAAACCAATGTATCTTTAGGGGTGCAACTTGGGTGGGTTGGGTCGGATTTGAGGTCAACCTGAGTCCAACCGGACGAATCATAAGCCTAGTCCGTGTCCAAGCCCGGCCCGACCTCGGGTAAACATATGAAGCCCAAGACAAAGTCCGGAGGATCGGGTTTGGCTCGGGTTGAACTCGTGTTGGGTCGGGGCCATCGAGTTTATCGGGCTCTAATATAATTTGAAATAATTATAAACAAAAGTAATATTAAACACATAATCAAATAGCAATCAAGTCTTGATCATTAAAAAATAAAAACTGAAATAAAATATGTGCATATCATTGATATTTGTTGTTTCAATGATATGTATCAATTAACGTGTTTTAATCAAATATCAATGATATGTATCAATTATACGTGTGTTTTCATCGCACGTGCATATATACTAGCATATATATATATAAGTTGAGTTTCGGATTCTTCGGGTAACCGACACATGAACCCGAGTCCAACCCAATTTTTGATCGGGTTCAAATATTTTAACCCATACCCGAGCCCGAACCCGAGTATCTCCAATCCTAATCCAACCCATTAATGGGTTTACCCGATCGGGCTCGGGTTTAGCCCCCCAAGTTGCACCCCTATGTATCTTGCCGTAGCTCACCACCTCAGGATTGCTCCAAACTTCAGCTTCAAATGCTTGTGGTGGTGGCAAAATCATAAGGGTTATTTATGACACATGTTAACACATCGATAACTGCATTGCATGCACTGATACTTAAAATATGTACTTATTAACATGTGTGCAGATAGAAATCTATTCTACTATATAATAGAAAAGGATGTGGCTACGTATCCTATGACCTACTAAGCACACCCCAAATAATAAAAATAAAAATAAAATTGAAATTCCTATCCTACTCTCCCTCCCTCCTCCTCCCTCGACCCCGACCCCCTCTCCTCCCTCCTCCTCCGACCTCCGTGTGTGTGTGTGTGCCAAGTTCCAACTCCAACATTTCATTTCCTATTCTCTAGCCATGTTGTAGTATTTAGCATGAACATGCTCGCTAGCTTTTTTTTTTTTTTTTTTTCACGGAAAAAATGGATGGCCTTTACATATCATTGAGAAAAGAGATGACATTGATTTCATTACGGCGCTACTATTTGGCCTGCGGACGGGCATGTCCGCCATCATGTGGCACTCCTCCATTGGCAGGGGGCAATGGGAGAGCGTCACGCAGGCGGACAGGCTGGCCCGCCTGCGGTCAAGAAAACAGTTCTGTTTCATTAATCAACAAAGAGAGAAAAACAAAACAAAACATGACCCTAAATTTCATAGCAGTTCCTCCCCAATGTGGATCGCGAGGTAGCTCAGCTTCAAAGCCTGGTCGTTCTCGGTCTGCAGCAGCGGCTTCGCCCCGAACTTTGCGAACACGTCGCTGCAGGAGACGGCCTCGTCCCTCGCGTTGCTTAGGTAGTTGGACGCCCCATGGAAGTCCTTGGCCTGGAGGCGGTTGGCGGCCTGCTGCAACTTCAACAGACCCCTCCCGTAGACGTTGTCGCAAGCGCGCAGTGCCCTCCCGGAGACGACGTCCAGTCCGCTAGTCTTCAGCAACTCCTGAATCTTGGCAATGTTGGCGTTGAAGTTCTCGTCGCACAGCTCCGTGGCCACTGCGACGAGCCCCTGCAGGTCTGCATTCTGAGCATTGGCGGCAGACTTGAGCGTGGAGACGCAGTAGCTGTAGTACTCTGATCCCCGTGTCGCCTTCTCGCACACCTCTTCAATCGAGGCGTGGACGTGGAAGAACGAAAGGAGGGCGAGGAAGAGGAGGGAGCTGCGAGGGAGCGAAGGGCCGGCGCCATTATTTCTCTCGAAGAGAGACTTATTCTTCCGCGCCTTAACCTTAGCTCCTCTCTGTATATTTTTGCTCCTCCATTTCTCGTCGCATCGACCGGGGACTTATGTAGGCCTCCATGGCAGACCGGTTCAAATGGTAGGGAGTGAAACCAGGGAATGGGAGAGTTTCAAATTCATGTTGTGATCAGGATCAGTGTGCACTATGATCATATCAACCGATCAAAAGCCTGAGAGTTAATTTCTTCCAAAAAAGGAAAAAAAAAAAAAAAAAAAAAAAAGGAACGAGTACTCGATCTTGTGCAACAGGATTAAGTCTAACATTTATCATTTTCTTGAATAAAACTAGTGGAAGATTCGTGCATATGATCAATCAGTTATGCTTCACCATGAGAATTAAGTGCACTTGGCACCAAGTTTAGCAGAAGATTTAATAAGAAACCAATGTATCTTGCAGTAGCTCACCACCTCAGGATCCTTGTTAGCAATTCCCCGAATATAACTCATATTATACGCAAATTTTTTCGTATCTTTCAGAAACGTATAATACTTGCGTACTTTTGATCAAATCAGTTCGTAAATTTAAGCATGCGAAAATGTTTTAACGTGTTCCGTATAAATTATTGAAAAATTTGACCCAAAAACGTGGAACAATGTTTAATTAACTAAATTTGACAATATATTTAAAAATGTGAAGTTTATAACCTCAATTTTTCATTTTTCGAAAATTTGACCGAATTTTTGAACGTATTTTATTTACACTGGGCCAATTTATACTAGTACTTTTGCCATACCGAAATTTCCCCGCGGCTCAGGATTGCTCCAAAGTTCAGCATCAAATGTATGTGGGGGTGGGAAAATCATAACGGCTATTAGGACACATGTTAACACATCGGAAACTACTTTGATACTTAAAATATATATTTATTATCATGTTTTCTGATAGAAATATCTATAATAAAAATGTATATTTAGCGACGTGTTATCATCTACTTTTTGATCATATGGTCTCGACCAAGAAGTGCTCCTAGACTTCTTAGGCAATAGAATCGTGTTCACCGAATTTCAAGAGCTTTTGTTGACAATTTTACTTGGTAAATGATTACGAGGTTTTGGGGAAAAAAATAGTTTTCATACAATGACGCACATTTGTACAAAAAAAAAAAATATAGACCAAACATCTCGTGTTAACATGCACCAAGTATATAAATAATAAATCCAAGAACAGGTCCATAAATATATAAACATGAAGGGTGTGTTTGATTGTAAGGTGAAAATATGTAGAAATTTTTTTAATTATATGGGATTATTTTTTTAGGAAAAAAATTCTATAGAATTTTAAAATTTTTTTATGAAAAACTTAATTTGGGTGTTTAATTGTCATTTTTTCCATGGGAAAATAATATTTACTATGGGTTGGAAAGTTGTATTTTCCACCGTTTTAGAAAAAAATATATGGAAAATGATATTATTTTTGAAAAATAATTTCATGGAAAAAATAAGCTATCAAACACTAAAATTGATGAAAAATTTGTGATGGAAATATTTTTCATGAAAAAATGCCTAATCAAACACAGCCGAAATTAAACATAGTTCCAGAAAAAATGTACGTCAAGTTCCAAGTTACATGCATTGGAGAAAAAAATTGTAGAAATTGTACACAAAGTTACATCTATGGAAAATTTTGTTGGGATGAGTTCCCGCTTACGTGAAGGTGGCGACCAACAATATGCCAACATCATACCGGATTTTTTTAGTTAGGGAAGACTAGTTGATCTGCATGTCACCAACGGTTGATCGTGATAGCATAATTTTAGGAATGGATATGCAGACGGCCTACCATTAGACATTAGTATTTGCTTGATTTTTGTAAGGGTTTTGAAGGCCGATTAAATAGATTTCTCAACCTATCTAGGTGATTTGGAGGTTCTTTGCAGGAACTGAATCAGATAGAGACCCCATTAAATTGTTTTCGGTATTCTCATTCTTTGATAACTTGTATTAATTTTTTCATTG
Organism: Iris pallida; assembly: GCA_029216955.1. Lineage (NCBI taxonomy): Eukaryota > Viridiplantae > Streptophyta > Magnoliopsida > Asparagales > Iridaceae > Iris > Iris pallida. The sequence continues at coordinate 8,775,936 of JANAVB010038419.1, forward strand.
TATTTATTCATGTTTATTTTAGTAGTTGTGGTGATCCATGTTCGGATTAGTAAGGATAAGTTGTAAAAGAGACGATGTATCTCTTCAAATCCAGTAGTGTGATTTTTTGGGTTGGACTCCGATTGTTTCTCGGTTTTCTCTTGCGTTAGACTTCCACGTAAAACATTTGTGTTTGCGATTGTGATCGAGTGTTTGCATGTTTCTACGATTTATGTCGGCCCTCGCTAGTTTCGTGTCGATCGGGAATGATCTTTTTTGGCTGCGTCTGAGCTTCATTCCCAACAGAACGATATCAGAGGTCAGGCTAAGGGTATTACTGTCACGTGTTTGACAGATTGACCGAGTAGAAAAGATGAATGTGAAATCAATTCATATGATTAACATGAATAACACGAATTATCATTATGACAGAGCAAGATTAAGAATATATACTTTTAGGAAATAATTTATATCTATTGGTATTTTCTTCCGAAAGGCCAGTGATAAAAAAAAGACTAGTCGTCCGAGCATAAACATGTTTGTGGTTACATTCGACAATTCGTAGATAAAAATGTATGCAATCACATCACAAATATATCATACGAAGACATTATGGGAGAAGTTGTAGTTCTTGTCCACCACGAAGACCGACATCAATAAAGTGTGTATAATCAGACACAATATGTCTAAGGTACAAAGAAGATTTACTAATTATGGATAGTGTGTATGAATTCTGAGGTGTAATTGATTAGTTGTCACCAATCGGGATCAAAGGTGACGATGAATTCAGAGGCTTTGCTTGCTAGGTACTTTGTTGGACTCTTAGAAAATCGTACGAGCGTCTTTGACCACTTATGTAATGCCCCGCTCCGCGCGAGGCATTTGGGTTGGCTTGTTAGATGCGATCAGAATGTTGGACCGTGACTTGTGTTGAAAATCAAGAGAATTGAGACTGATACAGTCTCTCTTAGCTAACTAGACGAAATAGATATTGGAACGTGGCTCGCTGGTAGAGCTACGCCTAATGGAAATATGTGCGATCGAAACAAGAAGACCCTTTATGCAAGTGAGTGGAACTATCCTTCCTCCTCCTTACTCCTTCATGCTTAGTAAAAAGAAGTATTGAAATGCTATGAATTGTCCATTAATGACCTATGTCTTAGTTGCAGGATAATAAGAGATGCTTATGTTGCCTAATATTGAAACAAATTGATAATATTGTCCCTTATGTTTAATGCTGCTAAAATAAATGAAACACTTGAATAATGGAATGCGGTGTGATTGATACATGGGAAAAGAACTGGCTATGCATTAACACAATGAACTGAATGAGACTCTTGAATCATGTACATTCTGTATAACTGTTGTAAAGAAATGAGATGCTGCTGTTTCATATAAGCAATGAACTGAATAATAATTGTCCCAACAAAATAAATAAAATGTTGTTTGTTCCTCGTTGAGAGGAATGCTATGAGAAATGTTGCACTGAATCAATGAATGAGGAATGATGAGGCTTGGGATCATGAAGATCACAAAGTGGAATGATGGTAATGATGGAATGATTAGTCGTTGAACATGGCTCATAATTGAGATGAGATATTGAACTGTTGGCTTTGCTTACTTTCAGTTGTTTTACCATGCACTTGTGTTTATCGAGTCGACACGCATTCGCATGGTCATGGACGTACTTGTACAAGTCTGAGTAAGTTTTCTCGAATGGTACCTGGGACGCTGGGACCGATTTGACCCGGAAGGAAACATTGGTCGTGCTAGTGGCACGAGGTATTATGGGACATTCGGCTAGGCTTGCAACCTACCCAGAATGGTGCGTCGTAATACCTGTTGGAAAGTCCTTTATGGTGTAGTTTCACCAACGACCATGTAGTCAGGATGCATGCTAATGAATGTTTTGTGTAGACAGAGTAAGTATATCATATTATCCTGTATTTTTATGCAGGTACGAGGGAGTCGACTGTCGGTAAGAAATCACTTAAATGTGATACAGTTATTTACATGTTAAATTCAACTTGATTGATAACATGTTAATACCAACGATGATAAGATGTTGCCTTTTAGAATATTGCCATAACCTGTTGAACGATAAAACCAAGTATGCTAAACGATGTCTTCTAGAAATATTTCTATAATATGCTCAACGTGTTAACTCAATGTTGTTTAGATGATGCCTTACACAAAGAAATATATCATGCTATAACATGTTTACTTGCTTCAATGAATTTTGCTCAAGAACTGTAAACTGATGCTAGGTCCCAGATAGAAAGATAATTCTAATAAATGTTTGCTAAAATTGACCATTAAGTGTCGATTTAGAAGAGTGGGTTGGATTCTGCTAACTACATAGATGATGTACTAACCCACGTTGTGGGCACTCTTTTTAGGTGCTCGTGCTTGGAAAGTTCTGTACACGAAGATTGGCTTGATCGGTCCTGCGGCATCGAAGATTTATTGGGCATAAGCTCTCCTTGCAAAAGATGATATCTTCTGTTTATAAAGGTTATAATGTATGAAATATTGTAATCAGTTGTACCAGTGAGTTGTAAGCCAAGTCGGTATATCGAGTTGTAATCCAATGTATCAAAGTATCAAATGTAAGCTTTACGACATTTGTTAAGTTGGCTAACAATATAAAGTGAGATGTGTTGTAAGCATTGTATTTTCTTACAAATCTTATACTTTTCTTCAAGTAATAAGAGAATGCATTTTTAATATATTTTGTGACTTCAAGTTATCTGCTTATCTCAGCTGCTGTAAATCAGTAATGTATTCCTATTCGATAAAGAAATACATATCCTCGTTGACTTCAATTGTCTGCTCTTTGCTGTAATGTGTTCCTAGCTATTTGAAGATAATTAATTATGTACCGTCTTTTCCTTCTACAAGTGCAATACCAGACTTGTATGGCATCACGCCCAAGCAAGGACGATCGATTCCAAGAGAATGCATGACCCTACGGAATCGGAGCGTGATAAATTGGTATCAGAGCACGGCTTTACGTCCTTGGACTCTTATTTGATTCATTTTAAATCAAATTTGCATCGGCGATTAACCAAAGTTTCTTCCATAATCACTCAACATTGCTTTCGTGATTAAATCAAAGATTGCTTCCGCGATTATGTTATTGTTGTTCCTGTAGTCGTTTCAAGTTGTTCATGTCTGAAAATTCTTTGAACCTCTTGGCTGTTCACTGGATGTTCCATACAATAAGTCTAAATACATTGTGATGCCCCTGAATGAATGATTGTTGTTGATTTAGACACTAATGACCCAATAATGACTCGATGACTCCGATTAATCTTCTGTTTTTTAAAAAGAACCGTATCGAAGTTAGATTTTCAAATATATATTAATAGGACAAAATCGTTGTAGAACTTTCTGTAAAACTGTTTGAGTGTCAGCTGTCCAAAAGACGAACGTATTTCAGTGTTTTCGCGATTCCAGAAGCTTTCAGACACGAAAATGTGATCCGTTTGAAGTTTCGGAAAGCTAATACGAAGGGCTATGACATACTTTAATCTAGAATTTAGTAAATAGGTCTAATAGGTGCAGTATTAGTTTTAAGTAGAAAACTGACTATACGATATGAGCATTTTGTGTGTCCTATAAGCCTATGTAGTATGGATATCAAGTGAATATAGGTATCATAGGTTGTCAAGAATATATATGATATAGTACATATATATATTATTGTTAGGTATATGTGTTAGTTAATGTGTTATGTTGATACAAATGTTTATCAAGTAAGCCAAATATAGATAAGTTATATGTCATGGTATTAAAGTTCTGGGAAAGGTACTAGTGTGATACTTGGGTACAATGAGGATATTGGTATCGTGAAGTATCATGAGTAAGGATAAGTGAGTATTGGGACTTGAGTAAGGTATTCTATTTGGTATCAAGTATTAGTATTAGAGTTAGTTGGATAAGTATATGGGAGGATAAGGTATGGTCGTCAAGATACTAAGATATTGGGTATTAGAACTAGGTAATAGATAATATCAAGATGTCGAGTGCCAAGAGTAGGATGAATGAGTCCATGTGTGTATGATTGATAGGGTATGGTAAGTATAGGATATCCTGGGGTAATTTTGACAAGTAATGGTATAGAAGGATATATTGATATATTGATATTTGGTATATTGGTATATATTATGGGTAGGTAAATGTAATGGTATATGTAATAGGCATTGGGTACATCCATGTATATTAAAGGATAAATCGGCTAAAGTAACCCTAAATAGTAGGTAACTAGTACAGATGTAAGATATGTATTGATACTTGGTAATATTAGCTATTATGGCTAATACATTCAAGGTATAGACCTAGAAACGAGGTATTGACTAGCATGGACTAGAAAATCTAGTTGACGTAAGGTATTGACTCTAGAACTAAGGTATTAACTAATAATTAAGGTATTTGAGATATGGACTAAGGGTAAGTGGATAGTATCTATAGATGATATATGTGATTTGGGATGCCATAGTATGTGGTTTGTTAAAATTCATGTATGATATATAGTATATGATATAGTACTATAAGGTATCCAAGAGTATGTGGGTCTATGGTTAGAATTATGAATAGCTTAGATAGAGTTGACCCCTTTGACTAGACATTTGACCAAACCCTAGATGTTGACTTTGTTTGACTAACAGTTGACTAAGGGTTGACTTTTGACCTAGAAAGGCCTAGTATCATGTAGATTGCATTGTATACTTTAATTATTATATTATGAACTCATTGTAACCTGTACTGCTCTAAATAGGACTATGTAACTCCAGTTTGGACATCTATACATATGAGTTGCTCAGGTTATCAGACGAGTTCATTCTCTGATAGTTTTTATTTTTAATTACTACTATAATTCAAGTATTTTGAAATGTTACTTATGATTCTTGACATGATTGTATACGGATTGGTATTGTCATTGGATCTTCAGTCATAAGATGTTACTTAACTCATCACGATGGCATCGAATATTGTTCTTGTTGGTATTGGATAACATTGGATACATATATTGGATAACATTGGCTAGTAACGTGTCATAGTTGGATTCATCGTATCAGTCGGGGCGGAAGAAACACTAGTTAGATATGTGATCAAGAACTATCCGCAAGTAGTGTAAATCATTGGCTACTAGCTAGCATAAATTGTACGTATGGTTGAGCTAGCCTTCCTTAGTGTAAATTATTGAATCTTCCAAGCCGATCACATATTTAATTGGTATTCCAAACACATGGTCTAATACAGTTTTATACATTCAGTTCATCATTACATGCTCTCGCAGATTCTCTCCAGTTTATATTGTCTTAAATATGTTTTCCTTCATCGTATATAGCATTCACTATTTCACTGCTTTATAGTTTTTGTCAATTTAAATGGAACTGCTATTAGTTTATATTCGCTCCATCCTGACTGGGTACGTTGACAAAATATTACAGATAATTTAGATGACTGTCCTACCTACTACGAGGCATACGAGGGTGGCACACAGAAGTCTGAAGAGGATCCTGCACAGTAGAGGGTGCCCTAGATATAGTTTAGAACTATTAGTTTTCTTGTTATATCGGATTGTTCCGATTGTTAGTTGAGACTTATTTATATTCAGGATATGTATTTATTTGTGTTGGACATCTAAACTGTGTGTTGTGATAACTCTACTCTTATTCAGTTATCTTCTTTATCTATTTCCACATCGTGCTCTATCTTCCTTTATATTGGTCATTGAGATTATATGTTGATTATCACATTATACCTCCGTGCGAGATGGTAGGTTATATACTTCACATTGTTAGATATTAGATGTTATAGATAACCTATACAACGTTCTACCGTCGACACTGTGGTAGAACGTTAGATGTTATACTTCACATTGTTAGATATTAGATGTTATAGATAACCTATACAAAGTTCTACCGCCGACACTGCGGCGTAGGCTGGATGTACCCGTTCTCCTGCTCCTAATCAGGGTGCGGGTGTGACAGGGCCTAAGAATAAGAAACTAGTATAACCCTAGTATCGTCCACTCTAGGGGAGTCACCATAATGATTAGGTTTAATTGTCTGTATAGCTAGCCTTAGAGACTTGACCGAATAATATGGAGACCATTGGCAAACCTTAGGATGACCCTTTGGAATTAAACGAGAGACTACCAAAATATCTTATATTAGCGACGCCTAACAACGTCGCTAAACAGCAAAAAAACGTTGCTAACTACAAATAGCGATGTTTCGGGCATGTCGCGTTATTCATGGTCGCTAACTTGTAAAACGTCGCTATAGCGACGTCATTCAGCGACGCTTGACGTCGCTAGTTTTAGCGACATTTACCGACAAAAATGTTGCTAGTTAGCGACGTAACATTTCATTGCTGATTGTCGCTGTCCATTCAGGTTTTAGCGACGTTACAGTCAGAGATTAGCGACGTTTTTCGACTCTATATCTGGCAATTTTTTGGTTGCCATGTCATCATTTTACGATGTTACGATACTTGAATACCGACGTTCGGATACTAAATAATTTGCTGACCTGTACAGTTTGCCACGTCAACGTATCTGCGACGTTCGGCGACGATTACGACATTTTGATTCTCAGTTTTACGATCTAACGACGTATGTATGCGTCGCCGACCGTCGCTAAGCGTCGCTAAACGTCACTAATTCCAAAAAAATAGAATGCGGTATGCATTTCAAAATAACAATTACATTAAAATATTGTACCCATATTTAGAGTTTCAGTTTGTAAATAATAGACTCAGAGCAACCCTCCATAGAATTTTCTGGGTTCGCCGACCCCTTCGGTGGAACACTCAACACCGGTAAACCAATATAGAGACAAATAATAATAATACACTACCAATAATCAAATAAATAGAATCGAACGATCAGAAAGACAAGAAATAACAGGGTGGATACAATGGGTCACCAACAAATACGTAAAGACCCAACAAATGAAAACAAGTCCAATAAAGGACTATGCCTGGTCAGGATGAGGTTGAGGAGGAGGAGTAGGCAGTGCCTGCACATGGGACACCAGGAACCTATACTGCTCCGGGGTTAGCATCATCGGTGACGACCCATTAGTAGGAGGAAGAGGAGGCAGTGGAGCCGCTACAGTCGGTCTGGATGCGAAGCACAACCAGAAGTGTCCACTCCATGGCCAACATTATGGAGTTGGTGGTAACACCCACTTTTTGAAATAAGGGTATTTTAGTCATTTTAGTCATATTAGTCATTTTGTGATTTTCTAGATACAATTGACTTGTGTTTGTTTTAGCATTTGGTTTAACCTTAGATAATCCATATTAGAGGCTAACCATGATATAAGGATTATTTAGCTAGTTAGAAATTATTTTAGGCTTTGGTTTAATTTAGAAGGCCATTTGACCATTTTTGGGCTATTTAATTAATTGGCCTTTTAGCCTTTCTGTTAATGGGCTTAAACTCAACTTAGATAGAGAAGTGGGGCCCATGAACCAACCCTAACCCTAGGAGGACTAGTATGGTCGGCCAAAACAGGAAGCCCCCTCCCTATAAGCAGTTGCATTTGTTTTGACACCCCCTTTACAAAACCCTAGTTTCCAGCTCTCTAAAACCCTAACTTTTGCATCCGACCTCCGTTTCACCTCAAACGAAGTGCGTTGTGATCGTGGAAAGGAGAAGAACTTGCTGGAGCATTGCTAGCAAGGAGTTGGAGGCATTTGCTCGGTGGAAAACTGGTCGTCTCATTGATCGAAGAGTCAATTTTATTGGTATTTTAACTCTCAATAGGTAAACACCTAAACACTATAGTTTTTCCTAATTTTTCTTGTGTTAGCATGCATCTAGGTACCCTAGACCCACCCATGAAGTTTGGTTAAGTTTCGTGTCTGTTTGATAGGCGTGTCGGACACGTATCGGATTAGGGTGTAATGTGTTCGATGAATTGTCTCTTAGATTTCAATACTGTTATTATTGCAAACTAATTTCATGATTTGATAGCCCTAGATGTAGGGATTCATAAACCTTAGGTTTGTACAAGAGTCGACACGTATTCGTGTCCAAAACTGGACACGCACGCGCAGCACAAGGACCGTACGCGTGTCCTGCTGCTGTCGTGTCCGTTCTCACTGGACACGACGACTTGACATGAGAAAATTGGTGAGTGGATAGGGGCCATGTCTGATATGGTGCTCGTAAAATTTGGTGTGGGTTCGTGGAGAATCGAGGGAGAAATCGACGTGGCACTGATTTGGCCTGTCGCGCGCACGTTAGTTTGCGGCGTCCGATACGCGCGTCGTGCAACTCGGACACGTGTCGTGCGTCCAGTGCAGACATGTGGGCTTATAGCCCTATAGGTGGGCTACATGTAGGAGCAACCACGTGTCACGATTTGTGCTGTGTCGAGCCCTAGGTCGCGTGACACGAGTGCACGAGAACTGGATCCCAGTTTTGATACGCGAGTATTCTGGACTTCGTGTCCTAATACTTGGACACAATGACACCTAAACTTCATGTTCAAACACGTGACACGTTACCAACCTTTAGTTTCAAACATCTTTTGTTTTCGAATATATTTTAGGTCTTGTTGGGCTGTGTGAGTATCGGGTGGTTTCAGTTTTCCTGTTTTAGTTTTTCCTTTTTGTTCTATTCCAGTTTCAGTTTGCAATGTGATTCTGTTAAAACCCCACCTACAGATCCTATTTGACCCTATCTAAGAGATACATGTTATTTTGCATCATGGAGAGGGTTGTATTCGAATTTGGGTTAGCCATAGGATTGCTCGGGTTTAAATTCCAGTTTTCCTTTACTATTTAGTATTTTGTTCTGTCCCAGTTTCAGTTTTTGAATGATAATTCCTGTATTAACCAAACATACAGATCCTGTAAGACCATCATATGATACTTGCTAGTTTGCATCATGGGGAAGGCTATGTTCGAGTTTTGGTTTTGACTTGGGGTATTCAAATATGAATTAATATAGAGTATCATGCCTATAGCTGATACTTGGGTTGGTGTAGGTTTGATTTTAGGGATGCTGAGTTCAGTTACTTGATTAGTTGGGATTGATTTCAATAGTGCCAAGTCCAGTTGGTTGTTAGCAGGAATTAGTAATGCCAAGTTTAGTTAGTTTAGTTTAGTTTAGTTAGTTGATAGTTAAATAGTTGAAGTTAAAGTAGAGATTTACATGTATTGTGTATTAGTTAGGATAGAAATTGATTTTTGAAGAAGTAGTATGTATGGGTGTTGGTGATGAAGAATTCAGGAAGTAGGAGGCAGTAGGCAACTGCAGTAGCAGTAGGCCTTGGCCTAAGTGCATGGCCCTAGGGTATGGATACTTTAAGTTGATTGTGAGGTTAGGATTTAAGATTACCTTGTTTAAACTAGAAATTTTCCTAAGAAATACCTAGACTAGAGTCTTGGTATATGCTAGTCTAAGGTATAGATATTAGATATAGAGTATTATGAGTTAAGGTATTTTGTGAATTACATTGGTTGTTAGGATTAGGCTTCTTGGACCTAAGATAACACCACTCAACACCCAAATCAACTCTAGGACTGGTAGTGACCTAAAAATGGACTTGTAGACTAGTTGACCAAACTTTGACCTAGTTTGACTAGTTGGTTGACCAAAGTTGACCCAAGGTTGACTTTGACTTAGATTGACCCAAATCATGTAGAAATTGCATTGAAGGCTTTCCTTATGATATTTTAGACTGTATTATGACATGTGGTTGTTTTAAATAGGATCTTATTACTCCAGTCCAGTCACTTTTCATCATCAGCAGTTCGGATTGCCAGGCGAGTACATTCTCTGATCTTTTCATGCTTCTTTGGATATGTACTCTTGTTATAGACTAGTATACTTGATGCTGACACGACGTTCACACGGATCAGTACCCTCTGGATCTTTTTATGCGATGTTATCCCCTCGGATACATCGAGTATGTCATGTTCATGTACTTTATCATGGTCATCATGTACTCCATGTATTCACATTTATCAATGTACACTCATATGTTATTCATGTACACTCATGACCATATGAGCTCCATGTATACAGTAGTTGTTATCCATGTGCAATAACATAACATGCTTTGATCCTTGTGTATTGGTTGGGGGCAGGGGGAGTGTAGTTGGTTATGTGATCATTATCCCCAGTAGGTATCCATGTGCATTCCATAGCTGTATCCATGTGCAACCCAAGCTGTTTACATAACCAATTCATGCTCTGATTCACGTAGAAGGTTATATTATTTATCATTATATCTCAGTTTATTTTCTCTCTTGTTGATTTTCTTTACAGCGATTCATGTTTAGTTTTCTATAGCTTGCTTTATATGTCCATTCCTGATATGAACTGTTGTGAGAGATATGTGCTCGTTCCGTCCTGACTGGGCATGTTAAAATTTTTACAGTGATGATGAGGAGTACTGTCCTACTTATTATGGCATTGGCTTAGATGACACTAGCGACGTGGACCCACAGGAGGATCCCACAGTCGCTGAGGACTTGCCCATAGTCTAGCTGAGACTTAGTACTTTATTTTGTATTTTCTGTTTGAGACTTTATGAGTTGTGCTTGAGATTATTTCTGGTGGTTTACACCTAGACTTTATTGTGACTCTCTTGAGATTCTTCTTCTATTCCATCTATTGTGATTGAGTTACGTATTTTTACTCTCTATTCATAGCTTATTTAGATTGTGTTAGATATGGTGACTCAGGACAGCGTTCTACCGCCGACACTGCGGTGTAGGCTGGGCGTTCGTTACTTCTCGTGCCCTTACACTGGGTGCGGATCGTGACACGTTTTTAGTGGTGGCCCTTGCAAGTCAGTCACAATCACAACTAGTATGATTCGTAGTGGTACTCGAACTAGAGTATCATTACAGCCTGCAGTAGGATATAGGATATAAGTTAAGGTACTCAATCACATTAGAAAAACTCTCATCAAATTCTTGCTGTTAATTATCTTCTTTTGAAAACAACTGTCCTCCTTGATGATTTCGTTTCTCTTTCAGTAATTGATTCATTGTTGATCTGTCTTCAAAATAGTTAAGGAGACGATTTCATCTCTTCGGTCCATACATAACCAGATTTGCATTAGTGCGATATCGTGGTAGTACGGCAATTTAGTTGTATTGCTACGAGCCTGCTATAGAATATAGAAAGTAAGGTGTTAGAATGAGAGGATACTCAATCACTATTAAATTTCCTGAGAGATTCCTAGGACGACCCTTGAGAATCTCATTTTGAGCTTCGATTTAGATTCCCTTTCCCTTATTTTAATCCACCTTCTCCCTTGATTCTTGCATCTTGTTTGAACTCTTGTCACCAATACCCTTACTTTCTTGTGCTTAATAATGGTTAGGAAGATGGCTACACTTTATATACTCATTGGTCAAACATATGGCTAGAAGGATTACATTAAGGAATTAGAATACACGAAGATTTTGACTAAGTTATAAGAGCTTTTCTAAAAGGATGATTTAAGGATTAGTAGTTTGTAAGTTGGGATATTACCAAGGAAATTCATCTTGAAGATTCTAAGTCGTAATCACCAGAGGATTATTAAATTATATTTTGATACTGGAGAGAAAATAGTTAGAATCTATATAAATCGATTTCAGGAATTGATACTCAGTAGCTTTGCATCATCAAAAGAACCTAAAAATGTTGTCTCCAGAAAGGAGCAAAGTACAATTCATGATAATAACAATTAAAATAATAATAGAGTTATGCACTTTTAAACAATTTGAAATAAATAGTTCTTCAGCAGTTAAAAATTGTGATGTGAATAGGCAATGAATATGACCGGATTGGGTTGTACAGTTGTATCCTATTGATACGATATGGCTTATCCCGTGTGTATGAGGGGTAAGCTAACACAGTCAGTACTACTTTGGATGTGGTCATACTCATTACACTACTCCCCAGTACCCAACAGTCAATCAGTCAATGCTCTCAGAGAGAGTTCCGTGTTACATCGTGGTTTAAACTTGCAATAAAACGATTACTAATTAATTGGTAAACTAACACAAATTGTACTTGCCTTGATCTATTGACTGGATTTGGAAGTCGGTACCGGGAAGTCAAACTCGTCCTCGAAATCCTATAATTTAGAATCCTGACTTAGAACCAAATTGGAAACCATTCTAGGTGTGCTAGCTATAATCTCTAGAATTTTATCCTAGTCAAGTTTTATATTGTTACAATTATATTACTGTTACACGATTATCGATACGAATTAATTTACGAAAGAAAAAGTCAATTTAACATTTATTGGGAAAATTGCATTTTCTGATTATTTGGCAAAACTTTGTATTTTGTAATATATTTAAAACTAGGTTTTTCTTTAAATGAGAAAAACGTGAATTTTGTTTAAAAAAATTTTTCTAATTTATTTAATGTGAGAAAATAATATTGATTATCTATAAAATAATTATTTTACTATTTTCTTTTACGTGTTTACGCCAACCACAAACCAGAAAAGAATAAAACTACACTAACTTATTACAAAACCACAGAAAGTAATAAAAGCTGGATTATGCCCTTTACAGATTTTTTTACATAAATTGAAATAAGATAAAATTTGTTAGCTCTGAAAAATGTCTTGCACTAATAAATACTGAAAACAAAACTAATTAAAAAATTTAAATTTTAAGAGCCTCAGACTTGGTCCAATCGTCATAATATAGCTATTGCCTCAACGTCCGGAACAATGCCGGTTTCGTTTGTATTTCACTAAGGGCCATAGACCGATATGGTAGTCGCCCAAAATCCACTTTAAAAATATTTTGAAATCCGAAAAAATATTCCTTTATAAATTTTATAAAAATTTCGGCAGCATTCCCTCTATTTTCGGGATAACCCAAACTGGAAAATGCCAGAAACACAACCAGTAAAATGTCCTAAACCGGGGATCCAAACCAATCCACAAATATTCCAACCCAGAAAATATCACAAAGCTAAACAAAACCCAACACAATATAACCACAGAATTGTTCCGAAACGAAGTTCGAAAATATCGAAAAGCCACAGAAACAAAATAGTATAGTTCTCAAGCTATCAATGCTCAGAAAAATTCGAGATCACAATCGGCATTCCGAAACAGAGAAGACAGAGCCTATCCGGAATTATCTCAAAAATTCTGAGAACCCGAAAACCACAGAACTAACTCAGAATTCTGAGGAAACACCAAATGAAACCAACCAAAACTTATTCCGAAATGAGTCTTGGAAATACTGAGAACATAATCGGAAACTACAACCGAATCCCGTTGTGGGATCGGGGACCAAGAATCATCATAGACTACGAAACAGAAACGGGGACAACGAAATATACTTTGGGTTGCTCGGCTAGAGCTCTCAGATGAAAAAAAATAGGGAAAGAAGGTGAATCCCGTGAACTCGGATTAATCCAGAACACGCGGACAGCGGGATCGGAAAACGGGAAACCACGGACAGCAGGTCGGGACACGAGAACAGTAACGCACACAGGAAAGTGCGCACGAGGCAGCGCACGCAGGTGCCGGCGAGGCTCGAGGCGACGGCGGGATCGGGGTCGGCGGCGGAGCCGCTCGGTCGGCCGAGAGGGGGCCGCGCAGGGGATCGACGGTTGGCGACGCTGGAGGCGACGTCGGGGTGGTCCGGGCGGCTGCCGGCCTGGGCGGCGGAGACAGCGCTGCGGGAGGACTCCGACGCCGGAGTTCGGCTAGGGCTGGAATTTGGGAAAGGGGGTTTGGGTGTGGAGGAAAATGAAGTGTGGAGAAAGGAAGGAGAAGATGGTTTAAGTAGGAAGAGGAAATGGGGTTACGGGAGATGAAATGAGGAGTCGGGGTGGCCGTTTCGGAAGGCTCGGCCGAGAGGTCGTTTGGGAACGGAAAGGAAAACTTTTCTTTGCCTCAGGTTAAATGAGAGAGAAAATTAATGAGGGTTTTAGTAAAAATTAAGTAATAAGAGATGAGAGTTTTAATAAGGAATTAAATATTCCTTTCTTACGCTGGTGAAAGAAACAAAGAGAGAGAGAGAGAGAGAGAGAGAGAGAGAGAGAGAGAGAGCCTAAGAGTTTAATAAGAGTTTTCAAAAAATTGTTTTATAGGAAAAGTTAAATGAGTATTTAATAGTATTTTTTTTTAAGGAAAAATATATCATATTTATAATTACTAACAGATTTGTTTTGGGAAAAACCGAAATTTGAGTTCGGTTTTCGAAATGGATTCAAGATGGGTTCGGGACTGGTCAGGAAATCAAAATCCACGTTATTAATTTTTGAAAAGAATTTTTCTATTTGACTAATAAATAATAATTTCAAAAATAATAATTAGCAACCACACATTTAATAGAAAAAATGTAACCGAAAATGTGGGTTTCACAACCTTCCCTCCTTAGAAAATTTTGTCCTCGAAATTAAAGGATAGGGTTAGGAAATACCTCAGGTCTCAAACAAATACGGGTACTGCTCCCGTATCTCATCTTCTCGTTCCAGGTAGACTCGCCTGGGGAATTGTGCCACCACATAACTTTGACTGGGCGTCACAGAGTTTCTGGTCTTCTTCTCACCTCTGTCTAAAATTGCCACTGGCTTCTCTGGCACTGTGAGGCTCGGTCCAATCTCCAGCTCTGAATGGTCCATAATGTGACTCGGATCCGAGATGTAGCGTCTGAGCTGTGAAACATGGAAGACGTTGTGCACGCCTTCAAGATTAGCTGGTAGAGCTAATCGGTACGCTACTTCCAATTCGGCTCAAAACTTCGAATAGGCCGATACCTGGGGCTCAGCTTTTCTGCTCTGCCAAATCTGATAGTTCCTCTGGTAGGGGAGATCTTCACGAACACACTGTCTCCTTCTTCGAACTCCAATGGTCGGCGACTGCTATCAGCCCAATGTTTCTGTCTGTCCTGAGCAATTCTGAGCTTGCCTCTAATCACCTTTACCTTCTCTGCTGCATCGATCACCATTTCAGGTCCAAGCAGTACTCTTTCTCCTACGTCATCCCAAGCAAGTGGAGTGCGGCAACGACGTCCATAGAGTGCCTCGAACGGTGTCATACCGATGCTGGCTTGGTAGCTGTTATTGTAGGAGAACTCTACCAAGTGCAAGTGGTCTTTCAAGACCTTCAAATTCCAAGACGCAAGATCTCAGTATATCTTCTAGCGTCTGGATGGTCCTCTCCGATTGTCCGTCAGTTTGGGGATGATAAGCGATGCTGAACTTCAGTTGTGTTTCCAAACTGTCATGCAAACTCTTCCAAAGTGTGAGTTAAATCTAGTATCTCGGTCAGATACAATACTTACCGGTACTCCATGAATCCGGTAGATGTGTCTCATGTACAGTGCTGCCAACTTCTCGGTGGATAGACCAACCTTGAAGGGGATAAAGTGACCTGACTTCGTCAGTCGGTCCACAATAACCCAAATGTCGTCCTCCTCCTTGGGATCGAGGCAATCCTGACACAAAGTACATCGTTATATGCTCCCACTTCTACTCCGGAATGTCCAGTGGCTGTAGAAGTCCTGCGGGTCTCTGTCTGCTAGCCTTCACTTGTTAACAAATCAAGCATCTAGCCACAAATCTGGATATACCTTCTTCATTCTATACCACCAAACAATGGTACGCATATCCCGATACATCTTGTTATCTCCAGGATGTATGGAATACTGCGACTGGTGCGCTTCTTGCATCAGTTCATTCCTCCGTTTGCCAGATGGTACACACAGCCTCGTACCATTCTTCAATTCTCCGTCACTGGCGATAGGAATCCTTCAAGTGTTCCTGCCAGCATTGATCTCTGAGTTAGCAAAGCGTCTCATCTTGGAATTGTGTCTCCTTGACTTTGTCTATCAGACTTGAACGCAATTGCAACTATCATGGTTGAGTCAGCTCCAGGTACAATAGCTTCTCTCCCCAGTTTCTTATCTTTTTCTCAGGCAGTACAATCTCCAGACCAAGCTTCTCTATGTCCTCTAACAAGTGCCGCTCCTTAGTTAAAAATATCGCTACTGGGTATCGACTAAGTGTATCTGCAACCACATTAGCCTTACCCGGATGGTACTGCAAGTCGATGTCAAAATCCTTCATCAGCTCCAGCCATCTTCTTTGTCTCATGTTTAACTCCTTCTGAGTGAAAACATATTTCAGACTTTTGTGGTCTGTAAATATTTCCACTCTCTCTATAGAGATAATGCTTCCATAACTTCAAAGCAAAGATGAATGCAGCAAGCTCCAGATCATGTGGGGATAGTTCTTCTCATGAGTCCGTAATTGCCTAGATGCGTAAGCAATCACTTTCCCATGTTGTTGAAGAACGCAACCCAGTCCTTTTTCAGAGGCATCACTGTATATTGAGAAACCTCCGGTACCTGCGGGTAGCGTAAGTATCGGTGCTGTTGTAAGTCTCTTCTTCAGTTCCTCAAACGATGCCTGGCAAGCTTCTGTCCAGATGAACTCTTAATTCTTCCGAGTGAGCTTCGTCATTGGTTCAGCAATCCTGGCGAAATCCTTCACCAACTTTCGGTAGTAGCCAGCCAAGCCCGAGAAACTTCTGATTTCAACAACTGAGCTTGGGGTAGACCACTTCTCAACAGCAGCTATCTTCTTAGGATCCATCAAAATTCCTTCTCCTGTGACAACATGGCCAAAAAATCTACCTTGTCTAGAAAGAATTCACATTTAGATAGCTTACCATAGAGCTTTTCTTTCCTCAAAGTTCCCAGAACTTTCCTGAGGTGCTTTCATGCTCCTTTATTCTTCGAGTAGATCAGAATGTCATCGATGAAGACAACGACAAACTGATCTAGGTATTCATGGAAAACCTTGTTCATAAGGTTCATGAATACAGCATGAGCATTCGTTAGTCCAAACGGCATGACCAAGAATTTAAACTTCCCATACTTGGTGTTGAACCGTCTTGGGAATGTTCTCCTTCCTAACCTTGATCTGATGGTAGCCAGAGCTTAGGTCAATCTTCGAAAATACTTTAGCTCCACTCAATTGATCAAACAGGTCATCGATCTGGGGCAGAGGATACTTATTCTTGATGGTGATATTGTTCAGCGCCCGGTAGTCGATGCACATCCGCACAGTTCGTTCTTCTTGGGAACAAACAAGACAGGTGCTCCCTAGGGTGAAGCTCCATCTCTGATAAATCCAAGGGCCTTCAGTTCATTGATATAATCCTTCATCTCTTGGCCTCCTTTGGGTTGACTCTGTAGCATCCCTTAGAAAAGGAGAAGAGCCAGGGACTAGGTCAATGGTGAACTCTATGTCTCGATCTGGGGGTAATCCGGAAAGACTATCAGAAAAAACATCCATGAATTCTGCTATGATAGGGTGAGGAGGTCCAGGTTCTTCGGTGATAGAGGAGTAAGTAATACCCTCCATATCTTCTGGAGATCGAAAGATTCCAAACTCCAGCTCCTAGGTGGGCTGAAGACTACACATCTTCTGTGACAATCTATCAGTGCATGCTGCTTACTTAACCAGTCCATTCCTAGGACTACATCATAGTTAGGTAAGGGCATCACCAGTAAGGGTGCTAAGAAGTTGTGTCCAGATATTGTTATAGGACAGTTACAGGTCTCAGTGATGGGTATGGGTCCACCACCAGTCATAACTCTACATATCTTCTTACTAAATCCCGTATCTAGGTGGTGCGTAGTGATGAATTTTGTTGATATGAAACTATGTGATGTACCCGAATCAAATAATGCTAAGCAGGATGAATGCACATAAATGAAACCTGCGATGACATCAGCGGTAGGTTCCTGCTCTGGCTCTTGTTCTTCTGCTGTTAGGGCAAAAGCTCGTCCAGTCTTCTGTTGATGCTGCCCAAACTATTGTTGATGAGTAGGTAGAGGACCTTTCTTTTGAGTTGCTCCAGTCCGATGGACTGACGAGGGGCAGTCTTTTACTTGGTGGGTGGCAGACCCACAGACTAGGCAGTATCCTAGCCTCTTCCTACAGATGTTCGACTGATGCCCTGGCCTCTTGCAGAAATCGCAGACAGGAATATGCTTCTGAGGCGCTCTATCATTGGTCCTCGCCTGATGATGCTGCTGGTGATGCGAATGCCCGTTGTTATTGTGGTGGTTGGGCCTCTTCTGGTTATTCTGGAAATTGCTAGTTCCAGAATAATCTCTCTTTGAGCGAGTGGGTTGACTCTTCTCTATATCTTGAGCTCGCTCCAAGATTCTTTCATAAGTCTTAGCACCGTCTGAGATCACATGGGTACGGATCTCTTTTCTCAGACCATATCTGAACCTTTCAGCATGATCATCAGGGTCAGCTACCAAATTCTTGGCAAAACGGCTGAGTTGGCCGAATTCTGTCGCATATTCTCCAACAGTCATATTTCCTTGCTTCAGGTTCTGAAATTGCCTTTCTATCTTCCGCAACTCTGATGTTGGGAATAACTTCCTATGGAACAACCTCTTGAAGGTATTCAGTCAAGCTGCTTGTCCTGGAGTCGGGGTTCATTCCGATACCAGGTGCTTGCTATATTTACAGTTGGAGTCCTACTGCTTCAGCCTTGTGGTCTTCTGGAAGTCGAGCGACGCTTAGGAGATGCTCCATGCTGTCGAGCCATTCGTCGGCATAAACGTTTCCCTCGGTTCCCTTGAAGGGTCGAGGATTCTGTTCTTGAAACTCTCAATATCGCCCAACTTAGCAATATGATCCCCATTAATTTAAATGGCCTTAATGTTACATAAATTAATCCCTTAGATTTAGGTTTACCTTGGCAGACCTTGGTTCAAGTTGAGCTGCTTCTCCTCTCCCCAGAGCAGTCATAGCCACGTTATGAGCATTCTCCATTTCCTTCATAATCGCGGTTTGCTCTTGATGAGCTTCCGTTTGAGCTCTCTGGGCTTCTAGCACTCCTCGTAGAAGACCTATGAGGTCGGTGGGGTCCACAGGCACCGGTGGGGCAGCTGGAGTGGGTACTTCCACAGGGGGCTGCAGCTCAGTCTGGGAAGATGATGGATCCGCCGTTGTAGCAGCATACATCCCACGGGGTGCATTATGGGGACGGTCGGTCAGCTGATGGGGTGTAAAACCCGAACTTGGTTGAGGAGGTGGGGTATGATCGGGTGATGACATCCCATCGCCAGCAGGATTTGTGGCCATATTCTGGAAGGTTTAGGATTGTAAAACATAAGCAAGGTAGCCTACCAGTCTATAACAAACAAAAATAATTTATAATATATTTCGGTCCTATGTTGTGACAAATTAATTTTAGTGTTCTAAATATTTCTAGATATGTTTTCCTAAGTTGTTGATCGGACCTGCATGGGCCACCACTAAAAACATGTCACGACCCGGTCCCAATTTGTTGGGTCGAATCGGATCATGTCCAGCCTGCACCGTTGTGAGACGACGGCAGTAAGCTGTATCCAAATGCAGGTAATCACAACAACACAATCCATTTTGTCACAACATCTGAATTTCGAATATTTAAAATAAACTTTGTCCAACAAAAATACAACTGAAATAAAACTGAAGAAACTGTCTTTTATTTAACAAAAAGATAAAACATACTCTAGAGATTAGGCTCATCAGCCCCAAGATCAACATCGTCCATGTGGAATGCTGGAAGCACAGCAGGGTAGTGCTCAGGGTCGTAATAACTACTAATCAGTAGCTCTGCATCATCAAAAGAACCTAAAAATGTTGTCTCCAGTCAGGAGGGAGCAGAATACAATTCATGATAATCTAAAAATTGAAATAATAATAGAGTTATGCACTTTTAAACAATTTGAAATAAATAGTTCTTCAGCAGTTAAAACATTATGATGTGAATAGGCAATGAATATGACCGGATTGGTTGTACAGTTGTATCATATTAATACGATATGGCTTATCCCCGTGTGTATGAGGGTAAGCTAACACAGTCAGTATACTACTTTGGATGTGGTCATACTCATTACACTATCCCAGTAGCCAACAGTCAATCAGTCAATGCTCTCAGAGAGGTTCTGTGTTACATCGTGGTTTAAACTTGCAATAAAAATTACTAAATAATTGGTAAACTAACACAAATTGTACTTGCCTTGATCTATTGAATGGATTTGGAAGTCGGTACCGGGAAGTCAAACTCGTCCTCGAAATCCTACAATTTAGAATCCTGACTTAGAACCAAATTGGAAACCATTCTAGGTGTGCTAGTTATAATCTCTAGAATTTTATCCTAGTCAAGTTTTATATTGTTACAATTATACTACTGTTACACGATTATCGATACGAATTAATTTACGAAAAAAAAGTCAATTTAACATTTATTGGGAAAATTCACATTTTCTGATCATTTGGCAAAACTTTGTATTTTGTAATATATCTAAAACTAGGTTTTCTTTAAATGAGAAAAACGTGAATTTTGTTTAAATTACAAACTTGTTTTCCTTTTATTTAATGTGAGAAAATAATATTGATTATCTATAAATTATTTTACTATTTTCTTTTACGTGTTTACGCCAACCACAAACCAGAAAAGAATAAAACTACACTAACTTATTACAAACCACAGAAAGTAATAAAAGCTGGGCTTATGCCCTTTACAGATTTTTTACATAAATTGAAATAAGATAAAATTTGTTAGCTCTGAAAAATGTCTTGCACTAATAAATACTGAAAACAAAACTAATTAAATTAAATTAAAATTTATTAAGAGCCTCAGACTTGGTCCAATCGTCATAATATAGTTAATGCCTCAACGTCCGAAACAATGTCGGTTTCGTTTGCATTTCACTAAGGGCCCATAGACCGATATGGTAGTCGCCCAAAATCTACTTTAAAAATATTTCCAAAATCCGAAAAAAATATTCCTTTATAAATTTTATAAAAATTTCGCAGCATTCCCTCTATTTTCGGGATAACCCAAAACCGGGAAAATGCCAGAAACACAACCAGTAAAATATCCCAAACCAGGGATCCAAACCAATCCACAAATATTCCAACCCAGAAAATATCACAAAGCTAAAATAAAACCTAGCACAATATAACCACAAATTGTTCCGAAACGAAGTTCGGAAAATACCGAAAAGCCACAGAAACAAAATAGTATAGTTCTCAAGCCATCAATGCTCAGAAAAATTCGAGATCACAATCGGCATTCCGAAACAGAGAAGACAGAGCCTATCCAGAATTACCTCAAAAATTCCGAGAACCCGAAAACCACAGAACTAACTCGGAATTATGAGGAAACACCAATGAAACCAACCAAAACTTATTCTGAAATGAGTCTTGGAAATACCGAGAACATAATCGAAAACTACAACCGAATCCCGTTGTGGGATCGGGGACCAAGAATCATCATAGACTACGAAACAGAAACGGGGACAACGGAAATATACCTTGGGTTGCTCGGCTAGAGGTCTCAGATGAAAAAAATAGGGGAAAAAGGCGAATCCGCGAACTCGGATTAATCCAGAATACGCGGACAGCGGGATCAGAAACACAAAAAACCACGGACAGTAGGTTGGGGCACGGGAACATCAACGCACACAGGAAAGTGCGCACGAGGCAGCGCACGCTGGCGCCGACGAGGCTCGAGGCGGCGGCGCGGGATCGGGGTCGGCGGCGGGAGCCGCTCGGTCGGCCGAGAGGGGGCCGCCCAGGGGATCGGCGGCGTGCGACGCTGGAGGCGACGGTGGGGTGGTCCGGGGCGGCTGCCGGCCTGGGCGGCAGAGACATCGGCTGCGGGGAGGACTCCGACGCCGGAGTTCGGCTAGGGTTGGAATTGGGGAAAATGGGTTTGGGTGTGGAGAAAAATGAAGTGTGGAGAAAGGAAGGAGAAGATGGTTTAAGTAGAGGAAATGGGGTTACGAGAGATGAAACGAGGAGTCAGGGTGGCCGTTTCGGAAGGCTCGGCCGAGAGGTCGTTTGGGAACGGAAAGGAAAAACTTTTCCTTTGCCTCAGGTTAAATGAGAGAGAAAATTAATGAGGGTTTTAGTAAAAGTTAAGTAAATGAGAGGAGTTTTAATAAGGAATTAAATATTCCTTTCTTACGCTGGTGAAAGAAATAAAAGAGAGAGAGAGAACCTAAGTGTTTAATAAGAGTTTTAAAAAAATGTTTTATAGGAAAAGTTAAATAAGTATTTAATAAGTTTTTTTTTTTACTAAGGAAAATATATTCATATTTATAATTACTAACAGATTTGTTTTGGGAAAAAATCGAAATTTGAGTTCGGTTTTCCGAAATGGATTCAAGATGGGTTCGGGACTGGTCAGGAAATTAAAATCCACGTTATTAATTTTTGAAAAGAATTTTTCTATTTGACTAATATAATAATTTCAAAAATAATAATTAGCAACCACACATTTAATAGAAAAAATGTAACCGAAAAATTGCGTGTTTCACAGTAGCCTTATGAAGACGACCAACGGCGGTCATCCAGAGCTCGTCCATCATCCGAGCCAGAGGGTGCTGCGAGGAATTACCAGCCCCTCCCTCCGCAGATGCACTATTAAGCTCACGCTCTAGCCTAAGATACTTATCCAAGAAAAGTACGCATCTCGATAAGCATAATATTTACTACCAACCTAGTTGTTCTACATCTATGGATATATTTGCATATTTCTTAAGTTATAATAAAGTTAGTGACACGTAAAGTAATACTTACATAGCTCTGCGTGGCCCGATCATCGATGAGCTTTCTGTCCTTCCGATGGGTAGCCAGGAAGACCGTCACCATGTTGGGGTTCGCACCCTTTACCTGTTATAATAAAATATTTGTCATTAAAATTAAATATTTTATTACTACTTTCATTAAAATAATATATTACAGTAAACACGTACCAGGCGACGAAAATGTTCCGTCATGAGAATCGAGCCAGCACACCACTTCCCTGCCCTCATCCTAGCCACCTTCGCCTTCTCCGACCGTTCCTTGTACCTAGGAGCGTCGAATCTAGCCTTCATGGCAGTCCACTGCTCGGGCGTGATCCAACCTTGGATCCCTTTTCAGGAACGGTCTCGAGCCTTCTGGTCGTCGATCGCATCCCGGATCAACTTGGCGACAATGGCAAAAAATTGCTTCTCAATCGTCTCAGCCCGGTGTGGTGGACAAAAATATATTTTCTACAAGAATTAAATTGTTAGCTATACGATATGCATAAATTATGATTTATACTAAAAGCAATATACTTTAGTTACCTTGAAGTGGGCAAACCAGAATGCCTTCCTCTCGTCCGAGGCATCCGAGTAGTTGATCCAAGGCCCGTCGTAGTTGGACCACAAAAATAGCCCCAATGTCCTCGAACTGATGGAGGACGATATCTACACAACGATATTTAAATTCATTAATATAGATATAAGTATAAATAAATGTAACTAATTAACTTACTTTGTTGGCATGTCGGACGAAATCTCCATCCTCGTCTCGTCCGGAGGGGCGCATGGGGATCGCTCGGATCATATGTAGATGACGTAGGTGGGACCTTCTCCACCCGCTCCTCCATCTCCATAGTGCTGTCAGCCGGAGGAATGCTGCTAGACGGGCTAGGATCAGGCCTAGAATTGTCCGTCCTCGGAGTGCTGCCACGTACCGTCAACGCAGACGGTGATCCGAGTGGCTGGTACTCTGGAGTACTATGAGATGAGGGGCCGACACCGTCATCCACTAACGAAGTACTACTCCGTCCACCGGTGGAACGTCTACCTCGGCGGGATACTCCTCTACCGCCACGGGGGTACGATCCTCTGCATCCTGCCATACCTGATAGAAATAGATATCTACGATAATAACCATGCATTTAATATATCACAGTTTATAAAGATAGACCCGGAGCAACTCTCCATTATATTTCTAGATAATAAACATGCATTTAACATATCACAGTTTATAAAGATAGACCCGGAGCAACTCTCCGTTGAATTTCTAGATAATAACCAAGTCTATATGATAGCATCCATAAACATCCAAGTCTAGATAATAACTATGTCTAAAAAATAAGAAATATCAAGAGTTGTAAAAACATCCAAGTCTAACCCCAAAATAAGTCTACCGAAAACAAATCCGGTCAAAAGTCATATCATACTGCTCTACCCTCTACGCAGGCGCATAGATCTCCCTCCTCAGCCACTGCGCATAAGTAGGATCAATGCCCGTAAGATCAATATCCGTAGGAGCTGGATGACTGGAACTCCCAGTGTAACTGCCTTCTAGTGCCTCCTCCTTCAAAGTTATCTCGGCTTTAGGAATCACTTCCTCTTTAATAGTAGGAAGAAGTTCTTCCTTGACCTTCATCTCTTTATGTACCACTACCTCCTCAGTAGCAGGAGGAAGCACTATCTCCTCAACAGCAGGTGGTACCACTACCTCCTCAGCAACCATCTGTGCCTCTCTCAAACGACGTGCTCGAGTCATAGGTGCCACCTGGATAGATTGATGGAAGCATAGAGATTAATTAGGGATTAAACAAAATGATAGTATTAGACGTGTAATATAGAAAATTCATTACTGCATGGAGATTAATTAGTGGTTAAACATATTTACATTTTATTTTATTTTCAATCATCTTCTAAAAATTCATCTTCTTTGTCCTCCGCGCCTCATCTTCCTCTCTTCCTCATCTTCGCTTTCATCTACTTCATTTTCCTCTTCGGATACTTCTATCTTCTACACGATTGGATGTGTAATATGGAACTTCTGTTGTGTCCACGTCAACTATATTTGTTACAAAAGGTAGCTCGTCCTTCTGATAAGCTATTTCGTCAACATCGTAGGTATTTCTGGCTTTAGTCTTGCATACTGCCCACCAGTCCAACCTATTTATTTCCCGTCTAGGAAGCAGTGAAGTAAACTAGTTGATCCTGACTTGCCAGGACAAATGGTTCGTATCCTTGATATCGACGACGGTAGTTAATATCCACAAGACCATGCTTGTCAATTTTCCAACCTTGATCTTGGATCAGATGAACAAATCACACTTAAACAATACGATCTTAGCCGGCTCTATGCCATATTATATGTCAACTCCACAATCTCCCGTAAGACGCCATAGAAATTATTGTCCCAATCTACATCTTTGTAGTTTGTAGATCGGATAACAAACAACTATTTTGGTCGAATCAAGATCTGGAAAGTTCTCTCTGATCGGAGCATTTGTTGACTTGAACCTAAATCCATTCACACAATAACTTAGCCATATTTTGAATAAATGAGTCCCTTGGCTAGAGTTCTAATAGATCCATTCTGTAGTATATGTCCGGGCGATCGACCTAAATACCACAAGATAAGAAATTAAATTCAGCGTTCCGTTAATTATTGTGCAAAGTACATATACGAGAAGTAATTACTATATCACATATGCACTCAACCATGAAGGAAAATAACGTCTTATTTCCTGTTCTACTTCTTCATCCGTATGTACTGCCTACTCGACCTCACTCATCATTAAATGTGCTAAAAAACAAACACATATCCAATTAATGTAATAATAATATTGGATACTATTACATGCATAGATGACGTAAATATGGACGTATTAGTTACTTACCCTCGAGCTTCTCCACTTCATCCTCGTCGCAGTTGAGCAATATATATAACTGAGTAGCCCTTTGTTCCTCATTATTCAGATATCTTTCTCATTTTCCCGAAAGGTTTTCCAAAAGCATTGAAGACTTTCAGTATTGCATTATTAGATTCAAGATATCCATCATCATTTCTGGGATCTTTGTTACTAGTAGCAATATGTGGCTTGAAATACATTGAGCAGAAGTTTGTAATCCCCGAGAACATAGGCTTCACAAATAGAACCCTCGTCCCGAGCCTTTTTCACCTTTCCTTTAGGTGGTTCAAATACCGCTCAAATGGGTACATCCACCAATAATCGACGGGCCCACCAACACGTGCCTCGTATGATAGATTATTTGGCAAATGCTCCATGGAGTCGAAGAACCCATAAGGGAACACCTTCTCAAGCTTGCACAGCGTTACTGCAATGTCCTTCTCTGCTTTTCTAGACGATTGACAAGCAAATTAGTAGAACAAAGATCTCTGAAGAATATGCTCAACTCTGTCAACGGATCCCAAACGACCGACGGTAATAATTCCGAAATGCGATCGGAATTAACCTCCATAAATACATGACAGTCGTGGCTCTTCATACCCGTCAGTTTGTTCTCCTTCGGATCGACGCATCTTCTTAAATTCGACAAGTATCCATCAGGAAATTTTAGGCCCTGAATCCACCTACAAAGTCTCACTTTATCCTCCCTGTTAGTAAGAAAATTGCCTTAGGCTGCTTATACTTTCCATTGCCTTTATTTATCAAATTCAACGCAGGACGTCTGCATATATCTTTCAAGTCCAACCTGGCCTTGGGATTGTCTTTCTTTCCCTTTACATCCATCATAGTATTATGTTATCAAACACTTCTCGATATGCATGACATCAAGGTTATTTCTGATCAGATTGATGCTCCAATAAGGCAGGTCCAGAATATACTTCTTTCGTCCAATTATGAGTGCGGCCAAATCACACTTGTATCTCTTTGTAGGTTGTTCGATAGCACTTGGAAAATCCTTGACCTCTATATCGTGCCTTCTGTCACCTTGGTGGTGGATTGGCCTTCTCCACAACGCCGGCACGAAATGCATTCATGTTCCTCCAGAACGGGATGATCCTTCGACAAGAACTGTAGATGACAATCAAAGAAGCACAATTTTTCTTCGCATTTAAATAGAAGCCTTGTGTGGTCCATGCAATACGGACATGAGAGACGACCATGAGTGCTCCATCTAGATAACATTCCATAGGCCAAAAAGTCGTTGATAGTCCACATCAGTGCGGCCCTCATCTGTAAATTCTATTTTTTAGAACATCATAGGTGTTGGCACCTACTTCCCACAGCTAATTTAACTCATCTATCAATGGCTGTAAATATACATCGATGTTCTTCTTCGGATTGTTCGGACCCGTGATAATAATGGTGAGAAACATATACGGAGTCTTCATGCACATCCAAGGCGGTAGATTATACGGAGTGACAATCACAGGCCAACACGAATACTGGGAGCCCGAAAGTCCGAATAGGGTAAAACCGTCGGAGGAGAGACCCAATCTGACATTACGCGGATCCGAAGCAAAATTTGGATAATCTCGATCAAAGTGCTTCCATGCTTCTCCATCAGATGGGTGATCCAACACTCATTCGATCCTCATATTTTTGCAGTCTCCTTCACCATAAATAATCTCTGCAATTGCGACGTCAACGGCAAGTAGTGCATCAAATCGGTAGGCTTCCTTGCACCGGGAGTCCTACTTGAACTTGTTGCCTTGTAGCGATCAGCACCATAAAATTAGTACACATTTTCATCCTTGTCGTCTTTGTAGTACAACATGCACCCGTTGCGACTTGCATTAATTTTCTCGTATCCCATCCAGAGAGATCTTACCATCCTCTTAGACCGGTAGAAGTCTGTAGGTAACTTTGCACCTTCCGACAAGATCTCTATAATCAACTCGATGATTTGGTTGTAGCATTCTTGAGACATGTTAAAATTGGACTTAATGCTCAGCAGTCTTGTAACCACCTTCAACGGTGATGATCCTCACAACCAGGATACAAAGGAGTCATTGTATTCTCCAGCAACTCCATAAACTTTGCAGCATCGGCATTCGGTGCCTCCTCGCCGCATCATTAATGTCTGGATCGAAACTAGGCCCTGCAGCGTCAAAAAACCATGTTCACCCATCCTTCGTCGTAACCAGCGTGGTCATGGACATCTATATACGAGAAATTAGGCTCCATCTCCGATGCTAAAAGCACAAGTTCTCGTGACGTCCACTGATAGTAATTCGACATAAAACTTCTCGAGTACAAATGATATGTCACATCCATTCTTGATCATATTTCATGTTGCGACATCTCACACATGGACACTTATTTTGGTACGATCCGTGTACTGAGAAATGCCTTGACAAACTGCAGGAATTGCTCTACCCCATGTACAAATTCATCCCGCACCGTATATGTCATCAGAAGGATGATGTACATCCACGAACGATGCCACAAATAGTAATTCATATCCATTTGACAATAATTCTTTACAGATAGATACACATTATTCGAGTATATTCCAAATTGATGCATATAGACACATGAGTATCAAATAAGTGTCATCACATATTCAATAAGAATGCCCCTCTCTAACCCCCCTCTACTTTTCTGCTTCTCTTTCGACTCTCTCAGCATCCTATTCAGCATCATATGATATCTTTCTCAACCTCAGCCTAGAGAAGTGTTGAAATAATAATGTTAACCAAGGTTCACAGTATCGGTATCGGTATCATTTACGGTTGATATCCTGAATCTCATAGCTTCCGCTAGCAGAGCACAATATAGAGCCAAACGTGAAGTAGAGCTTCACATTCAAAGTATTAGAAGTAAAAAGTTTTTAATTGGTGGTGGGAGTCAGAATCCTTTCTCGTCCCATCACCAATCGAAAATTTTTACTTCTAATATTTTGAATATGAAGATCTGCTTCACGTTTGGCTCTACATTGTACTCTGCTCGCGAAAGATATGAGATTCATGATATCAACTGTAAATGATACCGATAACGATACCGATACCGAAACCGATACTGTGAACCTTGGTTAAATTAATATTTCTTCACTTCTTTAGGGTGAGGTTGAGGTGATATCCTGTGTTGCAGAATAGTCGGCTCAATGACCGAATGAGAAGAAAGGAAGTAGGGAGCTCACTCTATACACTCTAGGATATTACGATATACTACTAGTATACTCACTCTATACACTCTTACTTATGCAAGCATTTTGAGGCAATCCGCGTTATACTAGATTTTCGAAAAAATCTATAACTCTGATAGGCCCAAAGGCTTGGCATAAGTAAATTTAATTTTTATAAAAGGGCTCAAAATACTGTACCAATCATACCTACACATCTAGGATACTCTATACACTGTAGGTACTAGGATACTTCTTAGCAAGCTTCTTAGAGTAGGTAATCCCAATATCTTAGGATACTCTATATACTCTAGAGGATACTCTATAGGTACTAGGATACTCTATACACTCTAGGTACTAGGATACTCTATATATACACTCTAGGTATTAGGATACTCTATATACCAAGGTTCAGTATCAGTATCGGAATCGGTATCGAACTATTCCTACGAGTATTGGTATCGGCGATATCGGTAGTATCGAGGTTTCAGATCGAAGTATCAGATTTTTTGGTATCGAAAAAATAATTATTAATAAATTATTTACATTTAAAAATATATTTTATACCTTTAGGCATAATTTAAGTATTTTTAGTGTTATTTCGTAGTACTTTTGAAATTAAATAACATTGTAATCACCCTTAGCGATTGGTTTACATATAATAGATTGATTTTCTTCTTTTACATATTTTTACAACCTTATTATGCTTTAAAACCTTGATGATTTGTCTTTTTCGTTTAATTTTCTTTGCCAAATTGACCGAAAAAGAGGCCCTCAATGTTGGTATCGGGTATCGGTCGGTATCGGATCGGGACATGCCAAATCGTATCGGTATCGGCCGTATTAGATATCGGCCGATACTTTAAACCATGTATACTTCTTAGGATACCTCATGTTCTAACCTGTCACAGGATATTCACCTCCTAGACACTCAAGTTCACTCATAGGATACCTCACTCTAATACTCACTCACTAGGATGCACATTAGCCCGTAGCCACTCATGTGTTCTCACAATGGGGTTGCCACATAAAACTATTTTTTGACAGTCCCCTCCTCTCCAAACTGTCACATACTCACAAGCATGTGAGTGTGACACACTAAACAACATGTCGTATCAGCATGTGTGTGTTGTGTTAGCATATCGTGTCAGTATCGTGTCAGCGTGTGTGCGTATCGTGTCAGGTGTGTGTGTCGTGTCAGCATGTGTGTCGTGTCTGTGTCAGCACGTCAGGAGGAGGGAGCTAGGGTTAGGGTTTACCTGCCTTAGTCGGAGTCGGGTCGGGGTCGCCCGGGATAGAGCAGCGGTAGAGGGGACTGGTCTGGTCGGCGTCGACGAGGGGGCTCGACGGTGGAGGTACGACGGAGGGACGGGGGTCACCGATTGAGGGGGGTCGCCGAGGGGAGGGGGTCGCCGCGGGGAGGGGTTGTCGAGAGAGAGGGGGAGAGGGAGAGAGATTTGGGGCTCGAGGCGCACGAGAGATCGAAAATTTTGGGGGAAATAAAATGAATTTGATCGGTTCCCAACACCCTATATGAAAGATTTTAGCGACGTCTTATAAAGACGTCGCTAAACGTCACTGTTAACTAATAAACTTGCGACGTACTGGAGTAAGAGTCACAAAACGTCGCTGAATAAAATCAACCATCGACGTTTTGCGACTAAACCGCGACTTGTTCTTTCCAAACCATAATGCTAGTCGCTATCAGTCGCTAAATGTCGCTGAATACGATGTTCAGCGATGTCACTTTGATACGTCACTAATATAGCCTTCCTTCCTGGAATTTTTGAATATTTTTTATTATTTAATTGATTTGAATGGTGACTTTTAGATTTTATAAATAATTATTTAGTTAATTATTATGGTAGATAATTTTAGTCATGATTAGAAATTTGAGTACAAGACAACTAGGAATCATGGCACGGATAGTGCAGTAGCGTGCCTTGACTAGTGTATTAGCCATGCCAAGGAAGGCCGAGCCATCGGTGTGTCCTAACTAAGAAAACCAGGCAAAGCTATAGCATGACCATTAGAAATAGTTTAATTAATTATTATTAGATTTATTGACTCTGCAGGAACCCGGTTGAACCAAACTAGTCCAGACTGGATCCGAACTAAATCCAAACCAGGTAGGCATGTAGTGGGACAAAATACGGTCTTGTAGACATGTTTGGTAAGTGCAAATATTTTTATATATATTTTAGGAATTGATAATTATTTTCTAAATATTTGTTATATGTACATTATAGGTATTATTATTAAAAATGTTTTACCAATTTTGTATGATCTTCTAAAATCAGATAAGTAGTGTGCGCGTTGTATCCATCAATAAAATGACAATCAGCCTATTATTAATTGCCATTAGGATTATTATTTATTATTTTCAGTTTATTGGTATTGTTATTTAATATTATTATTTTATTGGTTATATTTAATAGTTATATTAATTGTTATATTAATTATTATCATGTGATTTATAATTTATGTATGAATATAATATATTAAATATATGTACGTGTATAGATATATATATATATATATATATATATATATATAAATATTAAATATATGTGTATATATATAAATATACGTATAAATAAATATATGTGTATATAGTAGTATGTAAGTATATACATATAAATGTGTATATACGAATATATTATATAAGTGTGTATATATAAATACAGGTTATATACGTGTACGTGTATGTATATACGTATATATATTTATATAGGAATATATAGGTGTATATAAATATGCGTATATGTGTATGTATATACGAGTATATATAAATGAATATGCGTGTGTATATATATATATACATGTGTATGTAGGTATGTATGTATGTAAATACGCATGTGCGTATGTGTATGATTATATGTAAATATACGTATATGGATATACATGTGTGTATATGTATACATATATATATATAGATGTATATAATAATTATAAAATAGAATAAGAAAAAGAAAAAGAAATGGAAAGAATAAAGAATTAGGAGCAATAGCAGCTTCGGCCCAGGCAGGCCCAGCCCAGGCCGACCCCCTAATTCCCCACAGCCAAGTTCCCAAAGAACCGAGCAGTAACCTAAGACCCATTCGGTTCAGTTAACGAATCGAGCAACAGCCGAGAGCTACATATAAGGGGATCGACGCGCAAACCCAAAACCCTAACCAAATCGTGCGCCACCAGACTTCCACCCCGGGCGCAGCTCTACGCGCGCGCGCACCGCCGCGAGGCACCGCCGGCGGCCAGGACCACCACGCGCACGCACGGAGCAAAGTACTGCACAGCAGAAAAAAACGGGTGGACGGTCAACTTCGTGCCGAGGTTGCGTCGTTCACGCTCGTCCTTTTGACGAGCCGTTTCTTCAGGTATGTACCCAATATAACCGCCTTTGGATTCTTCTAATTAGATTTAATTGTAGTACTTTAGGTTGCCCAAGAGATCGATGCAAAGTCGACGAAAAACAGTCCTAAACAGGAGATAAAACCGACCCAACCCCCTGATTTGGAAGGCGGATTCCAGCCAATCCATCGATCGATTGGAAAATCCAATTGAACAGACTTATAGCTAACCTATAGGAGATCATGACCCTTTTTGTAGTTTCAGATTTTATATAGTAGGAACAAAGAAATCAGTTTTCGAAGTTGAGCAAAAACCTCTTTGAAAATAGTTTAGAAAACTTGAAAAACCATCCACACGACGTGCGTCCCGCCATTTCGGGCTACGTGGTCGTGGACCGAAGGCATCGAAAGCTGCGTAACAGCTTCGTGGTCGTGTGGGCTTTGGCAGAATTCAAATTGGTCGCGTGTGCGCGACGAATTTGATGCGTATCCGTCGAAATTTACCGTATCGTGCACTTTGCAAATTTCTCAATTACTTTGTGTACGCTCGTCAGATCGAGACGAAACTTATGCCAGCAGGACCGTATCGTTTTTCTGGTCCTGCATGCCAAGTTTGGTCCAATTCTGAGACAGTTGAATCGTACGTCGTTTTGTGGGCCCCACGGTCCCACTCAACGGGCGATTTTGTGCACGGCCTGCCGAAATCCAACTTTGGACATACTGTAGGAGCGTAAAAAGTGCTTCAAAGAAAGTGTCATCTCATTCATAAGTGATCTGTTTACGCCAAGCAGAGCGGTTAATCTTTTTACGTCCAAGACAAGGCTAATCGCTTTACGCCTAAGCATGCTGATCATTTTACGTTTGGGTCTACACCCATGGTTTTACGCCAAGGACGAATCAGCCACTTTTACGCTGGACAAAGCTGTCAAATCTCGCATTTAATGCAAACTCTGACATGGAGATCTTAATGATGGCATATATCACAAGGGGATTTGTTTTATACAGAGACCAATGTTGTCGTTTAGTATGTGGATTGAGCTACTTTACGCCCACACTACGGCTTCTTTTACGCACGAAGACTATACGAGCTTTTACGCTCAACCGCTGACGTGTGCGTAAAGTCTATTTGAGCTACTTTACGCTCAAGGTTATTTAACAACCACTTTACGCGGGAAGTCTATGTCAAGGCTATTTTTTGCCTAATCTACTGCTTTAGGCTCAGAGTATATTGAGGCTATTTTTATGCCCTATTCTCCTCCACCAGCTTGGAACGTGGTCTGCCTACGTGGTTTTCATGCCATTCTTCTCGAAGAACGTGTGTACATGCATCCTATTCTTACTGAAATGATGGGACACATGTCAACATATGCAGAGGTTGGCTTCGATCATGGATGGCAGTTGTTAGCGTAAAGATGAAACTTTTGCTAAGTTTTTACGCACAAGAGCCCAAGTCTATAAATAGACTTATTTTTCTCATAACACAGGGAGAGAGACAGGAGAGAATACAGAGATCAGAACTTAGAGATTTTGATTCTCCAGAGCATTCTTCTTCAACCTTTCTTTCAGAACAGAGTGAAGCAAAGCAGGAAAGCATTCGGCCTCGCCATCAGTGCCCAAGTGCGTCGATACCTTTCTGGTGACTTAGTTCTTCCAGTTGTTCTACTTCAAGCAGTGATCTTCATTATCATCATATGGTCCAAGGAACAAAGTGATCATTTACGAATCAGACTTCTACAGCAATACTTTCCCAGAATCAAATTTGTACTTCTTATACTTTTTCTCGTTTTATTTTCAAAAGCCAATTCCTCAAGGCATTTTGTTAAGTGAAAGAAAAATAGCGACTCTGCTAGGGACGACCTTCTCCTCTGACGAGGAGGCAATTGCTCAATATGATGATGTTTCGGTCGGTTCGACCAAGAAGACTCTGGTTGTACACTTCGACCAGACTGCCTACGAAGAAATGCTCCGAACTGTGGGTGGTTCTCGCTGCTCCAATGTTCAAAAATCTCGCAAAGCACGAAAAGTTTGGATTCCTAAATCTAATGTAGCTGCTGATCTCTCTGTTGCTTCTGATAGCAAGGGAATTCTTTCCACTCCTGTTGTATGGGCTCTCGTTCGTAACGAGGCAGTCCTTACTTCTGCGTTGCTCTCTAAGTATGATAATTTGTCTCCCGTCTGTGACGGTGTAGATGATCAGGTTCCACACCCACTGCGTAAGAACCAGGTTTTACGCTCAGTGGGTAAAAACCAAGTTTTACGCTCAAGGCATAAGAATGAGTCTCCCATTTGTAATGTGGCAGATTCTAATGCTTCTGAGTATAAAAATAAGTCTTCCGTCTGTGACGTGGTAGACACACACAAATTACGCTCTTCGCGTAAAGAAAAGTCTCCCGTCTGTGACGTGGTAGACACACACAAATTACGCTCTTCGCGTAAAGGAAAATCTTCCGTCTGTGACGTGGTAGATAACCAATTTTTACGCTCTACGCGTGAAGGTAAGTCTCCTGTCCATGACAGTGTAGATAAAATTCGCAAAGATGTTTACACATCTAATGTGAATGTACCTAAACGTATGCAGCGTAAAAATTATGTTAGTAAAACTTCAGTTCTACACTAACAGCCTTCTTATATTGCTCTACGCAAAGTACCAAATCTACAAATTACACGCAATAAAAATGGAGTCCTTCGTGCTAAAAAATCTCAAGATTTACGCACACAACTCCAAACGCGTAGAAATGTACAATTTGGTTCTGCGAATGCAGCCAGTAATCTTCTTTATACACAGGATACTAAACGTTTCTCCATCCCTAATGTAATAAAAAGACTACTCTCTCCACTCCTTCTGACTTACGTGAATTGTTAATGCAAAAGCGTAAGAATAGACAATCTCCGGTAATATTTTCCCAAGAAAAACATTATTGTGATTATCACCAGGTTGTGATCAACTGTTGTTGTTCGGCTTCAAAACGATCAGTTTTTGATCGATTAAGTTTTAATCCGCCTCAACATCAAGCTGAAGACCAAGAACATGAGCTATCATATGCATCAGTCAACATGGCGTCTCATACTAACAGAGGACGACGTCCAAGACGGAATATGTCCCAAACTCCAGGTCAGCAATAGTTCAACAGACTTCTTGATTCTTTTGAGGGGGTATATCAAAATACTCGATCAAGAAGACAAGACAAATGCAGACTTCTGATTCAGATGCTGGGGGTACTCAATCTTTTGAGTCCGAGACTGACAGTGTGGATTCATACTTCTATACAAATCCTTCTGTATCTTCAAGAGAGGTTGAATCCTACGCTGTTGGAGATGAACCAGAGACTTTATCCGTTAATACAGAACAGCGTCTCACTGCCGTTGAGCAATCACTAAAAGACATGCTTAACATGGTGCAAAGCATGTATCAGATAATTTTGAATCAGCAAACTGCTCAGCCGACGGTAATAACACCAGTACCAGTAGCAGCACAAACTCAAGATAGTCAAGGGGCTGAAATACCTTTGAATATTCAAGAGCCTGTTGTTAATCAAAATTCTGCATCTCTAGATCCCATCATTCCTGAAGATGTACCACCTCCAGTCAGGGTTACGGTACATCCAACAACTATTCAATCAAATGTGCTTCCTCAAAACAGTGAAGCCATTTAAGCAGTGCGTGAGCTCAAAGCACAGTTTGAAGTTCTGAGGTACAAAGATCAGCTCCAGAGGTTAGGGATCAAGCAACCTTATCCTCCTCATTGGAATGATGTACCCTTTCTACCGAAATTCAAGCCATAATCTATGGTTTTGTTCGATGGAAAAGCATCCCCCAGTCAATATATCAATTATTTTGATATTATGACTGTACACTTGCAGAAAGATGACGCTCTTCTCACTCGAGTGTTCATCGGGTGCCTGACGGGTTCGGCTTATGATTGGTATCGAAGTTTACCCGACAATTACATTTTGTCTTTTGACGAATTTAAGGCAATGTTTCTCTTCCGCTTCTATGAAGGAGGTATGGACATGAACATGTCCTCCTTGATAGAAATCAAACAAAAGGAGAAAGAAGATACTCGGACGTTCATCGAACGTTTCCGACAGGCTACTTTAAAGATGCCTCCTGGTATGCCAGATTCAGCGTTGATTGATACATGCAAGATGAATCTACGACCATCCATCGCTGTTTTCACGGGTTCCCAATTCTCAGATTGGGCTTCGTTCATCATAGCAGCGGTTTCTGCCGAGACCAATGGTAGGTTGGCTCGTGAACATGGGACGATTTTTACCTCAGATGATAGAGGAAAGAAAAGAAATCCTGGTAATAACTCCGGCAATCGTAATGTGAAGGGGAAAGATACCCTCATGGTTAATCTTTTTAAGAATAAAACGATGCCGAATAGTCAGGAATCTTCCAGGCCAAAGGAAGAATACTCTTTTGATGAGAGTGATATCCCAGGGATATTTCAGTGTCTGGTAAAGAGTGGCAAACTTCAGATTCCAAAGCCAAAGAGGCCTAATGAGGTGAATCTAACTGATAATCCCAAATATTGTATCTATCATAGATACATTAATCATCCTACCAATGCTTGCTATGTCCTGAAGAAGAAAATCCAGGAGCTGATAAATGGCGGTGCTATCACTTTAACCAATGATGACCATACGGTTACAACCAATATGGTTTCTCTTCAGTTCGGAGATTTTCCTCCACAGCAAGTCCCAGATGGAATTATCCCAATTCTGAAGGCGACGATGAAGATCGTGAAAATCTCGCCTGCCAGAGAAGAAAATACAGGATTACTGCAGCTCACACTAAAGAATGGTAAAATCATGTGGGTACATCCTGACTTAGTGCCTGAGTTGGAAAATGAAGATAAAACTTCAAA
Source organism: Iris pallida (assembly GCA_029216955.1). Lineage (NCBI taxonomy): Eukaryota > Viridiplantae > Streptophyta > Magnoliopsida > Asparagales > Iridaceae > Iris > Iris pallida. The sequence goes on from JANAVB010038419.1 coordinate 8,812,815, forward strand.
ATCCAAGAAGAGTAAGAAAGTCAAAACCTGCAATATGATTTCTCATGTTATTACAGACCCTGATGACTTGGATCATCTATGGGATGGCCTTCCTTTAGAAGATAGACTGAAAGGACTGAACATCTGTCCTCCAAGTCTAGCTCCTCCTACTAAGCTTAAGCTTACTCACCAGCAGTGGCTAGCCATGAATAATGTTCCTTTATACCGGGTGTAACAAGTCTTCGCTGCTTATAAAAAAGCTTCGACAGGGATTCTTTCTCGTATCCCGAATCTTTCTCCTCCTGTGGCTACAACGACATCTATTCTCCATTCTCCTGAGGTTACAGAAGGTCTTACTTCTTCCTCTTCCTCTATTGGAACACCTATCAAAAGTCTGCTGCCCACTCACTTGTATAGTCAACAATCTGTCCATCTCATGAAGAAGATGGGTTATAACTTTCAAAAGACAGAAGGTTTGAATTATGATAAAGGAATACGACTTCCTTTACAGATTTAAAGTCAAAATTCTACTGTTGGATTGGGTTCTGAAGTTCCTCGTAACAATCCACACAAGAAAAAGGCTAAGAGAGGGAAGACAAAATCCTGTAATATGGTACTTCCTTCTCCTGAGTCTGAGGAAGAAACTTTTACTGGTACAAGATCCGAAAAAGAGTACCATAAAGACTACGAGGGATCCTCCAAAGAAGCTGAAGACGTAGTGGAAACACTACCAACTCAACCCTCTCCTGTTCCTGCTAAATCTTCCGTGGTTGAAAAGGGGAAACAGAAAGCAGTGCGCTTCGACGTCCCGTTGAAGTCTGCTTCCAGTCAGGGGATGGTGATGAAGCCTTACAAGTTTGATATTCTGGCTCAGTTGGCCAATACTCCAGCTACACTATCTATATTTGAGTTGCTTTGCCTTTCCAGAGAAAGCAGAGAGACTTTGAGTGAAGCTTTACTTCAAGCAGATTCATGCTTGGCTCAACTCAAGACTCCTGATAATATACCAGTGTCATGTCCACAATATCATAGTGTGATGGAAGCAATTCCCAACATCACCTTTACACAAAAAGATATGCTGTTGAAGCATAACAAGCATGATAGACCTTTGTGCTACACTGGGTATATTGGATCTACTGAAATTGACAGGATTTATATTGACCCCGGGTCCTCAATTAGCATAATTCTTCAGAGTATGCTAAGATCCCTGAGGATTCCCACTAGTGATTTGACTTACACTAGTACTATGATAGTCGGTTTCAACTCTGGTAAGAGCAAACCATTGGGGAAGATTCGTCTGCAGATTCTGATCGGTGATCTTCGAACCATGGCAACTTTTTATGTTATCAACTCAGACGTCTCCTATAATATCCTTTTAGGGAGACCGTAGATTCATGAGCAAATATTGTACCTTCAATTCTCCACCAATGCTTCAAGTATGTGGATTTCCAAGGAGTCGTGAAGACTGAGTTCGCTGATATCAATCCCTTCAAGGGTGTCGAAGCCTATTTTTCTGATTCAAGGCTCTATGAACAAGAGCATGTGAAAGAGATATCAGACATGGCTGAAGATCAATCACCCACTGAGGATCAGTCTATTAATAAAGATCTGCCAGAGGAGCAACCTTTGAAGATCATAGTCAAGGGACAAATCTAATCCCAATCTGTTAATGATCAACCTCTGATAATCAAGGTTAAAGGAAGAACTCAAACTTCATCTGAGGAATCAACAAACATTCCTGCTAAGAGCCAAGTTCAACCTTTTATGATCAAGGTCAAAGGGCGTACTTCTTGTACGAATGATCCAGAACCACCAATAATTGTCAATCTTGGTAAAACTATGCAGAAGACAGATAATGGTCCACTGATGATTAATCCGAAGCGTAGCAGTCAAATTATAAATGATGTAAATATTGATCATTCTATACTTTTTGATATCAATGAAGATTTTCTTTTCGAGTATATGGCTGTCAAGTTTATCGAAAGAATGACTTTATCTTCTGATAATCAAAGTCATCGATATAAAGACGACATTGAGCCAGAAAAAACTTTATACCTCGATCATAAGGAAAATTCTTTCCCTCCTCATATAGATGTTGGACCTTATGCTCAAAGGTTCCTAACATCTTCTCCTTATCTTCTACCTGTGGCTTCTTCATCACAAGCTTGCGTAACTTTTAGACGTCACGAAGAATCTTATTTCGTGGTTTCGTCTGATAAGAAAAACAAGCGCCAAATTGTGTTTGGCCTGGCTAGAAATATCCCTGTTGTTCAGGCAGATGAGCTGAAGGATAAAGACAAGGGAAGAATCCGAATTGACAAGTATAGTCAACAATCTATCAAGATTATCCAGAACATGGGATATAATTTGAAGATTATGCAAGGTCTCAATCAAGGCAAGGGTAGACGACTACCATTATGTGGTGATCCGTTTTACCAAAAGACTCGTCATGGGTTGGGATATGATCCGTCCCACACATTTTATGACGATATACAAGAAGAATTCTCTTCTAGCTCTTCGCAATCATCGGATTCAGAAGAAGTCCAATTCATTGAAACTGATATATCTCGTTCCTCATATAATAAATCTGGACAAGTATTTTCAGTCAATATGGTTCAAACTGATGGTGAATCCGAGCCATTTGAAAATGTCCCTTGAGCCACCATCGGTTCATTTATTTCTCTCATATATATCTTCAACGACATCTGTCTTCTTAATTCCCAGCTACCAAAGTTTGGTTAAGCTGATTACTTGTCTCTTTAGAGAGGGATTTTGATCTCCTATCTTACCAATTGGTATATAAAGTTGGATTTATTATTTATCATATTTTCATAACCTCTGGATGAATACTAAATCCACCTTCTTTTCCTGTCTATCATGTTCATTTGACCTCTGCATAGATATCTACTTTTCTTTGAGTTCTTACGTACTGTCATAATTATATTACCTCTGATAGTATTATATACTCTAAATAGAAAACAAGATTACATTATCTATTATGTTCATATTACCTCTGGATAGATATGATGTTTTGAGTTTAGAAAACTTGTCATGTTCATATAACCTCTGATAAGTATTTTCTATCTCATACAAAACAAGATTTCATTATCTATCATGTTCATATTACCTCTGGATAGATATAATACGTTGAATTTAAAAGACTTGTCACGTCCATATTACCTCTGATAAGTGCTTTCTATCTCTTACCTATTGTTTAAATTTCAAATAAACGATAGGATCACAAAACAAATCTTTCATTCATTTCTGGTGGAAACACTATAGAATGAATAAGACAAAAAGATGACAAAATACTCTCTTAAGGTGGAGTGGAAACATCTTGGAGCAACTTCTTTAATTCTTCTAGCCGTCTGCCACGAGAACTCATAACCTTCTTGGTAGCCTCTGTACGTCGAGCTTCGGGGGTGCAAATATAGAAAAGTTCAGCAAAGGTGATTATCAAATTGTCCTTGGCTTCATCCAGGGTTCTGATGGTCGACTCAGCCCCAAAAGCTTGTTCTTCTAAAATTGAGCTTTGGGTGAGGTGCAGATTTCGAGCATCGATCATCTTCTCCCTTTCAGCCTTCAAGCAAGCTAGCTCTGCCTCGACTTCGTGAATTCTGTCATTCTTGCTCTGAATATCTATGTTCAAAGCATCATAAGCCACTCTGTGACCATGCAGTGCAGGTTTTATGCCAGCCAAAAAGGCTTTCTCTTTGGCAACCTTCAGACTGTGTTCATGGAGAGCTGTATTATATGTAGTCACTCGAGCAAGATAATCAGCTGTTAAGGCTTCATACTCCTCCTGAATAAGGCCTTCAACAGTCTCATTTGATAGCCTAAGATATTCTCCAATCGGCTGCTCAAGGTCCTCCACAATTTTCTTCAATGTGGCAGCTCTCTCAACATCATTGAACATGGCAACATTCTTGATAGTCAGAGCCATTGCCGTCTTCAAAATCTCATAGCTGAGACCTTTATTCAGGACCATCTTTATCAAAGTTGTCAGAGTTTTATAAAAAGTTTCAGTATGAATCTCAACCAGGAGATTCATCTCTACGCTGGAGCTTGGTGTGGCGGCAATATCTAATAAATCTTTTCTTTGGAGATCGGGAGCAGATGTGGTTGGCATGACAGCAGGATAAGACGAAGTCGTTGCTGTTACTACCGTCATAGCCAATTGATTCTCAGAAGTTTAAGGGATTGTATCTCCAATATCTGCAGATATTATTGGTGTAATAACAAGCTGAGATGGAGCTATTGTTGTTACTGCTACTTGGTTTCCAGGATTTTCAGAAGCAATGGCTTCAATATTTGTTACTCCAGCCGTTTCTGGAGTTCTGGAGGCGATAGTATTGATGGATGGGGTAACAGTTGCAGGAGCTGATTCAGGTTCCGGCATTGGCTTGTCAGAAACTGGTACCGGATCAGTAACAATAGTAGAGGATGTTATTATAACTTCCCCACTTTCTGTTGGTGGCTCAAGCATGCCTTCAGCATCTTCTTTAATCATTTGCTCCACAGGATTTTCCACTGCTTCAGTTGTGGTGAAACTTTCTGCAGCTAATTCTTTGTTCAAGTCAGGTTCTCCTCCAGTAGCCCCATCATCACCTACATTGGAGTCGACTCTAGTCTTCTCTTTGTGCTGGTCCTCAGCAGGAGAAGACACTTCAGATTGTACTTGTTTTGCCTCAAATGATGGAGGATGTTCTTCTTGAGGCTCCATCTCATGCTTTCGTACTCCCTCCTCTTTGGCGTCTACGTCTTCTGAAGGAGAAGCTTCCTCCCCAGATTCCTCATTTTCCTCATAAATGTCTTCTTCTTGAGGAGGAGGAGGAACCATAGGCTTTGGTGCAATTATGACATCTGCAAAACAAACAGAATAAGTTAGTATACAAAATCATGATATATAATTTCGTATAGGTTTTGTATAATACTTGGAATATGTGCATTTTTTTTCAAGATATGTATCGTAATCACCATCCCAGTCATCATCCTCGAAGTCAAGAGCTGGCTCGTCTGATGGAATGCGGTCTTGATCAGTGGTGGATACAGTAGTAGCACCTTCTGTAGCTTGTGCCTTGGATGGCAAAGATAAATGGAGTGAGGTGCTAAGACGTCCAGGGGATAAAAGTGTTACAGTTCCTGAGCCAACTATTGGTGGAGGGGCTGAAGATCCTTCTCCAGGATGGACTGAGGAAGAACCGACAAGATGATCTTCTTCAATCGAAATGTCATCTTCTGGAGTGTGGGCTTTTGGTTTGGAAGGCCCTTTGGCGGTAGATTTTCTCTTCTTCTCTTGAGATTTCACCGGAGAAGTGGTAGCTGTGTTCTGTTTTCGTTTGCGGGGCTTTCCAATAATTATTGGTCCCGCGGCTACTTTCCCAGCTCCTCTGGGAATTACTGCCAGAAATTCATCTATAACGGTAGTATTGTCTGGTATGTCAGGGGCTATCCTGATAGGCTCTTCAACTTTCCCTCTTGAGCCCACCGAAGACTTCCTTGCATACTATAACCGTCTTCAAAAGAACGAATAGACGTATAGAAACGAGCATACGTATGAAGTATACGTAGCTCAGTTGTACTAGTGGCTGTAGATATAGTGAATCTGGCGCCAGTACATGCAGCTCCGAAATATCTCCATGCTCGTGCACCGTCGATTAGCTTCCCATAATGATAGAAGCTAGTGGAAGGATTGCCAATATGAAGTTGATCATATCCAAATTGACGAACGAACCTACTTGGTAAATAAGGCTCGAATGCACAGTTATCTTCATTCCTGTACATCAGATGAGAGGGTCTGATGTACACTAGCCATCGGTAGACAGATCTCGGTAACAAGGCTGATTTATCTGCTCTATCTTCAAATTGCACACCGAGATAGTCAGCCGGAACTGGTGGTCTGGTGCAGAAGAAATTTCAGCCATGCGAATAATTTAATGCTGCTCGAGTATCTGCCAACGTTGTAACTCTCCACATGGATTTGCTAAATTTTTGGAGAAAAATCCTAGCTTCATCCTCAGGGCCTGGTGGCAACAAATTACAATTATGGTGTAGTAACCAACCTATCAGATAGGTGAATGGTAACTCTACCCGTGGAAAATTGTGAGGAGCATTATTGATCAGTTCTTCACCAGAAACCCGTAGACCTGTATTTATTCGGCATACCATTGCCGATAACAGGTTAATTCTGTTCTTGAATACCAGACGGACCGCAGGCCACAATACATTGCGGTGAATACGGTCCACAGTGCTTATCCTTGGCACGACCCATCTGTGCAGCCATAAGGATAAGAAGCCCGCCAACAAGGCCTTCTTCGACATCTTTTGACTACCCTGCCTCAGGTAGCTTAAAGCTTCAGTCCCCGCAGGGATATCTCCAGTTTTGGTAGACAGATATCGGTCTCGAGCTTTCTGCGACACCATCAATTCTTAAATTAAATTTGCAGAAATTATAGAGCAAGGCTTGATGACCTGAGTCTTGTCTTCTCGGAACCTGCTCTTCTCCGTCCTGGACACTCTATTTTCATGATAAAATAGATAAGTTGTCCATTTTGTAATATATGCCAAATGTGATCCGGTTTCATACATGCTGGTACAGATCAGATAATGGCACATAAGTTCTTCGTAGACTTGCACCAGCTCGGGATTCTTCTCCCGAATTTCTGCCAATTCCCGATTGGAGGGAATATATTCTTCAAACGGGAATTCACCCATTGGTAGCTTCGAGATAAACTGCATCTCATGAAGGGCTAGACCCATCTCACCATGCGGAGTTGCAAAAGTTCCCGTCGAACTCATATACAATTCTAGTAAAGCCAAGAACAGATTACCATTCGGTGGAATGCCATAACTAGTAGATGCTACTGCTTCATACAAACCGATGTCGTCCAATTCGGTTTTAAAGTGTGTCATGACCCAGTTGCTGATCTGGATCCAGTTACCACTATAAGGGGTCAAGCACCCTGTCAGCCTAGGGTTAGTCTGAGGATATAAGACTCCTTCCCTTATGAATCTATTTATGAAAATGGGAACCTGGACCGGCTGGATGAGAGATGAATCCTCGCTCGGTGTAAACCCAGGCATTAGTCCAGAAAATAGAATAACACCACCACAAGGAGTACTAACATGATAACCCATGTCATTCGCCTTCTTCCTTCTAAAAATGATTCTGCCCGGTCTACCATAGCTACGAGGAGTCAAATTATACAGCATTTGACGGTAATGGCTAGCATGGACGAAAGCAGATATAGGGTAATCCCTGTCCATGTCCGGGAGATACATTACCCTTTCTCCAGATTTAAATACCCAAGCCTCTATTTTGGGATGAGTCTGTGATTTGTAATCTATCGCATCTCCAAATAAGAAAGCTGGCTTCAGGAATTGTTGATTATCTAGCGACATCAGTACTTCCCCGTCTATCATGGATAACAACATTCTATCCCCTTGAGCTGCTATCAGTTGTGCCCTCTCTACTGGATATTCAGGATTCGACTGAGGAAATTGGATATGAGATAAATCTTCCAGATAGTTCGAACCCACCATGCCAACTGACGATCCGAAAACTTCTGCGAGAGGGTGAACTTGCAAATCCACTGGTAAAATAACAAAAGAGATCAAGTTAGTTCGAAATTCTTATGATTGAAGATATTGACTTTTACGCTTACTAAAAGTTGATGAAAGCTTATGAAGTCTTTGTTCGACAAAGTCTCTCAGTGATTGATGAATTTTACGCTACCACATAGTAATATGAGCGTAATATAACTTTTTACACTGGCATGTATGAACATGAGCGTAGTTTTACGCTAGCACATTAATTGTGGGCGTAAATCCAAATTTTACGCTGACACGTGTAACGTGGGCGTATTCTTTTTATCTTTTACGCTAACACGAATAACGTGGGCGTATGTTGTTGTTTCAGCTTTACGCTAACACGTACAACGTGGGCGTAAAAAGCTGAAAGTTTGGGTTATCTTCTTCTTTCTCGACGGATTTTTCCAGCCAGAGAATAGGGTTTTACCCATCATAGGCGGAGCTACAGCCGGGTTGGGATTTCGATGTGGCGTTGATGACAGAATGGGAGTTTTCGTATGGTCAACCGACGACGAATCGGCGGCAAGTTTCTTCCCCTTGTTGCTGGCGGTGGATGATTTCTTTGGAGCCATCGGATCAAGGTGAGGGTTTCGAAGAAAGAAAGGGCAAAGGAATTTGAGAAGATGAGTAAAAGTATTTTCTCTCTCTGGAAAGACCTATTTATAGAGATATTCAAAAACCGACTGTTAGATATCCCTAATGTTATGCCGAATGTTGGACATCCCCGCTTTTACGTGGATGACGGTTGCGTATCCCAAATTTTATGCTGACTGATCAAATCTCAACTTTTACGCTTCTGTTCAAAGTGTTTCAAATTTTGGAGATGTTTGAAAACTTTGAAGGGGGTCTTGTAGGAGCGTAAAAAGTGCTTCAAAGAAAGAGTCATCTCATTCATAAGTGATCTGTTTTACGCTAAGCAGAGCGATTAATCTCTTTACGCCCAAGACAAGGCTAATCGTTTTACGCCTAAGCAGGCTGATCATTTTACGCTTGGGTCTACACCCATGGTTTTACGCCAAGGACCAATCAGCCACTTTTACGCTAGACAAAGCTGTCAAATCTCGCATTTAATGCAAACTCTAACATGGAGATCTTAATGATGGCATATATCACAAAGAGATTTGTTTTATACAGAGACCAATGTTGTCGTTTAGTATGTGGATTGAGCTACTTTACGCCCACACTACGGCTTCTTTAACGAACGAAGACTATACGAGCTTTTACGCTCAACAGCTGACGTGTGCGTAAAGTCTATTTGAGCTACTTTACGCTCAAGGTTATTTAACAACCACTTTACGCGGGAAGTCTATGTCAAGGCCATTTTACGCCTAATCTACTGCTTCACGCTCAGAGTACATTGAGGCTATTTTTACGCCCTATTCTCCTCCACCAGCTTGGAACGTGGTCTGCCTACGTGGCTTTCATGCCATTCTTCTCGAAGAACATGTGTACATGCATCCTATTCTTACTGAAATGATGGGACACATGTCAACATATGCAGAGGTTGGCTTTGATCGTGGATGGCAGTTGTTAGCGTAAAGATAGAACTTTTGCTAAGTTTTTACGCACAAGAGCCCAAGTCTATAAATAGACTTATTTTTCTCATAACACAGGGAGAGAGACATGAGAGAATACAGAGATCAGAACTTAGAGATTTTGATTCTCCAGAGCATTCTTCTTCAACCTTTCTTTCAGAACAGATTGAAGCAAAGCAGGAAAGCATTCGGCCTCGCCATCAGTGCCCAAGTGCGTCGATACCTTTCTGGTGACTTAGTTCTTCCAGTTGTTCTACTTCAAGCAGTGATCTTCATCATCATCATATGGTCCAAGGAACAAAGTGATCATTTACGAATCAGACTTCTACAGCAATACTTTCCCAGAATCAAATTTGTACTTCTTGTACTTTTTCTCGTTTTATTTTCTAAAGCCAATTCCTCAAGGCATTTTGTTAAGTGAAACACATACGGTTGGATTCGTATCGAAAAACTGGATCCGTAGACATGTAGTTTGACGACTTTAGAGACCGTTGACTCTGGCACGCTTTTTGGTGCAAAGCGGGTCCAACCGCGGATATCGTTTTGGCCCGAAATTATCGTTTTGCCCCTGTGTCCAGAATTGGACTTAAGGACAGGCAATCCCAGCTAATTTGTCTATTCTGAGAACATTGGTGATGTTTATTTCAGCTTCCGGGGACTGTTGTACGGGTTTTGACTATTGTGGCACAGTGAGTAGTCAGATTGTCGATTTCACCAGCAAAGGACCATAGGCGAGTACAGTTTATTGTCTGCATTTCGATATTGATTTTTACTATATTTCATTGATTGGCCATTGGTTATGTGATTATTTTCTATTACAAATTGTTGAGTCGGGAATGAGAAGTACCAAGGATGTGTGATCTGACCGTAGACCGTGTTCATTTTCATACAGTAGACCTCGTAGACCGTGTTTATTTTTATGCAGTAGACCTCGTAGACATTGTTTATTTTTATGCAGTAGACCTCGTAGACATTGTTTATTTTTATACAGTAGACCTCGTAGACCGTGTTTATTTTTATGCAGTAGACCTCGTAGACATTGTTTATTTTTATGCAGTAGATCTCGTAGACCGTGTTTATTTTTATACAGTAGACCTCGTAGACATTGTTTATTTTCTGCAAGTAGACCTCGTAGACATTGTTTATTTTTTGCAAGTAGACCTCGTAGACATTGTTTATTTTCTGCAAGTAGACCTCGTAGATATTGTTTAATTTCTACAAGTAGACCTCATAGACCGTGCGGTGTAGCACCCCTGATCGATCACATGTCAAAGGTACTTCTAACAGTTGGAGAAAGTATTTTTGTGTCTATTTATTTGCTATTGATTTTCTGTCTTTACTGGTTATTTTTAAAAAACTCATGATTGATGCCTAACCTTTGTTTTATAGTCATTTTCTTTATTTGAAATTGCATTCAGTGGATTGTGCTCGTTCCATTCCTGACTGGAAACCAACATTTTCAGATTAGCCGTGGATTCACTTAGCTTGGGGAGTGACGGGAATGCTTGCAGACAAAGCCTAGAGACTAGCTAGTTAGTTGAGTTGTAGTCATTCATTTATTTGTACAAGTTTATATTTTCTACAAATGTAAAACTTGTGATCATTGTAAGTTAAATTAATTATGTGAATGCGCATTATTTTGTGATTTTTATCTCATGGCCGTAACAGCGTTCTACCGCCGATATTGCGGCATAGGCTGGCTTGGACACGTCTCGTATCCGTTTAAAAAAAATGGGTGCGGGTCGTGACAAGTTTTTGTGGTAGCCCATGCAGGTCAGTTTTTGCAAATCATGCGAACTCGTGATGGTACTTAAGATTAGTTGTACTATTACGAGCCTGCGACTAGAACATGCTCATTCACGAAAAGGATTAATTTAATTTAAGAGAATGACTATAACTAGGGGTCCCTTATACAAAATTTACCGATGGGTAGTCTAGGCTATGCAATTTAGATGAGGAGTTATTAATTTTAATAGTTTGTCAATCCCCATAGGTACACGACTACCTTTTGATAAGACGACATGATCCAATGTGGATAGATTATTCACTTGGTGATACAGGACTTTCTAGAATTAATAGTTTAACCTTGATAAATGGTGCAATTCATTCTCCTTGCCCCTTTAGATATCATTCTCACATCTTAGTCCGAATTGCCTCCTCAGTCCCTATTTTGCCCTAAGGATTATTATTTTATATAATTTCTGATTAGATTATCCACATACAAAACTCGAGTTAGTTTCGGTTCAAGTTTTTCCTCAATGTTTGAATACAATAGAATAGTTAAAATGTTTGTATTTCTTTGTCTTCAGTTATTTTCTTCCTGTTCACCTTTTATCTTAAGGGTTGTGACTGATAGGACAAATGCTTACACTTTATTTCATAGGCAACTTGTTTGAATCTCTAGGAGCTCATGGATTTTTACAGATATAGTTACAGAAATGTTAGTTAACTCATAATGGCAGGACAGCAGCGCACTGTCGCCATTTAATTGAATTTTGGAGACTATGGATACACTGCAGCCATCAGCGCACTGGCGAGACACAACCCCTAGAGGTGAAATTAGTTTAAGAAAATATAGGTGATGGGATATTGCCGAAACTATGGCTAGTGGTCCTCTCTTGATTGTAGATACCCTCGAGCCAATATTGGATAGAGTTAAAAAGGGTTCGATTTTGGATCATGTTGAGTTACAAAACCAAGGGTTTACCACAGCCAGAGTATACGGGCGAGGCGTAATCCGCGGTGAAATGACTTCAAACATGATTACAAGTTTGGGATACCATAGAGGATAGGACAATGTCATGCATGTCCCATAAGATCCAAAGCTGAGATTAGTGGAAGTTCTGTAAGTTGAGTAGCAGGTCTCCCAACCTAGCATTATGTGGTCCTTGTGATCTATTGATGGGGTAATTGACCGACACTAATAAGTTACCAAGAATATAGAATCCAGAGTTTCATAACCCATTAGTTGACCAAGACCTTATGGACAGAAAGATTTTAGGAAGATTGTATAAGCAAAAAAACCAGGTAATTTTTGATTCTCTCTAAACTCGAACTACTTGTGCCTTCTTTCAAAAATCTCGCATAATTGTATTCGACTATCTTAACAAACACTGCTGTTACAGCTTAGTTTTGCAAGCTTACTCTGTTCTCGAGCTTGATTCGAGGCATATGTTTAGTGGGGATGCCTGCTAACTTATTGTCTAATCAGAATCAGTGTATTATGGTCTGATCAACCATAATGCATTTGGTTCGCTCTTCGTTTAATTACACTACGTGGATGGAGATATATAGGTATCTAGGATTTCATCCGCGACTGCATTGACAATTCCTCTTGAATTATATGTTCGCCCTTGAATCACGAAATTATATTCAGTAACATCTCCATTGAATTCCTTATTGTTTTTGTCTTTCATCGATTTGGAAAGACGAAAGCTCGTGATGGTAGAGAGATTCAGAGTATCCCCATGGCTATGATAGTGGTATACACAAGTATAGCTACCATCGGCTAGTCATATGACTGAGTTACTCGTTCTCCTCTCGACCCTCAAACTACTATTGAGACCTTCTAGCCATTCGAATTTGAGAATGATTAGGGTTTTACCCTTAGTCGAATGCCTACCTAGGAGACTACCTATCCTTTAGAGACCAAAGGTTGCGAGTCTCTAATTATTTGCTGGAAGCTTGCCTTAACTAGCAACCCGTAAGCCTTGAACCAACCCTTCCTCGACCGAAGCCACAGTTAGACATGAGATGAGTGGACAATAGGATAATCATTTACCGTGACACTCATCCCAAGATTGGTTTCCAACAAATATTGCTCTAGTTATGTAAATTTTATTATTAAGACCTAACTAGTGTTGGAATACCACAGTCACCAGCTTAGCCAATACCATAGCTTAAATACCCTGTCAAATTGTGCTATACCAGTTGTCAATAACAATGCATGATCACTACAGCCCATACCACTAAAACCCTTATGACAATAGTCTGACAGGTTTGACACAACTAGAGATTCATGACTCAGTTGTTAGAAATCTCTTCATAGGACATGCCTTAGAGCTGGTTACCCCGTCGATAACTCTTGTACACTATGGATGTGTATGTTCCTCTATTTTTATCGACCATGTGTTATTATACACCCTCGTTTCTTATTTATTGAGGAATGATCATTGAATTGACTTACATCTACCATATTCTGTTACGCCGTGCCTTATTCTTCATTTACAAGAGTCGAGGTACAATATCCGGACTTTGGAATTTTTCTGACCTCATCATTCCTAAGACCATGCCCTAACTTCTAAGGTGGATAGACTGTAAGCCTTCTAAATTTTTTTTAGATATACCAGGATTACCGAGTGATTAGAATAACTTCCTTTTGGATGATGATTAGTGCCCTTGGACTCCCACTTTACATTTAGATCATTTTGTGTCCCCGGCCGTGTCATTAACATTCGGAGCACGAGACCAGTTGTTACCTTCCAATAAATTTCATATGTAAGATCTAGACGAGTCCACCTTCATCTAGGTATATCATGTCCCACTCAAACCCGTCCCCTTGTACTCTATTTTATGGTACGACTTTCAGGTAAAAAGGGACTAGATATAACCCTTACCATGATACGAGTATACTTCCCGACTTCCATTAGAGCCTCAACTTCGATTTAATTCCTTCGACCCAATATATGGTTGTGATCTACTCGAAGCCACTCTGCACATGCCACTAGTGTACCACCCGATTTAGGTCTCATGTGCTCCTTAAACACAAAGTCACTGAAAGCACATTTTGAACTTTAGGGACCTAGCTAACCAACCTGACTAGCAACTAGCTCAATCTCTTGGGTAGAAACCTATTCTAGGATACCCTAATCTAGTAGGAATAGTCTTATCATCAGGATCTTGTCTAGTCCATATGGATTGAAATCCAATGTTCATCCAACCAGCGACTGATGTCCAAATAGAGAACCCATTAAGACCCCAATCTTGATTTCTCAAATACCGTTTCATTACGGAACCTTGTTTGAATTAGAATTTCGAGAACGAGACTTCTGTATTGCACGGATTGCATGCCACTCTAAGTAACGAAGAGTTCTTCAATTTAGCAAGTGACTGGACTAGAATAGCCAATTTTGCATATAAGGTAGTGGTTCATAAACTCCCTTCCTACCTGTAATATTGGATACTCTATACCGCTCTTGAAACTTCATAACTGCTCTCAATTATTTTCTTATCTGCCTGTCCTTTCTATTTTAGAGCGACAAACGGCCATGCTTACTAGAATTTATCTTAGCTACTTGTGTAAATTGCTGTTTGTTAAATTTTGGGTTACTTGATAGATATAAGAGGATTATAGACGTCATATGCAGTAGGTATCTATTGGTGGTAAGTTAACAACTAGTTGAAAGGTTATAAAGTTTAGTAACCTGTGTTTTGAGGAGCAGTGTGACCAAAGGTGGGTAGAAGTCATCGAGGCTTCGTAGTTACAAATTGATTATGAGGAGGATATGAACTATTTTTGAGGAATTAAATTGAGGAGATTAAAATAATGGTAGACTTTGATTTTTAAGGAATAGTTGTTGATTAGAATTTCGAGGACAAAATTATTTTAAGGTGGGTAGATTTGTAGCCTTCATTCCCGAAATTTTTGAATATTTTTTATTATTTAATTGATTTGAATGGTGACTTTTAGATTTTATAAATAATTATTTAGTTAATTATTATGGTAGATGATTTTAGTCATGATTAGGAATTTGAGTACAAGACTACTAGGAATCATGGCACGGATAGTGCAGTGGCGTGCCTTGACTAGTGTATTAGCCATGCCAAGGAAGGCCGAGCCATCGGTGTGTCCTAACTAAGAAAACCAGGCAAAGCTATAGCATGACCATTAGAAGTAGTTTAATTAATTATTATTAGATTTATTGATTCTGCAGGAACCCGGTTGAACCAAACTAGTCCAGACTGGACCCGAACTAAATCCTAGCCAGGTAGGCATGTAGTGGGACAAAATACGGTCTTGTAGACATGTTTGGTAAGTGCAAATATTTTTGTATATATTTTAGGATTGATAATTATTTTCTAAATATTTATTATATGTACATTATAGGTATTATTATTAAAAATGTTTTACCAATTTTGTATGATCTTCTAAAATCAGATAAGTAGTGTGCGCGTTGTATCCATCAATAAAATGACAATCAGCCTATTAATAATTGTCATTAGGATTATTATTTATTATTTTCAGTTTATTGGTATTGTTATTTAAGATTATTATTTTATTGGTTATATTTAATAGTTATATTTAATTGTTATATTAATTGTTATCATGTGATTTATAATTTATGTATGAATACAATATATTAAATATATGTACGTGTATAGATCTATATATATATATATATAAATAAATATTAAATATATGTGTATATATATAAATATACGTATAAATAAATATATGTGTATATAGTAGTATGTAAGTATATACATATAAATATGTATATACGAATATATTATATAAGTGTGTATATATAAATACAGGTTATATACGTGTACGTGTATGTATATACGTATATATATTTATATAGGAATATATAGGTGTATATAAATATGCGTATATGTGTATGTATATACGAGTATATATAAATGAATATGCGTGTGTATATATATATACATGTGTATGTAGGTATGTATGTATGTAAATATGCATGTGCGTATGTGTATGATTATATGTAAATATACGTATATGGATATACGTGTGTGTATATGTATACATATATATATATAGATGTATATAATAATTAATAAAATAGAATAAGAAAAAGAAAAAAAAATGGAAGGAATAAAGAATTAGGAGCAATAGCAGCTTCGACCCAGGCAGGCCCAGCCCAGGCCGAGCCCCTAATTCCCCACAGCCAAGTTCCCAAAGAACTGAGCAGTAACCGAAGACCCATTCGGTTCAGTTAACGCATCGAGCAACAGCCGAGAGTTACATATAAGGGGATCGACGCGCAAACCCAAAACCCTAACCAAATCGTGCGCCACCCGACTTTCACCCCGGGCGTAGCCCTACGCGCGTGCGCGCCGCCGCGAGGCACCGCCGGCGGCCAGGACCACCGCGCGCACGCACGGAGCAAAGTAATGCACAGCAGAAAAAAATGGGTGGACGGTCAACTTCGTGCCGAGGTTGCGTCGTTCACGCTCGTCCTTTTGACGAGCCGTTTCTTCAGATATATTCCCAATATAATCGCCTTTGGATTCTTTTAATTAGATTTAATTGTAGTACATTAGGTTGCCCAAGAGATCGACGCAAAGTCGACTAAAAATAGTCCTAAAACAGGAGATAAAACCGACCTAACCCCCTGATTTGGAAGGCGGATTCCAGCCAATCCATCGATCGATTAGAAAATCCAATTGAACAGACTTATAGCTAACCTATAGGAGATCATGACCCTTTTTGTAGTTTCAGATTTTATACAGTAGGAACAAAGAAATCAGTTTTCGAAGTTGAGCAAAAACCACTTTGAAAACAGTTTAGAAAACTTGAAAAACCATCCACACGACGTGCATCCCGCCATTCCAGGCGACGTGGTCGCGGACCGAAGGCATCAAAAGCTGCGTAACGGCTTCGTGGTCGTGTGGGCTTTGGCGGAATTCAAATTGGTCGCGTGTGCGCGACGAATTTGATGCGTATCTGTCGAAATTCACCGTATCATGCACTTTATAAATTTCTCAATTACTTTGTGCACGCTCGTCAGATCGAGACAAAACTTGTGCCAGCAGTACCGTATCGTTTTTCTGGTCCTGCATGCCAAGTTTGGTCCAATTCTGAGACAGTTGAATCGTACGTCGTTTTGTGGGCCCCACGGTCCCACTCAACGGGTGATTTTGTGCACGGCCCGTCGAAATCCAACTTTGGACATACGGTTGGATTCATATCAGAAAACTGGATCCGTAGACATATAGTTTGACGACTTTAGAGACCGTTGACTCTGGCACACTTTTCGGTGCAAAGCGGGTCCAACGGCGGACATCGTTTTGGCCCGAAATTACCGTTTTGCCTCTGTGTCCAGAATTGGACTTAAGGACAGGCAATCCTAGCTAATTTGACTATTCTGAGAATATTGGTGATGTTTATTTCAGCTTCCGGGGACTGTTGTACGTGTTTTGACTATTGTGGCACAATGAGTAGTCAGATTGTCGGTTTCACCAGCAAAGGACCACAGGCGAGTACAGTTTATTGTCTGCATTTCGATATTGATTTTCACTATATTTCATTGATTGGCCATTGGTTATGTGATTATTTTCTATTACAAATTGTTTAGTCGGGAATGAGAAGTACCAAGAATGTGTGATCCGACCGTAGACCGTGTTTATTTTCATGCAGTAGACCTCGTAGACCGTATTTATTTTCATGCAATAGACCTCATAGACATTGTTTATTTTTATGCAGTAGACCTCGTAGACATTGTTTATTTTTATACAGTAGACCTCGTAGACCGTATTTATTTTTATGCAGTAGACCTCGTAGACATTGTTTATTTTTATGCAGTAGACCTCGTAGACCGTGTTTATTTTTATGCAGTAGACCTCGTAGACATTGTTTATTTTCTGCAAGTAGACCTCGTAGACATTGTTTATTTTCTACAAGTAGACCTCGTAGACATTGTTTAATTTCTGCAAGTAGACCTCGTAGACCGTGCGGTGTAGCACCCCAGACCGATCACATGCCAAAGGTACTTCTAACAGTTGGGGAAAGTATTTTTGTGTCTATTTATTTGCTATTGATTTTCTGTCTTTACTGGTTATTTTTAAAAACTCATGATTGATGCCTAACCTTTGTTTTATAGTCATTTTCTTTATTTGAAATTGTATTCAGTAGATTGTGCTCGTTCCATTCCTGACTGAAAACCAACATTTTTAGGTTAGCCATGGATTCACTTAGCTTGGGGAGTGACGGGAATACTTGCAGACAAAGCCTAGAGACTAGCTAGTTAGTTGAGTTGTAGTCATTCATTTATTTGTACAAGTTTATATTTTCTACAAATGTAAAACTTGTGATCATTGTAAGTTAAATTAATTATGTGAATGAGCATTATTTTGTGATTTTGATCTCATGGCCGTGACAGCGTTCTACCGCCGACACTGCGGCGTAGGCTGGCTTGGACACGTCTCGTATCCGTTTAAAAAAAATGGGTATGGGTCGTGACAACTAAATACACAAAAAATAGCGACGTATTTAGCCGGAGTCGCTAATGTCGTCGCCAATATAACTTATTTTGGTAGTGAGATGGTGGTAATGCGTATGACCTGAGGAAGTACATGCTTCAACATGTGTCTTAGAGATGTTTGACCTTTGTGAAGTTATATGTCGGTCTTAGCGGGAACTAGAATCATGGGATGAGACTTGAGTTATATGTATCGAGAAGTAAACTATTCCATGGAATGGAATTGACTGCTCATGACGAAAAAGTTGGATCGGTATCTAAAGTTGGGTAGCTGGGTTAACCTTGACTGTCGCATAGAATTGTACCCTTAGCTCGGGTAATCAATAGTGGGTGACTTCGGATTGTATCTTTTAGATAAGATGAATTGCCTCGGTGAGAAATATCGTTGGATTTGGAAAGAAATAGGATTGCATGTTGTGAACTCTTAGTATAGTTGGCTCTAAGTTAGAGCCTTGGCCCGAATGTTAGAAATATTATGCTTGGGTAAGGAACTTATCTGAGTTGTCCCTGATGTTGAGTTTTGTTGCTAGAAAGATAGAGATTGTGGCAAAGTAATAAGTCAATTGAAAGGATGCTAAGTCGAATTTGGGTAAAAGAGTTATAATCGTGGCTTATCGAGTCACACTAATATGGAAGTTGGCTGAAGTACATATATTTTGGGGAGCCTAAAGTATGTATATGGATCCAACCGAAGCGATAGCTGCGGCAGAGATAACACTATAGAGGGAGTTTATTGAATCGCACTAGCACAGACTTTGGATAAAATGCATGTATTTTGGAGATTCCTAAAATATGTGCATGAATCCAATGAAGTGGTAGGCAGCGACGAAGATAGCAATGCTGGAAGAATATTGGTGAATCAATGAGAGGTACAAATACTTTGGAAAAGAGAACGACGGATTAAATCATTGAAGAGTTAATTGGTACAATTTTATAGTAATTTTGAGATGACCGAGTATGCTGAAATGAATATTGAATTGAAGCTGAATGAGGAAATTGTTGTGACTAAGTGAATTAGTTGAATGAGTTTCTCCTTTAAGTTTCGAAGATGAAACTTTTTCTGAGTGGTATATTATGTAATGTCCCGCTCCATGCGAGGTATTTGGGTTGACTTGTTAGATACGATCAGAATGTTGGACCGTGACTTGTGTTGGGAATCAAGAGAATTAAGACCGATGCAGTCTCTCTTAGCTGACTATACGGAATGGATATTGGAACGTGTCTCGCTGGTGGAGCTACTCCTAGTAGAAATATGTGCGATCGGAACAAGAATATCCTTTACGCAAGTGAGTGGAACTGTCATTCCTCATCCTTACTCCTTCATGCTTAATAAAATAGAGTATTGAAATGCTATGAATTGTCCATAAATGACCCAAGTCTTAGTTGCGGGATAACAAGAGATGTTTATGTTGCCTAATATTGAAATGAATTGATAACATTGTCCTTTATGTTTAATGCTACTGAAACAAATGAAACAATTGAATAATAAGATGCGGTGTGATTGATACATGGAAAAAGAACTGGCTATGCTATTAACACAATGAACTGAATGAGTCTCTTGAATCATGTACACTCTGTATAACTGTTGTAAAGAAATGAGATGTTTCCTATTTTCGTATAAGCAATGAACTGAATAATAATTGTCCCAACGAAATGAATAAAAAGTTGCTTGTCCCTTTGAAATAAATGAAATATGGTTTGTTCCTCGTTGAGAGGAATGCTATGAGAAATGTTGCAATGAATCAATGAATAAGGAATGATAAGGCTTGGGATCATGGAGATCACCAAGTGGAATAATGGTAATGATGGAATGATTAGTCGTTGAACACGGCTCGAAATTGAGATGAGATGTTGAACTGTTGGCTTTGCTTACTTTCAGTTGTTTTACCATACACTTGTGTTTATCGAGTCGACACGTATTCGCATGGTCATGGATGTATTTTTACAAGTCTGAGTAAGTTTTCTCGAATGGTACCTGGAGCGCTGGGACCGATTCGACCCGGGAAGAAACATTGGTTATGCTATGATGGCACGAGGTATTACGGAACATTCGACTAGGCTTGTAACCTACCCTGGAATGGTACATCGTAACACTCATTGGAAAATACTTTATGGTACAGTTTTACCAACGACCATGTAATTAGGATGCCTGCTAACGAATGTTTTGTGCAGACCGAGTAAGTATGTCATATTAACCTGTATTTTTATGCTGGTAAGAGGGAGTCGGCTATCGGTAAGAAATCACTTAAATGTGATACGGTTATTTACATATTAAATTCAAATTGATTGATAACATGTTAATACCAACGATGATAAGATGTTACCTTTTAGAATATTACCATAACCTGTTGAACGATAACACCAAGTATGCTAAACGATGCCCTCTTAGAATATTTCTATAATATGCTCAACGTGTTAACTCAATGTTGCTTAGATGATGCCTTACACAAAGAAATGCTATATCATGCTATAACATGTTTACTTGCTTCAATAAATTCTGCTTAAGAACTGTAAACTGATGCTAGGCCCCAGTTAGAAAGATCATTCTAATAAATGCTTGCTAAAATTGACTATTTAGTGTCGGTTTAGGCGAATGGGTTAGATTCTGCTCGCCAGTACATAGATGATGTACTGACCCATGTTGTGGACACTCTTTTTAGGTGCTCGTGCTTGGAAAGTTCTGTACACAAAAATTGGCTTGATCGGTCCTGCGATATCGAAGATTTGTTGGGCGTACAGAAGCTCTCATTGCAAAAGATGATGTCTTATGTTTATAAAGGACATAATGTATGAAATATTGTAATCAGTTGTACGAGTGAGTTGTAAGCCAAGTCGATATATCGAATTGTAATCCAATGTATCAAAGTATCAAATGTAAGCTTTACGGCATTTGTCAAGTTGGCTATCATTGTAAAGTGAGAAGTGTTGTAAGCATTGTATTTCCTTACAAATCTTATACTTTTCTTCAAGTATCAAATAAGAGAATGCATTTCTATATATCTTTTGTGACTTCAAGTTATCTGCTTTTCTCTGCTGCTATAAATCTGTAATATATTCCTATTCGATAAAGAAATACATGTCCTTGTTGACTTCAATTGTCTGCTTCTGCCACTGCGATGTGTTCCTATTTGAAGATAATTAATTATGTACCGTCTTTGCCTTCTACAAGTGCAATACCAGACTTGTACGACATCACGTTCAAGCGAGGACGATCAATTCCAAGAGAATGCATGACCCTACGGAATCGGGACGTGACAACTTACGCTCCCGATGGTGTTCTGACTCCAAAGTTCAGTAGGAGCCAGGTGTTGAATGAGGAGATACAGAAAAAACTCGAGGCACATCATCTTCATCTCAGATTGAGGTGTTATAATTAGTTCTCGAGTGAAGAGGGAGCAAGAGAATACTCCCTAAGACAGCGACATAAGTAGAGAAAAGTTTAATAGTCGATGACTTCGAAAGCTACTTGTAGCAAGAAGGACCACTTAATTAAGAGAATTTTTTTGGCCTATAAGAAGCAGAAGTAAAGCGAGAATATTATAACAACAACTTGAGCACATGGAGGTGATACAATTATCGTAGTTGACGATGAATCTCGTCTTGATGGTAGTAGTTGGTTGGTTGAACTCGGAAGCTTTAACACATGTCATTGTAGGATATTGTTTTTCACTTATACAACAGGTGACTGTAGGATGTTAAAGACGATAATAGGAATGTGTCGAAGGTGAGTGCCATTAGAGATAAAGGGCAGAACTACAAATTTAAATTATCCTGGACTAAGTCTTAAGGTACTACTATACAAACAAATAAACCAAATATACTGATATAAATTATTCTTTATCGAACAAAAAATAAGAAAAATTCATACTATCTAACCACTATATATGAGGAATCCGATTGGACATGGCGACATGGGTTGAGGCCTAGTAAAAAAAATTAGCATGGACTACAGTCCGGACCGATGAGCTTATCCTCCGCCCATGATTGGAGACATTATGTCTTTAAAGGCCAACACATGAACTATGTTGGTTCTTAGGAGAGTTCGTTATGTCTCCAACATCTATTTTAACTTTGTATCGTTTGAAAAACTGAATGATAAAAGATTCTTTAATCTCTTCAAAAATGATAAGTGAAAGTTGATAAAAGCTTCAAAAATTGTTGCCATGAAAATAAAAGGTCCGACCATCATATATATATATATATATATATATATATATATATATATATATATATATATATATTATATATATATATATATATATATATATATATATATATATATATATATAAATATATATATATATATATTTATATATATATGAGTGTGTATATATATATATATATATATATATATATATATATATATATATATATATATATATATATATTATATATATATATATATATATATATATATATATATATATATATATATATATATATATATATATGAGTGTGTGTATGTGTGTGTGTGTGTGTGGAGGAGAGAGCGCACAAAGTTTACAATGGAATAATTGGATAATTTATTAATAGAGGGAGATTACATATATATATAGAGAGAGAGAACTAGCCTCTTCTTTATTCTCTAACCGATGTGGGACTAAACACTAATAACCAATATTCAACAAATGGATATAGATCAATGTGTTTTTGTTTTCTTTTTGAAAAATAATACAAAATTTTAGAACATAGAAATTTGTGCTCCAATTTGAGTCTTAAATGAGTTACACTCTGAAATAGAAATTTTAAGGTCCTAGCTACTGCTCATATACGTAGGATGGAATCATCATGGAACTTCAATTGAGCTTTACTATGGAGCTTACTAAGAGAGTCCAAAAAGCTATGCATAGTAATGTCATGTCTCCCATGTCTATGGATGTAGTGTTTAAGATGATTAGTTCTGCCGTCCAAAAAGGGCTGGCGGCATAACTTGTGCCGGCTTGCCATCTATTTTGCTGTAATCTTTCTCTTTTTATTTATATTATTACTTTACTATCTATACTTTAATAACAAGAAGTGGACCTCGAAAACTATCTAATGATATTGCACTGGCCAAGGTGCCAGAAGGGTTGTTCCAAGGATTTCAGGCTACAGGATTATATATTCCCCAACCATTCTTTATGAAGTGTGTTTTGAATCTTCACTTTGTAGGTGTCTTATTTGAATTGCTTCCATATCATCTTCACTTCTCACTATATTCTTTATGAAGTGTCACAGGATCTGGCTTCATTGAGTCACCTTTATACATTTCTTATAGTATGTTTAGTTTAATGCTATGGTTACTGACACAGATTCAAGGTGTTAGATACAACAAATTTCTAAGGTACAGACACTAGAATGCAACTATTTATGTGTATATATCTTCATAAATATACTAATATTTTTTATATGCAAGTGAGATACATAGGAGTGATAATCTTCTAGCAGGGCCGGCTCATGGGGTTTTGTTGTCCTATCCGGAGCTAGTTTTGTTATCCCTTAACTTTTATTCTAGGTTGATGCTGGAGGGTCACCTGTGACCCCAAACTATATCAGAATCATGATTAGTTTGGGAGTTGACCTAAGCATTAAAAGGCTGTCCAAATTCGAAGTCTTGTCTAACTTACCTCTGAACCGGCTATGTATTTTAGTTCTTAGAATCAGTCGTCATCTGGAAAGAACGAGAATAATGTTTTCATAGAATTATAACAAGTTTGTCGAGGGGAGTTTCTTTGAAGTTTTCAAGAGTTTTGGTAATTAAAAAGAAAGTTCCAGAAAATGAACGTACTTGTTAGAGAGTGGCTGTACAATTGTATATGCTTATAAAACGTGACTTCACTATTTCCTTCACCTTATGCTTTGCACTCGATCGTGTTGTTCCTATAGTGACTTTGCCCTACATTACATTCCTTTGTCAGGGGCAGTGCCAGCAATAGCTGGTGGTGGAGTTGACATGTCAGATACAGTATTACAATTCATTGGTGACACAATTACAGGAGATAACGTTTTCCATCTTTTTCTATATAACAATATAATATAATATAATATAGTATTAAAAAATATTATTTTTATACAATAATGTATTTTATTTCACAATTGTTCTCTACGAATTTTATACTTTGAAAGTATTTAACTACAACATCATTTATAGTACTAATAATCAATTCTTTTTCTATAAAGCACACGAGATAATCATGTAAAAAAAACAAGGAATTGCAGGCCGGTTCCCTTTTTTTCTTCTGAGATTATGTTCTAGCTTTACTTGTATTATATACATGTATATATATATATATATATATATATATATATATATATATATATATATATATATATATATATATATATATATATATATTAATGAAATCTTAATTTTTTTCGAAACCTTCACGTATTATTAATACTTTAATAACAAGAAGTACACCAGGGGGTCCTATAGGGATGGGTACGATTGAAATTCCCTCATAGGCGTTGTTCGTCGGTCCGGAAAAAATGACACATAAAAAAAACACGAGGAGGCAGCCCCCATGCTCTTAATTTGGATCTACCTCTAGGTCGATGAGGTCAAGGACGACCTATGTATGGGCTGATGTGGGCGTCAACCGAACAAACAAAGATTATTTATAAGGGTACAACAAAAGTTGATCAAGGTATATAAGGATTGGGGCTAGTCCAGGTTAGAGAAAAAATTACTCAGGACATCCCATTTTCTTACTCATTGGGCTGTCCCAATCCCACACCCCCCCACAAACCCAAATTTTGAGTTTTATTTCAAAATTTTACTCTCTCTATTTCAAAATCCCATCTTTCTTCTTCTTCTTCTTCTTCTTCTTCCTTATTCTCCACCATTTTTTACTTCCCAAGCTATACATCTTCTTCCTCATCTTAACCTCTTTTCCAAGCTATCATTTCTAATTTCGATGGCACTCGAAGACTCTCTTCCCAAAATCCTAATTTTTTCTCATATTCTCATGTAATGTTTATTCCCAAAACTCAAATGTACATTATCATGATGAAAAACATACAATGTAAGGTTTATTTCAATTATTTATCACCAATTTCATGATCGAAGTAAAATCGAACAACATTCGGCCAAGTCGACTTTAGAACTTGTCACGTCCCAGAACCAGAATACTGGAGAGCGGGGGAATGACTCAGCCAGCTACGTATTACGGGTAGATGAATACCGTATAATACGATCAATGCTGTCTAAAGACGAGGGGGTGCATAATACATGAAAGTCTCACTATGGTCACTTCACATCTATTGTCTCAATCATTCGAACAAGAAACAGTAATAGAGAACTTGTAAGATAAAGCAGTAAGGCGTCCCAAACGCTCTGTCAAAATGTTCTTGATATCTGGCTTTACAAAACATAGCCAGATTGATGTAGCAAAAGTATACACAATTGTTATCAGCTGCAGCCTGACTTTAGTTATAATTATGTAAAAAGTAAGTACAAGACAATCCGACTAACATGTCGGTGCTAAACGGCAAGGTATAAAGTAGATAACAAAACGAGCGGAGAAGTAAGAAACCCACTCGAGTCCTCCTGCGATCATCCCTCTAGTGTTGACCATCTTGGAGGTAGAAGTAAGCTGAGTCCTCGGGAACCGGCTCTAAATCTGGCCATGCAAAACCAGAGAGGTTAGACCTCTAATAGCAAGTACCACAAGGAAGCACGACGTGAGAACTAAAACCAGTAATGTAAAATATGATAAATAGATCTCTGCTTGCTACTAGGATTCACATAACATCACGACACTTCGAACCAACCTCCCAAACAAACAAGGACAGAAATTGGTCCGTCATGTCCTGACATTCTGATCATCCTAGTTAAGTAACAGAGTAGGTACAGTGCACAAACAATTCATCTTGAACGGTCAATCAAATCCTACGGCTTGCTATTTTGAGTCCCAAGTTATCCTGGAATTATGCAATAAAGGATTTCTCAGTTCTTACTATGCGCAAGCAAGGCTAGTTTACCCAGTCAATCAATTGCGCCAATCATGAATTAGACGAGTCCCAGCGGGATGCCCGTCATTAATATACAATATTCAATAGATAATATAACCAGATACCGCTCCCTGCCCGTGTGGCAGATTTGCAGCATCTGTAGGGACCAACCGGCCTGTCGGGCACTACTAGTCCCAAGAGGGCTGCCATGTAAGAACTCGGGAATCCATTCTCGTCATGCAATCATTATTTTATTTAACTTAATAATCTCTATGTTGAGTGAAATCCCATGCCGTGGATCATGGTTATTCAAATGAGTACGTTCGTACGGGGTACGATATGCGCAACTCTACAATGATACCAGTGCGGTCAGGTTGTAGGTCTTACATAGCGTAATACAACAATCAAAACTAACCACGGAGTAATCATGCCTTGAACATAAAGTACACATGCTTCTTTGGTAAGATAAATAAATAATAAATGAATTGAAGCCTGCATGTGCCTGTATGCCAATATTCGGGATTAGCCGGTCGATTACAATAGTTCATAGTTAATATGAACGTGTCTCATTCATTCAATTCAATAAGACGACTAACCAGTCTCGTAGTTCCAACTAGGAACACATGATCAATTATTAGTAAAATTACCCATCAATGTTAATTTGTACCAAGGCATGAAAGTCAACTAGTATTCAGTGGGGTCGAGTCTACAACTCTCAGGGTTTAATTCCAGTCAATCGGGGTATCTATAACTCAATTCACGACACATGGTACATCCCACGTAACAATCTATATTTAACAGAAACATCAACATATCATGATCATATCAAGTTTTATGTCAAAAGGCATAAGGATATAAAATGGACATTAAATATCTAATAAAATATCAATATACACAGGCTATAGAAGATCCAGGGTAAGCAGGCTACGCTCATGTCAGCCTACGCTCAAGTCAGCGTACGCTCAGGTCAAGCTACGCTCAAGTCAAGCTACGCTCAAGCCAGCGTACGCTCAGGTCAAGCTAGCGTATGGACTCCATACGACTCCTCTTCAAGGCAGCGTATGGACTCCATACGACTCCTTACTATCCAAGCCAGCGTACGCAAGTCATACGCTTCCAAAAGGTAGCGTATGAACTCCATACGACTCCTTACTATCCAAGCTAGCGTACGCAAGTCATACGCTTCCAAAAGGCAGCGTATGAACTCCATACGACTCCTTACTATCCAAGCTAGCGTACGCAAGTCATACGCTTCCAAAAGGCAGCGTATGAACTCCATACGACTCCTTACTATCCAAGCTAGCGTACGCAAGTCATACGCTTCCAAAAGGCAGCGTATGAACTCCATACGACTCCTTACTATCCAAGCTAGCGTACGCAAGTCCTACGCTTCCAAAAGGCAGCGTATGAAAGACACACGCCACCTAAAAAGGCAGCATATGAAAGACACACGCCACCTAAAAAGGCAGCGTATGAAAGACACACGCTACCTAAAAAGGCAGCGTATGGACTCCATACTGCGCTATGCTAAGAGCGCATACAGCTCAGTGACGCAAGCTAAAAAGCTAGCGTACACTGCTCACTGTCTTCTCCAAACAGCAAGAACTCCATGGTTGCACCCCAAAGCTTCAAAAGTCCATAACTTGGTCAAAACAAGTCCAAATCCAACTTTCCAAAGGTCAAAATTGGGTAGAATAAACTTCTCTACAACATGGAACCATCAAAACTTGTAAACAAAGAAGTTTGATAGATCAAAACCACCAAACTCCAAAAATAACTCATTTCTAGATCTACAAAAATTAAGACTTCGAAATGAAAAATGCCAAGTTCTAAACTCTCTTAGGATCTTGCGAGGAAGATAAATGAACTACAAAAACATGGGTTCTCATGGGGAGCAAGTTGTACTTGCCTACGGTTTGGTAGGTGGAGAGAGTAATGAAGAAGAAGAGGAGTAATGGTGAGAATGTGAGTTTATAAGGAGAGAGAAAGAGATGTAAGCTTTAAATAGAAAAGGGGTGGTAGGTGGGAGTTGGGCTGGGTTGTCCACCATGAACCCGAGAACCCAATAAGACTAAAGCAGGGAATAAAATACAGGAAATAAAATGCAAAAAAAAAACAAAATTGCAGGAAATAAAATTAACATGAATTAAAGGAATTTAAATACAGGTTAATACATGATAAATATTAAATAAATACTTATGAGTTGTACATGTATAAAAATACGCATTCTGGGAACGGGGAGTGACATCTCTACCTACCTTAGAAAAATTCCGTCCTCAGAATTTCAAATCCAAGCAGGATAGAAACATCGGGGCTAAACTAATCTAAGTACAAGCAATTAAATCAAGCAATCATTTTACAATGTCCATAGCAAGTAACATATCTATATTTAATAATCTACGGTATCAAGCAATTCTACCCATAAGGTGATAAGCATGAGGAATCAAGACAATCAAGGTACAAAAAAAAAGATATACCTTGTGAGTCAAACAGGTGTGGATACCGTGATCGGATATCATCCTCACGTTCCCACGTTGACTCTCCCAAAGAGTGATGACTCCAAGCAACCCGGACATGATTAATTGTTCGGTTCTTGAGTATCTTCTCTCTTCGGTCCAAGATGGACACAGGCTGCTCCTCGTAAGACAGGTTGGTACCAACAACCGGTTCTGAATGATCGAAGATATGGCTGGGGTCCGATACATACCTTCGTAATTGAGATACATGAAACACGTCATGCACCTCTCGTAACAAAGGTGGAAGGGACAAACGATAAGCAACATCGCCTACCCTATCAAGGATAACGAATGGGCCTACGTATCGTGGACTCAACTTCCCGCGAACGCCAAATCTAATGACCCTACGGGTAGGTGAGATCCGCAAGAACACGTGGTCCCCAACAGAAAACTCTAGCGGCCTACGATGCTGGTCCGTCCAATGACGATGCCGATCCTGTGCAACACGAAGTCGCTCTCTAATTCCCTTAATCACTTCAACCGTCTGGATAATCATTTCTGGGCCTAGCATCTTCCTTTCCCTGATATCATCCCATACTAGTGGCGATCTACACTTCTTACCATATAGTGCTTCGAATGGCGCCATCTGGATACTGGCTTGATAACTGTTGTTGTATGAGAACTCAACTAAGTGCAGGTAGCTTTCCCAAGATCCTCCAAAATCTAGAGTGCAAGCTCGCAACATATCTTCCAAGGTCTGAATCGTTCTTTCTGATTGCCCATCCATCGGTGGGTGGTAAGCCGTGCTAAACCTCAACTTGGTACCCAGACTATGATGTAAGCTCTTCCAGAAATGTGATGTGAAACGGGTATCTCTGTCTGACATAATACTGACAGGGACTCCATGCTGCCTGACTATCTGTTGCATATACAACTCTGCCAACTTTTCTGTAGATTGTCCTACTCTGAAAGGAAGAAAGTGTGCTACCTTTGTAAGTCGGTCCACTATTACCCAAATAGCATCTTTACCACCTGGTGATCTCGGTAAACCGGTCACAAAGTCCATTGTAATATGCTCCCACTTCCATTCTGGGATAGGAAGCGGTTGTAATAATCTAGCTGGCCTCTGCTGTTCTGCCTTTACTTGCTGACATATCAAGCAACGGGAAACAAACCTAGCTATCTCCCTCTTCATTCCGTTCCACCAGAAGTGCTGCTTGATATCTTGGTACATCTTGGTCCCTCCAGGATATATAGAATACTGGAAACTGTGAGCTTCTGTCATAACTTCCTGTCTAATATCTCCACTAGGCACGCATAAGCGCGATCCAAACCTAAGGGTACCATCTTCATGAATTTGCATCTCCTTTCTGAGTCCTGACTCACATTCTGCCCTAAGCTTCTGAATCCTTGGGTCATGTGCCTGGGCTGTCTTGATCCTGCCTACCAAGTTGGATTGAACTTATAGACTCGCCAGAATTCCTACATCACTAGGAAGTATAACTTCGATGTCCATCTCCTGAAGGTCTTCTAAGATGTGCTTCTGCGTTGTCAACATAAACGCGCTGCCTCTTCTGCTAAGAGCGTCTGCTACCACATTAGCCTTGCCTGGGTGATACTGAAGCTCTATATCATAATCCTTGATCAACTCCAACCATCTTCTCTGCCTCATGTTTAGTTCCTTCTGAGTAAAGATGTACTTCAGACTTTTGTGGTCTGTGTACATGTCTACTCGGTCACCATATAAGTAATGCCTCCATAGCTTCAAAGCAAATACTACTGTCGCCAACTCCAAATCATGAGTTGGGTAATTCTTTTCGTGGTCTCGAAGCTGCCTAGATGCATACGCTATCACCTTCCCATGTTGCATAAGGACACATCCAAGTCCTTTACCTGACGCATCACAATATACCGTAAAACCTCCGGGCCCAACTGGCAATGTAAGGATAGGTGCTGATATCAACTTCTGTTTCAAATTCTCAAATGATGCCTGACATTCTGCCGACCAAACGAATGGCACATCCTTCCGTGTCAAACGGGTCATGGGTGCTGAAAGTCTTGCAAAATCTGACACAAACCTTCGGTAATATCCTGCCAATCCCAAGAAACTCCGTACGTCAGCTACGGTCTTGGGTACTGGCCAACTCTCTACTGCTTCTACCTTCTTGGGATCCACTGCTACTCCAGCTCCTGATACGATATGACCCAAAAATGAAATATGATCCGTCCAGAACTCATACTTTCTGAGCTTGGCATACAACTGGTTCTCTCTCAGAACCTGCAACACTTTCCTGAGGTGGTCTTCATACTCCTCTTCACTAGCAGAGTACACAAGAATGTCGTCGAAAAATACTACGACAAACTGATCTAAATACGGCATAAAGATGCGGTTCATTAAATCCATAAATATTGCTGGAGCATTGGTCAAACCGAACGGCATTACCAAGAATTCATAATGCCCATACTTCGACCTGAATGCTGTCTTGGGAATATCCTCCTTCCGAACCCTTACTTGATGGTACTCTGAACGAAGATCTATCTTGGAGAAAACTCTAGCTATGCTCAACTGGTCAAACAAGTCGTCGATCCTGGGTAGTGGGTACTTATTCTTTACTGTTGCCGCGTTAAGCTTCCTGTAGTCGATACACAATCTGGATGATCTATCCTTCTTCCCCACAAGTACCACTGGTACTGCCCATGGCGATATGCTAGCTTGGATAAACTTCTTCTCCTTCAATTCCTCTATGTGCTGATACACCTTGGCCTGCTCCGAATCCGCCATTCT
This sequence comes from Iris pallida, assembly GCA_029216955.1. Lineage (NCBI taxonomy): Eukaryota > Viridiplantae > Streptophyta > Magnoliopsida > Asparagales > Iridaceae > Iris > Iris pallida. Next base: position 8,844,316 of record JANAVB010038419.1, read on the forward strand.
GTAAACCCGATCTGATATCGGTTTAGTCCCAGGTGCCAATTCTATGCTGAACTCAATATCTCTAACCGGTGGTAGACCTGGAAGTTCTTCAGGAAATATGTCTAGAAATTCTTCAACTACCTTCGGTACCTGAACTTCTTCTATTGCCGTTATTACTCCATGCTCTTGCTGAGTTGCCTCTGATCTGACTAAGGTGAATTTCTTCATGCCTGAAATATCAAAAGATACACTCCCACTACGACAATCTATTGTCGTATGACTGTCTTTCATCCAGTCCATGCCTAAGATAACGTCGAAATTTCTAACAGGAAATTCTATCAACTGGGCGGGTAAGGAATGCCCGCAAACTACAACACTACACGCTAGAATAACTCTACTAACTCCTACGAGCCCATTACCAGTGAGTATATTCAACCTTCCTGGCAATGCCTCGAACTCCATTCCTAGCCGTGTCGCAAATTGTGCAGATATAAATGAGTGGGATGCTCCCGAATCAAACAATGCTACTGCGGGATATGAGGCGACGAGAATGTTACCTGCCACGACATCTCCCGACGCTAATGCCTCTTCCAAGGACAGAGTGAATGCCTGCCCTCGACCTCCTTGCTGGTTCCCATGCTGTGGCCTAGCCTGGTGCTGCTGCTGGCCCCTGCCTTGATGATGCTGGGGTGGTCTATGCTGGTGTTGCTGTATCGGCGGTCCCTGCTGCCGAAACATCTGAGCCTGTGACATTAGCGGACGCTGGGCCAATGGTCTCACTGCCACTGCTGGTCCTCGATACTGCCCTGCCCCTGGTGCTGGCAGAGCAGGAAACTGTTGCCCTGGTCCTCCTGACCTTGAATTCATAGGACATGTGGTAACCCGATGATCTGGATTTCCACATATCAAACACAGTCCGTTTAATGCCCGACACACATCTCTAGTGTGCCCCATCTTCCCGCAATAAGTACAGCCCGCTGGGGGTTGCTGGTTCTTCTTCTGTTGCTGCTGCTGCCTGGGTAGTGGTGCTGGCCCTCGCATTGCCACATCGTGAATGCGAATACCAAGGGATGGTGCTGTTGTTCGGGGCGCTGCTCCCCCTCCTCCTTTAATTTGACTGTGAGATCTCTTCTGACCTCCAGTCCTTACTGTGATCCTCTGAATGGTGATTTCATGCCTTCGGGTTGCCGTCAATATCTCATCAAAAGTCTGGTAGTTGTGCCCCTCTATCAATTGCAAGAGCTCAAGATGAAACCCTTGCTGAAACCTCATAGCCCGCTGGCGCTCCGTCGCTACCATCTCTGGGGCAAACCTACTCAATCTGCAGAACTCCGCTGCATAAGCATCTACCGTCTTGCCGGCCTGCTTGAGGTTGATAAACTTCTGTTGTAGCTCAAACTGCGCCACAACTCCATAGTACTTCGTCTTGAACCTTGCAGTAAAATCGTCCCAAGCAACAGGACGTCTGATGCCTACTTCCTCTGATTCCCACCAATCACGTGCGAGATCCTGAAGTAACAACTTCACCTGATCCACACGTTCTTCTGCCGGTACCTTAGCTGCTGTCAGGATAGCCTCAATATCCTTAAGCCATGCATCTGTTGAAATAGCATCCTCCGTTCCTTCAAAACGGCGAGGGTTGAACTTGCAAAATCTGGTTGATGCTCCAAAATTCGGCCTTGCCCCTCTTTCCAAAGCTGTCTGCAACCCTTGGTTGAGTAGTACGTTCTGCTCTTGTAAATGAGCGTACATGTGCTGCTGGGCTAACAACTGGTGTTGCTGAGTAGCCATCATCCCTCTCATGATCTCCAGAAGGGCTGGTGTGTCCAATTCTACGGGGGTAGGTGGAACTGTTGGTGGTGGTGGAACATCTGGATACTGCGATCCAGCTGCTGCTTCCACTATCACTTCTTCTTGGGTAGCCTCATGAAGTAGTTCTGACCCTTGTTGCTGACCAACCTGGTCAGGTTGTCCATGTTGCTGTCCATGTTTTTGCTGTCCAGCTCTGACAGGTGCGGACGAAGTGCCCCTAAGAAAAGGGACAAGAGAACAATCAAACGATCGGACATGAAGGATCAATGAAGTCAAAGGATACTGGAATGTCAAGCTAGAGTTGAGAATTGACGAATCATGAGATCAAGGGGAAACATGTGTGATTGAGACATCCTACAAATTAAAACACCCCACAAGTCTGAAATCAGACCTGCATGGGCCACCACTAAAACCTTGTCACGTCCCAGAACCAGAATACTGGAGAGCGGAGGAATGACTCAGCCAGCTACGTATTACGGGTAGATGAATATCGTATAATACGATCAATGCTGTCTAAAGATGAGGGGGTGCATACTACATGAAAGTCTCACTATGGTCACTTCACATCTATTGTCTCAATCATTCGAACAAGAAACAATAAAGCAGTAAGGCGTCCCAAACGCTCTGTCAAAATGTTCTTGATATCTGGCTTTACAAAACATAGCCAGATTGATGTAGCAAAAGTATACACAATTGTTATCAGCTGCAGCCTGACTTTAGTTACAATTATGTAAAAAATAAGTACAAGACAATCCGACTAACATGTCGGTGCCAAACGGTAAGGTATAAAGTAGATAACAAAACGAACGGGGAAGTAAGAAACCCACTCGAGTCCTCCTGCGATCATCCCTCTAGTGTTGACCATCTTGGAGGTAAAAGTAAGCTGAGTCCTCGAGAACCGACTCTAAATCTGGCCATGCAAAACCAGAGAGGTTAGACCTCTAATAGCAAGTACCAAAAGGAAGCACGACGTGAGAACTAAAACCAGTAATGTGAAATATGATAAATAGATCTCTGCTTGCTACTAGGATTCACATAACATCACGACACTTCGAACCAACCTCCCAACCAAACAAGGACAGAAGTTGGCCCGTCATGTCCTGACATTCTGATCATCCTAGTTAAGTAACAGAGTAGGTACAGTGCACAAACAATTCATCTTGAACGGTCAATTAAATCCTACGGCTTGCTATTTTGAGTCCCAAGTTATCCTGGAATTATGCAATAAAGGATTTCTCAGTTCTTACTATGCGCAAGCAAGGCTAGTTTACCCAGTCAATCAATTACGCCAATCATGAATTAGACGAGTCCCAGCGGGATGCCCGTCATTAATATACAATATTCAATAGATAATATAACCAGATACCGCTCCCTGGCCGTGTGGCAGATTTGCAGTATCTGTGGGGACCAACCGGCCTGTCGGGCACTACTAGTCCCAAGAGGGCTGCCATGTAAGAACTCGAGAATCCATTCTCTTCATGCAATTATTATTTTATTTAACTTAATAATCTCTATGTTGAGTGAAATCCCATGCCGTGGATCATGGTTATTCAAATGAGTACGTTCGTACGGGGTACGATATACACAACTCTACAATGATACCAGTACGGTCAGGTTGTAGGTCTTACATAGCGTAATACAACAATCAAAACTAACCACGGAGTAATCATGCCTTGACCATAAAGTACACATGCTTCTTTGGTAAAATAAATAAATAATAAATGAATTGAAGCCTGCATGTGCCTGTATGCCAATATTCGGGATTAGCCGGTCGATTACAATAGTTCATAGTTAATATGAACGTGTCTCATTCATTCAATTCAATAAAACGACTAACCAGTCTCGTAGTTCCAACTAGGAACACATGATCAATTATTAGTAAAATTACCCATCAATGTTAATTTGTACCAAGGCATGAAAGTCAACTAGTATTCAGTGGGGTCGAGTCTACAACTCTCAGGGTTTAATTCCAGTCAATCGGGGTATCTATAACTCAATTCACGACACATGGTACATCCCACGTAACAATCTATATTTAACAGAAACATCAACATATCATGATCATATCAAGTTTTATGTCAAAAGGCGTAAGGATATAAAATGGACGTTAAATATCTAATAAAATATCAATATACACAGGCTATAGAAGATCCAGGGTAAGCAGGCTACGCTCATGTCAGCCTACGCTCAAGTCAGCGTACGCTCAGGTCAAGCTACGCTCAAGTCAAGCTACGCTCAAGCCAGCGTACGCTCAGGTCAAGCTAGCGTATGGACTCCATACGACTCCTCTTCAAGGCAGCGTATGGACTCCATACGACTCCTTACTATCCAAGCCAGCGTACGCAAGTCATACGCTTCCAAAAGGCAGCGTATGAACTCCATACGACTCCTTACTATCCAAGCTAGCGTACATAAGTCATACGCTTCCAAAAGGCAGCGTATGAACTCTATACGACTCCTTACTATCCAAGCTAGCGTACGCAAGTCATACGCTTCCAAAAGGCAGCGTATGAACTCCATATGACTCCTTACTATCCAAGCTAGCATACGCAAGTCATACGCTTCCAAAAGGCAGCGTATGAAAGACACACGCCACCTAAAAAGGCAGCGTATGAAAGACACACGCCACCTAAAAAGGCAGCGTATGAAAGACACACGCCACCTAAAAAGGCAGCGTATGGACTCCATACTGCGCTATGCTAAAGAGCGCGCACAGCTCAGTGACGCAAGCTAAAAAGCTAGCGTACACTGCTCACTGTCTTCTCCAAACAGCAAGAACTCCATGGTTGCACCCCAAAGCTTCAAAAGTCCATAACTTGGTCAAAACAAGTCCAAATCTAACTTTTCAAAGGTCAAAATTGGGTAGAATAAACTTCTCTACAACATGGAACTATCAAAACTTACAAACAAAGAAGTTTGATAGATCAAAACCACCAAACTCCGAAAATAACTCATTTCTAGATCTACAAAAATTAAGACTTCGAAATGAAAAATGCCAAGTTCTAAACTCTCTTAGGATCTTGCGAGGAAGATAAATGAACTACAAAAATATAGGTTCTCATGGGGAGCAATTGTACTTGCCTACGGTTTGGTAGGTGGAGAGAGTAATGAAGAAGAGGAGTAATGGTGAGAATGTGAGTTTATGAGGAGAGAGAAAGAGATGTAAGCTTTAAATAGAAAATGGGTGGTAGGTGGGAGTTGGGCCGGGTTGTCCACCATGAACCCGAGAACCCAATAAGACTAAAGCAGGGAATAAAATACAGGAAATAAAATACAAAAAAAATAAAATTACAGGAAATAAAATTAACATGAATTAAAGGAATTTAAATACAGGATAATACATGATAAATATTAAATAAATACTCATGAGTTGTACATGTATAAAAATACGTATTCTGGGAACGGGGAGTGACAGAACTGCCATATGTTCTGGCAGTCCTAAATACCGATAGGACTGCCAGAATTTGTGGCAGTCCTAATGTACATCAAGTACATTCCAGATGATGATACGACTTTAGAACCCTCAGCAATGATGATACGCCAACCTATCACTGTATCTTTTAGTAGTAGATGATGTCTTAGTATTACATTATGTGGGTTCATCTTGATTCTGGTATATCCTTCAGATACTAGATTCGATAAGAACATATACTACACCATATGTACAGAATATAGATGATTCATACTAATGTATGCTAGAATGGATTTTGGGTTGTGTTCTGAGCCATCCATTCTCACACTTGGCAAAAAATCAAATATAACATTTTTATCTGCTTTCAAAAATGTACTCATGAAACGAGATGATGGTTCCTTTAGTTAGCTTGCTTATGTTACAATTATATTCTTTGTGAATATCGATCTTACCAGATGGTACCCATGACCCAAGCAGCGGCACATCGTTTGAGGGAAATACTGAATGCTGAGGTGGCTCCTCCTACTGTTAAGGAGGAAGTGGCACCGGTAGCTAGTGAGACCGAGAGTTCCATTCATCCAGCACCTGCAGTAGACTGCATCTCTCCTAGCACCGTCGAATCCACTTTTTCGAAGTGGTTGCGTGATCGTATCACTAAGCGTTTGCGTGAGCTGCGTGGTCGTCATTAGTGTAGTGTAGTTTTATGGATATATTTTGTATTGGACTATTAGTACTTATTACTAGCTGTACTTGCTTTATGGATATATTTTGTATTGGACTATCTACTAGTTTGTTTCTTTTTTGGCGAAGCAAAACATATATGAATTAGTACTGTGTAAATCTCTGGATTGTATCTCCAGCTCCAGCTCCAGCTCCAGCTCCATTTGTATTCTGGATTCTGTATTTTTTTTAATTTAGCGACGTTCTTAGCGACTTTCTTAGCGTCGCTATTACGTAGCGACGTTTATGAACGTCGCTAATAACGTCGCTAAATTGCTGACGTGGCAAATAATCTTTCCTCACCACATCATCGCCAAAATGTCGCTAAAATATCACTAAACGGCGACAAAAAACGAACGTCGCAAATAACGTCGCTAAATTGCTGACGTGGCAAATTATCTTTCCTCACCACATCATCGCCAAAATGTCGCTAAAATATCACTAAACGGCGACAAAAAACGAACGTCGCAAATAACGTCGCTACTTAGCGACGTTTGTAACGTCGCTAATTAACGTCGCCGTAGCAACGTTTTGCGACATTTTACCGATTAGCGACACACTTTTTTCAGTCGTTTCCAAAATGACGCTAGAAACGTCGCTAACTTAAATTAGTCGGCATTAGCGACGTTTACAAACGTCGCTAATCTGACAGATTCTGGTAGTGTGCCATAATTTCTGGCAATCTTAGAAGTTTTAAGGACTGCCAGAATCTGTGGCAGTCCTGATAAACAACAAGTGCATTTCAGAACTGTCACAATTTTTGACAGTCTTAGAAGTATTGAGGACTGTCAGAAATTGTGGCAGTCCTGAAATAGATTTAAAATTTTGAGTTTTTTTAAATAGATTTAAATAGATCTAAAATTTTGAATTAAAAATTTTCTGGATTTAAATAGATTGAAATGAACAAAATTGAGAGACTTATCTTTAAAATAGATTATACATAAAATGGATTTATAGACCGTATATGTGAAAATTTATTCTTAAATGAGCAAAATTAAGAGAGTTATCTATAAAATAGATTTAAAATTTTGAGTTTTTTTAAAATAGATTTAAAATTTTGAATGAAAATTTTCTAGGTTTAAAAAGATTAAAATTAACAAAATTGAGATTAGGGTTTAACATGGGCAGTGCCTGGCTCCCTGTATGCCACACATATAGACCAATCTATGGGAGAGAGACTGGTTACTGTGGGTGGCGTGCGAGGAGCCAAGCTCTCGCTCGCTCTCTCTCTCTCTCTCTGAGTTTTGTTTTCTCATCATGTTGTGAGCTTTGATCTCTCTTTAGTTTTGCAGGATTACTATTCAAAGAGGTCTACTTCCTTGGCAACAACCACCATGGCTCCTTGGAGTATGTACACGGTTCTATGCAATGTCGTAAAAACCGGATCGGACGGACGGTTGGACCGGGTCCAACCGGTTTAAACCAAAAAATCGGTCTGGTTCGACTAAAATCGGATCTTTTAAAGAATCGTCGGTTTTTTTGTCAAAACCGGGTTCAACCGGTGGACCGGCCGAACCGATTCACAATTGAACCGGCCAATTTTGGTTATTTTTTTATTGTAAAAAAAATTCAAAATAAATTATTATGTGAAATTTGGACCATTTGATTCTTTATTTGATTTTAATCGATCATATAGTTGTAAAATTAAACCGAACTAACATATGACCAAACCAAACTAAACCAAGAAGTAAATATGGATATTTTACCTATTTGAACCAAACTAAACTAAGTCTATTAAACTCCAATTGAACCCCGGTTGAACCCCGGTCCAACCTATACCAACAAATTTCGGTTCGATCATCGGTCCGGTTTTTAAAACATTGGTTCTATGTGCATCATTCTTGTGTCTTCCTTAGTTACATGTTCTTGTTGCAAAAATGTTATATTAATATACTATGCATGGATACATGTTGCGAAATAATATTACTACACTTGATGAAGTTTTCCTTTTCAACTTTGATGATTAAATCACATGGATTATTTAGATTCAATCATCAACTGATATAGAAAATGAACATGAGGTTCGCTTGCTTGCATGCTTGAAGTCAGTCCTCAACTGAAATTAACAAGAGACATGAGCTTAAGCTTGCATGCTTGAAGCATCCATCACTCCCTGTGTCCTCAAATGATGAAATTAACAAGAGGGTGCTAAGGGCCTGTTTGGTTCGCTGTATTTGTGCGGGGAGTGGGACTTTTTGAGGGAACCGCTTCGTTTTCTTCAGCACACTTGCTGAGTTTCCTCGTTTGGAAGCTGGAAGGAAGCAGCGGGAAGTGGGGAATCTCTGCCACCCCACAGTGACTTGTCCCCTCCGATCTTTACTCTCCTACCTACGCTCGAAAATGGGGGGGAAGTGTGCGGGGAGTGGGACTTTTCCTCACTTTTGCTCCAGCGAGAAGAGTTCTTCTCCTTCCCTGGCTCTGGTCACCATCCTCCCGCGCTGCGCCGGTATTTTCGTTGAGGTGAAACCCTTAAAATCAATTTTTTTTGCTGATGAAATGAAATTATTTTTGGTTCTATGAACCAGATCCGAAATTTTAGTTAGGGTTTCATCTTGGATCTGTCATTTTCGTGATGAAATGAAATTAATTTTGCTTCTATGAACCAGATCCGAAATTTTCGTTAGGGTTTCATCTTGGATCTGTCATTTTCGTGATGAAATGAAATTATTTTGGGTTCTACGTAGCAGATCCGAATAATTTTCGTAGGGTTTCCTCTTCGTTCTAACATTTTCGTGATGAAATCGAAAAAATTTTGGGTTCTAAGAACCAGATCCGAAAAATAATTTCGGATTTCAGCTTCGATCTAACATTTTGGGGATGAAATCGAAATTTTTTTCGGTTCCCTGTAATGTATGTCTCATACCATAGTTACTTATATTTCTAACTTGGTGAATAATGTTTCTAGCATGTCATACTACGTAGTATTGAAAGGAAGGAAGCCGGGAGTTTACACAACTTGGCCTGAATGTTTCATGCAAGTTAATGGGTTTAAAGGCGCTTGCTTTTTCAAGTGCCAAGATTACGATGAGGCGGTGAGTTACTTCGAGTCGAAAGTTAAGGTTCAACGAAGTGAAGTTAAGGAGGAATTTGTAGTCAAAGGGTGTCCCATGGGCAATGTTATTTTGTTTGGTTGCCTTGTGTTCATTATATCGATCATTGGGCTTGCTTATCTTATGTAAAAGCTATTACGAAGGAGACATAGTTTGCAACTGTTATTGTACTGTACTTTTGGTCACTATGATGATTAATCCTATCATGTTTCTGCCTTTGTATTGCTTGTTTGCAGGAATGGGCTACCAATGAGGATTACAAGGGTGTGGCCGCGATGAAAAGCTAAAGTTGGTGGCCTCCCCCACCAATTTGGTGATGGATGGAGGTAGCCAACTTATACCTACACTGTAGACTATGATGAGGAAGATGCAACCTTTGAGTCTACATGAAATTGGCAATGATGAGTCAAGGTGAATCCTTTGAGCCAATTTAACTTTATATTTCTGATATTGGTTTTTCCTTTCTTGGGAATGTTGACTGGACCATTCTTGGGAATGTTGGTTTCAGGTTTCTTCTTTCTCAGTTTCTTGTTTTCTACCATTCACTGGGAATGTTGGTTTCTTCTTGCCAGCTTTGTCACTTTGTTGTTTCTTGTTTGCCATCTGATTTCTTTCTGCCAGGTTTATGACTATACTTCTTTCTACATCCCTTTGACTTATTTTTTTTTTCAAAATGGGCTATGATGAGATTTGTCATGATACATTTTCTGATACATGTTCTTATACATGTTATTATGTGGCCTACGCTGGAGAAATGTCGGGAAAATTGGCAAATTGGAAATGTTGGGGCCATATGTAATCTGGTACATGTAATGTACATGTTGTGATACATAATCAGTGGCCTATGCAGGAAATTTTGGAAATTGGTGCAATGAGGAAATGGGAAATATTGGAATTGGGTGCAATGAGGAAATGTTTGTGCTGGAAATGTTGGGAATTTTGGCAATTTGAGAATGTTCTGATACATGTTCTTCTACATGATACGATACCTCTGAGCCCATTTCGAACTTTACTTCACTTTCAGATGTTTTCTTGCTTGAAGTTCAATTTGTTCTTGAGCGGACGAGCTCTATTTGTTGTTGTTTTTTTCATTGTGGTTAAATTGTTTTCTTCCACCACTGATACATTATGTTTGAAGTTCATTTTGGTGGTTGTGATACAATTTGTACAATATGTCTACGCTGAAAATCTTCCTTCCAGCTTCCAAACGAGGAAACTCAGCAAGTGTGCTGAAGAAAGCGAAGCAGTTCCCTCAACATACTGATTTCCCAGGTTTTGATTTCCCATGTTCTGAAAATCTTATATCCAGGTTTTGATTTCCCAGGTTCTCGACACCAATTGGTTTCAGGTTTTGATTTCCCAGGTTCTCCATGGTTTAGAGCGCACTTTCTTGTCTGTTATTTGCTTTCAGTTTTCATTTTCACTGGGAATGTTGGTTTCCTTTCCATCACTATGACTTTATTCCTTTTTCAAAATGGGCCATGACGAGATTCACATGAAACATGATACATGTTATTATACCATATGTTGGTTCCAGGAAATATGAGGAATGTGTTGGTTCCATGATACATGTTCTTATACAATATGTTGGTTCCAGGAAATATGAGGAATGTGTTGGTTCCATGGAACATATTCTTATACAATATGTTGGTTCCAAACAGGCCTGTGGGTTGCTATGGTGATATGGGAAATGTTGGACAGGCCTGTTACGTTTTGTTTGTTACTTTCTAATTACAGTATCATTTTGGAAACTTGTCAGATAATTTGCCAGGTTCATAATTTCTGAGCCCAATGGGAGATAACCTTACTCCCAGTTTTTGATTTCCCAGGCTTTCGATTTATACTTCTTGATTTCCCATGTTATGATTTCCCAGGTTTTCGATCTATAGTTCTTGATTTCCCAGGTTATGATTTCCCAGGTTTTCGATATATACTTCTTCGAGATATGTGGGCTATGTTGGATCTGTTCACATGTGGCAATTGTTCACATGTGCCCTATGTTGCAAAATTTGGAAATGTTGGTTTCTGATAGTTCTTGATTTCCCAGGTTTTCGATCTAAAGTTCTTGATTTCCCTATGTTGGTTTCTTCTTTCTTGACTGTTACTTGCTTTCAGTTTTCGAACATGTTCCGATACATGTTCTGTTTGGGAATTTAATTTTCTGATACATAACTATAACTTTATTCCTTTTGTCAAAATGGGCTATGACGACATTGACATGAAACATGTTCTGATATATGTTCTTATATACATGTAGATACCTATCCGATGATGAGATTCTCAGGAATGTTGGAAATGTGGGGAGTGCTGGTTCCAGGAAATATGAGATGCTCATTATACATGTTCTTATACTTGTTCGTAATTTGCCACTGCGGGAAATGTTGGAAACACTGATGATGGTTGCCAATTTTGGAAATGTTGCTCATTATACATGTTAAAGTTCATCAATTCTGAGCCCATTTGAAAATTTATAGTCCATTTCTTCTTGCTTTCAGTTTGTTACTTGCTTTCCCAGATTTTTTTTGGATTCTTCTTGCTTTCAGTTTGTTTACTGGCTTCCAGTTTGTTACTGGCCATTTTGAGTATCATTTTGAGTCTCATAATTTGTTACTGGCTTTCCGAGGTTGCCATCACTCCCAGGTCATCATTTTTCACTTCTTCTTATGTGGTCGAGCTTGGAAATGTTGACATGTTGATATGTTGATATGGCAGTTCTTATGTTGGAAATGTTGATATGTTGATATCAACATTTGTGGGAAATGTTCACATCGATTTTTACTTGCTTTCCCAGGTTGCCATCTTTCCCAGTATCATAATTTGTTACTTCTTCTTCTTATTTTTTGGATACCATGTTTTGGGGCCTATGCTCGTGGATCTGCTGCAAAGAAGCTTGTGTAGTAGACTAGTTTGTTTCTTGCAAAGAAGCTTGTGTTTCAAAGTGGCCTATGATTATCTTCTCAGGATACATGGTCTTGTACATCTGAAATTTGTAAATTTGGCACGTAATTGAAAATTTTGACAATTTGGACAATTTTGTCAGTTGTGTACTCCGTTGTCTTCTCATACATGTTACACATTTTGCATTTTTCTGTTTGCTTTGGACAATCTGCACAATTGAAAAAATTTACTAGGAATATGAAAAATATAATATATTTCATAATATTATTTAATTTAATTTATTTCATTATAGTTGTTAAAATGGTTGTGAAACTCAAAACATAACTTTTATTCTTTTAATATATACAAAAGAAGAAGTTGGAGGTAACCATACCTAGGTTTACCACATCTCCAAAAAAATTTCCACTTTCAACAATCCAAACAACCGAACTACTTTTTTTCCACTTACAACTACCATCCAAACACCAAACCAATTTTAATTCCACTTGCAACAGACAAAAAGTACTCCATCTAAACAGATTTTGGAAAGTGGCACTTGCCGCAAGTCAACGAAAACTCAAGTTGCTGCAAGTGCCACTTTCACACTTCCAAAGAGTTACATCGATCCAAACAGGCCCTAAATGTTGCAAGTCTTTCTTGGTTGCTGGCTAGGCCAACCATCCATCACTCCCTGTGTCCGTCTGTCTGTCTTCTTCATTCTTGAGATTTTGCCCAAATAAACTTTAGAAGAGTTTATCGGACCGTAGCAAAATGAGGAAAGGGGGGGGGGGGGGCACTACCCCCATCCATCATTGTACCATACCTAAGCTATAAGATTCTCTGCAGAAAGCAACTGATAGCTCCATGATAATAACATGCTATGTATGTCAGTCTTCCAAATATTTGTAGGACTAGTTAGTGTTTAGATCCTTTGTACCAGTTTAGAAGTTTAACTCATGACATGTTCGATTGGAGGGTTTATATCCTAATTTTTTTTCCCTATTATATCCTCCCTGTTTGATAATGAAAATTATCATATATATGCGTTAAGGAGCGAATAAACTCTTCAATTGAATATGTGAGGACTCAAAGTCTAAACTGGTATAAAATCTTCGGTCTAAACGCTATTTAGCCCATATATATATTTCTTTTAGAAAATTATTATGTACCTATGAATTCAACTTAACTTCTATATTATATGGAGGGAAATCTTGGTTGAAACCTCTGCTTCAAAACTATTTTCCTACGTCCTATTACTTACAAATTATCTTGACTTTAGATTAGACTAGACTATGGTCAGTTTGGATTATAGTTGCGTTTCGTGAGAGATGGTACATCTTGAGCCTATCTTGAGCCCAAAACGAGGTCATTTATTTACGAGTCTCTGATGGATAAGTTCGATAAGGCTTCAAACGTGAGAAACTTTTATCTACTTAAGGATAAGCTTCCATGTCCACCTTGACCTATCAAGTTACTACCTTTTCAAAGTGCTGGTGAGCTTTCTGAAAATTTTAAGCAAAAATTCATCCCCCCCCCCTTTAAAACGAAGTCTAAATCGACTAATCCAGACTAAGAGCATCTCTAACCCTATTGTTTTGTTATGTGTTGTGAGTCTTAGGTGACATGAGACACAAGGCATGCAATATTTCTCTTAGGTGGTAAGATTATTTTCACGAAAGCCAATGAGATAGAAAAGTCTCTCAAATGCAAAAGTATTGAGAAGATAATAAAAAATATTTTTTTCAACTTCCAAAAAACTCCTCAACTTCTACCTTTTTTACAAATATTTGTATACATGATTGATATGTGGAAATAAAGTCATTGTGAAGTGCATTTTCCAGATTTAGACAACCAATTTCACATTGTTATTGTCATGTCAACTTTATGATTTATTCGACATTTGTATTGGAGAAGGATTTCTGAAATGCAAGCTTGTCTTGTCATTCCTATATGGCAACCATTTTTTTCGAGTTCATTTTTGTTCACCCACCAAAACTATGGTGTTTGTTCATCCTCCACTAAGAACATCATACGTGTCAATTCATAACATAAAATTATTTTAGGAGTGGTTTTCTTCACCCACCAAAGTAATTTTTACTTTTAGTTCGATACGTGTCATATTTTTAGTGGATGGTGAACAAATATTATGGTGTTAATGGAGGAACAAAAAATGACTCTTTTTTTATACTCTATATATTATAAATTATGGTATGTTGATTCATGAGATAACAAAACTAAATGTGGAAGCGTACCTGAATCCATTGTATATGCTTGACGGATCTTGAAGCAGTTGTCTCTTTATGGGGTTGAATTTGATCTTCCAACCCGTTACGGCCCTTAATAACAAAGATAAAATCTTTGTTCCTCTCTTTGTTGATGGGGATACAGAAGAGAATAGAAAAAAAAAAATCCTTTTTTGGTGGCCGTATGAGTTGGGGACCATAACCCTAATGCATACATATAAATATTTATGTTTTGATATTTTTAATTTGGCCCCTCATCAAATTAGATTTATCTCCGGTATCTACACATTATTTCCATGATAATTATACCCTCAAGCCAATTTACTAAATAGACCACTTTAATTCGGCTTAATTATTTAGATAGCCCAACATAATTAATTTTACATATGTGACACCTATTATTGAATAATTCTAACAATCTTCCACTGGGCCGCATGTGTAATCTTATAATTGTGTTAACCTTAGTGAGCTCATAAATTGCTATCTTAATCCTTAGGGTATATCTAGACAATCTCGTCCATTAACCATATCAACATAGGATCAAAGCGGCCTTCGTCACATATAGCGTAACTAAACCATCAATGGTCACATATACCGATATAGCTAAATGACATAGATCAATCATGGATGCGTAGCATGGAAATTACACGCAATGTGATCAACACATGTCTATTTCCAACTGGTCCTCCTTAACTTTAGTGAGATCATTACTTAACATAATGAAAACAGAATGAACTGAATTTTTTATGTATCTGATCATATAAATGTCCAAAATACTTTAATACATAAATGTGCCCAAAACCAAATAACACCCAAATACATAAAATATAAAATCCCACTGTATTGTAATATTATTAATTAAGATAACACTCATATGAGCAGTATGCTCATGAAAGACCATGGGTGATCATACTTTTGTGAGCGGATCCGCTAACATGGAGTTTGTCCTAATGTGCTATATGGACACTTTAACCATTCTGAATTCTTTCCTTCACAACTATTTTTTTATGTCAATATCCTTTGACTTATACAAGTTTTTGTTGTTATTGGAATACAGTATTTTTTATTCATTGTCATACCCTAATTTGCGTGGTCTTTCAACACGTTTCTATAGGCGCAGCCTTGTGACAAAATTTTACAACTATAAGTCAATATATATCTAATTAATAAATAAATAATTTATCGGAGTTAAGTCGCAACTTGGCCTGATTTTCCTAGTTAGGACATCACTATGGCTTGGCCTTCCTTGGCATGGCTAATACGCTAGTCGAGCCACGCCACTGCACTATCCGTGCCATGATTCCTAGTCGTCTTGTACTTCAAAACTCAACTATGGCTAAAGTCATCTATCGTAATATTTAACAAAAAATAATTATCTATAAAATCTAAAAATCACCATTTAAATCAATTAAATAATAAGAAAATATTTTCAAAAATTTTCGGGAAGGGGAGCTACAAATCTACCCACCTTAAAAATAATTTCATCCTCGAAATTCTAATTCATAACTATTCCTTACAAATCAAAGTCTACCATTACCTTAATCTCCTCAAATTTAATTTCTCAAAAAATATTTTATAGCCTTTTCTAGTCATCTTATAGCTTCGAGTACTTGGGGACTTCTACCCACTTTTGGTCATGCTACTCCTCAAAATTGTGGTCACTAAAACCCTATAATCTTCTAACTAGTGGTTTAATAATTCTGCCAAAAATATCTAGGACATATGGTATCTTTAATCCCCCATATATATCAAACAACCAAACATTAAATAATCAAACAATATTATACTATAATTTAAGAATTTCTGCTAAATTGTAGATAGCACGATCATTCGTCACCCCGAAATAGGAAGGGACGAGAATCAATGGTACGGAAAACAAGAAAGTATAATCGAGAGCAAATATGAAGTTTTCAAGGACGTAGAGAATTCTTAGGAGAATTTTCAAGGCGAAGTGGATTGAGATTTCTAAGGTTTAGTCATATTCGCAGGCTCGTACCAGTACAGTTACGTAACCGGTACGATATGCTCTGACCTGCATGGGCCACCACAAAAACTTGTCACGACCCGCACCCGGTTTTCGGACGCGAGCTCGTGAGCAAGCCAGCTACGTATCGAGCGGACTCCAGCCCGACTCGAGTACGTATAAGCTGTCAAGGTCATGGGTATCATGTCTAATCTAAACTATATCTCAATCCACAGGAATTATATAAACAAGAATGAACAAGTATGGATCATGGTCTGCAGTCCATTAGCATATTGTTCGATTAGACTCCAAGAATGATATGAGTCTATAAATAAGCAGAGTATATCATGGTACTGAATATAAAGCACGAGAGAATAAATAAGAAAATATCACAAGCAAATACCTGTATCATGCATCGCAATCCTCTACCATCCCGCTCTACTAACTAGCTCCACGCAGTCGCTAAACCTGAAGAGATCATCAGGTCCTCAGAGGACTAGCAAGATACATAATATATAAGCCAATATGTAACAGTACAAACATGCAAAGAAGCAAGGAACAATCAAGGATATCCAACTAGATAAAATGAACCAAGACACAAGATCTAAACACAAGGATCCTAAGGCACTGGCATGCCATACTAGAAGTGGCTAATAGGTCAAAGCTATAGACTGCAGTCAAGACAAGTACTCACAATCTATAGTGTCTCAATCGCAGTCAAGGCAAGTACTCACAACCAAGACAGTAGCCAATCCTAGTATAAAATCCTATAGACCGTAGTCAAGGTAAGTACTCACAATCTATAGAATGTCAAAGTCAAGTCCTACTCAAGTCATGTCAAGTCAAGTCAAGTCAAGTTATAATCAAGTCGAGGAAATCGTGGTGTAGGACTAGACGACTCTATCAAGAAATACACATGAAACTAACACAGTGTAACAGATCGAAATATCATAACAGAAAGGAACGGAAATGTGCAGGCAACTAGAAACATGTAAAGTAAAACTATAACAGGACGAGTGTACTAGACATAGAATAAAGCAATCACGGATGTAAGGAAAAGAACTGCAGTGAGATGATGAACATGCATATAAATTATACTGTATAAGTTGGCAAGCTATACTTGCCTGGTGGTAGCGCGCAGAACCAATAAAATACCGTCAACTGGTACGCCATAAGTACAAAATCCACAATTGTCTCCGAAAGCTGAAATAAACGTTACCAACATGCTCAAAATAGTCAAATTAGCTAGGATTGTCTGTCCTTAAGTCCTATTCTGGAACAGAGGCAAAACGGTAATTTCGAACAAAAACGATATCCGCCGTTGGACCCGCTTTGCACCAAAAAGCGTGTCAGAATTAATGGTCTCTAAAGTCGTCAAACTACATGTCCACGGATCCGATTTTCCGATACGAACCCAACCGTATGTCCAAAGTTGGATTCCGGCGGGCCGTGCACAAAATCACCCGTTGAGTGGGACCGTGGGGCCCGCAAAACGGCGGTCCAATCAACTGTCTCAGAATTGGACCAAACTTGGCATGCAGGACCAGAAAAATGATACGGTCCTGTTGGCGTAAGTTCGTCTCGATCTGACGAGCGTGCACAAAGTAATTGGAAAACTTGCATAGAGGTCGATACGGTGAATTTTGACGGATACGCATCAATTCGTCGCGCACACGCGACCAATTTGAATTCCATCAAAGCCCACACGTCCACAAAGCCGATACGCACCTTTCGATGCTTTCAGTTCGCGATCACGTCGCCCAGATTGGCGGAACGCACGTCGTATCAGAGGATTTTATTGATTTTAAAACAAGTTTTTGTCAAACTTCGGGATCCGATTTCTCGGCGCGTAGTCGATGAATTCGACTTCTGCAAAAAGTGTTGTGGAGCCCTATATATTGTCTATAACTGTGTTCAAGTAGAATTTCTAAACGGTTACTGGATCGATCGAAATCGATCCTTGAATACGGGTGATTGGACTGGTTCTCTGTTTCGAATCCGACCAGTTTTAAGGATTTTTGGCATCGATTTTATATCGATTTTGTTTCAATTTAGTTCGAAACTATCCATTGGTGTTAAAGACCCATTGGTTGTGTTTCCAACACCTATTTCGGTTTGGAAAAAGATGAAGGGACAAGGGAGAAAGCTTACGTCGAAGTTGGGCTTGGACTGGTTGCTGCTACTATCGTCGACTGCTCCACTGTTGCGCCCGGCGGTCCTGGCGGCGCTCTGGCCGATCGCCGGCGCTGTGCAGGCGGCGTGCGGGGCCAAGGAGGGTCGCCAGGGAGAGGTGGTGGTGGCGTTAGGGTTTCGACAGATTTTTACTCTGTCCCGCTCTCTCTCTCGACCTCCCTGTTCTACATATATGCGTATACGCATATAACCCATATTGCTCTCGGCTGGGGATAGATGGACTGGCCACTTTTGCTGTGGACTGGAAAGCTGCATCTGCTGTAGGCGGATGGGCTTTTGGGCCTAGCCTGGGGTTGCTTAGTCCTAGCTGCTTGGGCTTGGCTGAGCTCGATTTAAGGGGAAATGGCTGGGCTTGCTTCATTTTATTTCTTTTTATTTATTATACTTATATATACATAAATACTCATGTACTTATATACATATATTTATATATCTATATTTACACACATATTTATATACATTTATCTATACGTACACACACTCCTATATATGTATATTTATACATACATACACATACACACATATAATTATATATACTTATATATATGTACACATACACACATATATATATATATACATAACATGTATTTGTGTATATATATTATTAAATTATAAACATATTTACATGCCTATATAATCAATACGTATATCCTGGTATTTATACATATATATATATATATATATATATATATATATATATATATATATATATATATATATATATATATATATATATTTTTTTTTTTCGGAAAGGAAATTTTATTAAAAGCAAACAAACAAACAGAGAACAAAGAGCGGGTCCCACAGGCGGGACCCGGCTTCAAAATTCAAACCACAAAGAAAATCAGACAGAAACTGAACGGACGCGTGCCCCGAAGGAGCAGATGGGGCCTGTCCAAAGTGGACGCGAGCCCCGAGGGCTGGAGCTGCCTGAACGGAGCACGAGGACCAAGGGAAGTGGCGTCGCCCGTCGGGCAGGGCGAACCGCCGAGGACGAGGGGAAACAGGTCTGGCAGGAGAGCTGCAGCGGCCGGAGGCGGCCGGAGGGGTGGCCGAGGATAGGGAGGCACCCCGGAGGTACAACGCGGGGCCCGAGGAGGGACCTCGGCGGAGTGCCCAGACCGAGGAGCGGGGGGCCACGGCGTAAGGGGGGCTCAACCCCTGGGGGAGCCCGGCAGAGGGGAGCCGGAGGGGGTGCTCTCACCGGGGGCGCGGGAGGGGGAAGGCGGAGGGGGGGGGACTCGAGCACGGGGAGCCACGACGGAGAGGGGCTGAGCCTTAGGATGGCGACCCCGGCTGCCGGCGAGAGAGGGGCGCGGAGGAGGGGGCCACGGAGGAGGGGAAGCGACCACAGTGAAGGGGAGGAGCGGAGACCTGCGGCGGCCGGCTGATGGGGAAGGAGCGGAGAAGACGGCCGGCCTGTACGCGAAGGAGGCTGTCACCGGCGAGGCGCGACCCAGGCGAACCGAGCAAAGGGCAGCGGAGCTGCGGCCGGCAAAGGGAAAAGGACGGACAGATCCGCCGGCGTGAGCGGAGTGGCCCGGAAGAGACTCGGGCCAGGGAGCGCGGGGGACACGCCGCTCCGGACGGGAGCTGCGTGAGAGCACGCGGGGGGCTCTCGACTCGCGAGGGGAGGGGAGCCGCCGACGACGTGGGAAAGGGGGCGAGAGAGCTAGGAAGAGGCGGGGAGGAAGCCGGGGCAGGAAGGGGGGATCCGAGGCGGTGGCCGAGGGAAGAGGGGGAGGATCCACGCCCGTTCCGCCGGGGCAAGGGGGATCGAGGCCGACCCCGGGGGGGACCGAGGAGGGAAGGGGAAGGCGGAGGAGGACCGGACTGATGGCGCCGAGACCGGTGGCGCCGGTGGTTACGACGGCGCCGGGGGCGGAGGGGGGGGGAGTTGAGCGTGGGGGACGTCGAACGGCAAGAGGGCGCCGACGAGGGGATGGGGAGCCCCCCACAAGGGGGGGGGGGTGGCCATGCGAAGACCGGCCGGCCGGGGAAGCTTGGTCGGCGGGGAGAGCCGCTTAGGGTGGGAGAGAATCCTGTGAGAGCGGACAGCCCGGAGAGATCGACCGGCCAAGCAACCCAGTCACCCACGAGGAGGAGGGGGGGCTGCGACGAGCCCAGGCGTCGCTCCCGGTGGAGATCGGGTCTGCTTCCAGGAGTGGAAGCACC
The DNA here is from genome assembly GCA_029216955.1 of Iris pallida. Taxonomy (NCBI): domain Eukaryota; kingdom Viridiplantae; phylum Streptophyta; class Magnoliopsida; order Asparagales; family Iridaceae; genus Iris; species Iris pallida. Next base: position 8,864,740 of record JANAVB010038419.1, read on the forward strand.
TCCTCCAGGAGTGGAAGCACCTCCTCTTCATATATATATACACCACAATTTCTACACAGACAATAAATATTATATATAATCATTATTAATATTATCTAATAGTAATAAATATATTTATTTAATCACCACAAAATAATAAAATAATAATAAAATAATTAAATGGTGGTTTGGTGAATCCATACTACTCACCTTTATCCGGGTCCAGAAAATTGTACAAATATTATAAAACAATATTTAATAATAAAAATGTCAATTCTGTACAAATATTCAAATAGTTAAAAATATACATCGATACCTAAAGTAATTTATGAAATATTTGTACACACATAAAATATGGCTACATGGTCGTCTTTGGTCTCACTACATACCTACCAAGGCTTTGGATTCGGTTCGGGCCCAGTTCGGGCCAAGTCGACACAAACGGGTCTCCTATAAGTCAATATATATCTAATTAATAAATAAATAATTCATCGGGGTTAAGTCACAACTTGGTCTGGTTTTCCTAGTTAGGACATCACTGTGGCTCGGCCTTCCTTGGCATGGCTAATACGCTAGTCGAGGCACGCCACTGCACTATCCGTGCCATGATTCCTAGTCGTCTTGTACTTTAAAACTCAACTATGGCTAAAGTCATCTATCATAATATTTAACAAAAAATAATTATCTATAAAATCTAAAAATCACCATCTAAATCAATTAAATAATAAGAAAATATTTTCAAAAATTTCTGGGAAGGGGAGCTACACATTAGACTCCCTTCAACTGGTCATGAACGAAAAATCTATTGTATTTTCTTAATTTTAAGGCTAATCTTAGGGCACTTGACTGAGACTAACTTATCTCCTTTAACGACATGTGTCACCTGGTTTGTATTAAATGCTTTAATCAATATACAAAACCAGAAAAATATACCTACTCCCACTGAACTTGTGATACACACAATCTTTAACAGTGTTTATCTCAAATCCAAACGAGATAATCACTTGGTAAAATTTGAAGTAACTCTGACGAGAAGCCCGCTTGAGTCCATAAATAGATTTTGTCAATTTACAAACCGTATTCTTTGGATCTTTCGATACAATGTTTTCTGGTTTAACCATATGAATAATTTTGTCAATGTTATACCATTGAGAAACATAATTTTGACATCAATTTGATGTAACTCAATATCAAAATGTACAACAAGTACTATGATTAGTTTAAAAGAGTCTTTCAAAGAAATCGAAAAGAATGTCTCTTTAAAATCAATTCCTAATTTTTGAGCAAAGTTACTAGCTACAAGACGTACATTACCCTTCGAATCCTTCTTAGTTTTTTAAATATCCATTTGCAACCAATAGAATTTGCACCTTTTGGTAATGGGACAAGTTCCTAGACTTTATTGTTTTGTATAAAATTATACTCGTCATTCATTGCCTCAATCCACATTTGAGAATTGGAACTATCCATGGCCTGATGGAAGTTGATTAGATCATCTTCTAGTATCCACAGTCTTCCTCACGTTCCTAGAGAAATATGACAATATTATCCGAAATTATATTTCTCCTTTCTCTTATGGACAATCTTAACATTACCGGTTCTTGAGGTTGTTGAGTTTGTTCCTCAGAAACAATTTCCTTATCTTGAATGGGGGTGCTGCTATGTCGACTTGTTGAGGTAGCTCAATATCAACCAGCAGAGGTAATTTGACATTGTTTTATTGTCACGACCCGTACCCGCTTTTCGGACGCAAGCTCGTGAGCAAGCCAGCTACGTATCGAGCGGACTCCAGCCCGACTCAAATACGTAAACGCTGTCAAGGCTATGGTATACTGCCAAATTATGGCAATACAATCTATATCTCAATCCACAACAAGAATATGAAACACGAATGAACAATTATGGGTCATGGCCTGCAGCCCATTATCATATTGTCCGATTAGACTCCAAGAATGATATGAGTCTATAAAATAAGTAGAATATATCAGGGTACGGAATATAAAGCATGAGAGGATAATAAAGAAATATCACAAACAAATACCTGTATCATACATCGTAATCCTCTACCATCCCGCTCTGCTAACTAACTCCATGCAGTCGCTAAACATGAAGAGATCATCAGGTCCTCAGAGGACATAGCAAGATACATATAAACATGCCTATCTAGCAGTTTAATCATGCATGATAATATATAAACAGGATATAACAAGGAACGACACTTAACATGGCAAGAGACTACGACCAAACTGCTAACAAGTGACTAACGACAAGTGGCTACTGACTGGTGACTATGAACAAGCGACTGGAATACAAGAACAACTATACGTAATACAAAAACAACTATACGTAACTGAAGTGCTGAATGAACAAGCGAACACGAGATCAACGGAATACCAAACCCTCGCCCCGAGTGGACTCACAGGTTTGAACTAATCACTAACACTCGTCCCGAGTTTGGACTCTCTGGTTAGTACTAACCCTCGTCCGGAGTATGGACTCTCTGGTTAGTACTAACCCTCGTCCCAAGTGTGGACTCTCTGGTGCAAGTATAACATCCTCGTCCGGAGTGTGGACTCTCTGATGTAAACACCCTCGTCCCGAGTGGACTCTCTGGTGCAAGTCAAGTCAACACCCTCGTCCCTAGTGTGGACTCTCTGGTGCAAATAATTGACATCTTCGTCCTGAGTGTGGACTCTCTGATGTAAACTTCCTCGTTTCGAGTGGACTCTCTGGTGCAAGTCAAGTCAACACCCTCGTCCTGAGTGTGGACTCTCTGGTGCAAACAATCGACATCCTCGTCCCGAGTGTGGACTCACGGATGTAAATAGATCAAGGCAAACACCCTCGTCCCGAGTGGACTCTCTGGTGCCAAGGAAACAATAAGAAGGATTTAGCAGTTCAATTACATGTACTCGTTCTATGACACGAATCAAAAAAGGTACTGGTGAGGCAAGGTATGACTCAGTCAAGACACAGTCAAGTCCAGTATAACTACACTGTCAAGTCAAGCATGACCATAAACTGGTGAACACGGTATGTAGAAACTAGATAAAGCAAGTAGATAAGAAAGCTAATGAATCATGTAAAATCTATAACAAATATAGTATCTATGATAATATACTAATAACATAAAAACTATAAACATGAAATTAAACTATAGAGGGAGGCAAGGTATCTTGTCTGGTGGTAGCACGACGAACCAACAATAAACCGTCAACTAGTAGGCCATAAAATCCACATCATCACAACTGTCAGCGAAAGCTGAAACAGACATTGCCAACATACTTAGAATAGTCAAATTAGCTAGAATTGTCTGTCCTTAAGTCCAATTATGGACCCAGAGGCAAAACGGTAATTTTGAGCAAAAACGGTATCCGCCGTTGGACCTGATTTGCACCGAAAAGCGTGCCAGAGTCAATGGTCTCTAAAGTCATCAAACTACATGTCTACGAATTTGTTTTGATGATACGAACCCAACCGTATGTCCAAAGTTGGATTCCGGCAGGCCGTGCACAAAATCGCCCGTTGAATCGGACCGTGGGGCCCGCAAAACGGCGATCCGATCAACTGTCTCAGAATCGGACCGAACTTGGCATACAGGACCAGAAAAATGATACGGTCCTGTTGGTACAAGTTTCGTCTTGATCTGACGAACGTGAATAGAGTAATTAGAAAATTTGCACAGAGGTCGATACGGTGAATTTCGACGGATACGCATCAAATTCGTCGCGCACACGCGACCAATTTGAATTTCGTCAAAGCCCACACATCCACGAAGCCGTTACACCTCTTTCAATGCTTTCGGTTCGTGACCACGTCGCCCGGTTTGGCAGGACGCATATCGTACCAGAGAGTTTTATTGAAATATCACAAGTTGAAAACAAGTTTTTCGGTAACTTTACAATCCAATAAATCTTTATACAGTGATCGAAAAATTAATCTATTTGAAGGGTTTTAGAGTTCTATATGTGGTCTATAACTGTATTCAAGTACAACTTCTAACTGTTACAAGATCGATCGGAATCGATCCTCGAACATGGGTGGGTGGACGGTCTTATGTTCTGTTTTGAACAGGATTTCTGCAATATTTGCGTTGATTTTCTGATCGATCCAGCGTACTATAATTAAATATATTTGAAGACAATTGAAGTGGTATAGATTAGGATTATACCTGTGAAAACGGCACGAAGAAAGATCAATCGTACACGAAGAATTCTTGCTACAAAAATGGTGCAACTGCTGTTTGTTGCTGTGTGCTCGCCCCTGCGCACGGCGCGTTCAGGCGCTCGGTCGGCCGGCCGTTGGTGGCCGAGCACTGCGGTGGCGCACGGCCGCCTGGAGGGTCGAGCGATGGGATGGATTAGGGTTTTGGGGTTTAATCCCCCTCCCTCTATCGATATATGAATATATATGCCGATGTGGCCGCTGTTACTCGCGTAGAGGTCGGGTTTGTTACGGTTTGTGAGGGAGGGAATTCTTGCTGCGTGGTTTTCTCAGTGGGCCTTTGGGCCTATGGGGGTGGGGTTTGTCGCAGGCTGGCTGGGCTGCTCTCATATCTTTATATACATATTTATTTATATACATATATCTTATTATACATACATACATACATACATACATACATACATACATACATACATACATACATATATATATATACACATATATATAAAATATATATATATATATATATATATATATATATATATATATATTATATATATATATATATATATTATATATATATATATATATATATATATATATATATATATATATATATATATATATATATATATATTATATATATATATATATATATATATATATATTATACACACACACACACACCACACACACACACAGATATATATATATATATATATATATATATATATATATATATATATATATATATATATATATATATATATATATATATCTGTGTGTGTGTGTGTGTGTGTGTGTGTATAATATATATATATATATATTATATATATATATATATATATATATATATATATATATATATATATATATATATATATCTCAATTCTTAGCATCACAAAATATTGACAAATATATATACATACACGCACACACTTATTTATATACATTAATAAATTCTTAATAAACCTCAATAATATCTATTGCTAGTGTAGGGCCTATATAAATATGAATGTATATATTATATAGTTAATAGACAAATATAATATAACAAATAATAATAATATTATTATATAATAATAACCTCAATAATAATAATAATATTAATAATGGAATTCAATAACCCAACAATGGTGTATACACCACTATACATAGTCTAATAATCCCAAATTGTACAAGGACCTATTTTATACAAATAATGATATTTATAATATTTAATTAACGAATATTTAGATAATCTTTAATACAATACACTCATTCGAAATTACGTCAACACGTATGTCATTGGACGTACCGCATGACTACATGGGTTTGGGTTGGGTCCTGATCAAGTCCAGACTGGTTTGGTACAACCGGGTCTTCTATAAGTCAATAAACCTTAATAATAAATAATTTAAATTATTTATAGAAGTCAAGTCGCAACTTGGCCTATTTTTCCTAGTTAGGACATCACTATGGCTCGGCCTTTCCTACAGAGCTAATACACTAGTCAAAGCACGTCATTGCACTATCCGTGCCACGATTCCTAGTCGTCTGGTACTTCAAAACTCAACCATGGCTAAAATCATCTACCGTAATAATTAGCTAAATAATTATTTATAAAAATCTAAAAATCACCATTCAAATCAATTAAATAATAAATAAAAAAATATTTCAAAAATTTTGGGAAGGGAGGCTATAAATTTACCCACCTTAAAAATAATTTTGTCCTCGAAATTCTAATTCATAACTATTCCTTAAAAATCAAAGTTTACTATTACTTTAATCTCCTCAAATTTAATTTCAAAAATATTTTATAACCTTCTCTAGTCATTTTATAACTCCGAATACTTGAGGACTTCTACCCACCTTTGGTCACACTACTCCTTAAAACATGGCCACTAAAATCGTATAATCTTCTAACCAGTTGCTAACAATTCTACCAACAAATATCTAGGGTGTATGACATCTATAATCCCTCCTATCTATAAACAGTCTAACAATTCTCTGATAGGATTGTGGTTCTCAAAAATCACTACTAAAATAAGGAAAATTTGCGACGTCATGATACGTCGCTAATAATGACAATTACGTCGCTAATCGTAATTGGCGACGGCTTTAGCGACGTAAAGTGAAGGTCGCTTTTAAGCTAGTCGCAGATGGCAAATTCGTCGCCCTACGTCGCTGTTTACGACATCCCAGCCGTGTCACTAGGTCGTCGCAAAGTTAGCGACGTAGCACGACGAAAACTTTACGTCGCAAACTTAGCGACGTAGTGCGACTTCTTAGCGACATTTAGTTCTATTGACGTGATGACGTGGCATGCCTGCCACGTCAGCAAGGTGGCGACGTACAGCGACGTAACGCCGCTAATTAGCGACGTATAGCGACGTCCACTTTCCGTCGCTATCCGTCACTATACGTCGCTATCCGTCGCAAACTACTGAAAAAAAATTAAAAAAATATAATGTGTATTTTTGTTATGCTGTGTGTCTGTGTTTACAGTGTGTGTGAAGTGCATTGTTCGAACCATCGACAGTTTCGCTTACTGTTCTATATTTTATCTTGGATAGAATGAGCAACAGTTCAGGGTGCACTTCTCAGAGCTTCCTCTCCACGTCCTTCACCTTCTCGGGATCCTGTACGACGTCCCTAGAGAGTGAAGGATGTGAAAATGAAGCTCTCAGAAGTACACCCTGAACAGTTGCTCTTTCTGTCTAAGATAAAACATACAACAGTAATCGAAACTATTGATGGTTCCGAATACTACATTTCACATACACTGTAAACACAGACACACATCATCACAAAAATACACATTATATTTTTTTAAAATTTGGGCAGCACCTCCTTTGTATATCAGATCATCGATTATAACCTAGCGTAGGTATATTTGTCATCCCCGTCACAGATATCATCATAATTAACTCTCCCATCATAACAGTCTACAACTAATAGATGAATAACAGTCTCCCATCATAACAGTCTACAACTAAATATCATACATGTACTCAATAAAAATACTAACAAATTAAATATCACAAACATACATGTCCAACAGAGTCAAAAAAATAATAAAAATCAGTGTACAGAACGGTCAATGGGCCCATAGGGCCAATACATACAAAGATGATAAAAAAATATACTGGATCACTGAGGACCCCTGTCGCGCATCTAGGATAGAATGTACTCATACTGCTCCTGGGTGAGCTGCACTGTAGGGGCAGTAGGAGGCAGTGCAATCTCTGGAGTCGGCGCCGTCGATGGACCGAGAGGACGTATCTGCTCCAGCTCTCGCAGTCGCTCACCATGCGCAGCCAGGGTACTCACCATCCTCTGAGTACTCTCCTCAATCGAAGTCGATACCTGAGTGAGTGAGGCAGACATGGTCCTCTGCGATCCCTCCAGCTCGACCTGTCTACGCTCTGTGTGCTGCGTAGACTCGGTGAGCGTGTGCAAACTGGCAGCTGTAGCCTGCTGCAGACTCATCATCTCCTGTATACTGCGCTCGATCGCATCAAATCGTCCGGTGATCATCGTAGGGTCGGATCATCGCTCGACTGCATCAGAAATCTGCTGCTGCAACTCGCGAAGCAGCTCGTCGATCTGACGACGAATATCCTGAGCTCGTGACGACGCCTGCGAAGCCGGAGACTGCGCACTGACAGAGGGGGCCCGGGATGACTCCGAAGCCAAATACACGCTAGGATCCCGTACCGTAGTACGTATCCTTCTGAAGGTCGCTAACGACGGTCATCCAGAGGTCGTCCGGCGATGGAGCTGTAGGCGGCTGGAAGGAAGTACCAGTCCCTCCCTCTGCTGGCGTACTAGCAGCAGCAGCCGCCTCCTCCTGTAGCTGAACAAACTCGGCCTAGAATAATATTTGCTAACGTGTAAGTGTTTGCTAAAGTCTATATTGATTTCTATTTTCCTGTTTCTAAATTATAGTAAATTAATATAAAGAATAGAACGTACATATGCCTGCGTCGCCCTCTCGTCAATGAACTCTCCAGCCCTCCGATGGGTGACCAGGAAGACGGTCACCATCACTACAACAGATATGGGATATAATAGCGTGCTAGGAACGCTGTAGAATGTCTATTATAGCATATTGCGTCCGCTATAAATGCCCCCGCTATAATAACCCCATGTACAAGAACGCTATAAAAGTATAGCATTCCAAAACGCTGTTGATGGTTTATAGCGTTTAGGGCCGCTATAGAGCATGTATAGCGTTTCGAAACGCTGTAAATGGATTATAGCATTTGAGAACGCTATAGAGCTTTAATAGCATACATGAACGCTATTCATCAGTTGTAGCGGTCATGAACGCTATAGACATTTTATAGCACTTGAAAATGCTGTATAGGTTTTATAGCGTTTTAGAGCGCTATAGATTATTAATAACATTTGTTTATGCTATAAATATGTTATGGCGTTCCTGAACGCTGTTGAGTAATAATAGCGTTTCGTTATATATATGCTATATATCTGCATTTCTTTCCTGCTATTATATTTGCAACAATAGCATGTCAGAATGCTATTGTAGAGTGAAAATTCTGTATTCGAAAATTTGCAGAATACAGCCCACAGTTACACAAAATGCAGGTATTCAAATGTTTAAATGCGAATCAATCACAGAATCAAGTAGTACCAAACATATATAGAACAACGAAGTAGTACCAAACATTCAAAATCCTTAATTTCTCCATGTAGAACAACAAAGTAGTACCAAACATTCAAAATCCTTAATTTCTCCAACAGAACAATGAAGTAGTACCAAACATATGTCCAAATATTAAACATTAACAGTGTATCAGCTACATATATCCCAAAATGTTGACTATCTAACATTTAGCTCCCTTCGAGCCTATCCACAACCAAAACCCCTCAGAAAGCATCATCTTCCTTCATCCAACCTACACAAAAATAGGGAGAAATCATTAGTGTAAAGAAAAAACCATCTCGAGTGCGTGCATTTTTGACTGAAGGCCTTACCAGTGCACTAAAGATCATTATTGTAAGGAAAAAATCATTAGTGATGCCTATACAAAAATAGGATTAATCATTAGTGATGCCTTACCAGTGCCTTACCAGTGCACTAATACAAATCATTAGTGTAGAAAAAAATTACTAGTGATGCATTACCAGTGCACAAATTAAAAAAATCATTAGGCTAATGATACAGTAGAGTATAAGTCCAAATTATGCCTTACCAGTGCACTAATACAAATCATTAGTGTAAAGAAAAAATTGATTATGCCTTACCCCTGCTGCCCGTAACAGAGCCCACCCCGACTAACAGTGAAAAGCTTATATAATCGATTATTGCAAATGAACCATAAGTTACAGAGACCAATTAAACCCATAGATTATTGCAAATGAACCATAAGCTTATATATATATGGGTTTAATAATCTATGGGTTTAATAATCTATGGGTTTAATCTATGGCCCTCTTTCGCAGAAGAACCATAAGCTTATATATATATATTGGTTTAATAATGAACCATTAGCTAGGCCATCCTTACCTACAAAAGGTACCAAAAAGAGACAAGCAAGAAGTTTGTCAGATATGTAAACTGTGAGACGTGTCCCACTATTTCAGTATGACGTCATTCATACATAAAATTCAGCAGAAAAAGAAAGTAGACCACATCAGTAATTAATTTAATCAAGTATATGATAACGAAAGGATCCTCTAGGTTCACCTGTTTTATTAGTTACAACTACATCAGACCTTTAAAATACAGAGATTGTTTAATGTATGAAAATGTGATGGTTCAGGAAAACTTCTTTCTCAATGTTGAGATGAAATTGTGGTTGAGCTAGGATTGAGGGGATTAGAAAAGCATATTAGTATAACACGTGAAACTTAGGAGTAGTGCAAAATGTAGACGAATTGACAAAGAACTAATCTAGTGTGCATGCTCCAAGGCTCTTGAGAAAAGATTATAGGGTCTTCAAAGAAGAGAGCCATCACAAAATGTTCTTCGTAACTAGATTGAAACAATCATAAGAATATCAATCAAATTATATGCATAGTGATCTTAAAGCACTAGTTGGCTTCATTTACAAAGGTGGGCTTCATTCTGCTAAGTAAATAGAAACATTCAAATCGATCATGCATGTTAAGTTTACACTGGATATCTGGATCACTTCAACAATTTGAAATTGTAAGAGCACAGTAGACAGGTAACAAAGGCCAAGATAATACATAAGATTGTAAAAGTATCTCACTCTATATTTTGTCATTAATGAATTCTAGCAATACAGTAATCAACTCCTCATAAATCACGAATATGCATCAAACTTTTTTGCAGGAATATATGCTTAAAACAGTTACCATGATGTCAGCCAAGAAGAAACTTTCAAAACTTAAGCTCAAAATTAAGATGGGGCATATACCTCAGATCTTCCCTCTCTCATTATATTTATTGCAGCAATTTCAATTATATCGGCTAGTTCGGCACCAACCATTCCCTCAGTCATACTAGCAACATCCATATAATCTACATCATCAGCCATAGGCTTCTTCTGAGCATGAACCTGTCAATACAACCCTCCTAAGATTGTCACAACAAATCAAGAAATATTATCTACCATACTAATAACAATAAGATAAATACAACGGTATGCTTGTTTGTTGTGCACTAAGAGCAACAAGACCTGTAAAGCTTTAAATGGTGCACAACTCATTGATTCATCTAATAATACTGTACATAGACAAATGATCGTAGTAAAGATAACAAGAAATAGATGCATCGAATGCTTACATGGCCAGCCCATGAAATTTATGATTGCTCAGAGAGATCAGTAAATAAGAAATATGGTACAACACTCATTGTTGGTCCAGAAAAAACAAAAGAAATATATAAACTAACGTATTTCTACAGATATCATTAATTAATTAGTTTCATTTATTTACTGGTTTCTTCTTCACATCAACTGTAGCCGGTAAACAAAAAAAAAATAGTACACTTAGGAAGTTATCTTAAAAGGTCATTTAGGAAGCAAATTTCAGAAAAAAGAAGCTCAAGGAACGAAATAACACAATTTAGCAGGATTAGTGGGTCATGACCTTCAGAAAATCTTTAAAGTTTGCCTTAAATATGACATGAGACCAAATAAAAATAATGGTCTGATACAGTAAAACAAACACAATCCAATACCTTCAGAATCTCTATACGACCAGTAAGGCTAGGTTTTGGAATATAAATTTTTCTATCAAATCGCCCAGGCCTCACAAGTGCTGGATCAAGAATATCTGGTCTATTTGTCGCAGCAATCGTGATCACATCACCTCTCCCTTCAAACCCATCCAAGCACACAAGTAGCTTCAGTATATGCGAGGAGAGAACACGTCAAATATAATCAAGTGCACATGTCAGGGGAACAATCAATGTAATCAAGCAAGTATCAGTGCTTTACCTGGTTCAGAGTAGCATCTCGTTCTTGTCTACCAGAACCCTTAATCAAACCACATTCTCTTCCAACTGCATCAATCTCGTCAATAAATACAACTGAAGGGGCCTGCAATACATCACAAGTATTAAATATATATGTAAGATGTGTCAAAGATTCATCATGTCTTCACTTGAGTATCAGAGCATATATTAACATGATACCAAATTATCCACTACATCCCCAATTCCCATAACTTATAATCTTAGAAAGCAAGAAAGTATAAGCAAAAAATAGTATAAATCTGAAGAAGCAAGATAGCACAGCTGATCTCTCTTACATTGTCTCTTGCTTCTTGGTACAATTTTCACAGGTTTTTGATTATGAAATAATAGAAGGCTGATCAAAGTTTGTCAGACATGTTTTTTCTGTACTTGTGAATATTACCTTCCATGAAAAATGAAGGCAAGTAAGAGAAGAAAAATAGAAGCACCAGATTTTTCATCCCATAAACCATTTTACATCACCAAATTTTAGACAGGTTTCAGATAGGTTTTTCCTCACTGTAGAATGAAGATGTGGCTCATCCCATAAAACATTTTATATCACCAAATTTTAAAATAACTGGATATGATATATAACCTTTCAAGATTAAGCAAAAGTACGGAATGGTCAAATGAGAAAGCAGGTCCCTCCATACTAGATCACTTGCTGCAAAGATGGAGAAGATGCATCATTCGTAGCAAGCGAAAGCTATTGGTGTTGTCCGAAAAAAACCCATATGCAAAGGTGGCTGCTGCTGGAGCTGTGCAGTGCGGATGATATTAGAAATGCATCAATTCATAACATAGTTTAACAATGTCATTGTATCATCATTGTCTAGTCAGTGGTGTCGATATCATCCCACCAGTCCAGCACACTTTATGTATATATTCCTCTGCAGTAGAGAGACTCCACATTATAACTATAGTACAGACAACTATTTCTTATCCACCATGAATGATCAGAAGAAGAATTTTTCTTGATGTGGTCTATATTAAAAATCATACCTGCTAGTGATAGAAGAAGACTGCATATGTATTCAAAAGAGACAATTTATGGGTGAGCTAGGTTGGTAGTTTACCTGGTGCTATGTATCCATACGATTCAAAACTGCAATCGTGATAGTGGCATAGTACGTGTATACTGCAGGTAGAAGTCGGTTTGCATATCTTCATCTTCGTACAAACTAAGGTCTAAATCAAATATTACATAGAAGGGGCAATAAAGATTGTAACATCAGTCTCAGTCCCCTTCACCTTATCCGTGTGATGATTTGAGTAGTCTGCATTTCATCTGCAAGCTCTATTTCCAGTTTCTTAAACTACCCTTTCATGTCTTCATCTTCAAGACCCGCAGAATGGACCAACGTAGCTCATGCAAGCCAAGTACCAACATGTCATAACTGACACAATAACTATAATCATAAGAGCCATATATTGTCGGAATGCATCCTTTAGAAAGCATCTCATCACAACAAAACCAATATATGTTATCGATCTTTATGAAATTTATATAGATCTACCACTACTTGACACATGAAACGTTAAACCTTATTTGGACCCAACTGAATTTGCAATTTTTAAAAGACTTTGGTCAAAGTTCATCTCAAACAGGATTTCTGAAAGTTTTAGCGCTAAACGTCAATAAAGTAGCATGTTCAGAGAACAATAAGCATGTTACCTAGAGCTTTAATGACTACCTTTTATGCAGTAATACTATCATCCAGCTCCGAGACATGGCATGGTGGTAGTTAGGTGAATTCATCAATTTTGCCAAACCAAAATCTGCCAAATAGCATGTCGTTGCACTCACATCCTTGTGAAGGATCATTGGTATGCAGTCGTCGTGGAGATGTGCTAACCCTCAACATCCACATTTGTCTGAAGCCACTTCCTTAGGCCGATGTGCACCTGAAAAATTCATCCAAGAAGATAAATAAATATGACAATATAATGACATGTTATTTAGTTCTAGGTCAGTAAATATTAACCAAATGGATGCACTTATGTGATCACATCTTGGATAGAAAACTAAGTATCACCACCGTCATGGTTTTGTACTACTTGCATCCTCAAAAATGTTTACATGTACCAAAATTTCCAGGTTTTATTAAAAATTCAATAGATGGAAAAGTCTATATATATATATATATATACACAGTTGCATTTTTTTATGTCAATAATTTCATTCAAACTGTATAGACAGTTGCTTTAGATAGAATTAGTGAAAATAGTTTGGTCCATAAAATTATCCTTATGTGCTTGCTAATTTTGGACCTCAAACTGTATGGTTGTAGACAGTCGGACTATAATTTTAACTATACATCATAAAACATTTCCAGCTGCTAATCAGGGCCTATTAGCATAAAAAGTAAGACTTTTTCAGCCGCACGAAGAGGAGCACCACAAAATTCTTCTAATATAGACACCAAATTAGCAATTTTTTACAGAAGTCTTTGATTATGACATTTTTAATATGCACTAGCAAACAAATCAACACTAGGTCATTAACTAGAGTCTATATTATATAGACCTAAATTTGATCATAAAAACCAGAAGAAATTAGAAGAACTCACAAACTGACCTCGACCAGTAACAATTGGCGAGAGAGGAAACCCTATAATTTCTCCTCGACAACTCCCTTTGTGCTCCAGTTCGCTTGTAATCCCTTGCAGAAGCATTCCACAAACAAAACTCGAGAAAAATTAAAACAAAATACAAAAATAAAATAAAAATGATAACACCAACCTTCAAAAAATCCTTAGATTGCACAGAATCGAAAATAGGCCAGACCTTATCGGAAAACTGTAACGAATTCCAAAACATAATTTCAGAACGAAAGAGTTTGGGGATGTTAGGAACTATGATTTTTGGATTACTACCGATTGGCGGTCTCCAGATGATAAACAGACCTGAAATGTGATCTTTCGGTTGTCGATCTCGACCTCTGCCAGTGGCATGTACCACCCGCCGAGCACAGACCACTTCGGCGGAGACCGGAGAGAAGGGGTCACCAACAGAGCAAAGAAACCCGTCGGCATCGAGGAGCGTGGCCACCAACGTCGAGAATACCTCTTTTGGTGTAGTGAGGAGAAAGAGACGGAGATGGTACGTCGAGAGGGAGTTGGAAGAGACTCCGCCTGTCGTCGAGAGGGAGTTGGGCGATGGCGACGACGATGGGTCTGGAGAGGCTCCGTCTGTCGTCGGGGCTCTAAGCAGAGGACACGATGGCGGGCAGGGTCTGGAGGAGGAGGAGGAGGAGGATCAAATGTGGGCGGCCGAGGTCTGCAGGCGCAGGAGGATGAGGGAAATTAGTTTAGGTTTTGAGTTTTGGGGGGGAAGGGTTTGGAGAAAGAAATTGGAAATAAGGGAAATGAGTTTAGGTTTTGAGATTTGGGGGGGAAGGATTTTTTAGTGTTCGGCTGAGTTAGGTTTTGGAAGCGACTGAAATTTCAGTGGCTAGTACGTTGACACTAATATAAAGATTCTTCCAACTACCTAGCAAACAAAAATATTAGTTTCTAAAAAAATTCAAAAATCTATCAACAAACCAGCGACGAAATTACGACGAACCATATCATCCATTAAACTAAAATGTTAACTAGTTGAATCTTAGTCGCTAGTAAGTCGCTAAAATAGCAACGGATATAGGTTAGTTGCCAGGTTAGTCGCTAAATTACCATAATTTTGTAGTGTAAATACTCACACACTATAAGATCCCTCACGAAAAATCCAAATAATCCCTCACGAAAACCCTAAATAATCTATCAGTCGGTCGGTCGGTCTTTAGGGTTTTCGTGAGGGGAGAGAAAGACAGAGAGAAGAAGATGAGGAAGAGGGAGGGTTTCGTGAGGGGAGTGCTACCTGAGGAAGAGGGAGGGTTTCGTGGCAGAGATAAGGAGGGGGAGGGTTTTCGGAAGGGGGAGGGATTTTCGTGACAGAGAGAAGGAGGGGGAGGGGTTTTCAGTTTGGCGCGCGGGTTATGAGGAGTTGAAGGGTTGGAGGAGAATACATTAAGGTTTTTTTCAAACATAAGACATAGAATTTTGCTATGGACGGTACCGATTTAATTTCTAAAAATCTAACGGACGAGATCGCCCGCTATCGAGAACGCTATAAATTATACAGCAAAACTGAATCGCTCCTATAACTTATTTTTTTAATATAAAATAGAAAACTGTGTTGCTTCTCCCATGATTGGAACAGTAGATAGTTCAATTGTGAGTATTTGATTAACTCGGTTAACCGAACCGAATTACCAAATACCGAATTCGACCGAAAATCGAATAACAAAAATTGAAACCAACAGAAATATCCCGTACTGAACCAAACCGAACGGAATAAATCTGTTCGATTTTCAATTTACTTGGTTTAACCAATATTTCTGTTTATTTATAATTTTTTTGTCAATATATATAGTAACTAAATATACGAAGATGTATTTCGTATATATATTACTAAAAAAAATTATTTGGTTTACCAGGGAGAGGAATTTTAGATAAAATTTCTGAAAGGTTAGTGGGAATAAACCGAAACCGAAACCGAATAAGAAATTTTAGTACTTTCAAAACCGAAATCAAACCGAATTTTTTTTCAAACCGAACCGAATCTCTTATTCGGTTAGGTTCGGTTCGGATTTCAGTCCAAAAACCGAATAATGCTCACCCCTAGACATACGGGCATAGCAACGTTCAGAAAAAAAACTATACCTTTAACAGCGTTCATAACACGCTATATAAAGTTCTGTTAACAGCACTGCATAATGAACGCTATTGATAATGACATTCTAATAGCAGGGAGGCTTCAACGCTATAGATAAACTGCTATTATATGAACGTTTAATAGCACTTCAATATGAACGCTATGGATGATTATATTATAATAGCAGGGAGGCTCGAACGCTATAGATAAACTGCTATTATATTCTATTTTAATAGCAATGTGGAAGGAACGCTATTGATGATGACATTCTATAGCAGGGAGGCTTGAACGCTGTAGATAAACTGCTATTGTATGCCATATTTGTTGTAGTGCATGTTCGGGTCCTTATCCTTTTTTACCTGTTAAAATATATTATCTATTATTAGTATTAAACATTCTATCGAACTATATATAAATTAATGTCCGTCATAGGAAATGTACCAGACGACGAAAATACTCCGTCATCGGAATGGAGCCACCACACCACTTACTGGCGCTCGACCGCGCCACCTTGGCTCGACGAATCTAGCCTTCATCGCAGTCCACTGCTCTGGCGTGATCCAACCATGGATCGGCTTTCCGGAACGATCACGAGACTTCTGGTCGTGGATCGTATCACGGATGAGCTTGCCTGCGATGGTAGAAAATTGGGCCTCGATCTTCGCCGCCCGGTGTGGTGGATAGAAATAGGTCCTCTACAAGAAGTAAAAAAGAAAAGTTATATAATATACACAAATAATTATTAAAATTTAAAAATAAACAAATTTTTAACCTTGAAGTGGGCCAACCAAAAGGCCTTCCTATCTGCGGGAGCATCTGACTAGTTAATCCAAGGTCCACCATAGTTCTGCCTCAGAAATAACCCCAGCTGTCTCTGTACTGCAGGAGGCCGATATCTATACAATAATAATTTTCATGAATATATATGTACATATAATCATTTGAGAAATCTATATTAACTAATTAACTTACTTCGTAGGCCCGTCCGTCCAAATTTCCATACGCGTCTCGTCCGGGGGAGCGCATGGAGGGTCGCTCTCACCTCCTGCCTGGGCAGGATCAGTCTGATCGCCGTCCTCCATATGCTCGGCGTCGGCTCCCTCCATGGAGCCGTCGGTAGGAGGAATGCTGGACGCGGGATCAGGAATGCTGGACGCGAGATCAGGAATGTTGGATGCGGGATCAGGAACGCTGGACGAGGAGGGATGAGTCACCAACCTGCTGGAACTGCCCTGTCCCGATAATGGACCGGGAACAGAACGGTACAATGGCGTACTCGGAGATGAGGATGAGGGTACGGAATCTCCATCCTCAGCCCGAGGCTGACGGGACTGTCTAATAGAAAATTCTCCGCGTCGTCCAGATGGTTTAGTCATACCTGATAATAACATATAAAAATAAAACAAAAATACGTATTTATATGATAGACATCACAGATTTTAGAAAAATATCATAGTCACAGATAAAAGTGTCACTAAAGTGTCACCGATTTATATGATAAAAGTGTCACTAAAGTGTCAAATATGATGATAAAACAAACGTACAGATTTAATCCTCTTCTGAAAATTCATCTAGTTCGTTTAGCTCATCATCTTCTTCTTCTTCTTCTTCTTCTTCTTCTTCTTCTTCTTCTTCTTCTTCCTCCTCTACATCTTCACTTTCATCTGTATCTTCCTCTTCAGATAATTCTACTTCTTCTACACAATTAGATGTGTAATAAGGAACTTCCGTCGTGTCCACTTCTATAATATTTGTTACAAGAGGTAGTTCATCCTATTGATAAGCTATATCGTCAACCTCAAAGGTATTTCTAGCTTTGGTCTTGCATACTGTCCACCAGTCCGACCTTGTTGTTCCCCGTTTAGGATAGCTTGTGAAGTACACGAGCTGAGCCTGACTTGATAGGACAAATGGTTCATTGGCTTGATATCGACGCCGATAGTTTATATCAACAAGACTGTGCTTGTCTACTTTCCAACTTTGACCTTCAATCGGATCGAACCAATCACACCTGAATAACACAATCTTAGCAGGCTCTATTCCACAACTATATGTCAGCTCCACGATCTCCCGTAGCACACCATAGAAATCGTTGTCCGCATCAACATCTTTGTAGTTCGAAGATTTGATACACAAACAGCTGTTTTTGGTGGAGTCGAGATCCACAAAGTTGTCGCTGATCGGACAAGTTATTAACTTGAACCTAAACCCATTAACACAGTAGCTTGGCCATATTTTTGCAGCATAAATTGGTCCCTTGGCTAGCGTTCTAATATACTCATTCTCAAGTCTTGCGTATGGACGATCGACCTAAATACCACGAAAGAAAAAATTAAGCTCATTCTCAATCAAGTGCATATACAGACTCATACTCCGATGCTAAAGACACAAGTTCTCCGTGCGCGCTCCACTGATAATAATTCAGCGTGAAACCCTTAGAGTATAAATGATACGTAACTTCTACTTCTGGATGATATTTCAAGTTGCGACATCTCACACACGGACACTTAATTTTGGTATCGTCCATGTTATGAGGAAACGCCTTGGCAAACTGCAGGAACTGTTGTACACCCTCTATGAATTCATCTCGCACATCGCACATATCATCAGAATGACAGTTGTACATCCACGAACGATTCCGTAAGTAGTAATTCATATCCATATCCAATTGAGGATAATTCTGTAAGATAGATACATGCACATTGCAGTCAGTGAATGAATATTAAGACAGTTTAGATATGGGTGCGCAACATAAACTGTTCATTCATTCCATATATTACAAACAAAGAATTTGAAGGAAAAAACAAAAACAACTGTGTTGGGACTAAAACAACTGTCTTTTGTCAAAGTGTCGTATCTGATAGACCGATACTAATCCGATACGGTCGATACTAATCCGATACCGATTCTGATACTCATCCCAACTATCCAATATCGACCCTTTGGGTCTACAAGAGTTACTTCACCCAGTTTGTCAAGAAAGGTAAAACTTTTTAAATTAATATCCAATATCGACCCTTTGGCCTGTGCTTGATCAGTATCCTAACTCAAACTATCTATCCTAACTAATAAATTAATATCCTACTTTAACATCTACTAACTCTTATATTCCTTCTAACATAAACTAATATCCTAATCTAAACTAATCCTTTAACTGAAACTAATATCTAATTAATTCTAATCATGAACTAACACCCTAACCTGGAAGTCCACACTGCTCAAGCACAGGCCAAAGGCCAAGTTATAAGGCAAAATACAGGCAACTGCCTGTAGCTACAAGGCAAAACCAAATGTTGACGGTATATATACCGTCAACATTTAAAAAGTTTACTTGTCTTGACAAAATGAGTGAAGTAACTCTTCTAGACCGAAAGGATACTCTATACACTCTATGTAATACGATATAACAATCATACCTACACTTCTAGGATACTCTATACACTGTAGTAATGAATTGTCCTTACTAATGATGCTCTTAGGTAACATATTTAACAGATGAGATTTTCATGTTGCACTTACGCATTTGTAGCTATAAACTGCTTGGGCAACAACATATAGGTATGGGAATCGGTATCGGACTATTCCTATGAGTATTGGTATGACGATATCAGTAGTGGACTTACTAGCTAGGGTTTTGGTCAAACTCTAGTCCACAAGTTCAATTAGCCTATTGGGTTCATTTCTAGGTAATCCTATAGATATATCAGGTTATAGGCTAAGGTACACTAGGTCAAGCACATATGTATACCATATATATACAATAACACATATATATATATATATATATATATATATATATATATATATATATATATATATATATATATATATATATATTTTTTTTTTTTTTTTTATATTTTTATATATATATATATATATATATATATATATATATATATGTATATATATGTATATATATATATATATATATATATATATATATATATATATATATATATATATATATATATATATATATATATATATCCTCTCATAAAAATACATATATCCTCTCAAAAAAAATACATATATATATATATATATATATATATATATATATATATATATATATATATATATATATATATATATATACATACATATATCCTCTTAAATCCAAATATAGCAAGCCCCTATATGTCATAACCTTACCCCACATGAATCTCATGTATATATAATCTCAGCTATATATCACTACTCTACATATATGAACTAAATATACCAAGCCAACACATTTCTATTTCACATACATATATCTCAGGAAACTGAGTATACAACCAACAACTTCTAAACATTCAATTTAACTCAAACCCCCAACTCAACTCACAGTCAACAAACTAAACCCAACCTTGTATCTCAGAAATTCCAAACTCAATCTCAGGAAAACCTGAGATTGCATTTCAACTGCCAAACCCTACAACCTAAATAAATTCCAAAACATGTCAAGAGGGATCGTATGTGTTTGTGTGCATACAAATGTGTCCAAGGGTCGTGTCAGTGTCCAAACAACTGCACAGACAGTGGGTGTGTGCGGGGTGGAGGAGGAGGAGGAAGAGGAGGAGGGAGAGGAGTTAATTAGGTTAGGGTTTACCTGAGCTCGAGGAGGAGGAGCTCGACGGGGGGGGGTGTAGGGGTCACCGGAGGGGAAGGGAGTCGCCGGACGGGTAGGGGTCGCCGGAGGGGGAGGGAGTCGCCGGGGGGGGAAGGAGTCGCCGGGGGGGGGGGGGAATCGGAGCTCGAGTGAAAATTGAAATTGTCGAGTGAGGGAGAAAAAATGAAACGTTGTGCCCTAAGTAAAAATGTTAGCGACGTCAAGAGAGGCCGTCGCTAACCGTCTAAAATTTTAATAGATGGCGACATATTTTAATAATATGTCGCTGAACGTCGCTATTCAGCGACGTAATTTAACTCCTGTCGCTGAACGTCGCAAGTCAGCGACGTTTTGCGATGTTTATATAAAGGAGTCGCTATATTCCATAGTTAGCGACGGCATTTTATGCCGTCGCTAAATTACGTCGCTAATAGATCATATTTTAGTAGTAAATATTGTTTGGATGTTTCTGTATTGTGTTTTGCAAGTCAAAGCGGAAGGTATTGCCATAGGAACAACAAGGTACAAGTGACCAAATTACTGAAGCATATCAAGCTAATAACATCAGAATATTTACAAGTGACCAAATTACGATATGCTTGCACATATTCACAAACAACCCAACTAAGCTTTTCTATGCAATTGTTCTAAACAACTTAAGTAGACGGTGGGTTCAAAAATAGCCGGCCAATACAAAAACTTATGGCCAACTTCACTAAACTGAAACAATATATGCGACTAAAAAATACTATAACAATCCATCAATTTCCAACAAAAACTTATTAGTTTCGTGCATCTGTTATATGCTGAGAGCAATGATGATTGCTCCAAAAAAAGATAGGAGTAGCCACGAATATTTTAGACATGTAACCAATTGCCAAAAAAAATCGAAAATCGGAAACCGAAATTAAATTAGATCGAACGATCTAGGGTTCCTGAACAATAACAAAAATTGAATTCGTAAACTTTGACCTCATAAATCAAACAGAAGGCTCTGATACCACTTGTTATACATTATAGCATGTTGATTCATGAGATGAAGAACAAAACTAAATGCGGAAGCGTACCTGAATCTATTGTCTTTGCTTGATGGATCTTGAAGCAGACGTCTCTTTATGGGGTTTGATCTTCCAACCCGCTACGACCCTTAATAACAAAGATGAAATCTTTGTTTCTCTCTTTGTTGATGGGGATACAAAAGAGAATAGAGAAAAACTCTCTCTTGGTGGCCGTATTATTTGGGGACCATAAACCTAATGCATACATATAAATATATATGTTTTGATATTTCTAATTTGGCCCCTCATCAATTTAGATTTATCTCCGGTATCTACACATTATTTCTATGACAGTTATTCTCTCAAGCCAATTTACTAAATAGATCACTTTAATTTAACTTAATTATTTAGATAGTCCAATATAATTAATTTTATATGCGTGGCATCTATTCTTGAATAATTCTAATACTATACTCATAATAGGGTTGGAGATGCTCTAAGCCTAGGTCAAAACATAAAAAGGAAAGTAGCGTCTTTAACCAGATGTTTCAATGTTGTCATGTAATGTGGATGATAAGCTAGCTTTCATACTGCATGTTTAAGACTTTTAGAGAGGTTGCTAGTAGGACCCGCTATAATGTTGCGGTCCCACCAGAGTTTAGAAAGGCTTACCAGTTGTGGCTCCTGCATGTTAAACTTTATTGTTGTTTTGTTACTTGTTCTTGGAATATGTGCCAAAAAAGAGCACTCACTCTCTATAGCTACATGAGAATGAGAATTAGAGAGAGAGAGTGTGTGGGGGGGAGTGAGTGGGGTTCCTCATTCTTTTCCATCTTTCCAAGGACTGAGGAATAGTGGTTTCCAAGGGGCAAAAGGGAAAGGGGAGGGAATGATGGCCACATCAAAAAACCAAAATTCTAAGACCCAAGAAACCAACACTATCTACTCCTCATTAGGACTTCCATTCTTTACTATAGCCACCTTCAATTATTCTCATTGCTTGTTATATGCCAACCCTTTTAAAATTGCTTGCTTATTTGCCAATCATGATCCTTGATCTCCTGCATGATTTGAGGTGTTTTATTAATTGCTATTGATTAGCATTAAGTCACAAAAATGTTTGTCCAAGTTTTTGGATTTCATTGGATTTTTTTCTTTTTAATATTCTTCTAAATAATTCTTAGACTGTGTTTGGTAGGAATGATAGAAAAGTAGAAGGAAAGAAAATTAAAAAGATTTATGTCCATCCATATGGAAGGAAAAAATATTTCCTTCATTTGTGTTTGATATGATGGAAGGAAAATACAAGTGATATATTTTTCTTTATTTGGTATGAAAAGAAAAGTAGAAAGAAGGAAAGAAAATAAAAAATATTGACTTGACCAATTATATCCTCAACTAACAATATTTATTTACCATTTGACTTTATTGAACTATTTAAAAATAATATAATTTATATATGGTATAATTGTAAGTTAAGATGGGTATGAAGTTTTCCTTCTACTTTTTCTTCCACTTAATTTTGAGGTGATTGATTTTCTTAGGTTATGAGGGAAAGACAATCCCTCTACTTTTCATTCCATCCACTTTTCTTTTCATACCAAACAAGATAAAATGCTTCCTTTCTTCCACTTTTCACTCATCCATTTTCCTTCCTCCCACTTTTTTCTTCTACCAAACACACCCTTAGGTACTATTTAGGAAGAGAGGAAAATGCACTACTAGAAATAATCTATTATACGATAACCTTAAAATACCGTTAATAAACCACATGTTGCCACATAAACACAAATACGGCAACAAGTTTACGTTGTCGTACTGTGCCGTAAACGTTTGCGTCAGTATTGCTTATTTACGACATCTTTAAGTTATTGCCGTATAAGGGAACTAATTTACTGTTTGCAAAAACAAAAGTATGAAACTTTATTGATACAAACTTTGTAAAAGATTACAAGAATTCTAGAAAAGGTACAACTGTAGGAATCCAATCTAGAAGACGATTGCTTTATCCCTTGGACGATGTAAACTTTGAAGACGGTAGCCTCTGAAGTTGACTTGAAGGCAAAAGCCTCGGAAGAATGCAGCAGCACTTGGGCAAGAACTCCTGAACTCTCTGAACTTTAATGTCTGATCTCTGATTTATGATCTGTGATCTGTGATCCCCTTGAATGGAGACTTGAAACTCTATTTATAGAGTTCTAGAAATAACTAATTTTTAGTTATTCTGGATGGCGCAAGCTGGATTGTGCAGGAACTGGATTACGCAGCATCAGACTGCGCTGGCAGTTGTCTGGTCGTGGACCAACTGCCTTGGACACATGGCATCATTTGATTGAAATGTGTATGATCGTGTGAAGACGGTTGCCACGTAACGAGCATTTGATGGCATAAATGCCACGTGTATATTGTCAGTTGTGTTGATAGAGTGTGCAACCTGAATTGCGCTGGCTCTGGATTGCGCAGGAATAGATTACGCCAGTATGGATTGTGCATCAGATAGGCTGGCAGATTGTACTGCCAACTGTCCTCGAGCGCTGTGCTACACGATTAAACAAACAGTTGCCTCGTTCTTCGTACTGTCAGCTGTCAGAAGATTTGATTGTGTCAGGTAATAATAATAATTTGCCACGTTAGCCTGCACGCTTGAGAGTGTACGCAGTCTAGTGTGCGTAATCTATATGCTGCACAATCTGATGTTCGTACAGTTTATTTGAAAGATGCATTTCTTGATCTTCATGACTTTGCTGATGTGTGCAACTTAATTTTTTAGGACCTACAAGACCCCCTTCAAAGTTTTCGAAAGTTGAATTTATTCAAAATTTCGAAATACTTTGAATTTTGAAATTGCAATCAAATTGCGCATGTATTGAGCTGTCTGCGCAATCGGATAGATCAGTCCGACTTTGTCGGCGCAATCTGAGGCAGTCGTTACTTTTCGAAAAGCTATAAATAGTTCTCTTCGATATTCATTTCATTCTTTATTTTGTTTTCGTGATCTGAGAGAAAAGTCTCGAGCTATTTCTTCCTTTCCTCTTCATCAAATCTTCATGGCTCCCAAGCGATCCTCCGCCGCTGCCAAGGGCAAGGCCCCCGCCGAGTCTTCGGCTAGGGTCGTGCGACGTGCTTCTCGCCACGAGACTGCGCATCCCGCATTGGAAGGTAGATGACCCAATCAAAACTCTTTTTAGGGTTTTTGATTTTACTGTTCTTCAGAATCCATCTCTTTTTAGAGATGTGATCATACTGCGCCACCCTTTTTAGGGTTTTGGTTGCACGAAACCATTTATTCTTTATTTTTATGAAGAATAATTTCTTGCGCAATCGGTTGAACTGTGCTAGCAAAAGTCAGCACAATTTGCTGTTTTGCACGAAAATGCCAGCACAATCTGATGACTATTTTGCTGCGCAGTCTGATTACTGCGCAGTCTGATGATTGTGCAATCTGAGTTTGCGCAATCTGATGGTTGTGCAGTCTAATGGTTGCATCCTTTATTTTTCCTTGTTCTGAATTTTTGTTTTCTCTGTTTGATGCAGTTAATACCAGAGAAGATCCAGGGTACGAGAACTTTGTAGGGACTCTTTCAGAATCAGAATACAAAGAGGACTTGTCCCATGTGCACTATCCACAGTATGATCTGCCAGCTTCACGCTAAGCTATCTTGGTAGCCCAAGATTATGAAACTCTGTTATGTCTGATAAATGGGCAACCTTTGGAATCAGTAGATGCCATCATTCACAAGAAGCCCCTATTTTTGTTTGGCGAGGCTTTTAAGAAGAGCTCTCAGCCAAGGCCACGGATGGAAGAACGAATTGTCCATCAGAAAGATAGAACAATATCTATACCAGATGTCTCCCGCTGCCTCCCCTTGTCTCGATATGCTCATGCAAGCTATCCGAGGAAAATGGAATGGAATCTCACACCTTTTCAGGATGCCCGTCCAGGAAAGATTTATGTGAAGAAGGGGTCTGACAAGAAAGACATGTTTTACAGTTCTTCAGAACGATACAGTGTCTTGCTCAGAGGTTTAAAGCCCGGTTATATTCCGCCGGAAAATTCTTCTTTGTTAATGCCCGTGAGGGTTCCCATATTCGCAAATGAGTTTGCGAAGGTTGAAGGGAGGTACCCAGGTCAAGACCTCAGATTAACTGGACTGGTTAACCCAGACTTTAAGAGATGGAATTGTATAGCAAACTGGATCTTAACTAAATTTGAAGACGAACTTCAACAAATTAACTTGTATCAAGCAGTACATGCCACTGTCTACGATTTTGCTCCCAATTCACATCTATTCTTGGCTCTAGCAGAGAGATACAATTACAGGACAGGGACTTTTATGACTCCCTGCGGAGAGATCGTGTTTGCCCTTCATGAGATGCAGTATCTCTCTTACTTGCCGATGGGGAATGCCCCGTTTGAGGAATTTGTCCCAACTAATGATGAATTAGACAAACTCCAAAAAAAGAACGCAGACATGGTAGCAGTCTTCGAAGAACTGCTATGTCATTATAAAATCTGTTCTCTGTTTTATGAAAGCGGTACATCCAATACCTGCTATTCATCAAAATGGTTGCCTTATCTGTTTCTCAACCATATTAAAGAGAAGAAGACCAAGGAACATGATAGCTGCCATCCCGACTTCTTTAAGCCACTGAGCAGCACTGAAGTGGTGAAGTTGATGGAGGTAAGTGGGGATTTGGATAAAAAGATCAAGGACGATTATCAATGTCCTCCTCTAAAGAAAGGGGACACTCTCGAGAGTTATATGAGAGTGGGATATAGATTCATGTCAAAAGAAGCCCAATTAGCAGGATTTCTGACGTACTGGCTCCGTTTGTTCATTGTTCCTGGATCAAGTGCCGTAGACCGCTTCCATCGCGGTGTTCTTTTTGCCGCCGTTCGATTAGTTTTCGGCTATAAGATGGATCTTTTATCGGCAATGATATATAGATTGAACGTCGGTCTTCGCCTGTACGTCAATTTGATGCTGAAAGCTAAGGGCAAGAAAGAGTTTGCTCGGCTAGAATTGCCGTACACTTATCTGTTCGGGTGGTTGCTTCTACACCATCCTACTTTGATGGACCCCCAACATGGGACCAGTTGGTGGCAACTTTTTGCGAAGATACTCCCAAAGAAAGTGGACATACACTTCTTTGAAGGATTGCAGATATGCTTTGAACCTGGGTAAAGGGTGGAACTTCTATTGCACCTATCCTCCTGCCGGATATGAAAAAATGCCGACCAACATGGTTGACTCAAAGATGCAACCTTTGAGTCGTACAACTTTTAATTGGTTGAAGACAATTCATCCATCCCACCTAGTGTATCGATTTGAAGAAGAATGCTTCTTAGAGCCATATCTTTCCAGCCGATTTGCTCGGCAATTTGGATATGACCAATTCTACGTAGGTAATGCCATCACATGCCTACAAGAAAAATGTTTCTTGATAGATGGAGCCCGAGCTTGGGATTATTACAATGCTCGAGATACGAAAGCAACATTCTCGATGCCGGTGAACAGTAGTCATGGCCCTCGTATGCTGTTCACGTATTCAGTGTTCTATACATCAGCGAACACTTTTGCAGAGAACTTCAATCATGCGGATAGCTTCGTATCTGCAACAAGATTGAGGAAGGGAGGAGTCATCATGTCACTCCTAGGTAATGATGAGGTGCACGAGCTAGTGGATGCACCATTAGAAGTTTCGAGGGACGCTATGTTCCATGAAGAGGTTAACGCACCACTGCGCGTTTCTTTGAAAGTTGCTAAATCTCCAGCCAAGAAGAGAAGGAGAGAGGAGCCTTCCGTCCCAGCCGCGAAAAAAAAAACTAATCTTGGAACATTCTTCAGAAAAGATTACAACCAGATCTCAATCTCGGCAGTTGGCCGAAACAATTCAGCAAGAAGAAGCTGTCACACCGACCTCTGTTCAAAAACAAGTCGAGACAATAGACGCAGAGAGTCCTGAGAGACCTCTGTACAGAAGGAAAAGGTTGGTCCGCAGAAGACAAGTTTCATCTTCAATTGTGATAGACGCTACAGCGGGACTCACCATGCCCTCTTCCACTCCTGTTTCTGAGTCTGGGAATAAAACTCCCAGTCCAGAGCAGAGAGAGGAAATTAAGCAGAGTGAAGAGCTGGACCAGAGAAACGAGGCTGAAGAGCCCAGGAATAACATTGTAGAGGAAGAGCATAATGCCGTACGATCTCCCTCACCTGCTGCAGAGACTACTCAACTTCCTCTTACCCCTGGAGCAACCCTTACAGAAGAAGATCGTTTGATGATTGAAGCTTTATATGACTGTGACTTCGGTTATCAGGAAGAAACTGATCATGCCGCTGATGCTGCTAATGAAGAGGTTTCCGAGGACAGCGAGAATGAGGAGAGCACCTCATCAGAAACTGCTGATGAAACACACGATCCAGAAGAGAATGTTGAAATCTAGATATCCCCTCAAGACACTCTGATTTCTGAAAAGGAGGCTGAGGTGCCAAGATCTCCTGAGAAGACTGCTGATGAAGAGGTGGATTTGGAGAAAACTCCAGTTGCTGCTCCCGAAGGTATTGTAATGAAATTAGCGATCTTCTTTTAATAAATAGTTTGATAGCTAACCTCATTACTTTTATCCATACAGAACCCGGGTCCTCTTCTGCTCCTCAAACATGCATGGACATAGTACTGGTAACGACAATTGCCAGTAGTAGCCGCCATTTATCTTGTGGCTCTGAAGCAGGGAGTAGCCAGGCCGTAGCGTCTGAAGCTACTTCTGCTCAGTTACAGTCTGTTCCTGCAGATGATAGACCTGTTGCTGAATCCATCCATGGTAAGACTGCTTTCACTTTTGATTCTCTTTGATAATAGCCAATGACAGGCAAAGTGACAGTATTTAACTTCGCAGAGGATCAACCAAGAGGAGCAACCAGCTCCACTTTGGTTTCCTTATTCAGAGAGCCTGCTGCTCTGACACGAGAGACTGAGCGTCCTGCGGTTTCGTCATCAACAGGAGTAGCTGCGACTCCTGGTGCTCTGGCGACTAATCAGCTTTTCATCCAGTCATTCACCAGATGCTTCTTCAAGTCTTTGGGACCACTGATTAACAGAATGATGGACAAAGAAGATGCTGACTTTTTCATGGTTAGAGGTCCGACCTCTTTCTTGGTGAACGCCATTCGGGAGCAAGGTGATGAGGCTCAAGCCACTTTCCTTGACCATATATTGAATGAGCTGGAAATCTCTATAAAGGGTTATAAAGATCTCAACAAAGGGGAAGTAGAACCTTTGGTGCAGGCCGAGTTCGAACAAATGGCTCAAGCAGCGGCAATTGAAAGAGTGAACCTCCAAAATTTCTTGGATGCTTATACTACAAAAGCTGCTGAATATAATTCCAAGTTAGAATCGGTGATCTCAACTGCTGAGAGAAGAAAGAAAAGAATTGCTGATCTGAGAGTGGAGATTGCTCGTCTTGAAGAGGAACTAGAAAATGAAGTTACAGAGCACCAGACAGCAGTCCAACAAATTGATGCTCTTACTCAGGAAAGGAACGAGTATGTAGCAGCACATGATGCGAAAATCACTCGCCGAATGGTCTCCATGCCCATTTTTAATGAAGAATCGAGAATGGAAGAGGCCAGGAGAAAAGTGATGGCGTCACGTGAAGAACGGTTGCAGACTCTAAAACAACAGATCAATAATCTAATAAAGCTTCCGTCTTAGTAGAAAGACCATTTTGTATCTTTTTGTCTTTCTTCATACTATGCATGTAATATCTCGAATTTTGATCAATAAAAGACATTTTTTGTTGTGGCTCTATTATTTCTTGCATATCTTATTCAGATACAAATAATAGCGATATTATTTCTTGCGTATCTTATTCAGACATTTTTTGTTGTGGCTCTATTTTTTGTTGTGGCTCTATTATTTCTTGTGTATCTTATTCAGAGGTACAGGACATGATATATTTCTTGATGATTTTGTAGAAAATAATTATATTCATTATATCTGCTCAGAGGTCATATGGACGTGGCAGAATATAATTTGTCGAATATGATTATTTCAATAGATAACTTAATCAAGGATGATCAGTTACTGATATGGATGAAAATGAACGAAAATGAATCGTCATAATGAACGGATAAACCGTCAGATGATGGTGAACGGATGAACCGTCAAGTGATAATGAATGAACGGACGAACCGTCAGGTGGATGTAAATGAACGGGCGAACCGTCTGATGAATGTGAACGGATGAACCGTCGGGTGATAATAAATGAGCGGATGAACCGTCTGATGAATATGAATGAACGGGTGAACCGTCAGATGATTTTGAATGAACGGACGAACCGTCAGATGATTATGTCATTTCGTTGTCTTGAGAATATCTGCCTATAAATAGAACAGAAATTTGGAAAAAATGATCATTTCCACTTCTTAACAAAAAGATGTCATCCGGAGATGCATCCAAGAAAGTCAAAGTCACCCCAAAGGTTGAAGCGGGCATTGAAGAACATCCGATCGAACTGGTCCAGTCAAAGCAGGCAGAGGCAGGCGAAGGTTCGTCTGCACCCAAACCACCGCAAGATATCCTGGACTTCCTGCTTGAACCAGGAAAGACTGAAGAGGAAGAGGCCATGAGGATGGTTGCCTGCAAGTTTCTCGTGGGTTCCAGCAAAGATGTTCTCAGCTCTTTTGCTAATTATGTCTTTGATAAGGACGGCAGTGATCCCCGTCCCAATATCGATAAGGATGACAGTGACCTTCCTTGATATCATGTAACATCATTTATGATGAAATAAAATCAAACTTTATTTATGAATTATCTGATCATATTTACATAAATTTATGTTACATTTATACATAGTATTTCTTGAGAAATTTGCCATTGATAGGCATCATTGCAACTCGACCATCTAATTCTGCAAGTTGATATGCTCCATTTGAAAAGACTTTGCTGACAACATAAGGTCCTTCCCACTTCGCATCGAACTTGCCTTTGCTTGAATGAGTCATAGTCATAAGACGTCTTACTGTTAGAACAAGTTCTCCTTGCTGAAAGGCTCTGACTTTGACTTTACGGTTGAATGTCTTCGAGATGTGGGCTTGATATAGCTTAATATGTTGCTGAGCCATTAACCGTTTCTGGTCAAGTGCCTCCAATTCTTAAAGTCGAAGAAGGTCATTGTTCTCTGTAGTGAGCTCATTGGCAATGGCAATCCTTAAAGAAGGAATTGGAAGTTCCAGAGGAAGAACAGCTTCACAACCGTACACCAGAGAGAAAGGTGTAAAGCCTGTGGGATTGCGGACCGTAGTTCGATAGGCCCAAAGACATTCACCAAGCTTTTCACTCCAATTCCGTTTGTTAGTGGTTACAAACTTCTTAAGGAGCTTGATGATGGTTTTGTTAAAAGCTTCAGCTAATCCATTAGCAGCATGATTGTAAGCTGTCGAAGTGACATTGTCAATCCTATGATCATCGAAGAATCTTGTAAACTTCTGACTGATGAATTGTGGTCCGTTGTCATTGATGATTCGTCAAGGTACACCGAATCGATAGATGACATGGTGTTTGACAAAGTTGATGACACTGCTGGTCTTGACTTCAGCCAAAGGTATAGCTTCAGCCCATTTGGAGAAATAATCGATTATTGCTAAGATGAACCGATGTCCTCTAGAAGAAAGAGGATTGATAGGACCAATAATGTCCATGCCCTAAGCTTCGAAATGCCAGAAAGCAGCCGTCGGATGAATGAACTCTGATGGTTGATGAATGAAATCTGCATGGATTTAACAAGCTCGACATTTCTTTGCATAGTCGATGGCATCAGATACCATAGAAGGCCAGTAGTAACCCATGCGTCGAATACGATCCTGTAGCTTAGGACCGGGTTGATGTGCTCCACAAATGCCGTCGTGAGCCTCACGTAGTACTTATTTTGCTTCCTCACCCGCAAGACAGCACAAGAGTAGGCCGTCATAAGTTCGCCGATAGAGAGTCTTGGTGGTCTGATTGTAGTAGAACCGCAGAGACCGCCGACGGATACTCGTAGCCTCCTTGGGATCTTCAGGGAGTATGTCGTGAACCACAAAGTTGATGAAGGGAGTTCTCTAATCTTCACTGATAACATTGACTTCAGTAAAATTACTGAACTCAATATTACGATTATTTTCGACACAGAATAGTTCTCGATTAGAGATAACCACCACTTGTTGTCTTCTAATGGGGATGGCTAAAACTGCTGCAAGATTGGCCAAAGCATCTACTTCAGTATTGCAAGCTCGCCGTACATATTCGATGAAGAAAGCTTTGAATGATGTAGCCATGTTGATTGCTGCTTCAAAGTAAGGTACTAGGTCTTGATGGCGAACTTTATAGGTTCCTCTAACCTGATTAATAACCAGCTTAGAATCACCATAAACTTCAAGATACTCAACATCGAGTTGCTTGGCTAATTGAAGACCAATGAGTAGAGCATTGTATTCTGCCACGTTGTTGGAGCATGGTTCATCTAGAGAGTAGGCTCTTTGGATAGTTGATCCGTCTGGAGAAACGAGAACAACTCTGACTCCTGCTACAATAGCACCATTGGGTCCGATTCTGGATGCTCTGTCAAAGAATAGACACCAGGTTGGAAATTCTTCAGAGATCATGTTGACTTCCAACGTCTCACCTGGAATTTCATCGTAAAGTTTGGACGTCTCTGGAACAGGATGGGATGCTAGGAAATCTGCCAGTGCTTGACCTTTGACAGACTTTTGTGGAACATACACCATGTCATATTGGGCTAGCAGAATGGCCCATGTAGCCAGCCGAGAGTTGAGTGTGCTAGGTTTCTTCATCAGTACCCGAAGAGGATTGACTCGGGATATGACATGAATGGTTTGACCAATGATATAATGCCGAGTCTTTTGAACAGCAAACGTGAGAGCTAGGCATTCTTTTTCAACTGGACTATAACGGTGTTCAGCACCAATCATAGTACGACTGAGGTTGTAGATAGCCTGTTCATGGCCTTCTTTATTCTTTTGGGCAAGTAAAGCACCCAATGAATGGTCCATAGCACGGACATACATTAAAAATGGTATGCCAGAGATTGGTGGCACCAAGACTAGTGGATTCATGAGATACCGCTTTATGTCATCCAATGTTCATTGACATTCTTCGGTCCAAATGAAAGAAACACCCTTCTTCATAAGTTGAGTGAATGGTCTGCAATGTCCAGACAGATTCGAAATGAATCTCCTGATGTACGCAAGTCGACCTTGGAATCCTCGTAGCTCTTTTAGGTTGCGTGGAGGACGCATCTCTTGAATGACTTTGATCTTCTCGGGATCCACGTGTATACCCTTAGAGGTAATGACGAAGTCGAGAAATTTGCTACTAGAGACACCCAAGAATGATTTGGTGGGATTCATTTTGAGTTGATGTTGGCGCATGAGATTGAAGATAGTTCTCAAGTCTCGAATGTGATCTTCCTTCAGACGACTTTTGACAGCAATATCGTCAACGTAACATTCGACAGTCTTACGTAAATAATCTCGAAAGATGGTAGTCATGGCTCGTTGGTATGTTGCACCAGCGTTCTTGAGACCAAACGGCATTACAGTATAGCAATAGACTCCGCGAGGAGTACGGAAAGAAGTATGCTTTTCATCTTCAGGATGCATCCGAATCTGATTGTATCCGGAGAATTCGTCCATGAAAGATATTCTTTCAAACCCACAGGTGTTGTCAATCATGACGTCCGTGATAGGGAGAGGAAATTCATCTTTTGGACATGCTTCATTAAGATCCCGGAAGTCGATGAAAACTCAAACTTTGCCGATTTTCTTTAGAACTGGGACAACATTAGCTACCCAATCAGGATGCTGCTCTTCTCGAATAAAGCCACAAACAATAAGCTTCTTGACTTCATTGTCGATTGTGTCCATTATTTCTGGTTTGAAATGCCGTTGTTGTTGTTTGACCGGTTTTGCATTCGGCAGGATGTTCAATTTATGAGTAGCAACTTTGGGATCCAATCCCGGTATGTCTTCATAGCTCCAGGCGAAGACATCAATGTATTCTTTAATCAGAAGTATTAGTTCTTGCTTGTCTTCCTCTGGGAGGTTCTTGCTGATGAATATTGGACGAGGTGACCCGCTTTCTCCTACATCAATTTGAACTAATTGATCTTCAGTAGGAGGTTCTCTTTCTTCAAATCGGAGTTCCCATTGGGTATCCATTCGTTTAGCCCAAGGATCTGTTTCGGAACATTCTTCAACATCCTCGTCATAGCCTTCTGGAAGTTCGACGGAGACCATGTTAGAAGATACAGTCAGCCGATGAACTTGACCGATGCTGGTGTCAGAATCCCATGATCTGGAATCAGAAGAGTTAGAACATTCCTCACTATCAGATTCAGAGCCTGCTGGGGATAAAATCGGAGGAAAAGCATAACCGAGACCTCTTTTGGTCCTGCTGTAGTACATATCTGATTTCCCTTTTGGAACAACTGTACGGAGAGGAGTCTTTCTTCCCTTACCGTAGTCGAGGCCGCTCTTGAAGTCGTAACCCATCTTTCGGACGATGTCTTTTGATTGTTGACTGTAACGACGGAGTTGAAGATGCCCCGTGTCGTTAACTTTGCTATCATCCGTATAGATGAATTTTTGTTCTGGTCCTTTACTAAAAAGTATTGGACGTTCGTCTTTCTTGCGAGCGGGAACAATACGATATGAATCTTTTGGGTGTTCATATAAAACTTCTGTTTGAAGAGATTGCACAACTCCCATTGTAAATGACTGATAGCTATCTAACATATCCAAATAGCATTTAGCATGATAAATGACATCAGTATACTGGAAAGTAGGTGCTTTTTCATTGATTTGTATATTAGTATTTACAGCAGGACTTTTAGCCTTAGCAGGCTTAGTCAGGTTGATTACAAGAGGGGGAGAAGAAGAACGTAGAGGAAGATTAGCTTTGTTACGACGGAGGTCGATAACAAGCGGCTCAGAGGAGGTGAGCTCCCTTTTATCCTTGTTATGAGATAGATCTATAACAAGTGGCTCAGAGAAAGTGAGCTGCTTTTTGTTCTTGTTACGACGTAAGTCTATAACAAGCGGCTCAGAGGAGGTGAGCTCCCTTTGATCATGATCATCTTCAATAGATTGCTTCTGGACTGGCAAGTAAATAGCCAGTGGCTTGCAAGATTGAGGACGAGAAACACGCCCTTTGACAGGAATAATGAGGGTATCTTTAGGCACTGTTTCTTGTTCCTCTTCAGTGTCTAGAGATAGGACAACCTTCATGAATTCGTCTTTGTACATACGTGCATCATTGCAGTATGCCTCAATGCCTTTGAAAGGATAGAGATCAGCAACTTCCTTCTGAACTTCTCCATTGTCATCAACATATTTGAAACATTGATGAAGAGTTGATGGAACAATGTTATGCTCGTATAGAAATGGTCTTCCCAGCAACGCATTGTAGGAACAACCATAATTGTCAATGATGTAGAAAGTAACCTTTGTACAAAGATTGCCTATTTGGAGTTTTAGACGAATCTTGCCCAGAGGCTCACTCCTTCCTTGATTGAATCCCAAGATGGTGGTGATTGTACTGGAGAGGCTATGCACTGGAATCTTCAGTGCATCCAACATTGTCTTTGGCATAATGCTGAGAGCAGACCCTAGATTTATCAAGATACGATCGACTTTCATCGAGTCGACATATCCTGTATAATAGAGTGGACGGTCGTGCCTGTTATCTTCCATCAACATGTCATCTTGAGTGAAAGTGATGTTCGGAATTAGCTCCAACACACTATGATAATGAAGGCAAGAGACTGGTTCTGCTTTCGGCTTCTTCAGAAGATCTAAGCAGGTTTCAGCTTGCATAAGAGCCTCGCTCAAAGTTTCCCGAATCTCTTTGGAGAGGCGCAAGAGCTCGAAGATTGACAACCGGGCCGGTGTATTAGCCAATTGAGCTAATATGTCAAAGTTGTAAGGCTTCTCAAGTCCGGAAAGAGATGTCTTCTTCAAAGATTTATCGAAGCGGACTTGCTGTTTGCCTTTGTCAGCAACCGTTGGCTTGGAAGGAATGGGTATCACAACCGGTGAGGAAGCAGTAGGAACATCCTCAGTAGAAGCAGGCTGCACTGGAGCAGGCTCAGAAGAAGAAGAAGCAGGATTCTCTTGAGTTTCGGGGTAATCCTTCAGATAGGCTTTCCCTGATCTGGTGCCTAGCAAGATTTCTTCATCAACTATGGGGTCAAAAGACACCATATTGTAAATTTTTGTCTTGCCCTTGGAGCGATCTTTCTTCTTGGAGGAAGAGGGAACTTCGAACTCTGAAGCAAGATCCGGATGAATCTACATAATCTCACTATTGTCAAGAGACAAGGGGACGAGACCTTCGCTTTGTGGAGGAGGGAGATTCTCAATCTCAAGAGTAGCCTTGGGGATAGGAATGACACCATGTTGCACTATCTGTGGTGGGAAATTATCGAACTGAACTATTACCATATTTGCAGTAACAGTCTTCTCGTCTTGTTGCAGAGTGACGACGCCAGCGTTGACCAGCTCCTGGATTTTGCCTTTGAGCACATAACATGCTCGAGTGGGATGTCCGATAAACCTGTGATAGACACAGTACTTAGGATGATCTGTCTTACCGACTTCATCGGGCTTCTTAGGATCTAGAAGTTGAATTTTATTGGTTTTGAGTAAGCAATCAAAGATACTAGTAGTGTTATTCTCGTCAAAGGAATACTCCACTTTGGGACGAGGTTCTCTCGGTGGAGGTGCTGAAGGAGTAGAAGTGGACGTAGGAGGAGCTACGTTAACCGCCAAAGATTCTTTGTTCTTGTTCAAATTGATGTTCAAAGTTTCTTTTGGTTTGCGGTTATTTTGGCGATTGCCACCACCTGATGTTTGATGTTCATCCCGGTCGGGATTAGACATTTGTACCTCTAGCTGCTTGAATTTGTCGGCGCTAACTTCAGCTGCTTTAGCGTTGACAATAAAAGATGGCCAATCTTGGAACTGAGTAGACCCCGTCCACATACTGATGATAGGCAAAAGATTTGCCTTGCAAGTATCTATGGTGACAGCGGCCGGAGTCTCTGGAGGCATTTTCAAAGCTTCTCGGCGGAATCTTTCGATGAAACTCTCAGCAGTTTCGTTGTACTTTTGTTTGATTTTATTGAGGGCTGACATAGTCATGTCATTGATCCCCTCGTAAAATTGTTCTAAGAAGATTTGCTTTAAGCCAGAGAAGGAGGTGATACAACCATCAGGCAAGCTTCTATACCAATCGTATGCTACGCCAGCTAAACAGCCGACGAACACTCTGGTAAGAAGAGCGTCATTTGGTTGAAGTTGTACAGTCATAACCTCAAAATAGTTGATGAACTGACTAGGAGATGTGCTGCCATCAAACAGCGAGATGGTTGGGATCTTATACTTCGGAGGAAATGGAACTTTCTTCCATTCAACTGGGTAAGGTTGCTTGATCCCCAACCTTTGCAAGTTGTCCTTCTCCTTGAAAGCTTCGAACTGAGTTCGCAGGAGCTTTACAGCTTCATTGGCATCTTCTACTGATGCAGAAGGAGCAGGCTGAATCACAGTATTAGGAGGAGGAACAGCATGATAAGCACTACCCCCAGCACCTGACTGACTGGGTGTAGGTTGGACTTATACAGGAGGTACTTGAGTAGGTGCTACCCCCAATCCCGCATTGACAGGCACCGATGACGCTATGATTTCAGGATTTGCAGGTAGTACCGTCGGTGGGACTGTATGCTGAGCCACAATGATAGAATGCATACTAGCGACCATTTCAGCCATGGTCTTCAGCTTATCTTCTAGTACAGCTATTCTTTGTTCTTGGCTGGCTGAACTGGAAGCATCTGGATCTTTATTGACAACATACGCTGTCAATTCCCTGGGTACAGTGGAAGACACTGTCTGTTCTGAGCTTTCGCTGTATGTATCATAGTCGGAGAAAGAATCATCTCCTGAGTGAGAAGGAAGGAAACGACCAGAAGGATCTTGAAGATTCCTTTGACCGATTGTGTCTCGGCTTCGGGAACGGGTATGTTGGAATACTCCTTCAGAAGATTCTTGGAGTAGATCCAAGTACCGTTGGCTTGGCCTGCGAGGCTTCCCATGCTTAGAGCACTTCCTACCCCCAGTGTCTCTGGAAGTCATGTTGACGGAGGCGTATAAAACCTCGTCTTCGTCTTCAGACATAGGTTCAGGGTTCGAAAAGTTCAGACGATCGAAGACAGAACGTCTTGTTATTTGACAACAACACTTAATAACAACTTTGTGGTTACAGTGATGTCCAAGTGGTTGCACTGGGGATGTTGGGATGTTGTCCTATTTTTACTTAAGGTGTTCTTGGAGATCAGGAACAACAATGGGACGAGCAGAAGTTCGAGGGACATGTTCTTTGATAATATTTGGAACATGGTTTCGATTCTTTAAATGTTTTGTCCCCTGAGTGTACAGGGAGGTGCTCACTTCATTAGCATAGGTGTCCGGATTCTTGATCCTGGAAGTCTGCTTCTGATGATGTTTGGCCTTCGGCATTGGCTGTTTGCGTTTTACCGAAGTTTGCCTGTTGAGATAAGTTCTTAAATCTGTAAACTCACCCCCAGGGGTTTCTGTCTGAGACACCAGCAGTTTTCCCTGTCTGGAACAGGAAATCTTGAGGGTTGGAAGATCCTGGAACACTGCTATCGGAGTAGGCAGAATACCTCTTTGATCAGTACAAGTTCTTTTAACATGGAGAGAAGAATCCTTGTTTGACAGAGTTTTTGTACTGACTGATGCCGGAGCACATTCAGATTGATCTTCAATGGTAAAAACCGAAGAAGATTGAGAAAAGACCAAAGGGCCTTTTCCTTTGTTTTGTGAAGAAGGGTTAGATAAAGAGCGTTTCCCTCTGTTATCTTCCAAGTCGTGGGACGAGAAAGTTTGAAAAAAGACCAACGGGTCTTTTCCTTTGTTCTGAGGAGGAGGAATAGCCAAAAGACTACCCCCAGTGGATTGTACAGGAGCAACAAGGTGTTTAAAAAGAGGACCAGAGCTCTTTTCTTTGTTGTGAGAAGAAGAAAGATTAGCCAAAAGGCTGTCTTTCTTGGATTGTGCAGACATGGTTTGCGCATGAGTGGATGGTGCACTGGCAGGTTGCGTAGGAGAGTCCTTGACAGAGAACTTTTTGGTTCTGGCCACAGACACTGTAGTTTGCGCATCAGGAGTTCTGGCTACAGAGTGTTTAGAATACACTCTAGTTGCTGGAGCATCAGTTTGTGCAGGAAGATGGGCGGCCAACTGCGCCAGAGGCAGTGGAGTCTTATGCTTTGACAAGGCAGCATAAGAAGTCTTCTGTGCACAGACAGCAACAGCTTGCGTATGAGTAGTTGAGACAGATTGTGCAACAGTCTTAGTGGCAGCAACTGTAGACTGTGCAGCAGATTGCGCAGCAGGCTTCTTGGCAGACTGTACAGCAGTCTTGCTGGCAGAGTGTGCAGTAGTCTTGCTGGCAGAGTGCGCATCAGTCTGGCTGGCAGAGTCGATGGACTGCGCAGCAGTTTTGGAGACCCACACTGGGCGCACTTTGCTCGTGGCAGAAGTGGTTGCAGTGCGAGGAGTGGTCTTCGAGTTGATCATGGCTTCATAGGCTGTCTGGTTGACCTTCACAACCAGAGTCTTCTGCGTCTTCCCGATAGACGCTACGTCACATTGAGTTGTCACTTCCTCGTCAGAGGAGAAAGTCGTCCCCAGCAGAGTCGCCATTTTGTTTGCAAAAACAAAAGTATAAAACTTTATTGATAGAAACTTTGTAAAAGATTACAAGAATTCTGGGAAAGGTACAACTGTAGGAATCCAATCTAGAAGACGATTGCTTTATCCCTTGGACGATGTGAACTTTGAAGACGGTAGCCTCCGAAGTTGACTTAAAGGCAAAAGCCTCGAAAGAATGCAGCAGCACTTGGGCAAGAACTCCTGAACTCTCTGAACTTTAATGTCTGATCTCTGATTTATGATCTGTGATCTGTGATCCCCTTGAATGGAGACTTGAAACTCTATTTATAGAGTTCTGGAAATAACTAATTTTCAGTTATTCTGGATGGCGCAAGCTGGATTGTGCAGGAACTGGATTGCGCAGCATCAGACTGCGCAGGCAGTTGTCTGGTCGTGGACCAACTGCCTTGGACACATGGCATCATTTGATTGAAATACACATGATCGTGTGAAGACGGTTGCCACGTAATGAGCATTTGATGGCATGAATGCCACGTGTATATTGTCAGTTGTGTTGATAGATTGCGTAACCTGAATTGCGCTGGCTCTGGATTGTGCAGGAATAGATTACGCCAGTATAGATTGCGCATCAGATAGGCTGGCAGATTGTGCTGCTAGCTGTCCTCGAGCGCCGTGCTGCACGATTAAACAAACAGTCGCCACGTTCTCCGTGCTGTCAGCTGTCAGAAGATTTGATTGTGTCAGGTAATGATGATGATTTGCCACGTCAGCCTACGCTCTTGAGAGTGTGCGCAGTCTAGTGTGCGCAATCTGTATGCTGCGCAATCTGATGTCTGTGCAGTTCATTTGAAAGATACATTTCTTGATCTTCATGACTTTGCTGATGTGTGCAACTTGATTTTTTAGGACCTACATTTACGGCAATTAATTATTGCCTTATAAGAAATCTTTTTGTTGCCTCTGAAAATTATTATTAACGGCAATGTTTAGTTGCCGTAATTTCGAACAATATATGGCAACATTTTATTATCGTACATTATAAATCCATAAATGGCAAGATTATGTTGCCGAATATTTTATTTGCTTTAATGGCAATATTTTGTTGCTGTAAACTAGCAGCCTTATATGGCATTATATTATTGTCGTAATTGTAATTCTATATGGCAATTCTTTGTTGCCACAATTGAGTATGCAAGCACCTCTTTGTCGCCATGTTTGAGAACATGAGGGTCTGCCTAATGTCGTATTTGACAAATTATTTTTGACTATTTATTGCCATGATTGACAAAATGTGACAATTAATAGATGCCACATATTTGAAATATAACCTAAATTTCAATTACCAAAATTTCAATAGATCATTAACCAAAAATTGAATGAAAATAAGAATCTAATTTGTAAACTTCAGATTAAAATTTACTCTAAATTAATTGGTTGTTTCATTACTATATCATTCAAATTATATAAAACCAACTTCAATAAGAATGAAGAATCCATATTTATCATATTCAACGTTCTGAAACACAAATCCTCTTTTATACGAGGTTCAAAATTCAAATAGGCACTTGACAACACAATTCCTATATGAGGTTCAAAATTCAAATAGGCACTTGACACTCCCAACTTAAAATTAAAGTTGTTGCCTCCTTGCTACCTCCATATTAACATGTCTAAAAAGATTCCAATGACATTTGTGGCGTGCAATTGATAGCTCGACAATCTTTGTGTAACCTGGTATGGATAAACAATAAAATTAGTTTATAAACCACAAAATATTCTCCTACCACTTATTATGTACTAATGTTCCATAATGTAATGCAAGAACCATGTAGAAGCAGGATTACATATCATACTACACTAAAACTGGGAATTGCCAACAGAAGTTTTTTAAACTAGTTTCCTTCCCAAGGCAAAATGTATGGGTGTATTAGTTCATTATAACTGCTACTATAACATTATCAGCCCTTCAAACAAGGCTCTTTAAACAAACTCTGTAGAGCTCAGTAGAATTTGCAGCCCTTCAAACAAACTCAGTAGAGCTCCTCAGTATATTAGGCAGAATCAGTTTCTCAGGAACAAACAAGGCTCGAATGAAGCAGTTCAAGAACAGTGTAGAGCACAACAATCTTTAACATTCACTAATTCATAGATTACGCAATGCACGTCTACTAAGTTATCAGACATGGTAAATCCAAAGGGAGGAGGATCAACTAAAAGAAGAATACAGAGAACAGCCGAAGTAATTGCCGGAGTTAGAAATCACCCTTCTAATTTTTTCCAAACCTGGGAACAGTAGAATTGAAACTCTCATAGTGCTTAATCAAGTCTACAATCGAATGCCAAAAGAAAGTCGACAACTACCTCTGTTTAGGTGCAAAATCCCTCAAATTTCTCATATCATTAACAAATACCAAGTGCAGAGACGATGACTATGAATAAATAGTGTTGAGTGCAGATGCAGCACCAATCCTATTGATAGATTACTTTACAAAGACTTGATTTTGATGCCTATAGGTCCACAGAAAAAAAAAAGAATGTACCCTCATCACAGAGATCATTATGTACATCGGAAATTTTTCTTTCAATAAAGCTTTACAGGGATAAGAAAAAGACATAAAATAGTGAAAAACATTCCCCCCCATACTGATAGGGGTGATGCCCCTTTTCTTTCAACTTTTATGAATGAGGTTAGGTCCCTTAAGGTATGAAATGAGACCGAAAAGGAAAAAAAATTAGACAGGGCACCAAAATGTGGCCTTGCCCTTCTGACGACCTAAGAGATACAACAATATATGAAGAATTTAACAAAAATAGGTGAAAATGTTAAATAGACAAACTGATAACATACGAGAGTAGTGGAGAATACCTTTTATGTCTTCATATATAGCACCAAAAAACTTTTTATAAATTTACCTGCATAATAAAAATTAGAAGAAAAAATTAACTAAATTTAAGTTATTAAATAGTATATATCATTCATGATAGATAATATTTATTTAGCTAACTTCAGAAATTTAAACATACATTCGAAGTGGATTCTTCAAAAACTATAGGTGATCCAGAGAATTTTTTTCATGATTTCCTGGACGGCAGCCTGCACCCGAGCATCAACACGAGCATCAAATGTATCTTCCATGTGAGCCATCCTACGCATAAGCTCATCACGTTCTCTAGTGAGTTGTTCCTCACGCTCATGAAAGCTTCTCTTTGTTCCAGTGGTAGCCCCCTTTGGACCACAACCGTAGCCTTTAGCATGGCCTGACCTTTGACCAACAACTCGCCTAAAAGCTTCACTTGGAGTAAGATGCTCAAGGGTCTCTCCGAAAGCCGATGGTTATGGCTGACTAAGCAAATCAACCATTCATCCGACATGTTAAGAATTAATTAAATGGATTAGTATATAATAAACTATACATGAGATATTAAAATAAATAGATAGTGGCAATTATCATATGAATATTTTTTGATCTCTCATCAGCCCATGTCCCATTTGGTCTTTGATGAGTCATTTGCCATAATTCTGGTCCATCAGGCTTCTCTCCCATTGGCAATAGAAGTAGAACACTTAGTATCGCAAAATAAATATATATACATATATAATTTATAACATATGAATGAACTCACTGTAGCATATATAATGGACTGAAATGACTTGCGCCCTGTTACTTGTGTTACTCCTTCATATTCTCGACTTTTTTTGTACTCTTCTCTGATATTTTCTGCTTTACAAAAGAATTTATATTTTATTCTATATACAAATAAAACTAATATATTTTTACTCCCGTTTTCCGTTATACGTATTTTTAGTATACATGTATGGATGTTCGACCCGTATTTTGACTTGTCTAGCATGGTTTGGTCTTGGTTTAGCTTGGCTTGGTTTGTTTTGGTTTGGTTTATTTTGGGTTGAGATGGAAAGGGGTTTGTATATATAAGTCAACTTTTCTCTCTCTCTCTCTCTCTTTTCATTTTAACTTCTTCTTCTTCCTCCATTAATCCTCTCCACCCACCAAAGGCAAGTGTAATCTTGCTTCATAATGGATCTTAGATTTTATTGTTCCATTGTCTCCTCCTCTTGATTCTAAGCCTCTTTAGAACTTGGATTTATTGGTTTAGATGAAGAAATTCTTGTAGATTTAAGTTTGTAGCTTTTTCGGTTTTCTTGGGTTTTGATCTACCAAACTTTATTATTTTTATGTTTTGATTATTCTATGTTATAGAGAATTTGATTTTACCCAAAATGGACCTATGAAAACCCGAATTTCGAGTTATTTTGAATGATTTATGAACTTGGAGAGTTCATGGGTTCCATGGTTCTTCTCGGGTTGAAGAAGATGAACAGTGTGTGGGCACATGGTATTTTATGCGCCCACAGTAGCTTTAGCCTTGGGCTCATAGCCCTTTACATGTGCCTAAGCTCCCTGCCTTCTTCAGTGTGGGCGTATGGCTCTATATGCGCCCATAGCTTTTACTTGCTTATGCACATAACTTCAGATATGTGTTAAGTCATGGTGTTCCTCTGCAGTGGGCGCATAGCCCTTATTATGCGCCCACATAGCCAGTATAGATGGCTCTTAACTTAGCTTCCCATACACCCTGCCTCACCCATGTGGGCGCATAGACCATAGGTGCATGCATGTGGGCGCATAGGCCATGGACGCATGCACTCTCTTGTGCATTCCTTCCATAGCATATGCTGCCTCACTCATATGGACACACATTCCTAGGCACATACATATGGACGCATGCCTTTGGGCGTATAGCCTTAGGCGTATGACACTCTCAGCACATGCATTTTGGGTGCATGCTCTTCATGACACTCCATTGACCCTTTGTGCCATCTCTTGCAATTTGCTATGTTTGGCCCCTATGGTCCTTAGTATAAGTTGTGACCCTTGAGCACGATGGGCATCTTCCATGATGGCGTTGTATGATGTATTATCTGTGTTTTGTATGTACTGTGGGCTTTAAGCACAGTCTTAGCGTGACATGTACACTCTTTGGAAACTCTTTTGGTGGCCCGCAGTGGCACATTCTTGACTAGTAAATCCTTGGC
This sequence comes from Iris pallida, assembly GCA_029216955.1. Classification (NCBI taxonomy): domain Eukaryota; kingdom Viridiplantae; phylum Streptophyta; class Magnoliopsida; order Asparagales; family Iridaceae; genus Iris; species Iris pallida. Next base: position 8,909,405 of record JANAVB010038419.1, read on the forward strand.
ACACAAGTACACTTAGCTCGAGCACAGCATAATAGACATGAACACGACATAGCAATGTAACTTTGCATAATAACGCTTGATAGTGACCCATCGTGGTGCACTCTTGACAGGTAACTTGACATGATAATTATTGATGGTGGTCCGTTGTGATGCTGTCTTGCCTTGATAAGTAACATAATATGACATAAAATCTTGACAAGTAACATATAACTCTCGTCTTGACACTGTAGGTGATTTCTCTTGATTGTATCTGTACAAGCTACATGTCTCGTCTTGCATCATGTCTAGGACATGGATTTCTGGTTACCACGGTCGGGAATTTGTTTGCCATGGTGATTGATATTTTTAATTACAAATAGAGCAGAGTACAATGTAGGACTTAGATGTAGTCCTAGGAGTACACTTTTATTTTTATCTGGGCACTGTGTCGATGGAGCGAGTGGTAATACGTTGACTCCATTGACGATCTGACGAAGATCTTGAACTCTCTGAAGGTCTGGGTTGCTCTGGATGCCAGAGCGTTGTGACGAGAAGTGGACATTGAATGTCTCTTCTGGCCTCTGTATATGGATATAACAGTCTGTTTGTATATACCCCTCTCTCTGTCTGTGTGTGTCCATTCTGAAGGAGTGATCCTTCTATTTATAGATAGCAGGCTGGCTGCTCACGTGCGTATATGTCGGATGCGTCTGGACGTAGGGATCCCACGTGGCTGATGCTGGCGGGGGTGCATGGACGATGCACCCCAAGTTATAGTAGAATCTGCTCGAACTGCTTCATCATGCTACGGAGAAGCTGACACGTGGTAGTTGCTGAGATATGGTTGTTGCTGAGATCTTGGGTAGTTGGCACCCATTCTTTGAATAGAACTGAGTCAAAGGACGCGTGGCGTATGCCTATGGCTCAAAGATCTCAGTTTTGGAGGAGAGTGATCTGTCGGGGTGCGCCTAGGATCGGGCGCATGGAGGCGACTAAGTTCAATGAGTTTTAGGCATCATAGACAAGTCTGGGCACATAGTTTTTGAGGCGCATACAAAGCTTCGCATCAGGGTGCACCTAGGATCAGGCGCAGGGGAGGCGACTCGGCATCATGACTTTTAGGATCCATGAGCAAGTCCAGGCACATGGCTTTTGAGGCGCATACAGAGCTTAGTCTTTTGTTGCTTGAGATCAGAAGTGAGCTGAAGGGGCGTATGTCCACTGGGGTGCACACATTTTTCTGGACACGTGGGCACGAGGCACATACGAATGATCGGTCAGCTACGTGGCAGTTGTTTGCTGACCCAAGATGTAATGATGGTGCTGACATCAGCGGCTCTTCGTTTTTTGCAAAGGGCTGCTGATTGGATGGCTCTTGGAATGCGTTGCCACCTTTGTTATTCAGTATTTAAAAGGGTGCATTGGTTAGTGCCCCTTTGGGCGCATGGGTCACTGGCCCATTTGGGCGGAAAGCGCATGATATCGACGGCGCATCTGCAAATGCGTCGCATCCTTTTTGGCCCACCTGTTGAGTTCTTCGAGGCGTTAATGGTTGCCTTGACTTAGCCGAATACGAGAAGACGAATTTATTTGCTATTAATGCAAATTTATTGCATAGAATTTAGAATGTTGGCCATTTGGCACTCGGGTGTAGGCTGCCCGTGCTTATAATTAGCCGCATAAGGAAAAACTTTGCTTTCATTCTTCATTTTGATATAAAAATAAATTTGGTCGGAGCTCCGTCTTGACGAACTGCCAAACTCGAGCTCTTCCTGAGGGTGAAGATGTGCTGCCCCAGTCTTCCCGTCGCTCTGAGCTTCCGTGATAGTGTCTGTTGCATTCAAATATCGGGATCGTCGAGTCCCGACAAAGGTCGATGATGCCTGTTGCATCTAAAGATCGGGGCGGCCGCACTCTGTCTTTTTTTATGCTGGAAGAGCCAAAGGCTGTCGAGTGTGCCTGTTGCTTCCGAAGACCGGGACATCGTGCCGCGATCTTTGTCGAGCTAGAAGAGCTCCTCTTGCTGCTAGATAAGGGCTGATTAGTGCTAATGCGCCTGTGCCATAATGATGAGACGATGCGCCTGGATGAGACATCAAAGTGATGCGCCCGACGGAAGATACGTCTGGCATGGGGCGCATGGCAGTTGTTTCACCTGGCTGTAACTTTAGGATCTTTCTTTTTGTAGATGTTCTCCTTTGTAAAGATTTTCTTTAGACATGTAATAGACTTTCATATGAAATAAAAGCCTTCTTTTGATGTCTATATTTTTGTACTGTTCTTTGCTGTGCCAATTATCTGTTTGAGCTTCCTAGCACATTTGAGTTGGTCGCATGGTTGGGTTAGCGTATTGGAATTCTGGCCTATAGATGCGCCTGAAATTTTATGCTTCTACAGGATTCCTACTGAATCTGACTAGGATAATGTCTAGATTGATCAAGTAGTTCATGAAGAGATTTTCCAGCTACAGGCAGTCCCGTTATCTGGACGCTTTAATTGGACTTATAGCATGTCGTCGAGTAGGGCACATTTCCAGCACTGTCATTTGTTGCACCCCCAAGTCACCTAATCCAACACTCTCAACTTGCAACTGGATAACCTGGATTAAGTCTGCAGGGCTTGTGGCTGAGGGAACATCTCGATGCATCTTGTTAGTAACTAGGCTTGTGATAACCCTAGTTAGTTAAAGTACTTAGCCGTAATTATTGAATGGAGTCCCGTCTAGTCTAGTCTAGTCTTGTCTAGGCAAGGCCAGTACATGGTTACATCAGCACGTTACTGTTTATGCTTTACCTTATCGATAATCAGTCAGAGACTAAGTTCTGTTCATGTGGAGGGTTACAACTGTAGTGCCCCGACCCGCAAGATGCCTTATGATGGATGGTTGGCTCGATAAAGCCTTGTTGGACTTGGAAATATGCGAAGGATCGCTTGAAAAGCTATACGATCGTGGCAGGAATCGTCCTATGAATATGAGTAGTGTTGAACCCTTCAAAGATCCTTTAGCTTCACGCTTAAAATAAAGGATAGTATGCTATGTTTCTTATTGAGTTGCTCAATAACACCTTGCATGAAATTCAGAAGATAATGAAAGATAATAATCACCTAAAAGTAAACTGTTATTGCTAGATGAATTGTATGCTTGTAAGCTGTTGCGATGAATTACATGACAGGTGAAGGCAAAGTCCCAAATACTTGGGCGGTGAGTATATCGAGCATTAGCTCGAAGAATAGATGGTAAAACAGATGTTAAGTCCCAAATAACTGGGCAGTGAGTATACTTGAATTGCATTCGAATGAATGTATGTTAAAACAGATGCTAAGTCCCAAAAGATTGGGCGGTGAGTACATTGAGTTGGTTGGAAAGATGTATGGTATCAAAGATGTGGCAAAGGGATTGGACAACAACATTCTATTATCCCGTTGCCGATATAGAATGTGGATTTCACTAAGATCCTGGATTGGGCAGATGATGATATGAGCATTGGCTCAAGGCAAGATGGCAATACGAATGAGAATGATGGGTTTTGCTTAGTTTTTCTTATCATGCATTATATGTTTCATCATAGATAAGTTGCATATAGTTGCATGGTCATGGACAACTTGTCGATAAGGTGGTTCCTCGAACGGTATTCCTGGGCCTTAGAAACTGGGTCGTCCTGGGGGGAACCAGTGCTGAAGTAGTAGCACGTGTTGAAGTAGTAGCACGTGCTGAAGTAGTAGCACGGTATACGGGACCTTCAGTGGGGCTAGCTACCCGCACTGTAAGGGGCACCGTATACCTGTAAGTCGGTCTAAGATGGCGTGTCGCCAGTGACCTTCATATAGATAGGTCCAGTGCTAATGATGTCGTATGCAAGCAGAGTAAGTTAATACTCAAATACAGGGAAGGATGTCGGCAGTTGGTACCAACTCACATGAACGGTGATATTTATATTGAATCATGATATTGTTCCTAACAATGTCTTGTGCAGGCGGAGTAAGTATTATAAATGTACAGGGATGGCTACACGACCGTGGGTAAGAATCACCAAAGGGTGATAACTGCATGCTTTAAATTATGTTGGCTATAAGATTTGCATACTTTACTTCTTGTCGACTATAACATAAAATTGACCCTAAGGCAACGAGAAAGACCACTGTTAATAATGTTCTATAACATGATTACTTAGTATTGTCTTCTTAGGTGAGTTGGGCCAACACCGCTCGCCAGTATATTGATGATGTACTAACCCACGTTGTGGGCAATATTACAGGTGTTTGCATACGAAGGAAATCGTTTGATCAGTGATGATTCAGATGGGTATACAGAAGCTCTTCTTGCAAGACGATGTCTTCTGCTATACGGGACATAATGTATGGAACAATGTAACTCATTTGTACCAATGAGATTGTAGCCAAATTGGCAAGTTCATTGTAAAGAAGTCGGTATATTTAGTTGTAGCCTAAAGGGCAAGTGTATACATTCCGTTGGCTATTCAAGAGTCTTGTAATCAGTAAAATCTGTATTCTGCTGCAAGTCTTGTAATCCATTATGATTATCAATAAAGTGATACACTTTTTCATATCTTGTGTGACTTCAATTTATCTGCTTGATTTTGCTGCGTTGTCGATATTTTCTGAGAAATACCAGGAACTGTAATGGTTTTGCCTTGTACAAGTGCAACCTAGACTTGTACGACATCACCCCCAGTGGCTAGTTTTCAATCCTCCGGGATCGGGGCGTGACATAATGGTATGAGAGCACGGCTTTATGTCCTTGGATTCTTATTCGATTGTTTCAAATCAATGTAGCTGCTAAGATGACTCAAAGCTGCTTCCGCGATGATTCAAAGATTGCTTCCACGATTATTCAAAGTTGCTTCCGTGGTGAATCAAAGATGCTTCCGCGAATAATCAAAGTTGCTTTCACGATGAAATCAAAGTTGCCTCTATGATGACTCATAGTGCTTCTGCGATTATTCTGTGTTGCTACCAAACTATTCTAAGTTGTTCCCTTGACTGAAAGTCCGTTGATCCTTCTAGTTGCTCACTGGGTGTTCCATACAATAAGTCTAAATATGTAGGCTATGATATGTGTGTGCTTTGTTGAATTTCTAAAAGATACTAAAATAAATAACAATGATGTGCTATAATAAGTTTATGATGTATGATGGATGTCTTATGTGTGGGATTCTTTAAATCGATTGTTATGCAGCAATCGACTGTGGGTGATGGCATGGTTTGTTGGAACAGAATGTGCATGGATTTCAGTGAATAGAAATTGACAGAATCTTGAGTCGGTATTTGTGGTCAGCATAACCACTGCAGGATGGATAGTCCATATTGGACGTTGGCTTAGTGCGGAGGAAATATTATGTCGAGTATGGCTTGAGCTCTGAGTGGTATATGTTTTTACCCTCTTAGCGATAAGATGACCTGGATGTGTTTATAATTTAGTGATTGCTTTACCTATAACGTATTGGGTGGCATCGAATCGTAGCTGAGCTTACGATTAATACATGACGGCTAAGCATGACCCTTGATGATTAAGTTCGGATGACCCGTTGCGAGATTTTGATGTGTTCGGATGAACCATCGCTAGACCTTGACGGTTAGCATTATGTTGGGTAAAAGGATTGTAGGCTTAGTAACGATGGAGTGGTGTGCTATCGAAAGATTTTTATGAGAACAACTATGGATTGAATATTGAAAGATATCTGGATTGAGTAAAAGGAATTTGCATGTTGGATATCGACAGATCTGATGGTGATGTTAGAGGCTTATCAGGATGTTGCGAATGATTTAAAAGATGCATAGAGTCGCATCAACGACCAAAAAGTTAGAGATTGGGCTTGAGGAATAGATGACCTTAGCACATTGTGCCGTTGTGCTTAAGAGAATTTGATGTGTCCCGAATTAACAAGTTATGACCCTTGACTATTTTGAGGCATAGAGAATGGGTACTTGTCCCTTGATGCATGAAAGAGTAGATGTTCCTTATGAGAGTCGATTGGCTGGGATACAAATGAGTATCGAGGTGCAGCGGTATGTAATAGACCCTGTCGGTAGTTGATGTTGTCGCATGAATAACGAGTTTGGGTGGAATATAGAATTGTTGGATTATAACTTAGCTAATGAGTTATGTTATATCCACTAAGATGACCGATATATGAATGCTAGATGATTGGTGCCATAGAGATTGGATCGGTACATGAATAGTAAATCTTCTTATGGAATCACAAGGAGATGATGCAAAATGAATATTGATGGTTAACGTAAATTGCTAAGAGATGACCGTGTTGGATGCTAGAAAATTCATAAAGGATGCTCTCGGAAGAAATACGATTATGTAATTGCCTTATTTGGTTGGTTAAGAGAGTACAGACCGTATCAAGGATCTAAAATATGGTAAATGGATATGTCGCGAAGAGAACGTAGGAAAGAGATCGTAAGTGATAAACTATTGAGGTAACAATGTTGGATTATGACTCAGAATAGTTGACCCGATTGAATAAACAATTTGAATATGATATGAGGATGTAAGTTGGATCGAGCAGATGCCATGTCTATGCATGTGAAAATTGAAAGTTTGGATATTCGATTGAGGAGTTTTATATGATAGCTTCGGGAGTGACCCATAAGAATTGTCGGATAGATTTTGTCGGTTGTGGGTAAGTCTAAAATGAGACTTCATTGGGTATGGCCCGAATATGAGTACGGATAGAATGACTTGACCCTAGAATGTCAGTTGATTTGCTTAGACTGTCGGTTGGTTGCCTAGAATGTCGGTTGGTTGCCTAAGTTTCAGTTTGGTTGGCTATGTCTTTTCAGTTGTCTGTGTTGGGAATAAGTTCATAAGATTGGGGTGGTGTCCCATGTCCCTAAGTTGGTCAGACCATAGAGTTGTCCCTATGATAAGAATTTGTTGCCTCTAAGATAATTGATAAGTATGTCCCTGATAGCTATCCATCTCATATGAGTTAGCTGAATGTCTGGTTTAGCTTAGATTAGCTAACCGTAGAGACTTGACTGAATGCTAAGTTGACTGTTGGAAAACCGTAGGATGTCCCTATTGATGTTACGTGAGTATAGTCGGCGTGAGTAAGATGTGTCGGAAGGTAAACTTCGAAATGGAATGGAGATTGGAAAATTCGGTGTTATAATGTTGGATGGGATGACGGATCATGTTGGTTTCAAAATTTGGTTGCCTTTGTTGGAATGTTGGAAATTGTTGAACTGGTTGGAATTGGTTGACTAATATTGAGCTACGTAAATTGATGGTAGTGCCTTGAGACAATTGGAATAATTTCATTGATCGGATCAGAATTGAGAATAAGTAACGACGGAATTGGATAGTGCATGTAACCGAGATCGACGAGAGCGAATGTGAATAGGAAGGACCCTCGGGATTAATGTTGCTGGAATATGAGAGTTGCTTATGCGAAAGGATAATATGTTGGCTTGATAAATACTAGAAAATGTTGCTAGAGTAGAAGGATGGTACAATTTGATGGATGAATCATGATCGAGAAAGTTACGAGTTGCAAACAAAGTGTATGGATGCGAACGATAACGAGTACAAGATTGATCAACGAGAATCGGGGTATCGAAATAAAATGTATCTATGGGATTTATCAAATTTGGTGGCATGAATGACAATGAACTTGAAAGGAATACTTGATACATCTAAGTCGGAATACTTTGGAAAATTATGGAACGGTTGAGGAAAATATTTCGAGTTGGAATTGGTAACATCTATTGTGTTATTAGTTGGTTGGAATATTGAATAAACAAGTGAGATTATATGAGATGCTCGAAATGAATTGTTGTTGTTCGGAAAGGAAGTTACATCGTAGCTCGTTCGCTTTCTCTATCACTGAATGTGAGCCCTTGACCCAAATTTTTCCCATACATTTTTATTTATTATTATTTTCTCCTCTAAATATTTCTTTTGGTGATGAATGTTACAAAAGAGGATAGGTTTTGCAATTTAATGAGGACTTCTGCAAACACATCCTACTACAGGGGCTGGATTACAAAAAATCCACAAATTTGAATTCTAAAGGATTTAAATGGCCAACTGCTATTCACAATCAGATCAAACCACTATCAGGATTCGGACTAGAGAGAAACTCTTAAGTTCTCGATAAAGACTCAGGAATCTCTAGATGAAGCCAAACTTAAATTTTAATCAGATTGTTCTTATCACCTTCCTCCTAAATCGACCTATATATATACATGGATAGCAGATGTGATCGACCCATCCGCAAACCCTAGAAGTCGACTACTCTATTGGAGGACTCTGTACCTAGCATTCGCACCAAAGGAGCAATTTAAGGTTAGTAAGTTTCTAAGTCTTATTTTCATCATTCACATTGTTATGGAACACCATGTATTCGACAATAGTCCTGAGACAATAGAAACCATATCATGGGTATGTGTAGAAGTCGAAAAACCTTATAGTAAATCAAGTTGAATACTCATTACCATCATGAAGAACTTCTGAGTTCTGTCTTCATACAGGTGGCAGAAGGGAGTAGGGGCCAGTTGGTATAGAGTTGTGGGTTGAGTATCGGTTCTTGACTGATACGAGTAGATATCAATAGGAAAAGCAAGACCTTGTTCGTAATTGACAGTAGGAAGGGGGTACCTAAGTATCATTGCGGAGATGTGTAGAGGCTTTAGGAATATATTTTTAATTCATGTGGGTGCAGGCACACATGTATTGAACCCAGGTTTATATTGTGCAAGGAATTATATCAGCCATGCAGTTCCCCTTTAAATGATTGGCCTCCTGCATCCTTCATTCACTACATATGTTTAGTGCCCTGTATATCTACATATTCAGCCCTCATCAATATACCTCAGTCCACATGGGTTTTACATGTCAGTCCATTCGTGCCCTTTTAGTTTCAGTCCCCTCTTTGATCAAGGATCAGTCCCCATTTACATATTGGTATCATTTAATATAAAAGATGGCTCGAGTATGGGACTACATGTATCAGTTAGGGCCCTGCTATGTACTGACCTAAATTCTTGTGTTTTTAGTCATCCTTGAACTAATGTTCAGATTTAACCATAGCTAGGTTAATGTATCAGTGTTAACATTTTAGTCCTTGGTTTTGGTGTAGTCCTAACTTAATTCCTAATGTGCAGCTACCACTTCTTATTTAATTCCATTTATGTTTAGTTCGGTCATTGATACACTCGAGTACCTAACCCTTTCATTAGACTGTATCAGTCTACTGCTTGTGGTACTTTGGTGAAATCAGTCCAAAACATATACACTAAACTCTACCCCACTTTAGTAGATGTTCAGTCCTTAATATATGGTATATGTCAGTCTCAGTTCGATACTGACACTTCAAATGATATATTACATGTAATAGTTCATATTCATTCATTTATTGAAGTTCAGTCCATAACTCTAAATGCTCTATCCCCATTACTGATAGCAAGTATGATTATCAATGATAAGTCCATTCCCGTAGGTTCAGGTGTCACATTGATGATTCAGTCCTTAACATTCAATTAGATATTTCATTCCTCTTCTAATTATCCAGTTCCTTAGTAATATCAGTCCCATCTATGAAGTTAGTCCTACCTAACATGCTTAGATGTATCAGTCTTCATTTAGAATCTCGACTCTATCCTTAGTGTTCAGTCACCCTTTGATACTGTCCTGCATCCACATTAAGTCCAGTCCCTATTAATCTTTATATTCCTTTAAATCAGTCCCCATCTCCCAAAATGGTTTTGTCCTGCATCACACTTCAATCCCTATCACTTGCCTATATTGTTCAGTCCTTTGATGAAGTGGTATCAGACCTATGTGTAGGAATAGATTGGAGGTCATGAACTGTCCAGGTATCATATCCTTTTTGGGACTGGTATATCAGTAAAAGGAGTACCAGTAGCAGGGTTAGCCAGGGGCTTGAGGAGTTCGAGTACAGGGAATTGCCCTGTACTAACTAGTGCAACCTGTGCACTGATGTGCACACACAGAGGAGAATCCCCTGTGTAGAGGATACAGGCAGATTAGAGTATGCCTTAGGCCATACATAGGAGTCCAGTTGCACACATGTGCAACTGAGGCATGGGAGACTTGGTATTAAAGGCTCACACAAGGGGTAATTCTATTGGTATGCTTGTTTGTGTCTTGTTAGCAATAAAGTTTGTTAGAGAACAGGTAAGACCATACTAACAGCAGTATAGCATTAACATGGGATATGTATCACTAAGGAAATAGGGACTTGTGTACCAAGGGTGTATACATATAGTCAAATTTTAGTAGTCTTGACAGTAGGACACAAGTGTTCCTACACATTAGTACTAGACATGAGATTTAGGATTAGAACTAGTATAAATAAACTCTAGGCCATTAAGATCACTAAGTGTAAGGGTAATTATAATAGCTAAATAGACTCATTGATTGATTTCATGTGTTGATTAGAATTGATTCACAATATAGGTTTATTGGACTCCGACTCAGTGCTCGAACCGTGCAGCAGCTCAGGACCATAGGCAAGTATACCTTGCCTTCCTCTACAGTTTTACTTACATGCATTTCCTTTTATTTTTTTAGTCATTTGATTGTTATGGACATGTGTTTTTTGTGTAATATTCTGTAGAGTTATTTTTATTGCATATAGCCATGTTCATGTTTGGCCTTGTGTTTCATGCTTGGAGTTCTCACCAGTACCTTGCTTGAGTCGTGTCATAGAACGAGTGCGTGTAGTGAACTGTCATAGCCTTGATTATCGTTTTACACAACCAGAGAGTCCACACTCGAGACGAGGGTTGTTTAGTGCACCAGAGAGTCCACACTCAGGACGAGGGTGTTTGTCGTGTTCATTGGCACCAGAGAGTCCACACTCAGGACGAGGGTTGACCAATTACACCAGAGAGTCAACACACGGGACGAGGGTATTTTGCCGTGAGCTAACCAGAGAGTACACACTCGGGACGAGGGTTAGTGCTTTGTTCAAACCCGTGAGTCCATACTCGGGATGAGGGTTTGGTTCTTCCATTGATCTCGTGTATCGTTCATCCGGCAGTTCATTTATGCGTAGTTGTTCTAGTGTTCGTATTCGTATTCACTTGTTGTGTTCTTGTTTTCTTGTTTATTTTTTTGTACATGATAAAACTGTTAGATAGGCATGTATATTATGTATTTTGCTATGTCCTCTGAGGACCTGATGTTCTCTTCAGGTTTAGCGATTGTATGGAGTTAGCTAGTAGTTCTGGATGGCGGAGGATTTGCGATTCTTGTGGGATTCAGGTATCATTATTACGTTTGTTATCCTTTCGTGCTCTACATTCCTTATCATGAGTTATCCTGTTTATTGATGATTCAGTTTAGAGACTCTTGTTATTTTCCTTAGAGTCTCATCGGACATATATGCTAGTGGGATGCAGACCACGACACATAGTGTTCATTCATGTTTCGTACACTTATTATGGATTTGAGATATAGATTTGTTTGCCATGATTTGGCAGCTTACCCTAGCCGTGACAGCGTTTACGTATTCGAGTCGGGCTGGAGTCCGCTTGATGCGTAGCTGGCTTACTCACGAGCTCGCGTCCGTAAAGCGGGTGCGAGTCGTGACAAGTTTTTTTGGTGGCCCATGCAGGTCAGAACATATCGTGTCGATTACGTAACTGTACTGATACGAGCCTGCGACTATGACTACACCTTAGAAATCTCAATCCACTCTGCCTTAAAAAATTTCCTAGAAATTCTGTACATCTTTGAAAATTCCATATTTGCTCTCAATTATAGTTCCTTGTTTTCCGTATCATTGAATTATCGTCCCTTTTATTTCGAAGTGACGAACGATCGTGCTGTCTAGGATTATCAAAAATTCTTAAATTATAGTATAATATTGCATGATTATTGAGTTTTGGTTGTTTATAGATATGAAGGATTATAGTTGCCATATGCCTAGATATCTGTCGGTAGAATTATTAGCCACTAGTTCGAAGGTTATAAGATTTTAGTGACCGAGTTTTGAGGAGTAGTGTGACCAAAGGTGGGTATAAGTCCTCGAGGTTTCGTAGTTATAAAATGGCTAGAGAAGGTTGTAAACTGTTTTTGAGGAATTAAATTTAAGGAGATTGAGGTTAAGACAGATGTCCTTTTTGAATTTCTAGGAATAGTTATGAATTAGAATTTCGAGGACGAAATTATTTTAAAGTGGGTAGGTTTGTGAGCCCTTGACCCAAATTTTTCCCATATATTTTTTATTTATTATTATTTTCTCCTCTAAATATTTCTTTTGGTGATGAATGTTACAAAAGAGGATAGGTTTTGCAATTTAATGAGGACTTCTGCAAACACATCCTAATACAGGGGCTGGATTGCAAAAATCCACAAATTTGAATTCTAAAGGATTTAAACGGCCAACTGCTATTCACAATCCGATCAAACCACTATCAGGATTTGGATTAGAGAGAAACTCTTAAGTTCTTGATAAAGACTCAGGAATTTCTAGATGAAGCCGAACTTAAATTTTAATCAGATTGTTCTTATCACCTTTCTCCTCAATTGACCTATATATATAAATGGATAGCAGTTGTGACCGACCCATCTGCAAACCCTAGAAGTCGGCTACTACATTGGAGGACTCTGTACCTAGCATTCGCACCCAAGGTGCTATTTAAGGTTAGTAAGCTTCTAAGTCTTATTTACATCATTCATATTGTTATAGAATGTCACGACCCGCACCCGCTTTTCGGGATACGAGTGCGTGTCCAAGCCCAGCCTACGCCGCGGTATCGGCGATAGTACGCTGTCTAGCCCGCAATAAATAAAGTGCTCATAAATACTAACTGCTCATTCACAACAACTAAATCAACTTTACAAAATATAGAAGTTTTATATTTGAAGAAGAATCTAAGCTTTTACATTTATAGAAAACTACCACACAACTAACTAGTCTTCTATGGTTTAGCCTTCGAGTCTCTATCTCCCCCTCATATGGTCCATAGCGTAAGAGTAGGCACGTCAACCTCACCTATAACAACGATCTAGTCAGGAAAGGAGCAGAGTACAACCATATTGCAATTAATGTTGTTAGTCCAAAATAAGTTAGAATAATGAGAAAACATGAAGGTAAAGAATATAGGCTAAATTACAACTTGATACCCTCAACTATCTAAAATGTTCAACTTGATACCCTCAACTTTGATAGGTACTAACTTAATACCCTCAACTATATAATAATTTTATATTGATACCCAAATTTTTTTAAATGACAAAATTACCCCCTCCTTCCTCCTTCCCAGTGAGGCCCCCCCTCCCCCCCCCCGCGCGCCGCCCCCGTGCACCCCTCCCCGTGGCCGTGGCCCCGTGCCCCCCCCCCTGCGCCGCCTCCGGCTGCTTCCCAGCGGGAGGTCGCAAGCTGGAGAGGGAGGGCAAGGTCGCCGGCGTGGGGGGGAGGTCGCCGGCCGAGGCAGGAGGGGGGGGGGTGTTCACCGGCGGGAGAGGGGGGTTCGCCGGCGGGAGAGGAGGGGGGGGGGTCGTCGACCGGGGGCAGGAGGGGGGGGGGGGGGCGTTGGAAGGGAGGGGCAATTTTGTCAAAAAAATTTTCAGGGTATCAAGTTGGTACCTATCAAAGTTGAGGGTATCAAGTTGAAAAACTGAAATAGTTGAGGGTATTAAGTTGTAATTTAGCCAAGAATATATAAAGAACTTGCAAGGCAAGAACTATCAGGATATGAACTAGCACTAGCAAGATATGAACTAACGAGATATAAAGTGGCGAAAAGTAAACTAGCAAGATGTGATCTAACAAGATATGAACTGGCAAGATGTGAACTTAACAAGATAATAGACTAGATAAGGAAAAATAGGTACCACTATGTGTGGGTGAAATAACTTTTAATATGTGAATGGCTGGGCTAATATGGCACATAATACGATGGCTATCATTCAGTAATTGGTACGGCTAACTCATTCGTGGGTGTGTATGACTTAGATATCATTCGGTAACGGTAATTGGGTTTGTTCACGTATTTACCGAGTATTTCCCCTTTCGACTCTCTAACAATCAATAACGGTCAATGATACACTGAGAAGGATACGATAACTACAGTGTCACAATTGTGCCTCAATGGAATATCAAGCAATGACTCAACGGGATATCAAACAAGAAAACTATAGAGTAAACATTATAATGAACTAAAACATAAATGCAATGCTGTACTTGCCTGAATCCTTGCACAAACTGTAGTCACAAGTAGAGGATGAGGGAATGTCGATCTAGAAGCTGTCAACCTATAACACATATCGCACCACGAACCATGCATGAAAACCATAAATCAATTCTAATATTCTAGTTCTAAATTCATGGAATAGTGGCTAATTGTGATACTAATCTAATAATAATTAATTGTAGAATAATTTACTTAAAAATCTAACTTAACCTAATAATAATCTGAATATAATCTAAACATGCAAGTTTGGCCATCAAAAGTCATGTTTCTAATTTTGGAAACTATGGCACGCAAATCTAGGCGTGCCGTTGACTATCTAGTCAAATACTGTGAACTCTAGATTTTGAAAGTACACTTTGGTAGATTTCAGTTCCACCAGTGCGCTGGAATCAACCGTGCCGCAAATCACGTTTTGGTCAAAAGATATCGCCGTTATGGCTAATTGTGACCAAAACGGTGATCAACCGATCAATTCTTAGTTCAACAGAATAACTAAAATAATAGATATTTTTCAAAAATTTATATGTCGTAGATCTCTGTTTTAGCTTTCCGAAACTTCAAACGGTTCATGATTTTGATTTCTGGTTCTCCCGGAATCTTGAAAACACCGAAACGTGTCAAATTTTGGACAACAAGCACTCTACGAATTTTCCAGAAATTTAGGTTCAGAAATTACAAAAATAAATTAGATATTCAGAAACTATACCTCAATATGCTTCCAATAAAAAAAACGGCACGTGAAAATGAGGTCCGAGTTGACGGCAATCGCTTCGGAAAGTCGGGGAATCACCGGGATCAAACTCCAAAAGGAGGATGCTATAATTAATTAGGGTTTGTGAATATACAATGCATATATATAGGAGAGAGAGAGAGAGGAGGTTACTGTAGCAGGCGCCGACAGGTGGGCCCCCCGGGTGGATTATTGGGTAATTATTTATTTAATTCAGAAAATCATTTAAAAATCATTTTAAGTCCAAATAAATCAAAATAAATTGCAGAAAAATCCAGAAAAATTCTAGAAAATTCTATGAAATATTTCTAAGTGTCTATAATATAAATAAAATATTTTTAACACAAAATATCATCATGTGACCTTGCAGTAAATTTTAAAAACCTATAAAGTATAAATTCTATATGTTTTAATTATATAAAAATTCCCAAAAATTCTAAAAAATAAAAAAAATTCTAAAAAATTCTAGAAAATATTTTTAGTCATTTAAAGCCGAAATAAAAATATTTGGTCCACAAATACTCCCGTATGACCTTACGGTAAATCCTGAAAGTCCTTAAAAATAATAAAACCTTAAATATTAAATACCTAAAAATATGCAAAAATTGTAGAAAAATATAAAATAGTTAAATAATACATATATAAGTTATCTAGAGGTCATATGACCTTAATATGGTCATAGCCCACCTACAAGCTTTGACATGACTCACAATTGCCATAAAATAATCATAAACAAATAAAATTAAAAAGAATTAAAAATTTGGGAAGTGGGCTTACAAATCTACCCACCTTAGAAAAAATCCGTTCTCGAAATTTCAAAAGATACAAATAGACACAACCAAAAATATCATCAAAATATGACATGACCAATCGATATGAATAAGCACGACAAAGAATATAATCAAGAAAATAATGTGATAAATGATCGAAATTGATCAGGCATATAGAATCAAAATCTAAATACATTTTAGAAATATAGCGGAAGGAAATCAAAATAGGTTTAAAAGATATTAATTCAAAAATAGGAAAATATGAGAGAAATAAAGAACTACTAGTTGTAGAGAAGGTGGTAACAAGAAATAAGACATCAAATAAATTTTGAAAGAAAAAAAGAAAGAAAAAAATTAAATAGTCGTATGCCAATAAAATATATAGTCGCTATGATATTCGAAAATCATAAGTACATCCAAAGTCATTTAACCGAGAATCTATGCCTCGCCAGTGTACATCTGGCTGCCGTGAACCCTTAGTTTCGTGACTCAAGTATAATATGTTATCGAACACTTTATCAACTCTATCCAATGTTGACATAATAAATCAAAGGATCAAATAATGCAACTAGGATATAGCTTTAGTAACATTTAACAACCTACGCTTACTTGAAATTATTCAACTTAGGGGTCATGCCACGCCAGGACGCCGCTGACTGCAGTGAACCAGCAGTTTCTATAATTTAAATAAATGGGGACAGTGTGCATCTGCCTTACCATTGTAAGTCATCGAAAATTATTTCAACTATATCCATAAGAATTTCAAGAAGCTTCCATAAATTCAAACAAGTCGATCATGATAAGAAAATGTAAGTATATGTCCTTGAATAAAAGTGTCAGTTTTGAAAACAAAACGATCACAAAATAGTTTTGAAAACAAAACGAGGTTTAGAGAAGGAAGAAGATAAAATGGCACAAATGATCTAAATTAGGAATTGAATTCTATGAAGGCCTAACTTACCAAACGTATATTCTACCCACCTTGGATCCTACCAACATGTCAAAACAAAATAACATATTCTCGTAGAAAAATTCTTTGATTTATCCATACCGAGACTTCAATAAATCATTGGCTAAATCAATGGCCTATTTAACAATCTTAACTATCCAAGGGTCAAATTGAATAATGGACTCCTAGTCCTATTCATTATCATAAAATTAAATCAAAACTAATTATGAATGAGCATCCTAGTCGCAGGCTTGCAGTAGTACGGCTAACTTAAGTACTACCACAAGTTCGTAATCTTTTACGAAATCAGACCTGCATGGGCCACCATAAAAACTTGTCACGACCCGCACCCGCTTTTCGGGATACGAGTGTGTGTCCAAGCCCAGCCTATGCCGCGGTATCGGCGGTAGTACGCTGTCTAGCCCGCAATAAATAAAGTGCTCATAAATACTAACTGCTCATTCACAACAACTAAATCAACTTTACAAAATATAGAAGTTTTACATTTGAAGAAGAATATAAGCTTTTA
The DNA here is from genome assembly GCA_029216955.1 of Iris pallida. Classification (NCBI taxonomy): domain Eukaryota; kingdom Viridiplantae; phylum Streptophyta; class Magnoliopsida; order Asparagales; family Iridaceae; genus Iris; species Iris pallida. The sequence goes on from JANAVB010038419.1 coordinate 8,926,561, forward strand.
CATTTATAGAAAACTACCACACAACTAACTAGTCTTCTATGGTTTAGCCTTCGAGTCTCTACCTCCCCCTCGTATGGTCCATAGCGCAAGAGTAGGGAAGTCAACCTCACCTATAACAATGACCCAGTCAGGAAAGGAGCAGAGTACAACCATATTGCAATTAATGTTGTTCGTCCAAAATAAGTTAGAACAATAAGAAACCGTGAAGGTAAAGAATATATAAAGAACTTGTAAGGCAAGAACTATCAGGATATGAACTAGCACTAGCAAGATGTGAATTAACGAGATATAAAGTGGCAAAAAGTAAACTAGCAAGATGTGATCTAATAAGATATGAACTGCCAAGATGTGAACTTAACAAGATAATAGACTAGATAAGGAAAAGTAGGAACCACTATGTGTGTGTGAAATACCTTTTAATACGTGAATGATTGGGCTAATACGGCATATCATATGATGGCTATCATTCAGTAATTGGTACGGCTAACTCATACGTGGGTGTGTATAACTTAGCTATCATTCGGTAACGGTAATTGGGTTTGTTCACATATTTACCGAGTATTTTCCCTCCCGACTCTCTAACAATCAATAACGGTCAATGATACACTGAGAAGGATATGATAACTACAGTGTCACAATTGTGTCTCAATGGAATATCAAGCAATGACTCAACGGAATATCAAACAAGAAAACTATAGAGTAAACATTATAATGAACTAAAACATAAATACAATACTGTACTTGCCTGAATACTTGCACAAACCGTAGTCACAAGTAGAGGATGAGGGAATGCCGATCTAGAAGCTGTCAACCTATAACACATATCGCACCACGAACCGTGCATGAAAATCATAAATCAATTCTAATGTTCTAGTTCTAAATTCATGGAATAGTGGCTAATTGTGTTACTAATCTAATAATAGTTAATTCTAGAATAATTTAATTAAAAACCTAATTTAACCTAATAATAATCTGAATATAATCTAAACATGCAAGTTTGGCCATCAAAAGTTATGTTTCCAATTTTGGAAACCATGGCACGCAAATCGAGGCATGTCGTTGACTATCTAGTCAAACGCTATAAACTCTAGATTTTGAAAGTACACCTTGGTAGATTTCAGTGCCACCAGTGTGCTGGAATCAACCGTGCTGCAAAATCACGTTTTGGTCAAAAGATATCGCCGTTATGGCTAATTGTGACCAAAACGGTAATCAACCGATCAATTTTGAGTTCAACAGAATAACTAAAATAATAGATGAACGAAATAATTTTTAGAAAATTTGTATGTCGTAGATCTCTGTTTTAGCTTTCCGAAACTTCAAACGGTTCATGATTTCGATTTCTGGTTCTCCCGAAATCTCGAAAACACCGAAACGTATCAAATTTTGGACAACTAGCACTCTACAAATTTTCCAGAAATTTAGGTTCGAAAATTACAAAAGTAAATTAGATATTCAAACTATACCTCAATATGCTTCCAATAAAAAAAAATGGCATGCAAAAATGAGGTCCGAGTTGACAGCAATCGCCTCGGAAAGTCGGAGAATCACCGGGATCAAACTCCAAAAGGAGGATGTTATAATTAATTAGGGTTTGTGAATATACAATGCATATATATAGGAGAGAGAGAGGCGGTTACTGTAGTGAACGCCGACAGATGGGCCCCCCCGGTTGGATTATTGGGTAATTATTTATTTAATTCAAAAAATCATTTAAAAATCATTTTAAGTCCAAATAAATCAAAATAAATTGCAGAAAAATCCAGAAAAAATCTAAAAAATTCCTTAAAATATTTCTAAGTGTCTATAATATAAATAAAATATTTTTAACACAAAATATAATCATGCGACCTCGCAGTAAATTTTAAAAACCTATAAAGTATAAATTCTATATGTTTTAATTATGTAAAAGTTCCCAAAAATTCTAAAAAATACAGAAAAATTCTAAAATATTCTAGAAAATATTTTTAGTCATTTAGAGCCAAAATAAAAATATTTGGTCCAGAAATACTCCCGTATGACCTTACGGTAAATCCTGAAAGTCCTTAAAAACAATAAAACCTTAAATATTAAATACCTAAAAATATCCAAAAAATGTAGAAAAATATAAAATAGCTAAATAATACATATATAAGTTATCTAGAGGTCATATGACCTTAATATGGTCATAGTCCACCTACAAGCTTTGGCATGACTCACAATTGCCATAAAATTAATCATAAACAAATAAAATTAAAAAAATTTAAAATTTGGGAAGTGGGCTTAAATGGAACACCATGTATTCGACAATAGTCCCGAGACAATAGAAACCATATCATGGGTATGTGTAGAAATCAAAAAACCTTATAGTAAATCGAGTTGAATACTCATTACCATCATGAAGAACTTCTGAGTTCTGTCTTCATACATGTGACAGAAGGGAGTAGGGGCCAGTTGGTATAGAGTTGTGGTTTGAGTATCGGTTCTTGACTGATACGAGTAGATATCAATAGGAAAAGCAAGACCTTGTTCATAATTAACAGTAGGAAGGGGGTACCTAAGTATCATTACAGAGATGTGTAGAGGCTTTAGGAATATATTTTCAATTCATGTGGGTGCAGGCACACATGTATTGAACCCAGGTATATATTGTGCAAGGAATTATATCAGCCATGCTGTTCCCCTTTAAATGATTGGCCTCCTACATCCTTCATTCACTATATATGTTTAGTGCCCTACATATCCACATATTCAGCCCTCATCATTATACCTCAGTCCACCTTGGTTTTACATGTCAGTCCATTTGTGCCCTTTTAGTTTCAGTCCCCTCTTTGATCAAGGATCAGTCCCTATTTACATATTGGTATCATTTAATATAAATGATGGCTCGAGTATGGGACTACATGTATCAGTTAGTGCCCTGCTATGTACTGACCTAAATTCTTGTATTTTTAGTCATCCTTGAACTAATGTTCAGATTTAACCAAAGCTAGGTTAACGTATCAGTGTCAACATTTCAGTCCTTGGTTTTGGTGTAGTCCTAACTTAATTCCTAATGTGCTGCTACCACTTCTTATTCAATTCTATTTATGTTTAGTTCGGTCATTGATACACTCGAGTAACTAACCTTTTTATTAGCCTGTATCAGTCTACTGCTTGTGGTACTTTGGTGAAATCAGTCCAAAACATATACACTAAACTCAACCCCACTTTAGTAGATGTTTAGGCCTTAATACATGGTATATGTCAGTCTCAGTTCGATGCTAATACTTCAAATGTTATATTACATGTAAGAGTTCACATTCATTCATTTATTGAAGTTTAATCCACAACTCTAAATGCTATGTCCCCATTACTGATAGCAAGTATGATTATCAATGATAAGTCCATCCCCGTAGGATCAGGTGTCACATTGATGATTCAGTCCTTAACATTCAATTAGATATTTCATTCCTATTCTAATTATCCAGTTCCTTAGTAATATCAGTCCCATCTATGAAGTTAGTCCTACCTAACATGCTTAAGATGTATCAGTCTTCATTTAGTATCTCGACTCCACCCTTAGTGTTCAGTCACCCTTTGATACTGTCCTGCATCCACATTAATTCCACTCCCTATTAATCTTTATATTCCTTTAAATCAGTCCCCATCTCCTAAAATGGTTTTGTCCTGCATCACACTTCAGTCCCTATCACTTGCCTATATTGTTCAGTCCTTTGATGAAGTGGTATCAGACCTATGTGTAGGAATAGATTGGAGGTCATGAACTGTCCAACTATCAGATCCTTTTTGGGACTGGTATATCAGTAAAAGGAGTACCAGTAGCAGGGTTGGCCAGGGGCTTGAGGAGTTCGAGTACAAGGAATTGGCCTGTACTAACTAGTACAACTTGTGCACTGATGTGCACACACAGAGGAGAATCCCCTGTGTAGAGGATACAAGAAGATTAGAGTATGCCTTAGGCCATACATAGGGGTCCAGTTGCACACACATGTGCAACTGAGGCATGGAAGACTTGGTATTAAAGGCTCATACAAGGGGTAATTCTATTGGTATGCTTGTTTGTGCCTTGTTAGCAATAAAGTTTGTTAGAGAATAGGTAAGACCATACTAACAGTAGTATAGCAGTAAAATGGGATAGGTATCACTAAGGAAATAGGGACTTGTGTACCAAGGGTGTACACATATAGTCAAATTTTAGTAGTCTTGACAGTAGGACACAAGTGTTCCTACACATTAGTACTAGACATGAGATTTAGGATTAGAACTAGTATAAATAAACTCTAGGCCATTAAGATCACTAAGTGTAAGGGTAATTATAATAGTTAAATAGACTCATTGATTGATTTCATGTGTTGATTAGAATTGATTCACAATATAGGTTTATTGGACTCCGATTCAGTGCTCGAACCGTGCAGCAGCTCAGGACCACAGGCAAGTGTACCTTGCCTCCCTCTATAGTTTTACTTACATGCATTTTTTTAGTCATTTGATTGTTATGGACATGTGTTTTTCGTGTTATATTCTGTAGAGTTGTTTTTATTGCATATAGTCGTGTTCATGTTTGGCCTTGTATTTCATGCTTGGAGTTCTCACCAGTACCTTGCTTGAGTCATGTCATAGAACGAGTGCATGTAGTGAACTGCCATAGCCTTGATTATCGTTTTACACAACCAGAGAGTCCACACTCGGGACGAGGATTGTTTAGTGCACCAGAGAGTCCACACTCGGGACGAAGGTGTTTGTCGTGTTCATTGACACCAGAGAGTCCACACTCGGGATGAGAGTTGACCAGTTACACCAGAGAGTCCACACACGGGACGAGGGTGTTTTGCCGTGAGCTAACCAGAGATTCCACACTCGGGACGAGGGTTAGTGCTTAGTTCAAACCTGAGAGTCCACACTCGGGATGAGGGTTTGGTTCTTCCATTGATCTCGTGTATCGTTCATCCGGTAGTTCATTTATGCGTAGTTGTTCTGGTGTTCATGTGTTCGTGTTCGTAGTCCCTTATTGTGTTCTTATTTTCTTGTTTATTTTCTTGCGCATGATAAAACTGTTAGATAGGCATCTATATTATGTATCTCGCTATGTCCTCTGAGGACCTGGTGATCTCTTCAGGTTTAGCAATTGCATGGAGTTAGCTAGTAGTTCTGGATGGCGGAGGATTTGCGGTTCTTGTGGGATTCAGATATCATTATTACGTATCCTTTCGTGCTCTACATTTCTTATCATGAGTTATCCTGTTTATTGATTCAGTTTAGAGACTCTTGGTATTTTCCTTGGAGTCTCATCGAATATATATGCTAGCGGGCTACCGACCACGACATATAGTGTTCATTCATATTTCGTACACTTATTATGGATTTAAGATATAGATTTGTTTGCCATGATTTGGCAGCTTACCCTAGCCGTGACAGCGTTTACGTATTCGAGTCGGGCTGGAGTCCGCTTGATGCGTAGCTGGCTTGCTCACGAGCTCGCGTTCGAAAAGCGGGTGCGGGTCGTGACAAGTTTTTTGGTAGCCCATGCAGGTCAGAGCATATCGTATCGGTTATGTAACTGTACTGATACGAGCCTGCGACTATGACTAAACCTTAGAAATCTCAATCTACTCTGCCTTGATGATGTACTGACCCATGTTGTGGGCAATATTACAGGTGTCTGCATACGGAGGAAATCGTTTGATCAGTACTTGGAATCGATGATTCGGATGGGTGTACAGAAGCTCTTCTTGCAAGACGATGTCTTCTGCTATACGAGCCATAATGTATGGTACAATATAACTCAGTTGTACCAGTAAGATTGTAGCCAAATTGGCAAGTTCATTGTAAAGAAGTCGGTATATTCAGTTGTAGCCTAAAGGGCAAGTGTATACATTAAGTTGGCTATTTAAGAGTCTTATAATCAGTTGTAAAATTTGTATTCCGCTGCAAGTCTTGTAATCCATTTTGATTATCAATAAAGAGATACACTTCTTCATATCTTGTGTGACTTCAATTTATCTGCTTGGTTTCGCTGCGTTGTCGATATTTTTTGAGAAATACCAGGAACTGTAATGGTTTTGTCTTGTACAAGTGCAACCTTGACTTGTACGGCATCACGCCCAGTGGCTAGTTTTTGATCCTCCGGGATCGGGGCGTGACAACATCCCCGATCCTTGTTTGGTTTACGGGTTGTAACTTGGTTACCGGAGTAGTTTCTTAGTTATCTTATCGTTTTTCCCGTGAATTCTTAACTCTAAGTTTTCTTGTCATTATTATACCGTGTGTTAATATACTAGTTTTAGTTATTAAGTGAAAAGCCTCCCTTATGGAACTTGCTCTTCTGGGTTCTGACCCAGCTGGTTTTGTATGGCCAGATTTTGGGGTAGCACCCGAGGATCTTCCAGCCTTCCAGCCAGATGGTGAACGCTAGATGCAACCCTGGCAACGAGTGGATTTTATTTTGCTCTCCCACTCCATTATAAATTATTCTTTTGAGGTGTTTTGCCGCCAAGCAAGTGTTAGCTCGTGTTGAAAGCTTATATTTTCTGTCTGCCTAAGGGCTGTAACATGATTGAAAAATCCTAGGGTTGATCATGTATGACTTAAACTCTTGCTAGTCTTCACATTTTGTATGACTAGCTTCCTGATCATCTGAATATGTAATGTTTGGGACGCCTTACTTTGTATGTCTGATGATCTACCATCTTGTTACATTACTTGTGTAAAACCCCTAAATTTCTACTATTTTTTTTGGTACCGATTTAAAATTTTGTATGGTACGTCGCGTACGAAATTTATTTTCTTGCTCGTCAAGTGCGAATATGTGCGAGCGTACATATTTTAGAAAAATATATTTTTATTTTATTTTATTATACGCTTTCAAAATATTATATATAATTATTATTCTTGCTATAAAAAGCCTTTTTTTGCAGTTATTAAATTATAAATAATATTTTATTGTATACAAGGAAAAGTATAATTATGAAAACATTAATTGTGCATACATATAAATTTATAATTAATTATTAGTTTATTTTTAAGGAAATTTTCAAAATTAATATTATTAGCATTTTAGAAAATATTTTAAAATTTTTTGTGGCATTTAAATCTTGATTTAAATTTATGGATTTATTAAAATAGATAAATATTTACAATTTGATTTATCCCATTTGATTGTAAGCTAAAATTTAATTAGATTTAAATTTGAATTGTATTTGGATTTGGATTGATTGATTTTTAATTTAAATTATGAATTATTTAAAATGGGTTCAAATGAATCCGAATTCTTATCCAATTGGGAATTCCCACATACTATAAATAGGCAGGTACTCCTCCATAAATGATATCACACATTATTCCTCCACCATACCATTGCGTGTATCGTGTCCGTGTCTCCATCTTCTTCCACTATTTTTATTTTCTATTACAATTACATATTCACCTTCTTCGTGTCCACATGTCGGACACGATCTCGACATAGCTAACCCTAACCCTAACCCTATCCTAATCCCTAATCCGGAACCCACGGCTAGCCTTCCGTTCTCTGTCCACCACCACCATCGCCAACATCCCGACCATCAAATCTCGGCTCCCTGGCACAGACCACCCCCGGCGCTCCGACACTCGCCACAACCAAGCCCGTCCTCCCGAACCCCTGCTGGCCAAGAACCTGGCCAACACCACCGTCGACAGCACCTCCTCCATCTACACATCCGTCACCGCCAAAATCCCCTCGGCCACAACCACCAAGATCTCCACTGCCTTGGCCACCGTCGGCCGACGCCACCACCAAATTCCCAGAAACAAATCATCACCACCACCATCAAAGAAGAAACAAGGAAAACCTCTCACCTCGACTTCGGACCGACGACTCGGCGTCGTCTAGAAGACCGTGCCGCCTTTGTGCCTCCGACGATGCCTTCAGCCAAATTTTACGACCGCTGCCGAGAGCATCCGCCGGTGGTGAGCTCTCCGCGCACGCCCTCGTCGGTCGGCCACCACTCTGCGGTCCATCGACGAGGGCCGACCGCCGCGCCTGAGCCCATCGCCGTCGCCGCGCTGGACCGTCCCCGTCGAGGAATCGAGCCTCCCTCTGCTGCATCCAGCACCGATCCGTCCATACCTCGGCGCGAGCACCGGAGCGCCAGGCCCCAACCCTAACCTCCGCGCCCTCCGAGCTCCGCCGGAGCCTCCGCCCGGCGCCGTCGTGCCATTCACCGTCGGAGAAGCCCGCCTCCGCCAGCCACCGGGCCGGCGAACCGCGCCGGCCAACAGCATCCGTGTGCGCGAGCCCGCCTTCTACCGCCAGATCCGCCTGAGTACCGCCCCCCTCCGGCTGTCTCACCCTCTCCGACGAACGTCGACGACCGCTCCGATAAAAACCCACTTTTTCTCTCTCTCTCTCTCTCGCAAAATCGAATGGGAAAAGGAGATTGGGTTTTTAGAAAGTTTTTATTTTAATATATATTACTAAACTTATTCTTACACAGTACATATATGAGTATTGAAATATTTTTAATATTAATATTATTATTATTTGTATTATTAGTATTACTGTTATCATCATTATTATTATTACTATTATTATGATTATGATTATTATTATTATTATTATTATTAAGACCGTTGATATATTTGTTACCAATATCAAAAAAAATCTGAATTTGTAAATTCTAGTTTTAACCCTAAAATATTATTATATTATATTCATAGGATATAAATTGTTTATGTTATTTTTCTAAAGAATATCTTGATTAGTAAATATGCAGTTTTAAATATATTATAAATATCTCTCGATTTTAAAGTGTATTTTCTTGATTCTATAAAATTGTATGATATTTTTCAAATGTTTATCTAATTAATAAAAATATAGATTTCTACAAAAATCTTTACGAACTTAGAATGATTGTAGCCTAAAATTATTTTCGATTCTTCAAGTAATATATGGACATGTATTTGGCTAATAAAAAGGTATTTTTCCAAAATTGTAAATATAAGGTATTTTTAATTACGTAAATTTATTATGAAAGTAGTTTTCAAAAATTAGTACATATATTTATTTTTTCAAATTTTCATCAACTATCTTAGCTGATCATGACTAATCGTACCCTTACTTCCTTCTCAATTTCGGACCCTACGCTTCGATCATAGCTAAATGACAATCAAAACTTGCTGGATTATTGCACTGCACCAGGCGTAACCCCAGGCAAGACACCTTGCCTTTACTGTTTAATTTCTTGCTCAATATCATGCATGCTTTTTCTTTATGTTGTTCTTTTAAAATTTATATATATATGTAAAATATTATATTTTATGCAATTAGCTTAGAGTTAAGGGACCACCGTATGTTTAGTGCATCTCATAAACTGTTACGATGTGCCACGGATTGTGTGTGAGCTGCGAGTCGCATATAGCTTCGAACTTGCGTATCGATCGTACATCGGTACGTAAAGGCCGTACGTTAGGATGTAACTGCTAATAGATTTTTGTAGAAGGCTTGGCAGTTATGAAGGATTAAACAGTATCATGGAGGCGACGCATGTGTAGTATCATGGGGAGAGGGGGAAGACAGTTATTAGCGTAGGGGCTACATGTTCAGTACACACATAGATTTGGACCGATAGTGTCTCGGATGAGCGCTATTTACTACCCCGGGGCCGATAGTTCTCGTATGAGAGCTACTTTCTGCCCATAGTCGATAGTGCCTCTTATGAGCGCTACCTACTACTACTCTCTCTCCATCTATGCTGAACACCTAAGCTCCTGCATAGAACGTTGCCTTCTCAAAGTATATATCACATAGGATGGTTAGAAACCTTTACTCATGCATACTTTTCTGTTGAGCTTTATTATTCAGTTTATTGGCATGATATTATGTGTCTTGTTACGTCCCTCTGAGGACCTGGTGATCTCTCCAGGTGTGCATTTCGTGATTTCTTGCAGGTGCTCTAGCTAAGGCCATTCCTTCCTCCGTGATGATTGCTCTTGGACTCGTCACTTGCTCTCGCTTGCTAAATTCTTTTCTTGTATATTTTTCCATATTTAATTTGGTTGGTAGTGGACCTTGTCTCCGCCCAACTATTGTGTACAAGACAAACTCAAAGTTGCTTTTATAATTATTTATCTTTGTGGATGAGATTTAGTGTCTTGGCTTTCTACATTTACAGCTTATGTATATATACGAGTCGTATATTTACTCGTATGTATACAGCTGGCATGATACGTATCTAGTCTCAAGTATTTGGGACTGGGGCGTTACATATTTTTGTGGTGGCCCATGCAGGTCTAGTTTGCCGTTTCGGTTACATTACTGTACCGAACGGGCCTGCAATATAGGATTAGAGTCTAGAATCTCATCCACCTACTTGACATCCTTCTTGACTTCAAATTTCGAACTCTCGTTCGACCTCCTTGAATTGCATCTTGCTTGACTCCTTCTACCGTAAATTTCTTAGTTTCGTGTTTAGTAAGATGACTACACTAGTATATGCCTATATGTTAAACACATGGCTAGATAGATCGCATTGACAATTAATATCCATTGAGGTTATATTTGAGTATAAAGACATTTATTTTTCCTAGAGATATGATCATAGGGATTAGTTAATTTCAAGTTGGGTAGTAGCATATTACCGCCATCAAAGGATAGTTGAAATTTTACTTTAAATTTACATGGTGGTATACACGAGAGGATAGCTAGATCGAGAAAGCAGATTTTTTTTAATGAATTTTTGAAATTGTGAAATCGTTATATTGTGACACTTGATTTACGGTTAACTTAAGTTTGGATTGTAATATGATAGAGTTTATCTCGAGATTATTTAAAGAGTTTAAATTATGATTTTCTAGATGACTAGAGAGATGAAAGTTTAGAAGGGAGAGAACTTGAGGTTTTAAATTGCGCGTATGATTTATAAAGAGATGATGGAAAAATTTTGTTTAAAATTTTTGGAAGATATCGACTTTGAAGGAAAAATTCAAATTTCAAATTTTGTCCTATGATCTATGATTTATAGAGTTATTCAAATTTCGAGTTTAAAGCCTTGATTATGGATATTTAAATTTTTAGTATAAAAAAAGTATGTTCATTTTGTGATATACAAGGACTATTTCGAGATTGATTAGAGATTTAAATTAAACTTGACAGTCTAAGTTAATTGGTAATTGTGGCGGAGTATCTTGAAAATTTTATGGAAAAACTTCGAGGAACTTGAAATTTAGATTAGATCATATTGATAGAGGACCAAGAAGCAAGGAAGGTCACCCTAGTGGGATAGAAGTATTGTACATTAGATTGCCATGCCACCTATGATTATGATATTGCATATACACAAGTATAGTTAGTCATCGACCAAACCGATGAACATATCTTTTAACTTACTCGACCTTCCCTCAATTCTAGATCTTTTGGTCATGACCATCTAATCATTTGAAACTTGAGAAATGATTAGATTGTTCCTTGATCATACACCATCTAAGTGGCTATCATATCCCTAGAAACTGTACTCCTAATTTATTTTACCTTGATTTGTTAGAATCTAAGTTACCTTTATTTCATGCTTTAGCTCGGTCATTTATTTGGTTCGTTAATCATTATCTCATGAACTCCTACTTACTATTTTAAATTCTTTTGTGTCCCTTACCGTGGCTTGAATATTTGGAGTACAACATTAGACTTTTTCAGCCAACAAATTTCATATGCAAGACCTAGATGAGCCCACCTTCATGTAGGTATATCACGTGCCACTAAAACACGTCTCCTTGTACTCTAATTTTATGTTACAACTTTTGGGTCAAAAAGACTGGACTCTATTCCCTACCGTGAAACCGATATACTTTTTAACTATAGATGAGACTCGACCTCGACTCAATTCATTCGACCCAATATATGATTTTGTTCTACTCAATTCCTAACATGCTTAACCTTGCATTTTTATCTTGATTGCTGGACCTATCACACCATTAGTTTAATTCTTTAAGTTGGGTAGAATACCTTATGAACTAGCAACCCCTTTGACCTAGTGACCGATATTAGCAAACTTATTTAGATCCTAGAATCTAGAGGACCTAACCCGTCTAGCCAACCAAGGACTTGGACAAGAAGACTATAGGACGACTGTATAAAGACCATCACATGACATGACTTGGATCCTTTAGAAATTCGACTATACTCCCTCGTAATTCTAAACTTTCGTGCCTATAATTTCACACACTTGACAAATGTTGCTACTATAACCTAGATTTGCAAGTTCATTGATTTATCGAGCTTGTTCACGACATATGTTATTGGAAGAGCTTCCACTAACGTATCGTCTAATCAGAACCGGTACATAATGGTCTGATCAACCAAGTGAACTTTGGTTCGCTTATTTTATCGTTCTTCGTGGATGGGGACATAGCTAAACTTGTCCTTTAGAGTCCCATCCGCGACTGCCTTGGTAACTCCTTTTTGAAATTTTTCGGTCGCCCTTGAACCACGTATTCGTACTCGATAATATCACCTTTTTGCTTTCGCCTTCACCTATTTTAGAAGGACGAAGACATTATACTAGAACTTCCTCTGGCCATCCTATCGAGTATGACCATACCGTATTATTTTATCTACGATCTAGATCGCGATTTCTTACGACATTATTTTGTGAAAACATTGTCATCGTTGGATCCCCATTGATACCCCCTTATGTCCTCACACCCCCTACTAATTCTTAATTTCGAGGACGAAATTCTTTTAAGTTGGATAGGATGTAAAACCCCTAAATTTTTACTATTTTTTTTGGTACCGATTTAAAATTTTGTATTGTACGTCGCGTAGTCGTATTTTACGTCGCGTACGAAATTTATTTTCTTGCTCGTCAAGTACGAATATGTGAGAGCGTACATATTTTAGAAAAATATATTTTTATTTTATTTTATTATAGGCTTTCAAAATATTATATATAATTATTATTCTTGCTATAAAAAGCCTTTTTTTGCAGTTATTAAATCATAAATAATATTTTATTGTATACTAGGAAAAGCATAATTATGAAAACATTAATTGTGCATACATATAAATTTATAATTAATTATTAGTTTATTTTTAAGGAAATTTTCGAAATTAATATTATTAGCATTTTAGAAAAATATTTTAAAAATTATTGTGGCATTTAAATCTTGATTTAAATTTATGGATTTATTTAAATAGTTAAATATTTGCAATTTGATTTATCCCAATTGATTTTAAACTAAAATTTAATTAGATTTAAATTTGAGTTGTATTTGGATTGATTGATTTTTAATTTAAATTATGAATTATTTAAATTGGGTTCAAATGAATCCTAATTCTTATCCAATTGGGAATTCCCACATCCTATAAATAGGCAGGTACTCCTCCATAAATGATATCACACATTATTCCTCCACCATACCATTACGTGCATCGTGTCCGTGTCTCCATCTTCTTCCACTATTTTTATTTTCTATTACAATTACATATTCACCTTCTTTGTGTCCACATGTCGGACACGATCTCGACACAGCTAACCCTAACCCTAATCCTAGCCTAATCCCTAATCCGAAACCCACGGCCAGCCTTCCGTTCTCTGTCCACCACCACCATCGCCAACATCCCGACCATCAAATATCGGCTCCCTTGCACAGACCACCCCTGGCGCTCCGACACTCGCCACAACCAAGCCCGTCCTCCCGAACCCCTGTTGGCCAAGAACCTGGCCAACACCACCGTCGACAGCACCTCCTCCATATACACATCCGTCACCGCCGAAATCCCCTCGGCCACAACCACCAAGATCTCCACTGCCTTGGCCACCGCCGGCCGACGCCACCACCAAATTCCCATAAACAAATCATCACCACCACCATCAAAGAAGAAACAAGGAAAACCTCTCACCTCGACTTCGGACCGACGACTCGGCGTCGTCTAAAAGACCGTGCCGTCTTTGTGCCTCCGACGACGCCTTCAGCCAAATTTCACGACCGCTGCCGGGAGCATCCGCCGGTGGTGATCTCTCCGCGCACGCCCCTCGTCGGTCGACCACCACTCCGCGGTCCATCGACGAGGGCCGACCGCCGCGCTTGAGCCCATCACCGCCGCCGCGCTAGACCGTCCTCGCCGAGGAATCGAGCCTCCCTCTGCTGCATCCAGCACCGATCCTTCCGTACCTCGGCGCGAGCACCGGAGCGCCAGGCCCCAACCCTAACCTCCGTGCCCTCCGAGCTCCGTCGGAGCCTCCGCCCGGCGCCGTCGCGCCATTCACCGTCGGAGAAGCCCGCCTCCGCCAGCCACCGGGCCGGTGAACCGCGCTGGCCAACAGCATCTGTGTACGCGAGCCCGCCTCCTACCGCCAGACCCGCCTGAGTACCGCGCCCCTCCGGCTGTCTCGCCCTCTCCGACGAACGTCGACGACCGCTCCGGTAAAAACCCACTTTTCCTCTCTCTCTCTCTCTCTCTCTCAAAATCGAATGGGAAAAGGAAATTGGGTTTTTAGAAAGTTTTTATTTTAATATATATTACTAAACTTATTCTTACACAGTACATATATGAGTATTGAAATATTTTTATTATTAATATTATTATTATTAGTATTATTAGTATTACTGTTATCATCATTATTATTATTACTATTATTATGATTATTATTATTATTATTATTAAGACCGTTGATATATTTGTTACCAATATCAAAAAAATTTGAATTTGTAAATTGTAGTTTTAACCCTAAAATATTATTATATTATATTCATAGGATATAAATTGTTTATGTTATTTTTCTAAAGAATATCTTGATTAGTAAATATGCAGTTTTAAATATATTATAAATATCTCTCGATTTTAAAGTGTATCTTCTTGATTCTATAAAATTGTATGATATTTTTCAAATGTTTATCTAATTAATAAAAATATAGATTTCTACAAAAATCTTTACGAACTTAGAATGATTGTAGCCTAAAATTATTTTCGATTCTTCAAGTAATATATGGACATGTATTTGGCTAATAAAAATGTATTTTTCTATAATTGTAAATATAAGGTATTTTTAATTACGTAAATTTATTATGAAAGTAGTTTTCAAAAATTAGTACATATATTTATTTTCTCAAATTTTCATCAACTATCTTAGATAATCATGACTAATCGTACCCTTACTTCCTTCTCAATTTCGGACCCTATGCTTCGATCATAGCTAAAGGACAATCAAAACTTGCTGGATTATTGCACTGCACCAGGCGTAACCCCAGGCAAGACACCTTGCCTTTACTGTTTAATTTCTTGCTCAATATCATGCATGCTTTTTCTTTATGTTGTTCTTTTAAAATTTATATATATGCAAAATATTATATTTTATGCAATTAGCTTAGAGTTAAGGGACCACCGTATGTTTAGTGCATCTCATAAACTGTTACGATGTGCCACAGATTGTGTGTGAGCTGCGAGTCACATATAGCTTCGGACTTACGTATCGACCGTACATCGGTGCGTAAAGGCTGTACGTTAGGATGTAACTGCTAATAGATTTTTGTAGAAGACTTGGCAGTTATTAAGGATTAAACAGTGTCGTGGAGGCGACGCATGTGTAGTATCATGGGGAGGAGGGAAGACAGTTATTAGCGTAGCGGCTACATGTTCAGTACACACATAGATTTGGGCCGATAGTGTCTCGGATGAGCGCTACTTAATGCCCCGGGGCCGATAGTTCTCGTATGAGAGCTACTTTCTGCCCATAGTCGATAGTGCCTTTTATGAGCGCTACCTACTACTACTCTCTCTCCATCTATGCTGAACACCTAAGCTCCTGCGTAGAACGTTGTCTTCTCAAAGTATATATCACATAGGATGGTTAGGAACCTTTACTCATGCATACTTTTCTGTTGAGCTTTATTATTCAGTTTATTGGCATGATATTATGTGTCTTGTTACGTCCCTCTGAGGACCTGGTGATCTCTCCAGGTGTGCGTTTCGTGATTTCTTGCAGGTGCTCTAGCTAAGGCCATTCCTTCCTCCGTGATGATTGCTCTTGGACTCGTCACTTGCTCTCGCTTGCTAAATTCTTTCCTTGTATATTTTTCTATATTTAATTTGGTTGGTAGTGGACCTTGTCTCCGCCCAACTATTGTGTACATGACAAACTCAAAGTTGCTTTTATAATTATTTATCTTTGTGGATGAGCTTTAGTGTCTTGGCTTTCTACATTTACAGCTTATGTATATATACGAGTCGTATATTTACTCGTATGTATACAGCTGGCATGATCCGGCGGATCTCTGCAAAAATTTGATGGAAGATCCGAATGGACTCACAGAATATCTTCTGTGATTTTTCGGATTATCTGACAAAAAACCGCAAAATTTTGACGAATTTTCTGTCCTGTTACCGTTTGCATTCCAGCGGTCGAATTTTGTTGAAGATTGATCCCAACGACTATATTTATAGACGTTAGACTGTGCAGGCAGATAATCCGGCGGACTTCCGTATAAATTCAGCAGATTATCCGTTAGCCTGATGAAAGTTGCATTAATTGCTCTTTCCAATGCTTTGGTTATAAATAGCCTTGAACCCCTTCATTTAAGGTAGATGTTTTTAAGCCTAAAACTTTCTAATAGACCAAAGCTTATCCACAAACTCCCCCAATGCTTTCATTTGCCAATCCATCAATTGTGTTAGAGTGTTCTTGAGCTATAAGTTTGAGATCTTCATCTCGTTGTAAGAAGATCAAAACCTTCTTATGAAAGGTTGAAGTTGGAGTGTCTTCGGATAAAAGCCTTCGGTTGAAGTTGGAGGGTCTTCGGATAAAAGCCCTCGGTTGAAGTTGGAGAGTCTTCGGATAAAAGCTCTCGGTTGAAGTTGGAGAATCTTTGGATAAAAGCTCTCAGGTTGAAGTCGTAGATGCCTTCGAATAAAAGCTCTCGTATAAGAAGTTGGTGAGCCTTCGGATAAAAACTCACGTTGTACTATTTGTGATAATAGCGGATTAAAGCCGGAGAGAGTTCCGGTACTAGAGTGCCCCTTGAAAGGATATCAGGATATATCGAGTGTCGGTATTGTTGTTGCTTCTTCTCTTGCACTTATATTTTTATATTGCATAATAGTAATCCTTTAGTGCTTGATTAGTTAGCTTGTCCAAATTCACCCCGCTGTAGGGTTCCTACAATTATCACAAACCTCGCCTGCGATGACAATTCTTGGTTGGTGGACTCAGGGTCTTCAGCGCACGTACCTCATAACAGGGCACTATTTGCCAATTACACGACAAACGACTGTGGAGTATTGAAGATGGGCAATGGAGATGTGTCGAAGGCGGTTGCCATTGGAGATGTGCATTTAAGGACGAAGACGGATGCAGTTTTTATTCTCAAAGATGTTCGTCATGTCCCTGATATCCGTTTCAACCTGGTGTCGGTTGGAAGGTTGGATGACGAGGGATTCTTTGGCCTCTTCGGAAATAGTCAGTGTAAGCTCTCCAGAGGTTCGATGATGATTTTCAGAGGAAGCATGAAGTCCGATCTCTTCTATATGGAGGGGAGCGCACATGGGGCATAGGAGGTGAACGCCGTTTCTGACGCATCTGCCGAGTTACAGCATATGCGGCTTGGTCATATCAGCGAGAAGGGAATGAGGTACTTGGTGAACAGGAAGGTGATTCTAGGGCTCAAGTCTACAAAGTTGAAGAAGTGCTCGCACTGCTTAGCTGGGAAGCAAAATAGGGTGTCTTTCCAAAGTCATCCAAGTTCAAGGACGCCGGCGTTGCTCGAGTTGATTCACTCGGATGTCTGCGGTCCTATGAAGGCAAAATCTATTAGTGGTGCTTCTTACTTTGTAACTTTTATTGATGACTATTCCAGGAAGGTTTGGATCTATTCCTTAAAGACCAAGGATCAGGTGCTGTCCACTTTCAAAGAGTTTCAGGCCTCTGTTGAAAGGGAGACGTGCAAGAAGTTATTGTGTGTTCGGTCCGACAACGACAACGAATACATTGGTCCATTTGATATTTATTGCAGAGAGCAAGGGATACGACACCAAAAGACTCCGCCCAAGACACCTCAGCTCAATAGTGTAGCGAAGCGCATGAACATGACACTGATGGAGATGGTGCGGTGTTTACTGTCAGAAGCAAATTTGCCAGACAGTTATTGGGGGGAGGCTCTTCTCACAACTGCTTATGTTATTAATTTATCTCCTAGTGCACCTTTGTAGGGTGATGTGCCTGACAAATTATGGTACGACAAAGAGCCGTCATACAATCACCTGCGAGTGTTTGGTTGTAAGGTCTTCGTGCATGTACCGAAGGACGAGAGGTCCAAACTTGAGCCGAAGACGAGGCGTTGCATCTTTTTCGGCTACGGTCGGGATGAGTTTGGCTATAGACTCTACGACCTAGTGGAAAGAAAGCTCTACAGAAGCAGGGACGTGGTATTCGTCGAGGATCATACAATGACCAACACCCGGGATTCCGAGACGCCTTATGAGGCTGAGGAATTGCCCGAGTTGGAGTCATTTTGCTTCGAGCAGTTTCCAGAGGACATCGTAGAGGATTCAGTTATGGGAGAGTCAGTACATGGAGTTTCTCCCAAACTTGATCATCAGCCTGCTGATGGTGGTCAGGGTGTCCCGCAGGAGTATGAGCATGCCGGGGAGGCGCACAGTTCCTGAAGGAGAGGAGGATGTTGGTATACAGCCAGCACCAATGGCTCCATTGAGAAGGAACGACAGAGAGCGTGGACCATCTACGAGATACTCACCGGGTGAGTATGTGCTGCTAACTGACGGAGGAGAGCCCGAAAGCTTGCAGAGGCTATAGAAGACGAACAAAGGCAGGTCTGGATACAGGCTATGCATAAGAAGATGGGTTCCTTACATGCCAATTCTACTTATGAGCTGGTACGGTTGCCAAAGGATAAAAAGGCTTTGAAGAATCGATGTGTGTTCAGAGTGAAGCAGAGGATGATGCTACTCGCCCTCGATACGAAGCGAGGCTGGTAGTTAAAGGCTACGGTCAGCAGAAAGGCGTGGATTATTATAAGATCTTTTCGCCAGTCGTCAAGCAGTCGTCTATTCAGGTGGTGTTAGCAATGGCAGCCAGTTTTGACTCGGGGGCCGAGCTGATGGACGTAAAGACGACATTCCTCCACGGTGATCTTGAGGAGGAGCTATACATGGAGCAACCGGAGAGATTCTGTGAGAAGGGCAAGTCACATTTGATCTGCCGGCTGAGGAAGAGCTTGTAAGGTCTGAAGCAGGCTCCGTGCAGTGGTACAGGAAGTTCGAGTCGTTTATGGGGGAGCATGGTTATGCACGGACGACGTCGGACCACTGTGTATTTGTGAGGTACTTTGTCGAGGATGATTTCATTATTTTATTGCTCTATGTTGATGACATACTATTAGTGGGTCAAAATGCCACTAGGATAGCGGAGTTGAAGCGCCAACTGGGCACGACCTTCTCTATGTAGGATTTGGGCGCAACAAAGACTATTCTTGGGATGGAGATCAGCCAAGAGAGAGAGAGAGAGAGAGTCCAAGCTGTTACACTTGTCTCAAAAGAAGTACATCCACCGAGTACTTCAGCATTTCGGGATGGACGGGTCGAAGAAAGTGAGTTGTCCCCTTACAACCCACTTTAAGCTCACTGAGGAGAAGTGTCCATCTACCAAGGTCGAAAAAGAATATATGGAGCAGATTCTATATGCCTCAGCTGTAGAAAGCCTTATATATGCTATGGTGTGTACGAGGCCAGACATCGCTCATGCAGTTGGCATGGTTAGCAGGTATCTTTCAAATCTTGGAAGGGTATATTGGAGTGCGGTTAAGTGGATTCTACGATATCTTCAGGAAATTGTCGATTGGAGACTTTCTTTTGGTGGTGACGTGCCGAAGCGGGTTGGATAAACCGACGCCGATATGGCTGGAGATATAGACACGAGGCGAACGACTTCGGGCTATGTGATGTTGTTTGCTGGAGGAGCGGTATCGTGGCAGTCACGACTGCAGAAGTGTGTTGCCTTGTTAACGACAGAGGAAGAGTACATTGCGGTGACGGAGACTTGCAAGGAGTTGCTATGGATGAAAAACTTGTTGCAGAAAATATGGTTAAAGCAAGAGCAGTATACTTTGTTTTGAGATAGTCAGAGTGCTATTCACCTTGTGAAGAATCAGACCTTTCATAGCCGGTCCAAGCACATTGAGACTCGGTATCATTGGATAAAGAAGGGTGCGGAGTTTGAGAAGGTTCATACAATTGATAACGAAGCAGATATGTTCACCAAAATTCTACCAAGGAGAAAGTTTGAGTTTTGCAGGCAGATCCTCGGAATGACGATCCCTTCCATATAGTTGTAAAGGGAGATAAATGTTGGAGTGGGTGGGGTTCCCAACCTATGTGTAGAAGACCCCGAAGTGCGACGAGCGCCGTCTGTATGTCAGAGAAGCTCGGGGAGGTGACGAGGCCAATCAGAGATGGAGAAGAAGCTCGGGAGCCACCATACAACATTCTGGAACAGGGGAGGCCGAACTCGGACCGAGTTCGGCCCCATGTTGTCCAGAACAGGTCTGGCTCGCCCGCACAGAGTTCTGACCGAATTCTGTGTCGTCGGGCTGAGGCTAATTTCAGGATATTTTTTACATATTGTTTTTTCTAACCCTAATCATACACAACGGAGAGGAAAAAGAGAGAGGAATGAGCCAAGAGTGTCATTGCAACTTTGGAAGAGAAGGATGATTGAAGGCCGTTTTCGAAGGAGGATCGTGTTAGGATAATCTATACTCGTCGTCTTTGTTCTTTGTAGCCTAAATATTTCTTGCATTCAAGTGTTGTGGGGATCCGTGTTGGATCGAGAGAAGTTTGTAGAGGATGTACTCCTTTATTTCATTAGTTGAGGCAAGTTGAAGTTGCATTGCATGAAGAATTTTTGCAAGAAGTTTGTGGTTCACTGTGGCTAGCTTGTGCTTTGATTTTGGATGGAATGTAATATTAAGGACAGCAAGCAAGATGAATGCCTGCCTGGAGTTCAAAACAATCAACCATGTGTTTATTGTTGGGCACAAGACCGAGGCCCTTTCTCATTTCCTATTCTCTAGTCTTGTCCCAGTATTTAGCATGAATAGGCTCACTAGCTTAATTTTTTTTTTTTTTCACGAGAAAAAAATGGATGGCTTTTTACATATCATTGAGGAAAGAGATTACATTGATTTCATTAACGGCGCTGCTATTTTGCTCGCGGGCGGACCAGTCTGCTATCACGTGGCGCTCTTCCATTGGCAGGTCAACGACGTGGTACCCATATAATTAGGAGAGGCAATAGAAGAGTGCCACGCAGGTGGACCGGCTGGCCCGCCTGTGGGCAAGAAAACAGTTCTGTTTCATTAATCAACAAAGAGAGAAAAACAAAACAAAACATGACCCTAAATTTCATAGCAGTTCCTCCCCAATGTGGATTGCGAGGTAGCTCAGCTTCAAAGCCTGGTCGTTCTCGGTCTGCAGCAGCGGCTTCGCCCCGAACTTTGCGAACACGTCGCTGCAGGAGACGGCCTCGTCCCTCGCGTTGCTTAGGTAGTTGGACGCCCCATGGAAGTCCTTGGCCTGGAGGCGGTTGGCGGCCTGCTGCAACTTCAACAGACCCCTCCCGTAGACGTTGTCGCAAGCGCGCAGTGCCCTCCCGGAGACGACGTCCAGTCCGCTAGTCTTCAGCAACTCCTGAATCTTGGCAATGTTGGCGTTGAAGTTCTCGTCGCACAGCTCCGTGGCCACTGCGACGAGCCCCTGCAGGTCTGCATTCTGAGCATTGGCGGCGGACTTGAGCGTGGAGACGCAGTAGCTGTAGTACTCTGATCCCCGTGTCGCCTTCTCGCACACCTCTTCAATCGAGGCGTGGACGTGGAAGAACGAAAGGAGGGCGAGGAAGAGGAGGGGAGCTGCGAGGGAGCGAAGGGCCGGCGCCATTATTTCTCTCGAAGAGAGACTTATTCTTCTGCGCCTTAACCTTAGCTCCTCTCTGTATATTTTTGCTCCTCCATTTCTCGTCGCATCGACCGGGGACTTATGTAGGCCTCCATGGCAGACCGGTTCAAATGGTAGGGAGTGAAACCAGGGAATGGGAGAGTTTCAAATTCATGTTGTGATCAGGATCAGTTGTGCACTATGATCATATCAACCGATCAAAACCCTGAGAGTTAATTTGGGGAATGAGGACTCGGTCTTGTGCAACAGGATTAAGTCTAACATTTATCATTTTCTTGAATAAAACTAGTGGAAGATTCGTGCATATGATCAATCAGTTATGCTTCACCATGAGAATTAAGTGCACTTGGCACCAAGTTTAGCAGAAGATTTAATAAGAACCCAATGTATCTTGCAGTAGCTCACCACCTCAGGATCCTTGTTAGCAATTCCCCGAATAAAACTCGTATTATACGTAAATTTTTTCGTATCTTTCAGAAACGTATAATACTTGCGTACTTTTGATCAAATCAGTTCGTAAATTTAAGCATGCGAAAATGTTTTAACGTGTTCCGTATAAATTATCGAAAAATTTGGCTCAAAAAACGTGATGGAAACGAGTTTCCATTTTCGAATATTTGACCGAATTTTTAAACGTTTTTTGTTTGTACTGAGCCAATTTATACTCGTACTTTTGCCGTACCGAATTTTTCCTGTTTGCGGCTATTTAGGACATACGTTAACACATCGAAAACTACAATGATACTTAAAATATGTATTTATTAACATGTGTGCTGATAGAAATATCTATACAAAATTATCGATGTGTTATCATCTACTTTCAGATCATATGGTCTCGACCAAGAAGTGCTCGTAGACTTCTCAGGCAACAGAAACGTGTTCACCAAATTTCAAGAGCTTTTGTTGACAATTTTACTTGGTAAATAATTATGAGGTTTTGGGGGAAAAAATAGTTTTCATACAATGACGCACATTTGTACGACAACAAAAAAGTAGACCCAACATCTTCGTGTGAACATGAAAACGTAGTTCCAGAAAAATGTACATCAAGTTACAAGTTACAAGTGTTGGAAAAAAAATGTACAAATTGTACATGAAGTTACATCTATGGGAAATTTTGTTGGGATGAGTTCCCGCTTAGAGCTCGTTTGGTAAACAGGATTTGGGAGCGGATTTGATCTTCACTAGGAATTGGTGTGTGTGTGTGTGTGTGTGTGTGTGTGTTGGGGGGGGGGGGGGGGGGGGGGGGGGGGGGGTGGAATACAAATTCAGCGTTTGGTTCATAGGAATCTGGGGGACAGGAACTTAGAGGAAAGAAGAAGTGCAGTTCATGTCCCCCTCTAGATGTTGGTTCCCACATCCTCTCAAAAAAGAGGATGTGGGTTGAAGTGGACTAAGAAGAGGGAGCCGTTGATGATGGGCTGCCGGTGTTACACTCCGGCGAAGGAGAGGGCGCGGGCTACCGGCGTTGAACTCGAGGAAGGAGGAGAGACGGAGGAGAGGGGAGGACTCCAGCGGAGGAGAGGGCGCGGCTACCGATCACCGCTGCCACAGAACAGTCGGGAGGCGGCGAACGAGTCGGGACGACGAAGGATTTTTTTGAGTGTGATTTTTTTTTTTCGAAAGAGAACTCTCTCTCTCCTCCTCTTTTGACGGGTTTTTTATGATATTTTTTTAATGGGCGCATTGTGCAAAGAATGAGAGTAATTAATGGTGTAATTAATGGGTATAATTATTATAATTAATGGCATTTTAAAACTACCTTCTTAATTACAATTTGTTTTTTCTTAAATCTAACTATTTACTATTAATTAATGTGTAATGAAGAAATTATTATTGTTGTGGTTGTAATTATTATTATTTTAATTAAAATAATTATCATAGATTTTATTTTAATAAATACTTTTCCACTTCCCACTTCTCAATTTTCTATCCCAACCAAACACCTTTGTCCCCTGCTAGGGGGATAAGAAAGTGAATGGATTCCTATTACTTTTCCTTACTTGAAAGTCCAAATCCATATCTTCCTACACTTACGATTTACCAAACACTCCCTTACGTGAAGGTGGCAACGAACAATATGCCAACAACATACCGGGTTTTTTTAGTTAGGGAAGACCGGTTGATCGGCATGTCACCAACATACCGGTTGATCGTGATAGCATAATTTTAGGAAGGGATATGCAGACGGCCTACCATTAGCATTTGCTTGATTTTTTTTGAAGGGTTTTGCTGATTAAATAGATTTCTCATCCTATCTGGGTGATTTGGAGGTTCTTTGCAGGATTCGAATCAGATAGGAGACCCACATTAAATTGTTTTCGGTATTTTCATTCTTTGATAACTTGTATTTTTTTTCATTGTATTTATTCATGTTTATTTTAGTAGTTGTGGTGTTCCGTGTTCGGATTAGTAATGATAAGTTGTAAAAGAGATGATGTATCTCTTCAAATCCAGTAGTGTGATTTTTTGGGTTGGACTCCAATTGTTCTTCGGTTTTCTCTCGCATTAGAATTCCACTTAAAACATTTGTGTTTGCGATTGTGATCGAGTGTTTGCATGGTTCTACGATTTATGTCGGCCCTCGCTAGTTTCGTGTCGATCGGGAATGATCTTTTTTGGCTGCGTCTGAGCTTCATTCCCAACAGAACGATATCAGACGTCAGGCTAAGGGTATTACTATCACGTGTTTGACAGATTGACCGAGTAGAAAAGATGAATCTGAAATCAATTCATATGATTAACATGAATAACACGAATTATCATTATTGACAGAGCAAGATTAAGAATATATACTTTTAGAAAATAATTTATATCTACTGGTATTTTCTTTCGAAAGGCCAGTAATAAAAAAAAGACTAGTCGTCCGAGAATAAACATGTTTGTGGTTACATTCGACAATTCGTAGATAAAATTGTATGCAATCACATCACAAACATATATCATGCAAAGAGATTATGGGAGAAGTTGTAGTTCTTGTCCGCCACGAAGACCGACATCAATAAAGTGTGTATAATTAGACATGATATGTCTAAGGTATGAAGAAGATTTATACTAATTATGGATAGTGTGTATGAATTCTAAGGTGTAGTTGATCAGTTGTCACCAACCGGGATCAAAGGTGACGACAAATTCAGAGGCTTTGCTTGCTAGGTACTTCGTTGGACTCTTAGAAAATCGTACGAGTGTCTTTGATCACTTATGTAATGTTCTGCTCCGTATGTGTCACGCCCCAGAACCAGAATACTGGAGAGCGGGGGCAGACATAGCCAGCTACGTATATTGAAATGGATTCCATCTCGCTATACGGTCACGGCTGTCTAGATACATGAGGATTTACTACAAGCCAACAGTCTCCTATGGTCATGAACAAGCCTAGTGTCTCAATCACAAGCAAGTAAGTAAATGTTACAAGATGTATGATCATTAAATATACAATAATAAGGCGTCCCAAATATTACATATTCAGCTGATCATGAAGCTAGTCGTTACAAAATGTGAGGACTAGCAAGAGTTTAGTCATACATGATCAACCCTAGGATCTGTCAATCATGTTACAGCCCGTAGGCAGACAGTAAGTAAGTGCAATCGAGCTAAACAGGTGCTCGTCGGCTAAACGCCTCAAAGAATATTTTTACAATAAAGTGGGAGATCAAAAATAAACCCACTCGTTGCCAGGGTTCCGTCTAGTGGCCACCATCTGGCTGGAAGGTCGGTAGATCCTCTGGAGCTGCTCCGAAATCTGGCCATACAAAACCAGCTGGGTCAGACCCCAGAAAGAGCAAGTGCCACAAAGGAAGCTTCACTTAGGAACTAAAACCAGCAATCAGCACAAGATATAAATAAAAGTAAGAACTGGAAATAAAGAAAATACATCAGGATGATATACGACGAGATAACCATGGAACTATTCAGATAACCAGGTTACAACCCTTAAACCAAACAAGGACCGGGGTTGTAACCCTTCGTCTGAACAGAACTTGGAATTCTTACCATTTATCAGAAAAAATAAATACAAGCATTCTGGTCATTCAATAATCTGGAACAGGATCAGGGCAAGACTAGACTGGTTAGACTCCGTCCAATCACTTCACGGCCAAGCAAGAATTACGGCTTGATACTTTAACTAACTAGGGTTGTCATAAGCCTAATTACTAACAAGATGCAGTGAGATTATTCCACAGCCACAAGCCCTGCAGACCATCCAGGTTCCCCGGGTTAAAAGATTAGAGTTGAATTCAGGTGGGTACATCGTCCAGGAAATGAATGTACCCTTAGGTAGCTTGAAGGGTGCAACACATGACAGTGTGCTGGAAATGTGCCCTACTCGACGGCAGGCTACAGATCCCAAGGCGTGCCCAGGTAACGGGATTGCCTGTAGCTGAAAAATCTCTTCATGACTAATGTATTAATCTAGTTATTAATCCTTAGTTTATTTCAATAGGTACTCCTGACCGTGGTACTTAGGAGTCCCACCCTAGACATGATGCAAGACAGGACTGGTTTATTTATACAACCACAATCGCCCACGGTGTCCAGGTTATTATAAAGGTAATGTCATGTCAGGTAGCCGTCGCAACAGCTATTCGAGATAATCATGTCAGGTTATCAGGTCAAGTGTACTTGTCAGGAGTACGCCACGACGGGCCACTATCAGGTCATGCCAGGTTACTCAAGTCAGGAGTGCACCACTACGGGTCACTATCGTGTCAGGCTCAGTTATCAATTCCAAACATATTACATAAATTCGTGATTATCAAATTCATGACAAAAGGCGTAAAGGATATAAAATGGACGTAAAATATCTAATAAAATATCAATATACAGGGCTATAGAAGAGCCAAGCCTAAGGAAAATAAAACCAAATCTGACACGCTGACATAAGGCCTAGTCAGCCAAAGGCCATACGCTCAGTGCAAGCTACGCTCAGGCCAGCGTACGCTCGAGTCATGCGTACGCTTGAGGCCAGCGTACGCCTTGCTCGCTTAAGCCAGCGTACCAAGGCACGCGTACGCTCAAGCTAGCGTACGCATCAGGTCTGCGTACGCTCGAGCTAGCGTACCAAAGGGTCCATACACTTCCAATGGGAAGTGTACGCAAGGGTCAGCGTACACCAGGGCACGCTCAAGCTACAGGTCAGCGTACGCTCAAGCTAGCATACGCTCAAGACTGCGTACGCTCGAGCTAGGGTACGAAAGGGTCTAGGGCACGCTCACGCTAGCGTACGCAAAAGACACGCTGCCAATAGGCAGCATATCAAGGCTAGCGTACGCTCGCTAAAGAGCAGCGTACTCAAGTCAGCATACGCTCGCTAAAGAGCAGCGTACTCAAGGCTAGCGTACGCTCGCTAAAGAGCGCGCGCAGCTCAGTGGCGTAAGCTAAAAAGCTAGCTCACTGTTCACTGTCTTCTCCAATTGGCAAGAACAGCAAGAACTCTAAAGTTGGATCTAAGCTTCAATTGTCCATATCTTGGTCAAAACAAGTCCGAATCCAGCTTCCAAAGGTCAAATTGGGTAGAATAAAATTCTCTACAACATGGAACTATCAAAACTTGAAAACAAGGAAGTTTGATAGATCAAAACCACCAAAATCCGAAAATAACTAATTTCTAGATCTACAAGAATTAAAGCCTCAAAATGGAAAATGACAAGTTCTAATGTGGTTTAGAATCATGAGGAGAAGCTAATGAAATCATCAAAAGGAGTTCTTTTGTGGAAGCAAGTTGCACTTGCCTATGGTGTTCTTGGTTGGTGGAGAAGAGTAATGGTGGGGAAAGGAGAAGTAAATGAGAATTATGGAGGAAAAAGAAGGTTGGTGGGGATAATAAAGAGGGGGGTTGTGGTGGAAATGAAGGAGAAGCATAGGCTAAGGTGCTCCACCCTTGGCCCATGATGAACCAAGCATTGGGCCGGCCGAACCAAGCCAACCCAAACCGAGAGTTAAACCAAGCCGAGAGCTAAACAAAGAATCATGCAATACAGAATAAAATATGTATACGTATCCCAAAATACGTAATACGAACACAGGCATTACAACTCTACCCACCTTAAAAGAATTTCGTCCTCGAAATTTAATCAAGAGGCTAGAGGAGCAATGACAAGCTACATTAATCACATGCAAGCTATAACTAGGCATATAATCACTCATTCAAGCAAGGAATCGAAGGCATGGGGCATAAGAAAGACTTTATACCTCACGAGTCAAACAAGTCGGGATATCGCGATCGGATATCATCCTCACGCTCCCACGTCGACTCCTCCAAAGAGTGATGACCCCAAGCAACTCGGACTAACTTGATAGTCTTGTTCTTGATGATCTTCTCTCTCCGATCCAATATAGACACGGGCCTCTCCTCATACGAAAGGTTGGTACCAACAACCAATTTCGAATGATCTAGGATGTGGCTCGGGTCCGGGATATACCGTCGTAATTGGAATACATGGAACACGTCATGCACCTCGCTTAGCGACGGAGGAAGAGCGAGACGATAGGATACATCTCCTACTCGCTCCAGAATGTCAAACGGTCCTATATACCTAGGACTAAGCTTGCCCCGTACGCCGAAATGAATGACGCCACGGTTAGGCGAAATCCTCAGGAATACATGATCGCCGACCGAAAACTCGAGAGGGCACCGATGAGAATCGGCCCAATGGCGCTGGCGATCTTAGGCAACTCGAAGATGCTCTCTGACCCTTCTGACCACTTCAACTGTCTGGGCAATCATTTCTGGACCGAGCATCTGTCTCTTTCCAACATCATCCCAGGCTAGCGGGGATCTGCACTTCCTACCATACAGTGCCTCGAACGGTGCCATCTGGATACTGGCCTGGAAACTGTTGTTGTACGAGAATTCCACCAGGTGTAAGTGATCTTCCCATGAACCACCGAAGTCAAGTGTGCAAGACCGCAACATGTCTTCAAGAGTCTGGATCGTGTGCTCCGACTGGCCATCTGTCTGCGGGTGATATGCTGAACTGAACTGGAGATGAGTTCCCAAACTCTCTTGTAAGCTATGCCAAAAGTGCGACGTAAATCTTGAATCTCGGTCCGAGGTGATACTGACTGGCACACCGTGCAATCTGACAATCTGCCTGAGGTACATCTCTGCTAATTGAGCCGTCGACTGACCAACTCTGAATGGAAGAAAGTGAGCCACCTTCGTGAGCCTGTCAACTATAACCCAGATAGCATCTCTACCAGCTGGGGATCTAGGTAACCCAGTCACGAAATCCATGGTCACATGCTTCCACTTCCATTCTGGAATCGGTAAGGGCTGAAGAAGTCCAGCCGGTCTCTGATGTTCGGCTTTAACTTGTTGGCAAACCAAACACCGAGAGACAAATCGAGCTATCTTCCGCTTCATGTCATTCCACCAGAAATGCTGCCGGATATCACGGTACATCTTCGTACTGCCCGGATGGATGGAATACTGCGAACTATGAGCTTCTGACATGATCTTCTGCCGGATATCTCCGCTGGGTACACAAAGACGTTTACCATGTCGAAGTGTACCATCCTCATGAATGCATAACTCTGGTCTTCGTCCTGCCTCACACTCTGCTCTGAGTCGCTGAAGCTTGGAATCTGTCGACTGTGCCATCCGGATCCTCTCGACTATTGTGGACTGAACTTGCATACTGGCCATCAAGGCCACACTGAAAGGGAGAACAGCTTCGACACCCATCTTCTGAAGATCTGCTAACAGTTCTGGTTTTGCTGTTAGGAAATAAACTCCGGCTCTCCTGCTCAATGCATCTGCAACGACGTTGGCCTTCCCAGGATGATACTGCAGGTTGACATCATAATCCACAAGAAGCTCCAGCCATCTTCTCTGACGCATGTTAAGATCCTTCTGGATGAAAACATACTTCAGGCTCTTGTGATCGTTGAAAATCTCCACCCTGTCCCCATACAAGTAGTGCCTCCACAACTTAAGTGCAAACACCACTACTGCCAGCTCCAAGTCATGGGTTGGGTAATTCCTCTCATGATCATGAAATTGTCGTGACGCATAAGCTATTACCTTCCCATGCTGCATCAGAACACATCCTAAACCTTTGCCTGAAGTATCACAGTACACTGAGAATCCTCCGGTCCCATCTGGAAGCGTGAGAATAGGAGCTGTTATCAGGCCTCGCTTCAACTGCTCAAATAAAATCTGACACTCTGCTGTCCAAGCAAACTGCGCATCCTTGCGGGTCAACTGCGTCAATGGTGCTGAAATTCGAGCAAAATCCGAAACAAACCGCCGGTAGTAGCCGGCCAATCCAAGAAAACACGAACCTCTGCAACTGTGCTGGGCACCGGCCATGACTCAATGGCCACGATCTTTTGGGGATCCACTTCTACTCCTCCTCTGGTGATGATATAACCCAAGTACGAAATGCGATCGAGCCAGAACTCGTATTTACTGAACTTAGCATATAACTGGTGCTCCCTGAGTATCTGAAGAACAACCCTGAGATGCTGCTCATGCTCCGCCTCATTCTTGCTGTAGACCAGAATGTCGTCTAGGAATACGATCACAAACTGATCCAAGTAAGGCATGAAAATGCGATTCATGAGGTCCATGAATACTGCCGGTGCATTGGTTGCTCCAAATGGCATAACAAGGAACTCCTAATGCCCGTATCTCGATCTGAAAGCTGTCTTCGGGATGTCCTGCTCTCTGACTCTGATCTGATGATAACCTGAGCGCAAATCAACCTTCGAGAATACTGAAGCCCCCTTGAGTTGATCAAACAAGTCATCTATCCTCGGGAGAGGGTATCTGTTCTTGATTGTCATTGAGTTCAAGGTACGATAATCAACACATAACCTGGACGTACCATCCTTCTTTTTCACAAGAAGCATCGGGGCTCCCCAAGGCGATCCACTAGGACGAATGAATCCCTTGGTTCTGAGTTCTTCAATCATCTTGTACAATATCTCCAACTCTGACGACGCCATCCTGTAGACTCTCTCTGACACTGGGGCTGTCCCGGGAATCAAGTCTATAGTGAACTCGATCTCCCGCTCCGGAGGCATACCTGGAAGTTCTTCTGGGAAATCATCTGGAAACTCCTCGACTATCCTGGGCAACTGAGCTGCTGCTACTGCCATCCGCAATACTGGAGGAGTTGACTCAACTTCGCCTCGGGAGAAAGAAAACTCCGGCTCGCCTGGAATGCTAAAAACAACCCTGCCAATGTGGCAGTCTATCCTAGCATATTGGTTCCTCAACCAATCCATTCCTAGGACCAAGCCAGCGTACGCAAGTCATACGCTTCCAAAAGGCAGCGTATGAACTCCATACGACTCCTTACTATCCAAGCTAGCGTACGTAAGTCATACGCTTCCAAAAGGCATCGTATGAACTCCATACGACTCCTTACTATCCAAGCTAGCGTACGCAAGTCATACGCTTCCAAAAGGCAGCGTATGAACTCCATACGACTCCTTACTATCCAAGCTAGCGTACGCAAGTCATACGCTTCCAAAAGGCAGCGTATGAAAGACACACGCCACCTAAAAAGGCAGCGTATAAAAGACACACACCACCTAAAAAGGCAGCATATGGACTCCATACTGCGCTACGCTAAAGAGCGCGCACAGCTCAGTGACGCAAGCTAAAAAGCTAGCGTACATTGCTCACTGTCTTCTCCAAACAGCAAGAACTCTATGGTTGCACCCCAAAGCTTCAAAAGTCCATAACTTAGTCAAAATAAGTCCAAATCCAACTTTTCAAAGGTCAAAATTGGGTAGAATAAACTTCTCTACAACATGGAACCATCAAAACTTGCAAACAAAGAAGTTTGATAGATCAAAACCACCAAACTCCGAAAATAACTCATTTCTAGATCTACAAAAATTAAGACTTCGAAATGAAAAATGCCAAGTTCTAAACTCTCTTAGGATCTTGCGAGGAAGATAAATGAACTACAAAAACATGGGTTCTCATGGGGAGCAAGTTGTACTTGCCTACGGTTTGGTAGGTGGAGAGAGTAATGAAGAAGAAGAGGAGTAA
Organism: Iris pallida; assembly: GCA_029216955.1. Lineage (NCBI taxonomy): Eukaryota > Viridiplantae > Streptophyta > Magnoliopsida > Asparagales > Iridaceae > Iris > Iris pallida. The sequence continues at coordinate 8,958,483 of JANAVB010038419.1, forward strand.
TGGTGAGAATGTTAGTTTATGAGGAGAGAGAAAGAGATGTAAGCTTTAAATAGAAAAGGGATGGTAGGTGGGAGTTGGGCCGGGTTGTCCACCATGAACCCGAGAACCCAATAAGACTAAAGCAGAGAATAAAATACAGGAAATAAAATACAAAAAACAAAATTGCAGGAAATAAAATTAACATGAATTAAAGGAATTTAAATACAGGATAATATATGATAAATATTAAATAAATACTCATGAGTTGTACATGTATAAAAATACGCATCCTGGGAACGGGGAGTGACATCTCTACCCACCTTAGAAAAATTCCGTCCTCGGAATTTCAAATCCAAGCAGGATAGAAACATCGGGGCTAAACTAATCTAAGTACAAGCAATTAAATCAAGCAATCATTTTACAATGTCCATAGCAAGTAACATATCTATATTTAACAATCTACGGTATCAAGCAATTCTACCCATAAGGTGATAAGCATGAGGAATCAAGACAATCAAGGTACAAAAAAAAAGATATACCTTGTGAGTCAAACAGGTGTGGATACCGTGATCGGATATCATCCTCACGTTCCCACGTTGACTCTCCCAAAGAGTGATGACCCCAAGCAACCCGGACAAGGTTAATTGTTCGGTTATTGAGTATCTTCTCTCTTCGGTCCAAGATGGACACAGGCTGCTCCTCGTAAGACAGGTTGGTACCAACAACCGGTTCTGAATGATCGAAGATATGGCTGGGGTCCGATACATACCTTCGTAATTGAGATACATGAAACACGTCATGCACCTCTCGTAACGAAGGTGGAAGGGACAAACGATAAGCAACATCGCCTACCCTATCAAGGATAACGAATGGGCCTACGTATCATGGACTCAACTTCCAGCGAACGCCAAATCTAATGACCCTACGGGTAGGTGAGATCCGCAAGAACACGTGGTCCCCAACAGAAAACTCTAGCGGCCTACGATGCTGGTCCGTCCAATGACGATGCCGATCCTGTGCAACACGAAGTCGCTCTCTAATTCCCTTAATCACTTCAACCGTCTGGATAATCATTTCTGGGCCTAGCATCTTCCTTTCCCCGATATCATCCCATGCTAGTGGCGATCTACACCTCTTACCATATAGTGCTTCGAATGGCGCCATCTGGATACTGGCTTGATAACTGTTGTTGTATGAGAACTCAAATAAGTGCAGGTGGCTTTCCCAAGATCCTCCAAAATCCAGAGTGCAAGCTCGCAATATATCTTCCAAGGTCTGAATCGTTCTTTCTGATTGCCCATCCGTCGGTGGGTGGTAAGCCGTGCTAAACCTCAACTTGGTACCCAGACTATGATGTAAGCTCTTCCAAAAATGTGATATGAAGCGGGTATCTCTGTCTGACACAATACTGACAGGGACTCCATGTTGCCTGACTATCTGTTGCATATACAACTCTGTCAACTTTTCTGTAGATTGTCCTACTCTGAAAGGAAGAAAGTGTGCTACCTTTGTAAGTCGGTCCACTATCACCCAAATAGCATCTTTACCACCTGGTGATCTCGGTAAACCGGTCACAAAGTCCATTGTAATATGCTCCCACTTCCATTCTGGGATAGGAAGCGGTTGTAATAATCCTGCTGGCCTCTGCTGTTCTGCCTTTACTTGCTGATATATCAAGCAACGGAAAACAAACCTAGCTATCTCCCTCTTCATTCCGTTCCACCAGAAGTGCTGCTTGATATCTTGGTACATCTTGGTCCCTCCAGGATGTATAGAATACTGGAAACTGTGAGCTTCTGTCATAACTTTCTGTCTAATATCTCCACTAGGCACGCATAAGCGCGATCCAAACCTAAGGGTACCATCTTCATGAATTTGCATCTCCTTTCTGAGTCCTGACTCACATTCTGCCTTAAGCTTCTGAATCCTTGGGTCCTGTGCCTGGGCTGCCTTGATCCTGCCTACCAAGTCGGATTGAACTTGTAGACTCGCCAGAATTCCTACATCACTAGGAAGTATAACTTCGATTCCCATCTCCTGAAGGTCTTCTAAGATGTGCTTCTGCGTTGTCAACATAAACGCGCCGCCTCTTCTTCTAAGAGCGTCTGCTACCACATTAGCCTTACCTGGGTGATACTGAAGCTCCATTTCATAATCCTTGATCAACTCCAACCATCTTCTCTGCATCATGTTTAGTTCCTTCTGAGTAAAGATGTACTTCAGACTTTTGTGGTCTGTGTACATGTCTACTCGGTCACCATATAAGTAATGCCTCCATAGCTTCAAAGCAAATACTACTGCCGCCAACTCCAAATCATGAGTCGGATAATTCTTCTCGTGGTCTCGAAGCTGCCTAGATGCATACGCTATCACTTTCCCATGTTGCATAAGGACACATCCAAGTCCTTTACCTGACGCATCACAATATACCGTAAAACCTCCGGACCCAACTGGCAATGTAAGGATAGGTGCTGATATCAACTTCTGTTTCAAATTCTCAAATGATGCCTGACATTCTGCCGACCAAACGAATGGCACATCCTTCCGTGTCAAGCGGGTCATGGGTGCTGAAAGTCTTGCAAAATCTGACACAAACCTTCGATAATATCCTGCAAATCCCAAGAAACTCCGTACGTCAGCTACGGTCTTGGGTACTGGCCAACTCTCTACTGCTTCTACCTTCTTGGGATCCACTGCTACTCCAGCTCCTGATACGATATGACCCAAAAATGAAATGTGATCCGTCCAGAACTCACACTTGCTGAGCTTGGCATACAACTGGTTCTCTCTCAGAACCTGCAACACTTTCCTGAGGTGGTCTTCATGCTCCTCTTCACTAGCAGAGTACACAAGAATGTCGTCGAGAAATACTATGACAAACTGATCTAAATACGGCATAAAGATGCGGTTCATTAAATCCATGAATATTGCTGGAGCATTGGTCAAACCGAGAATTCATAATGCCCATACTTCGACCTGAATGCTGTCTTAGAAATATCCTCCTTCCGAACCCTTACTTGATGGTACCCTGAACGAAGATCTATCTTGGAGAAAACTCTAGCTGTGCTCAACTGGTCAAACAAGTCGTCGATCCTGGGTAGTGGGTACTTATTCTTTACTGTTGCCGCGTTAAGCTTCCTGTAGTCGATACACAATTTGGATGATCCATCCTTCTTCCCCACAAGTACCATTGGTGCTGCCCATGGCGATATGCTAGCTTGGATAAACTTCTTCTCCTTCAATTCCTCTATGTGCTGATACACCTTGGCCTGCTCCAAATCTGCCATTCTGTAAACCCGATCTGATATCGGTTTAGTCCCAGGTGCCAATTCTATGCTGAACTCAATATCTCTAACTGGTGGTAGACCTGGAAGTTCTTCAGGAAATACGTCTAGAAATTCTTCAACTACCTTCGGAACCTGAACTTCTTCCATTGCCATTATTACTCCATGCTCTTGCTGAGTTGCCTATGATCTGACTAAGGTGAATTTTTTCATACCTGGAATATCAAAAGATACACTCCCACTACGACAATCTATTGTCGCATGACTGTCTTTCAGCCAGTCCATGCCTAAGATAACGTCGAAATTTCCAACAGAAAATTCTATCAACTGGGCGGGTAAGGAATGCCCGAAAACTACAACACTACACACTAGAATAACTCTACTAACTCCTACGAGCCCATTACCAGTGAGTATATTCAACCTCCCTGGCAATGCCTCGAACTCCATTCCTAGCCGTGTCGTAAATTGTGCAGATATAAATGAGTGGGATGCTCCCGAATCAAACAATGCTACTGCGGGATATGAGGCGACGAGAATGTTACCTGCCACGATATCTCCCGACGCTAATGCCTCTTCCAAGGACAGAGTGAATGCCTACCCTCGACCTCCTTGCTGGTTCCTATGCTGTGGCCTAGCCTGGTGCTGCTGCTGGCCCCTGCCTTGATGATGCTGGGGTGGTATATGCTGGTGTTGCTGTATCGGCGGTCCCTGCTGCCGAAACATCTGAGCCTGTGGCATTAACGGACGCTGGGCCAATGGTCTCACTGCCACTGCTGGTCCTCGATACTGCCCTGCCCCTGGTGCTGGCAGAGCAGGAAACTGTTGCCCTGGTCCTCCTGACCTCGAATTTATGGGACATGTGGTAACCCGATGATCTGGATTTCCATATATCAAACACAGTCCGTTTAATGCCCGACACACATCTCTAGTGTGTCCCATCTTTCTGCAATAAGTACAGCCCGCTGGGGGTTGCTGGTTCTTCTTCTGTTGCTGCTGCTGCCTGGGTGGTGGTGCTGTCCCTCGTATTGCCACATCGTGAATGCGAATGCCAAGGGATGGTGCTGTTGTTCGGGGCGCTGCTCCCCCTCCTCCTTTATTCTGACTGTGAGATCTCTTCTGACCTCCAGTCCTTACTGTGATCCTCTGAATGGTGATTTCATGCCTTCGGGTTGCCGTCAATATCTCATCAAAAGTCTGGTAGTTGTGTCCCTCTATCAATTGCAAGAGCTCAAGATGAAACCCTTGCTGAAACCTTATAGCCCTCTGGCGCTCCGTCGCTACCATCTCTGGGGCAAACCTACTCAATCTGCAGAACTCTGCTGCATAAGCATCTACCGTCTTGCCGGCCTGCTTGAGGTTGATAAACTTTTGTTGTAGCTCAAACTGCGCCACAACTCCATAGTACTTCGTCTTGAACCTTGCAGTAAAATTGTCCCAAGCAACAGGACGTCTGATGCCTACTTCCTCTGATTCCTACCAATCACGTACGAGATCCTGAAGTAACAACTTCACCTGATCCACACGTTCTTCTACCGGTACCTTAGCTGCTGTCAGGATAGCCTCAATATCCTTAAGCCATGTATCTGCTGAAATAGCATCCTCCGTTCCTTCAAAACGGCGAGGGTTGAACTTGCAAAATCTGGTTGATGCTTCAGAATCTGGCCTTGCCCCTCTTTCTAAAGCTGTCTGTAACCCTTGGTTGAGTAGTACGTTCTGCTCTTGTAACTGAGCGTGCATGCGCTGCTGGGCTAACATCTGGTGTTGCTGAGTAGCCATCATCCCTCTCATGATCTCTAGAAGGGCTGGTGTGTCCAATTCTACGGGGGTAGGTGGAACTGTTGGTGGTGGTGGAACATCTGGATACTGCGATCCAGCTGCTGCTTCCACTACCACTTCTTCTTGGGTAGCCTCATGAAGTAGTTCTGACCCTTGTTGCTGACCAACCTGGTCAGGTTGTCCATGTTGCTGTCCATGTTGTTGCTGTCCAGCTCTGACAGGTGCGGATGAAGTGCCCCTAAGAAAAGGGACAAGAGAACAATCAAACGACCGGACATGAAGGATCAATAAAGTCAAAGGATACTGGAATGTCAAGCTAGAGTTGAGAATTGACGAATCATGAGATCAAGGGGAAACATGTGTGATTGAGACATCCTATAAATCAAAACACCCCACAAGTCTGAAATCAGACCTGCATGGGCCACCACTAAAACCTTGTCACGCCCCAGAACCAGAATACTGGAGAGCGGGGGAATGACTCAGCCAGCTACGTATTTTGGGTAGATGAATACCGTATAATACGATCAATGATATCTAAAGACGAGGGGGTGCATACTACATGAAAGTCTCACTATGGTCACTTCACATCTATTGTCTCAATCATTCGAACAAGAAACAGTAATAGAGAACATGTAAGATAAAGCAGTAAGGCGTCCCAAATGCTCTGTCAAAATGTTCTTGATATTTGGCTTTACAAAACATAGCCAGATTGATGTAGCAAAAGTATACACAATTGTTATCAGCTGCAGCCTGACTTTAGTTACAATTATGTAAAAAGTAAGTATAAGACAATCCGACTAACATGTCGGTGCCAAACGGCAAGGTATAAAGTAGATAACAAAACGAGCGGGGAAGTAAGAAACCCACTCGAGTCCTCCTACGATCATCCCTCTAGTGTTAACCATCTTGGAGGTAGAAGTAAGCTGAGTCCTCGGGAACCGGCTCTAAATCTGGCCATATATATACTACAAGAAAAATGTTCATTTACGGCACGCAAAACACGCCGTAAAAGACCTTTTACGGCGTTTATATTGGCGCCGTAAAAGACTATGCCGTAAAAGACACTACTATTTACGGCGCGAGGATAAACGCTGTAAATGTCGAAATGCAGGCCGTAAATGTACACAACTGAACGCCGTAATTAATTTTTCTCCAAATGTTAGACAACCATTTATGGCATATTTAGTGTGCCGTTAAAGCTATTCTGCATAATCAAATATGGCACACACATAAACGCCGTAAATCTATTCCTCAGTTGCAAATACGGCGTACATTTGAACGTCGTAAAAGCTATTCCTCAAATCAAATACGACTTACATTTGTATGCCGTAAAAACTATTCCTCAAAATCAAATATGGCTTACATTTGAATACCGTAAAAGCTATTCCTCAGAATCAAATATGGCTTACATTTGTATGCCGTAAAAGATATTCCTCAGAATCAAATACGACGTACATTTGTATGCCGTAAAAGTTGTTCGTCAGAATCAAATACAACGTACATTTACATGCCGTAAAAGCTAGATGTTCCTCAGAATCAAATACAAGAATCAATCTGAACAAAATATATATATATATATATATATATATATATATATATATATATATATATAACATATCAAAAATAAGTTAAAGAAATAGTTAATTGATATGTAATTGATCACAATCAGAGTACAAAACTGGAAACTCCTTCAAATAAACCCAAACACGTGATATCATAAAAACTAATTGGATTCAGTAGACAAAATACATCAATTGTAATGCTAAGATCATGCCAAAGTACATCATGCCATATTGATACATGAACTATAAAAACAATTAGTACTTAATTAAGAACCATACTTCGACACAAATATTTTTGATCGAGTTTGTTTCATACATTGCCCTACTTTGAAACAAAAAGTGCAAATTGTCTTCTATCTATGACAAAATTCATCTCAATTTGGTTGTAGAGGAGAAGCTTCAAGCAATATACTGATTTCTTTCTTCTTTCGATTGATAACCTGCACAAATGAAAAATGAAAAAATTGAGTCAAGAATGCATGTATACTATACTGTCGATAGGTTACAGAAACCAAACTAGATTTTCCCTCTATATGGAAGGATGTTAACGATTTATGCTTATTTTCTAATGCTTTGTTGTACAATTATGAATTCTTAGTTAAACCCGCCCAGTACTAAACTTCCCCTATCTTAAAACATAACTCTGATTTTGTCAATGGAGTTTCATCTTTTCAAATCCCAGTTTCAAAACTCCAGACTATAAAACTAACTACATCTTAGCAAACATGTTTCCCAACGGCTCCTTAAGGTTTAGCTTGATTTATTCATGTATTGAACTTTGTGAACTTTTCTAATATTCCAAGTTTCAGCCGAATGGTTCGTTCTCTGATACCAGGCACTGCCTGACCATGGCTAGACGATCTGATGCGTGTAATGCCAATAGCTCGATCCATTGCTCAATGCTCGAATAGACATAGCCGGTTGGACAAGTCTGGAGTTGGGTCAAAATTTCCCAACTCACTAAGTAGGAGTATGCATCCTTCCAATTCATTGAGTATGAGTATGCCTCCTAATCCTGATGCCACATAAGATGGCTTACCCAGTTCGACTATGGAGATTCCTGGTTCTATTATGAGATGATTTGGTTGATCACTGTATCCTTGCTATTGTGTAATTTTGCACCATTATTAATTATTGGACAAACACAATAATATTGGAAATCCTAGATAAGGGACGCTTCCCACTAAAAGAAAGATAATATCTCTATTCAATATTTGTGTGGATTCAAGTAAGCAATCTATCATATCGTTTATCTTCCACATCATCATTAAAATTTGTGCAAACGTGCACATTCTTCCAAATAAAGACAATTTTTATATTTCAGGAAGAAGCTTGCACAATCTATCTTCTTGTAGTATAATCTTCAAACAAACAAGTCATACAAATTATGCAATAACTGGAGACTGAACATATTTGTTTTCTATTTGAAGCAATTTTCTTGTAATATAATTTGCTAAAGAAGTTAGCCTCGACATTGGAATAATAGAGACTATTATCATATTGTTTTCTATCTTGATATCGCTTGTCCAAAACATTAAATTGCTGCATAACCCCTACTACTTAATAATTACTGGACATTTTCTATCTTGCTTTGTCTTGAGGACATTTTTACTGGAACCGCTCTAATTGATAATTTTGCTGCATCATGTTTGGTAAAGAACTTCAATATCACCATAACTTACAAACTTTACCAAGTATTTCGATACGTGTAATCTGCCTGTATGGTATATGTTTACTTGTGTAAGGCCTTGATGTGTTACTTCTCTCTTTCGCAGTTTTGGTTAAGTATTGATCATAACTGTTTTCTATAAGTCACGTTGAAACTACTTTTGTTTATTTTCGTCCGGACAGGTTTAATCTAGTAGCTTCCAACTCTAAAAGGGCCATCCACAAAAACATGAAGTTTCCTGATCATGAGCTTCCAACTCATATATGTGCCCATATCCCTATCTAATACGTATCAGACATGATACATGACCCATTTTTGACACTCATGTCAGGTACGACCCGCCCATATCTACACTCCGAAGAGGGCCAAAACACGGTTGAGAGTGACTTGGGTGCATACATGATACGAATACGGACAATACTTCTACCTTAGGCCCAAACCCACCTATTTTCCCTGCCGGTTTCAGCCCTTATACCTCTTTCAGAGCCAGTTTCCCACAACATATGGGCCCACTACATTTATAAACTCTGTGAATATATGCTAAGCATAAATAAACTATATAGAAATAATTTGCAAGTATCACAACTATACAAGCTAAATTATAGTTCCATAGTGTCTGGTAGGTGCGGAAGTCAACAGTTACTAGGTAATATCTATTATCTGGTTCAAAAGGAATACTAGTTTGGGAATACAGTTACTAGAGTTGAAGACTTTCATTTTGGACTACTCCACTTCACTGTCTTCCAAGACTCCATTATACCATCATCCCACATATAAAGACCAATAGCAAGTTTGAAAAGGAAAATTTTGAGAGAGAGAGATTCAATTCCCCAAACCAAGAGGAAGGAATAATATCTCCCCTTCAACTTGAAATAAGGTTGTGTATAGAAAAATAGGCCAAGCGCAGAGGGACACAAGACAACAGACTCTAGACTAGTAAGCAATTCATGAAGATCAAAGCAGCACACCACAAACACTATACTGACACCAACAGCTCTCCACCTTTTTTCTCTCTTCTTTTGCATAAAGTATGCTAGAGTCAATTATAGTCATGCACCTAGCTAAGTATATAGCATGCTAGTACAATCTTCTACATAAACTATGCTGATAACAACAACGATAGATAAAAATATGGGGCTAAAGTAAAGTTAGCTAAGAACTACTTTCAAAAGTGAATAATAAGACATACGGAAGCCATAATGATAGTAGTAGGAAATAAACTCACTAGCGAAGAAGCTTTGCTCGAAAAGCTATCTGCAAGTCTTGATATTATGATTGCGAGCTGTAATAGAGTAGCTGATAGAGATCATGAAGGAGATACAAAAGTGGCAATTGGTCAGCACCAATAAGACAGAGTTTGCACTGTCAGAGTATGATTCAAAATTTGCTTCTGAAACCAAGTAGCAAGTGTGTGGAGTAGTGACTTGTACAAGAAATTTTAAGCTTCACATGTTTAGATGATCATGGCTCAATAAACTACCTACAAAGAAAGTACAATGAAATACAAACCTCTCCTCGCTCTTTCAATAAGCAATCTCCAAGATGAATTATAACAAGTTCATCATCCTTTGTTCTATTTGCTGTTATCATAACCAAATTTTCTTTCCAGTTGTCTAGCATGCCATTGGCTAGAATCTGAAAGCAATTTAAAAAGATGATAAGCTTACTTTCACAAAAAGAACAAATAATATCATATATCATGCCAGCTCCTTCATGAAAAGGTTCTTAAATTAATATTAGAACTATAAGAATTTAGCACATCTTAAGGGAAGTTCAACTCTGAGAGAGTCGTAAACAAGTTAGTTTAGAGTTGATATTACCATCCCTAGGTTGCAGTTGATGCCAAGCATCAAAAAAGATAAACTAGTACCTACTAATATGTAGCATCTATATTTCTCATAAACAACATCTATAAGAGAACATTAACTAAGCTGTATGAGCAACAATACAAAAACAAGTAAAAGATGTAGTTGGTTGTTCAGGTAACTACAAACTTTAAATAGTCAAATCACCTCATTAGAACCCTGAAGTGCATTGCCAGATAAGCTGTTAATAGAGGTGTCCATAGAAAATACTTCTGTTGTTTGCCCAGCAATAAGCAGACATAACGTTTGCAGAGGTGAACTAGAAACAAACTGTCGATGTGCCATTTTCTTCACGGTATCAACATAAAACTGCATTGCATAAAAGAAATATTGGAAGAAGATGGGGGAGGGGGGATTCAAATTTCCTTACTGAAGACACCAAGAAAACTACAAACAAATTCAACACAAGACCATGTGCATATCTCACAAGAAACAAAGAAATAATGACACAAACCTTCTCACCAAGTTGTGCTGCTAGAGCAAGAGCAGGGCCCCATAACTGACCTTCTTGGGCGTATTCGAGAGCTTCTTTTCTTCTACCAGATACGAGGAGGTTTTGTACCTCAACCGCAGTTGCCTAACAAGTAAAACAGTAACAGATGAAAGAGGTTGCGTGAAACATATATAAGACGAGCATCTGATGATAATAACTAATACCCGAATCTGTCCTTTTGAAGGAAGATTTTTCATGCAATGAGTAAACGAACCATATTCTGTCAAACGAGGACCATTTTTTCTAGCAGAAGCAAATAGCTTAGTTACAACCGACTCTAGACCGTCAATCTTCTACCAGGTGGAGAAACGGAAAATAAATGGGTAAAATGTAATATGCATCTACACTGCTAGAAACATTCCAACATGTAAAGTTGACAAGTATAAGCTATGGAACTTCAAAAAAACTTGCAATTTTTTTCCTTCTTTTTCATGCGAAGTGACAAATTTCCATTTAATCATATATTTATCATATAAAAGCTACAAGAACAAAATTCCCAGAAAAATTGCTCAAAGACAATTGTTTCATAAACACTTACAAAATCTTCTTTGACTATCAAAGATCATTTTCGTATTATCTTTTAAACCTTGATCTACTTAGGCATCCATAAAAGATACAATCTCCAAATTGTTAACTTCATCTGACTTAATCAACAGATTCCACCAATAGGCGAACATATCACCCATAAAGATATTATGAACCTAATTATACATTAAAAACAGCAGCAACAAATAATGGAAACTGCTCATGTCAGCCAAGGAGATGCCCAAGTTAATAGCTGCCAGAACTCAAATGTAAAATTGCTCCAATCATCATAACTCTTATGCCCTTCTACAAGCATTCAGAGCAAATTAGTCAGTAGATGAACTCATGTGTGAACATGAGAAGAAGTTGATAATGGGAAAATTAGGGTTGAAGAAAGATTCATAATGTTTACAAACTAACCTAACTATAAGGGCCTCCATAGATTACAAAATAGGCACTATAGCAACATCCTTAATTGACCATTTCATCAGTAGTTATCAGCTACCAAACAATCAGTTACTAAATGTGGAAGTAATTCTGATCCATAAAATCAATGGTGAAGGTACACCTCCAACTACCATGTTATCTAACTTGTAATTAGTATTTACAATAAGAAGTCTTTCAAATTTTCTAGCCACCATAAAGAACCCTTGGAAAGTGACGTATCTTTACAAACATTTGAAAAGAAAAAACCTCCATGTGAGTGCAAGTTTTAAGTCAATTACTCCTTTTCTCAACATCACGATAATGGAGGCTGATATCATACTTTGAAAATCCTTCAAAATAAAGAGAAAAGTATAACAGTAGAAGTTGCTTCTCTATGGAACTCACATTTTCCTCTTTACTATCGACCCCTTCCTTGCTTTGCCTACAATATTGGATTATGCTAATATTACTGATTCAAACTTTTCACATCAACAGATATATTTTTCTGTTTCGAACCAGTTTTGGTTGGTGCAGAGCCAAGTATAAATCTCATTATCAGTTTCTGCCTGTTTTTAGCTTTCAGTATATTATTTTAGTGCTTGAGATGCCTTAAAAGGGTACAAGCATATGAATGATGTATCAAATGCAAGGTTTTAAGTATCTGCCGACAGAGAAAGGTTTCGGCCTTTTCGGATAGGAATCTGATACGTACCTCCTTATTTGTACTGTATCAGTAGCCCTTACCTGTCCAGGTCAGCAGCTGACAGCTCAGAGGAAGGGAAGTGTAGGTCCTCCAGGATTGGTCCACCTCAGCATGATAGTGTCATCAGTCCTGCTCAGCATAACTGTCAACTAACTCTTGTATCAGTGAGTGTTAGTATAAGTAGAAGTAACTGAGCATAAATAAAGTGTTGGAGAATTTGTACTCAATTAGTGTTTCTTCATAGCTTAGCTAATTCTAGTAGCTCTCTCTGTTCATCAATAAAACCCTAGAAATCTTTTCAAATTTTCTTCTTCAAATTGTTCTTTTGCCATTGATAATGTCACAGGGAGCTCGATCTCCACCCAATCCGAGCTATGGTGGACGAGGATCCATCAGAATCATAGGGTCCAGAACCGCCAAAACTACAGAAATCGACCAATTCAAAAACGTCGATATCCCGAAACTACCAAAACTGTTACTCATACGAAGGGTCCAATACAGATATCGAAATCGAGTTTCTGAACCTTAATCAAATTTGTACAAGCCACATGTTATCTCCACCTGTCTTCTCATCTTGAGATTGGATTCCATATTCACTATGCATATAATTAGTAATTAACTTAGTTTTAAATATGGGACTATCTCTGTGGGCCGTGTGTCAGATTAGCAACATGGCAGTAAAGAGGGGAAGTGAAACTGGAACACAAAAATCCTGCTCATAGAAAAATAACAGAACTTACAGAAATAAAAAAAATACCGACGGAGGGAGTCGGAAGGAGGAAGGAGGTGCGTCGAGAGAGGAAAGACACGGGCATCGACGCCAGGGGCCGGATAGAGGAGGAGGTGCGTCTCCAGGGGGTTGTTGTCGCCCGTCTCTGGGCTGCTGTCCAACTCTGGAGCGCTCACGTCGAACACCGCCAGGCCGTCGTCAGAGAAGATGAGACTGCACCCCAACTCTCACATGCTCTCGCCCGTCGAGAAGTCCTGGATCTAGATATAGCAGAAGTCGTTGCCGAAGCTGCCGGCGTCCGGAGCGGCCTCTGTGCGGAGGAAGTAGGCCGCATACTTGCCGGATGGGGAGGTGAGGAAGGGCTCGCCAGGGGCGGCGGGCGTGCCGGGGGGGATGCTGGTGATGACTTGTTGCTTGGTCGTGCGCTCGATGGTGCCGGCCGGGGCGGAGGGTTGGGCTTGGAAGGAGGCAGGGGAGAGGAGGTGGAAGGAAGAGGAAGTTGATGGAGAGGGCGGTTTGCTGCTGATGGTTTGGGGGGGTGGGGGGGGGGAGTTTTTTGGGGACAGGTTTGCCGCTGATAGTTTTGGGGAATTTTTGGGTGGGGGAACAAAAATAATGGGATTGGAGGATGTTTGAGAATTTTTTAATTTTATGGTAAGGGTTTGTTCTTTGCCTTTTTCTTATAATACGATTCCTTGGCGTAGTGGCCGAAATATTGTGTTGGTGTACAATTAAATCTAGGTACTTTATAAGGACATATCAATTTTTTATCAGGGTATATCATTCAGGACTGTCTAAATTTCTGGCAGTCATAGAAACTGACAGGACTATCAGAAATAGTGGTATCTTGTGTTGCCTTAGCCGGAGCGAATTTTGGTTGCCCTTTACCCCTATTGAAAACATTCAGATTTCATTTGGGTCTGGTCAACATTAATATTATTATTAAAATTTATATTTGAAATTAAATTTAAATTAAAGTAGTTATATGGACAATTCTATTTTTTGTTTCGCTTAATTACCATTTTATTTTTGTTTCAAAATTTAAATCTCACATTAATTTTAGAAAAATAAACTTATCGCTATATTAAAAATAATACATATCTAATCATTTTTTTATTTTTAAAATATGGATTGATAAATTTTAATTTAGTTTTAATTTTAATTTTAATCTTAACATTAATATTAAAAATTAACATAAATATATAGATTAAATAAGTTATTCTTAATCTTAACATCATGCCAAAATAGAAAAAAAGATGTCGTAAATAAGTTATTCTTAATCTTAACATCGTGCTGGGTAAAAAAGCTATCAATTACGGCGCGTAAACGCATGCCGTAAATAAAACAACATTCACGGCGTGCTGAGGAACGCCGTAATTGAGATCTCATTCACGGCGCACAAGAACGCATGCCGTAAATAACTTAACATTTAAGGCATGCAAAAACGAATGTCGTAATTAAGTTACCATTCACGGCGCAGGAAAATACGTGCCGTAAATGCGTTTGCAATTACGGCGTGCAAGTAAAACACGCCGTAAAAAACACAAAAATTGACTCTTTTATGGCACGCAGAATTGCATGCTGTAAAAGAGTGTCATTTACGGCGCACAGGCAATGCGTGCCATAAATTGTGCGCCGTAAATGATCATTTTTCTTGTAGCATGCAAAACCAGAGAGGTTAGACCTCTAATAGCAAGTACCACAAGGAAGCACGACGTGAGAACTAAAACCAGTAATGTGAAATATGATAAATAGATCTCTGCTTGCTACTAGGATTCACATAACATCACGATACTTCGAACCAACCTCCCAACCAAACAAGGACAGAAGTTGGCCCTTCATGTCCTGACATTCTGATCATCCTAGTTAAGTAACAGAGTAGGTACAGTGCACAAACAATTCATCTTGAACGGTCAATCAAATCCTACGGCTTGCTATTTTGAGTCCCAAGTTATCCTGGAATTATGCAATAAAGGATTTCTCAGTTCTTACTATGCACAAGCAAGGCTAGTTTACCCAGTCAATCAATTGCGCCAATCATGAATTAGACGAGTCCCAGCGGGACGCCCGTCATTAATATACAATATTCAATAGATAATATAACCAGATACCGCTCCCTGCCCGTGTGGTAGATTTGCAGCATCTGTGGGGACCAACCGGCCTGTCGGGCACTACTAGTCCCAAGAGGGCTGCCATGTAAGAACTCGGGAATCCATTCTCTTCATGCAATCATTATTTTATTTAACATAATAATCTCTATGTTGAGTGAAATCCCATGCCGTGGATCATGGTTATTCAAATGAGTACGTTCGTACGGGGTATGATATGCGCAACTCTACAATGATACCAGTACGGTCAGGTGGTAGGTCTTACATAGCGTAATGCAACAATCAAAACTAACCACGGAGTAATCATGCCTTGACCATAAAGTACACATGCTTCTTTGGTAAGATAAATAAATAATAAATGAATTGAAGCATGCATGTGCCTGTATGCCAATATTCGGGATTAGCCGGTCGATTACAATAGTTCATAGTTAATATGAACGTGTCTCATTCATTCAATTCAATAAGACGACTAACCAGTCTCGTAGTTCCAACTAGGAACACATGATCAATTATTAGTAAAATTATCCATCAATGTTAATTTGTACCAAGGCATGAAAGTCAACTAGTATTCAGTGGGGTCGAGTCTACAACTCTCAGGGTTTAATTCCAGTCAATCGGGGTATCTATAACTCAATTCACGACACATGGTACATCCCACGTAACAATCTATATTTAACAGAAATATCAATATATCATGATCATATCAAGTTTTATGTCAAAAGGCGTAAGGATATAAAATGGACGTTAAATATCTAATAAAATATCAATATACACAGGCTATAGAAGATCCAGGGTAAGCAGGCTACGCTCATGTCAGCCTACGCTCAAGTCAGCGTACGCTTAGGTCAAGCTACGCTCAAGTCAAGCTACGCTCAAGCCAGCGTACGCTCAGGTCAAGCTAGCGTATGGACTCCATACGACTCCTCTTCAAGGCAGCGTATGGACTCCATACGACTCCTTACTATCCAAGCCAGCGTACACAAGTCATACGCTTCCAAAAGGCAGCGTATGAACTCCATACGACTCCTTACTATCCAAGCTAGCATACGCAAGTCATACGCTTCCAAAAGGCAGCGTATGAACTCCATACGACTCCTTACTATCTAAGCTAGCGTACGCAAGTCATACGCTTCCAAAAGGTAGCGTATGAACTCCATACGACTCCTTACTATCCAAGCTAGCGTACGCAAGTCATACGCTTCCAAAAGACAGCGTATGAACTCCATACGACTCCTTACTATCCAAGCTAGCGTACGCAAGTCATACGCTTCCAAAAGGCAGCGTATGAAAGACACACGCCACCTAAAAAGGCAGCGTATGAAAGACACACGCCACCTAAAAAGGCAGCGTATGGACTCCATACTGCGCTATACTAAAGAGCGCGCACAGCTCAGTGATGCAAGCTAAAAAGCTAGCGTACACTGCTCACTGTCTTCTCCAAACAGCAAGAACTCCATGGTTGCACCCAAAGCTTCAAAAGTCCATAACTTGGTCAAAACAAGTCCAAATCCAACTTTCCAAAGGTCAAAATTGGGTAGAATAAACTTTTCTACAACATGGAACCATCAAAACTTGCAAACAAAGAAGTTTGATAGATCAAAACCACCAAACTCTGAAAATAACTCATTTCTAGACCTACAAAAATTAAGACTTCGAAATGAAAAATGCCAAGTTCTAAACTCTCTTAGGATCTTGCGAGGAAGATAAATAAACTACAAAAACATGGGTTCTCATGGGAAGCAAGTTGTACTTGCCTACGGTTTGGTAGATGGAGAGAGTAATAAAGAAGAAGAGGAGTAATGGTGAGAATGTGAGTTTATGAGGAGAGAGAAAGAGATGTAAGCTTTAAATAGAAAAGGGGTGGTAGGTGGGAGTTGGGCCGGGTTGTCCACCATGAACCCGAGAACCCAATAAGACTAAAGCAGGGAATAAAATACAGGAAATAAAATACAAAAAAACAAAATTACAGGAAATAAAATTAACATGAATTAAAGGAATTTAAATACAGAATAATACATGATAAATATTAAATAAATACTCATGAGTTGTACATGTATAAAAATACGCATTCTGGGAACGGGGAGTGACACCGTACGAGGCATTTGGGTTGGCTTGTTAGATACGATCAGAATGTTAGACCGTGACTTGTGTTAGGAATCAAGAGAATTGAGACTGATGCAGTCTCTTTTAGCTCACTAGACAAAATAGATATTGGAACATGTCTCGCTGGTGGAGCTACGTCTTGTGGAAATATGTGCCATCGGAACAAAAAGATCCTTTATGCAAGTGAGTAGAACTGTCCTTCCTCCTCCTTACTCCTTCATACTTAATAAAATGAAGTATTCAAATGCTATGAATTGTCCATAAATGACCCATGTCTTAGTTGCTGGATAATAAGAGAAGCTTATGTTGCCTAATATTGAAATAAATTGATAACATTGTTCCTTATGTTTAATGCTACTGAAATAAATGAAACACTTGAATAATGAGATGCGGTGTGATTGATACATGGAAAAAGAACTGGATATGATATTAACACAATGAACTGAAAGAGACTCTTGAATCATGTACACTTTGTATAACTATTGTAAAGAAATGAGATATTGCCTGTTTTTGTATAAGCAATGAATTAAATAATAATTGTCCTAACAAAATAAATAAAATATTGTTTGTTCCTCGTTGAGAGGAATGCTATGAGAAATGTTGCAATGAATCAATGAATGAGGAATTATGTGGCTTGGGATCATGGAGATCACCAAGTGGAATAATGGTAATGATGGAATGATTAGTCGTTGAATACGTCTCGGAACTGAGATGAGATGTTGAACTGTTGGCTTTGCTTACTTTCAGTTGTTTTACCATGCACTTGTGTTTATCGAGTCGACACGCATTCGCATGGTCATGGACGTACTTGTACAAGTCTGAATATGTTTCCTCGAACGGTACCTGGGGCGCTGGGCCGATTCGACCCCGGAAGAAACATTGGTCGTGCTATGGTGGCACAAGATATTACGGGACATTCTGCTAGGCTTGCAACCTACCCGAGAATGGTGCATCATAATACCCATTGAAAAGTCCTTTATGGTGCAGTTTCACCAATTACCATGTAGTCAGGATGTATGTTAATAAATGTTTTGTGCAGACATAGTAAGTATATCATATTATCCTGTATTTTTATGCAGGTACGAGGGAGTCAGCTATCGATAAGAAATTACTTAAATATGATACAGTTATTTACATGTTAAATTCAACTTGATTGCTAACATGTTAATACCAACGATGATAAGATATTGTATTTTAGAATATTGTCATAACATGTTGAACGATAACACCAAGTATGCTAAACGATCCCTTCTAGGAATATTTTCATAATATGTTCAACGTATTAACACATTGTTGCTTAGATGATGCCTTACCCAAAGAAATGCTATATCATGCTATAACATGTTTACTTGCTTCAATGAATTTTGCTTAAGAACTGTAAATTGATGCTAGGCCCCAGATAGAAAAATAATTCTAATAAATGTTTGCTAAAATTGACCATTTAGTGTCGATTTAGACGAGTGGGATGGATTTTGCTCGCCAATACATAGATGATGTACTGACCCACGTTGTGGGCACTCTTTTTAGGTGCTCATGCTTAGGAAATTCTGTACACGAAGATTGGCTTGATCGGTTCTGCGGCATCGAGGATTTATCGGGCATACAAAAGCTCTCCTTGCAAAAGATGATGTCTTCTGTTTATAAAGGGTATAATATATGGAACATTGTAATCAATTGTACCAGTGAGTTGTATGCCAAGTCGGTATAACGAGTTGTAATACAATGTATCAAAGTATCAATTGTAAGCTTTACGTCATTTGTCAAGTTGGCTATCAATGTGAAGTGAGATGTGTTGTAAGCATTGTATTTTCTTACAAATCTTGTACTTTTCTTCAAGTATCAAATAAGAGAATGCATTTCTATATATTTTTTGTGACTTCAAGTTATCTGCTTATCTCCGCTTCTATAAATCAGTAATGTATTCCTATTCGATAAAGAAATACATGTCCTCATTAACTTTAATTGTTTGCTTCTGCCCCTGCGATGTGTTCCTATTTGAAGATAATTAATTATGTACCGTCTTTGCCTTGTACAAGTGCAATACCAGACTTGTACGGCATCACGTCCAAGCAAGGACGATCGATTCCAAGAGAATGAATGACCCTACGGAATCGGGGCATGAAAAATTGGTATCAGAGCACGGCTATACGTCCTTGGACTCTTGTTTGATTAATTTTAAATCAAAGTTGCATCAGCGATTAACCAAAAGTTGCTTTCGCGATCACTTAACGTTGCTTCCGTGATTAAATCAAAGATTGCTTCCGTAATTATGCTGTTGTTGTTCCTGTAGTCATTTCAAGTTGTTCATATCTGAAAGTTCTTTGACCCTTTTGACAGCTCACTGGATGTTCCATACAATAAGTCTAAATACATTGTAATGCCCCTGAATGAATGATTGTTGTTGGTTTGGACACTAATGACCAACAATGACTCGATGCCATAGTATGTAGTTTATGAATGATGTTCGAAATGTGGGAATAGAGAAATTTGCTATTTGTGTTGTTGGAACATGCTGGAGAGTTGCATGTTATACTGGAAAACAATTATGAATGAGGTAGTTGATGGATGAGGTCAACAGAACTGGTGAGTTGACTCATGTGTGTTGGCTAGTGCTTTTGAGACCATAACAATGTGGGCTAAGTGTTGTGATCATTATAGATCAGAATGTCCGAAATAGACTTGTGTTGGTATGGTTTATGGAATGACTTCATTTCTGAGTGGTATATTGCCTCTACTACTTTAGAATGAGATGTATCGTGACCCTTTTCGTTGAATGACAATCAGTCTATCTATGAGTATTGGGTAGTGCAGAGACTTGGCTGGAAGTCATATACCTTGTTGTTAGGTGACTCGAGTGTCCATTCACTACCAAAATATGTCAAATTAGCGACGAATTTAGCGACACCAGTTGAAAACGTTGCTATGTTTTGTGTATTTAGAGACGTATGTAAATGACGTCGTTGAACGTCACTATCAGCGACGTTTAGCGACTTGTAGCGACTGTAATTATAGTTTGGAAAGAACAAGTCGCTATATAGTCACAAACGTCGCTGATGTATTTTATTCAGCGATGTTTAGCAATATTTAATCATGTCCGTCGCTATCTTATTACTGAACAACGACGTCTAGCGACGTCTCACTTAGACATCGCTAAAAACTTTTATTTAGGGTTCTGGAAACCCGATCGATTTTATTTTATTTCCTAAATTTTTATTCTCCCGCCGAGCGCTCTCGTTTCTCTCCCCCTCCCCCTCTCGTCTTCAGCGACCACTCCCCCCGACGAGCTCCTCCCCTCCGGCGAGGCCTCCGTCCGACGACCCCTCCCTCCGGCGTTGCCTCCCCCCGACGATCACTTCCTCTCATTTTTTGATGTCTATTTTCGTATTACGTATTTTTGGAATACGTGTACGTATCGTGAACCGTATTGTATGTCTCCTGGCTTGGTTCGGCTTGTTTGGGTTGGTTTGGTTCGGCTTGGGTTGCTTATTGGTTCATCATAAACCAAGGGGTGAACCCTTACCTACCACCACTAGTATTTATTAACCTCCTCTTTTTTCTCTCTTTTCATTACTTTCTTCTTCTGCTCCATTAACTCTTCACCTACCTATGTGAGAGAGAGAGCTTAGGCAGGTGCATCTTGATTCATGGAGGAAGCCACATTTTATTGTTCCATTCTCTTCTTCACAGCATTCTAACACACTTTAGTATTTAACATTTTCAATTTCCATGGCTAAATTCTTGTAGATCTAAGTTTATTGTATTTTCGAATTTCTTGGATTTTGATCTACTTAACATTGTTATTTCCAAGTTTTGATGGTTCCATGCTGTAGGGAATTTCATTCTGCCCCATTCTGACCTATGAAAGTTCGAATTTGGATTCTAGATGGAGGTTTTATGCAGCTTAGAAGCCATGGCTGACATGGTTCTTCTTCTCGGATTAATGGAGAAGAAGGACAGTACTCAGCTGTATAAACTTAGCCGTATGACTTCTCATGCGGCAAGTTTCCTTCTAGCCGCATGAGCAATTAAACTTAGCCGTATAGCCTTATGCGGCAAGTTCCATTCCTGGTCGCATGAAGTCTATCCAGCCGCATATGACTCATGTGAACTTAGCCGCATGCGGCTGACTTTTCCCAGCTGTATGTGCACCGGTCCCTCTAGCCGCATGCGCATTCATTTCTCCAGCCGTATATGCCCCTACTTACTTCTAGCCGCATATGGACCCGATCCCCGCGTGCCGTATGGATCCACATCCCCGCCAGCCGCATAGGCCTTCTCCCCTGGCCGCATGGGACTTAGTCCGTTCCCAGCCGCATAGGCTCCATTCCCTTTTAGCCGCATGAACCTATCTTTTGCCAGCCGCATAAGGCCCCTCATTCCCAGCCGCATAAGCTCCTGCCCCCTTCTTAGCCGCATGAACTCAAAATTCTGGGCCGCATGAACCCACATCGACTCAGCCGCATGGACTCATTTCTTTGAGCCGTATGGCTTCCCCCCCGTGCCTCGCCTGGTTATCTATTATTATTGCCATTATACTCAAGCCTTGTAACACTCAATATAACTTGGGTCTCTTGATTGAATGCTTGAACTATGCTACCCTGTACTTCTAATCCAAACAAGGCAGTGACCCATAGTTGTGCACTCTTGACAAGTAATATGACCTGATAGTGGCCCGTCGTGGTACACTCTTGACAAATAAACCGACATGATATATCTTGTACTGCTGTCGCGACAGCTTACATGACATGACATGACAAGTATAAATAACCTGGATACCGTGGGCGATTGTGCTTGTACAAATGAACCAGTCTTGTCTTGCATCATGCTTAGGATGGAACTCCTGAGTACCACGATCAGGAGTACCCACTGAAATGGACTAAGGTTAATAACTAGAATAATACAGTAGTCATGAAGAGATTTTCCAGCTACATGCAATCCCATTACATGGGCGCTTTTAGGATCTGTAGCCTGCCGTCGAGTAGGGCACATTTCCAGCACACTGTCATGTGTTGTACCCTCTAAGTCACCTAAAGGTACATACGTTTCCTGGACGATGTACTCACCTGAATTCAACTCCTAATATTTCGACCTGGGTAACTTGGATGGTCTGCAGGGCTTGTGGCTGTGGAATAATCTCATTGCATCTTGCTAGTAACTAGGCCTGTGATAACCCTAGTTAGTTAAAGTATCAAGCCGTACTTATTGCTTGGCCGTGATTGTTGAATGGTGAATAATCAGTCTAGTCTTGTCTTGATCCTGTACAAGATTGTTACATGTCTTGATTTTCTTATATTATCTTGCCGATAAATATGAGAAACCAAGTTCTGTTCAGAGAAAGGGTTACAATCCCGGTCCTTGTTTGGTTTAAGGATTGTAACCTGGTTATCTGAATGGTTCTACGGTTATCTTACTGTATATCCTCGTGATGCTATATCTCTCCAGTTTTACTATATTATTATTATTTTCTGTGCTAATTGCTGGTTTTAGTTCCTAAGTGAAGCTTCCTTGTGGCACTTGCTCTTTCTGGGATCTGACCCAGCTGGTTTTGTATGGCCAAATTTCGGAGTAGCTCCAGAAGTTCTACCGACCTTTCAGCCCGATGGTGACTACTAGGCATAATCAGGGCAACGAGTGGGTTATTTTTGGCTCTTCCACTTTATTGTAAAAAAAATTTCTTTTGAGGCGTTTAGCCGACGAGCACCTGTTTAGCTCGATTGCACCTTTACTTACTGTCTGCCTACGGGCTGTAACATGATTGACTGATCCTAGGGTTGATCATGTATGACTTAACTCTTGCTAGTCCTGACATTTTATAACGACTAGCTTCATGATCAACTAAATATGCAATGTTTGGGATGCCTTACTATTGTATATTTGGTAATCTTACATCTTGTAACATTTATTTACTTGCTTCTGATTGAGATATTAGGCTTGTTCATGACCTTAAGAGACCGTTGGCTTGTAGTTAAACTCTCATGTATCTAGACAGCCGTGACCGTATAGCGAGGTGGGTTGTACTTCAATATACATAGCTGACTATGTCTGACCCCGCTCTCCAGTATTCTGGTTCTGGGTGTGACATTGTTTAAGTGTTGGCCCATACAGGTCTTGTAAATCAAGATATGTGAGGGTTTATCGAATAGATGTCTCAATCAGTACTCGTCCTTGATCTCTGCTCGTATCTTCTAAATCCCTGAAATTCTTGACCTGGTCATATGTTTGTGTCGTTGAACTGTCCTGGTCCTTCCTTATTGTTCCCTATGTCATCTTCTTCAGCGGCATTATTCCTGGCCCTGCCGAGCCGCAAGGCAGAGCACCTCCCGTGGACCAGCAGCAACCTGGAGATCAAGCCCAGCATTCCGGAGGAGCCTCCAGAGTTGTGCCTATTAAAGGAGAGCCACCAGTCCAGCCAGTTCAGTCTGCAGAGCTTGATGATGGCACTTTGGTGGGTCTTATCAAGACCTTGATAGCTTCCCAAGATCGTCGAAGAGACGCCTTGCACCAGACAGTACAGATGCTCTGACCAGAGAAGGTCATCAGGGTAACAGCACGGCCAACAGCTTCAAGCGCTTGAACCCTCCCTTCTTCGACGGCAGTGAAGATACGATCGTCGCAGATGCATGGCTTCAGGACACAGAGGTGATTCTAGAAGCAGCCAGAACCCCAGAAGATGAGAAGGTGGCCGTGGTGCACCTACAGTTATTAGATTTGGCCCATAGTTGGTGGGTGGCGCAGGCCGTTGGATTGAAGCTCCCATTGCTTGGATAGTATTCAGAAAGAGATTCCAGACCAAGTACTTCGATGCTGTAGCTCGATACGATCTACAGATGAGGTTTACCAATCTGAAGCAGATGGACAGGACGGTCGATGGATATGCAGCCAAGTTTTCCAGACTCAGTCGGTTCGCTTCCACTTTGGTGGCAACCGAGTATGATAGAGCCCAGCGGTTCCAGTAGGGGCTCCATCTCGAGATCTTATTAGCAGTAGAGCAGTTTGAGAATCAGACTTTTGATACAGTTTTGAGAGCAGCTAGGAGGCATGAGTATACCACCCAGAGGATCGTGGATAGGGCCGGGGGTCGGAAGAGATCCCACGGCCAGATGAACCAGTCATCAGCACCAGCCCCGGCAGCCAGGGCTTTGACTATTGGAGCTCCGAGGCGAGCAGCCTCAGTGACGTCGGTTCAGCATTCAGTCCTGACGTACCCTCAGCAGCAGAAGCAGAAGCAGAAGCACTCTACCGCAGTGGGATGTTCGCATTGCAGGAAGCCAGGACATGTGGTAGCGGAATGTCGCAGGGCACAGAAATTGTGCCTGGCTTGTGGAGCAGCAGATCATAAGGTTGGATCCTGCCCGAATAGGGATGGATCATCATCATCCAAACTTTTTAGCTCTTCGGTGAGAGGACCAGCACCAGTCCAGCAGCAGTATCAGCCTCAGAGGCCCTTGCCGCCTCAGTCCCAGGCATTCCAGCAACAACACCCCCAGCAGTATGCACAAGCCCAAGCCCAGATCCAGAATAGGCAGCGAGGATTTCAGCAGAGGGGACCAGCACCCCGAGGTCATGGTCGGGCTATGGTGATGACCGCAGAGGAAGGATTGGCACCAGGAGAGGTAGTGGCCGGTACTATTCTCGTCAACTCCTTTCCAGCTTCAGCTTTATCTAATTTTGGTGCATCACATTCATTTATGTCTGCACGATTCGCGACACGGATAGGATTGAAGCCCGAGTCATTATCAGTAAGGCTCAATATACTTACTGGTAACGGACTTGTGGGAGTAGATAGAGTATTTTCCTCGTGTCGGATCGTAGTTAGCAGTAGAGAATTCCCCGCTAGATTGATAGAGTTCCCGATGGCCGATTATGTTATGGTCTTAGGGATGGATTGGTTGACGAACCAGTATGCTAGAATAGACTGCCATATTAGCAGGGTTATTTTTAGCATTCCAGGCGAGCCAGAGTTTTCCTTTTCCCGAGGCGAAGTTGAACCTTCTCCTCCGGTATTGCGGATGGCCGTGGCAGCAGTGCAGTTACCCCGAATAGTTAAAGAGTTCCCAGATGTTTTCCAGAAGAGCTTCCAGGTATGCCGCCATAATGAGAGATCGAGTTCACCATTGACTTGATCCCCGGGACAGCCTCAGTATCAGAGAGAGTCTACAGGATGGTGCCATCAGAGCTAGAGATATTGTACAAGATGATTGAAGAACTTAGAACCAAGGAATTCATTCGTGCTAGTGGATCACCTTGGGGAGCTCCGATGCTTCTTGTGAAAAAGAAGGATGGTACGTCAAGATTATGTGTTGATTATCGTACCTTGAACTCAGTGACAATCAAGAACAGATACCCTCTCCCGAGGATAGATGACTTGTTTTATCAACTCAAGGGGCAGCAGTATTCTCGAAGATTGACTTGCGGTTAGGGTACCATAAGATCAGAGTCAGAGAGCAGGACATCCCGAAGACAGCTTTTAGATCGAGGTATGGGCATTGGGAGTTCCTTGTTATGCCATTTGGAGCAACCAATGTGTCGGCTGTATTCATGGACCTCATGAATCGCATCTTCATGCCTTATTTGGATCAGTTCGTGATTGTGTTCCTAGATGACATCCTGGTCTACAGTAAGAGTGAGGCGGAGCATGAGCAACATCTCCGTGTGGTTCTTCAGATTCTCAGAGAACACCACTTGTATGCCAAGTTCAGTAAATACGAGTTCTGGCTCAATCGCATTTCATACCTGGGTCATATCATCACCCGAGGAGGAGTATAAGTGGATCCCCAGAAGATCGTGGCTATTGAGTCGTAGTTTTCTTGGATTGGCCGGCTACTACCGGCGATTTGTTTCGGACTTTGCTCAAATTTCAGCGCCATTGACCCAGTTGACTCGCAAGGATATGCCGTTTGCCTGGACAACAGAGTGCCAGGATTCTTTTGAGAAGTTAAAGCGAGGCTTGATGATGGCTCCTATTCTCACCCTTTCAGATAGGACCGGAGGATTCTCAGTGTATTGTGATGCTTCAGGCAGAGGCCTAGGATGTGTTCTGATGCAGCATAGGAAGGTAATAGATTATGCGTCACGACAACTTCGTGATCATGAGAGGAATTACCCGACCTATGACTTAGAGCTGGCAGCAGTAGTGTTTGTACTTAAGTTGTGGAGGCACTACTTGTATGGAGATAGGGTGGAGATTTTTACCGACCACAAGAGCTTGAAGTATGTTTTCACCCAGAAGGATCTTAACATGCGTCAGAGGAGGTGGCTGGAGCTGCTTGTGGATTATGATGTTAACTTGCAATATCACCCTGGGAAGGCCAACGTTGTTGCAGATGCGTTGAGCAGGAGAGCCAGAGTTTATTTCCTAACAGCACAACCAGAGCTATTAGCAGATCTTCAGAAGATGGGTATCGAAGTTGTTCTCCCTTCCAGTGTGGCATTGATGGCCAGTATGCAGGTTCAGTCCACTATAGTTGAGAGGATCAAGATGGCTCAGTCAGTAGATTCCCAGCTTCAGCGACTCAGAGTAGAGTGCGAGACAGGACGAAGACCAGAGTTATGTATCCATGAAGATGGTACACTTAGGCAGGGTAATCGTCTTTGTGTACCCAGTAGAGATATCAGACAGGAGATCATGGCAGAAGCTCACAGTTCTCAGTATTCTATTCATCCGGGCGGTATGAAGATGTACCGTGATATTCGGCAGCACTTTTGGTGGAATGGCATGAAGAGGAAGATAGCTCGGTTTGTCTTTCGGTATTTGGTTTGCCAACAGGTTAAGGCTGAACATCAGAGGCCAGCTGGACTTCTTCAGCCCTTGCCGATTCCAGAATGGAAGTGGAAGCATGTAACCATGGATTTCGTGATTGGATTACCTAGGTTCCTAGCTGGTAGAGATGCTATATGGGTCATAGTTGATAGGCTCACGAAGGTGGTTCACTTTCTTCCGTTCAGAGTTTGTCAGTCGACAGCTCAGCTAGCAGAGATGTATCTCCGGCAGATTGTCAGATTCTATGGTGTACCCGTCATTATTACTTCGGACCGAGATTCCAGATTTATGTCACACTTTTGGCGTAGCTTGCAAGAGAGTTTGGAAACTCATCTCCAGTTCAGCTCAGCATATCACCCGCAGACGGATAGTCAGTCGGAATGCACGATCCAGACTCTTGAGGATATGTTAAGATCTTGTACACTTGACTTCGGTGGTTCGTGGGAAGATCACCTACACCTGGTAGAATTTTTGTACAACAACAGCTTCCAGGCCAGTATCCAGATGGTACCGTTCGAGGCACTGTATGGTAGGAAGTGCAGATCCCCGCTAGCCTGGGATGATGTTGGAGAGAGACAGATGCTTGGTCCAGAAATGATTGTTCAGACAGTTCAAGTGGTCAGAAGAGTCAGGGATCACCTTCGAGTTGCCCAAGATCGCCAGCGTTATTGGGCCGATTCTCATCGACGTCCTCTTGAGTTTTCTATCGGCAACCATATATTCCTAAGGATTTCGCCTAACCGTGGTGTCATTCGTTTCGGCGTATGGGGAAAGCTTAGTCCTAGGTATATAGTGCCGTTCGATATCTTAGAGCGAGTAGGAGATGTGTCCTATCGTCTCGCTCTTCCGCCGTCGCTAAGTGAGGTACATGACGTATTTTACATATCTCAATTACGACGGTATATCCCAAACCCGAGCCATATCCTAGATCATTCGGAATTGGTTGTCGGTACCAACCTTTCGTATGAGGAGAGGTCCGTGTCTATATTGGACCGGAGAGAGAAGATACTCAAGAACAAGACTATCAAGTTAGTCTGAGTTGCTTGGGGTCATCACTCCTTGGTGAGTCAACATGGGAGCGTGAGGATGATATCCGATCGCTATATCCCGACCTGTTTGACTCATAAGGTATAATGTCTTTCTAATGCCTTACGCTCTAAAGTTCCTTGCTTGAATGAATGATTGATTGCCTAGTTATAGCTTGCTTGTGATAGCTTGTCCTTGTCCCTCTAGCCTCATAATTAAATTCCGAGGACGAAATTCTTTTAAGGTGGGTAGAGTTGTAATGCTTGTGTTCGTATTACGTATTTTTGGAATACGTATACGTATAGTGAACCGTATTGTATGTCTCCTGGCTTGGTTCATCTTGTTTGGGTTGGTTTGGTTCGGCTTGGGTTGCTTATTGGTTCATCATGAACCAAGGGGTGAACCCTTACCTACCACCACTACCATTTATTAACCCCCACTTCTTTCTAATTCTTCATTACTTTCTTCTTCTCCTCCATTAACTCTTCACCTACCTGTGAGAGAGAGAGAGAGAGAGAGAGAGAGCTTAGGCAAGTGCATCTTGCTTCATGGAGGAATTCGCATTTTATTGTTCCATTCTCTTCTTCACAGCATTCTAACACACTTTAGTATTTAATATTTTCAATTTCCATGGCTAGATCTAAGTTTATTATATTTTTGAATTTTTTGGGTTTTGATCTACTTAACATTATTATTTCCAAGTTTTGATGGTTCCATGTTGTAGGAAATTTTATTCTGCCCTATTCTGACCTATGGAAGTTCGGATTTGGACTCTGGATGGAGGTTTTATGCAGCTTAGAAGCCATGGCTGACATGGTTCTTTTTCTTAGAATAATGGAGAAGAAGGACAGTACTCAGCCGTATAAACTTAGCCGTATGACTACTCATGCGGCAAGTTTCCTTCTAGCCGCATGAGCAATTGAACTTAGCCGCATAGCCTTATGCGACAAGTTCCATTCCTGGCCGCATGAAGTCTATCCAGCCGCATATGACTCATTTGAACTTAGTCGCATGCGACTGACTCCTCCCAGCCGCATGTGCACCCGTCCCTCTAGCCGCATGTGCATTCATTTCTCCAGCCGTATATGCCCCTACTTACTTCCAGCCGCATATGGACCCGCTCCCCGTGAGCCGCATGGATCCACATTCCCGCCAGCCGCATAGGCCTTCTCCCATGGCTGTATGGGACTTAGTCCGTTCCCAGCCGTATAGGCTCCATTCCTTTTGAGCCGCATGAACCTATCTTCCGCCAACTGTATAAGGCCCCTCATTCCCAGCCGCATAAGCTCCTGCCCCCTTCTTAGCCGCATGAACTCGAAATTCTGGGCCGCATGAACCCATATCGACTCAGCCGCATGGAATCATTTCTTTGAACCGCATGGCTTCCCCCCCGTGCATCGCCTGGTTATTTATTATTATTATTATTATTATTATTGCCAGTATGCTCATGTCTTGTAACACTCAGTATAACTTGGGTCTCTTGATTGAATACTTGAACTATGCTACCCTGCACTTCTAACCCAAATACGGCAGTGACCCGTAGTGGTGCACTCTTGACAAGTAACATAACCTGATAGTGGCCCGTCGTGGCGCACTCCTGACAAATAAACCGACATGATATATCTCGGACTGCTATCGCGACAGCTTACATGACATGACATGACAAGTGTAAATAACCTGGACACCGTGGGCGATTGTACTTGTACAAATGAACCAGTCTTGTCTTGCATCATGCTTAGGATGGGACTCCTGAGTACCACGGTCAGGAGTACCCAATGAAATAGACTAAGGTTAATAACTAGAATAACACAGTAGTCATGAAGAGATTTCCTAGCTACAGGAAATCCCGTTACCTGGGCGCTCTTAGGATCTGTAGCCTGTCGTCGAGTAGGGCACATTTCCAGTACATTATCATGTGTTACACCCTCTAAGTCACCTAAGGGTACATGTATTTCTTGGACGAGGTACTCACCTGAATTCAACCCCTAATATTTCGACCTGGGTAACCTGGATGGTCTACCGGGCTTGTGGCTGTGGAATAATCTCACTGCATCTTGCTAGTAACTAGACCTGTGATAACCCTAGTTAGTTAAAGTATCAACCCGTACTTATTGCTTGGCCTTGATTGTTGAATAGGGAATAATCAGTCTAGTCTTGTCTTGATCCTGTACAAGATTGTTACATGTCTTGATTTTCTTATATTATCTTACCGATATATGGGAGAAACCAAGTTCTGTTCAGATGAAGGGTTACAATCCCGGTCCTTGTTTGGTTAAAGGATTGTAACCTGGTTATCTGAATGGTTCCACGGTTATCTTACCATATATCCTCGTGAAGCTATATCTCTCCAGTTTTACTATATTATTATTATTTTCTGTGTTAATTGCTGGTTTTACTTCCTAAGTGAAGCTTCCTTGTGGCACTTGCCCTTTCTGGAATCTCACTCAGCTGGTTTTGTATGGCCAGATTTCGGAACAGCTCCAGAGGTTCTACCGACCTTTCATCCCGATGGTGACTACCAGGCATAACCAGGGCAACGAGTGGGTTATTTTGGCTCTCCCACTTTATTGTAAAAAAATATTCTTTTGAGGCGTTTAGCCGACGAGCACCTGTTTAGCTCGATTGCACCTTTACTTACTGTCTGCTTACGGGCTGTAACATGATTGACAGATCCTAGGGTTGATCATGTATGACTTAACTCTTGCTAGTCCTACCATTTTGTTACGACTAGCTTCATGATTAACTAAATATGTAATATTTAGGACGTCTTACTATTTTATATTTGGTGATCTTACATCTTGTAACATTTATTTACTTGCTTCTGATTGAGACATTAGGCTTGTTCATGACCTTAAGAGACCGTTGGCTTGTAGTTAAACCCTCATGTATCTAGACAGTCGTGACCGTATAGCGAGGTGGGTTACACTTCAATATACGTAGCTGGCTATGTCTGCCCCCGCTCTCCAGTATTTTGGTTCTGGGGCGTAACAGTTTCTCTCCCCTCCCTCCGGCGTTGCCTCCCTCCCTCTCGTCACCGGCGACCGCTCCCCCCTGGTGACCTCGTCGTCGCTCCTCTACCGTCGACCCCCTCGTCCCTTGCTCCGCTCCGACGACCCGTACCCGACCCAGTCTAGGTATATGTAACCTTAACCCTATCTCCTACTGACATGACACAGACACACACTTACATCAACGACTGTTAAATCTGAATGTGGATACACACACACACTTTTGCACCACTGTTAAATTTGAATGCAATATGCATATATGTATGCAAATGGGAATAAATGGATATATGCAAGTTGGTAAGCACATATGAATGCAATATACATATATGTATGCAAATAGGAATACATGGATATATGCAAGTCATAAATGCAATGTTTGGATAACATATGAAATGTAATGTATAGGTAAGCATTAATGTAGGTAATGACATGTAATCATGTAATGCATATGTATAAAGAATAGAACAGGTGAATGTATTATGCATGTTTAGATAACATATGTGATAGACATATATGTATGCATAAATGCCATGAACTAATAATCAAGTGTAATGCATATATGTTAAGAAAAGAATGCATGAATGAATGTAGAAATGCAAGCATCTATGTAAATATGCCTATGATTGAATGAATGCAAGTTCAAATATATGAATGTAATATAAGCATGTATATATATGTAATATGTGTTCTCTATGACTTCTAATGGTGTGTGTTTGATTGCCTAGGCTTGGTTAGGCCTAGTGAGACTTGACTGGACTAGGATTGACCTAGTTGACTAGTGTAAGCATGTATATATATGTAATAGCGACGTTTACCGACGTCTTTAGTGACGTCGCTTATGTTTAGTTTAGATTATTATAGTTTATGTTTAGATTCTTATATGAAATGCACATTCATATTTGTGTCATACTAAGTGATTTTGATATCTAATATACTAAGGAGTATCCTAGTACCTACAGTGTATAGAGTATCCTAGAAGTGTAGGTATGATTGGTATATCGTATTACATAGAGTGTATAGAGTATCCTTTTGGTCTATAAGATTTACTTCACTCATTTTGTCAAGACAAGTAAACTTTTTAAATGTTGACGGTATATATACCGTCAATATTTGGTTTTGCCTTGTAGCTACAGGCAGTTGCTTGCATTTTGCCTTATAACTTGGCCTTTGGCCTGTGCTTGAGCAGTGTGGACTTCCAGGTTAGGGTGTTAGTTCATGATTAGCATTGTTTAGATATTAGTTTCAGTTAAATGGTTCGTTTAGATTAGGATATTAGTTTATGTTAGAAAGAATATGAGAGTTAGTAGATGTTAAAGTAGAATATTAATTTATTAGTTAGGATAGATAGTTTGAGTTAGGATACTGCTCATGCACAGGCCAAAGGGTCGATATTGGATATTAATTTAAAAAGTTTTACCTTTTTTGACAAACTGGGTAAAGTAACTCTTGTAGACCCAAAGGGTCGATATTGGACAGTTGGGATGAGTATCAGAATCGGTATCGGATTAGTATCGACCGTATCGGATTAGTATCGGCCGTATATACTTAGTGTCGTGTACTCCTACAAGTACAATTATACCTCGACCGTATGTACTTAGTATCGACCGTATCAGATTAGTATCGGTCTATCGGATACGGCACTTTGACACAAGACAGTTGTTTTAGTCCCAACACAGTTGTTTTTGTTTTTTTCCTTCAAATTCTTTGTTTGTAATATGTGGAATGAATGAACAGTTTATGTTGTGCACCCATATCAAACTATCTTAATATTCATTCACTGACTGCAATGTGCATGTATCTATCTTACAGAATTATCCTCACTTGGATATGGATATGAATTACTACTTACGAAATCGTTCGTGGATGTACAACCGTCATCCTGATGACATGTGTGGTGTGCGAGATGAATTTATAGAGGGTGTACAGCAGTTCCTGCAGTTTGCCAAGGCATTCCCTCAGTACATGGACGGTACCAAAATTAAGTGTCCGTGTGTGAGATGTCGCAACTTAAAATATCATCCAGAAGTGGAAGTCATGTACATTTATACTCGAAGGGTTTCACGCCGAATTACTATCAGTGGAGTGCGCACGGAGAACTTGTGTCTTTAGCATCGGAGTATGAGTCTTATGTGGATGTCCACAACAACGCTGCTTACGACGATGGGTTGGTGAACATGATTTTTGATACGACGGGGCCTAGTTTCGATCCGGACGATCATGATACAACTGAGGAGGCACCGAACGCCGATGCTGCAGAGTTTATGGAGTTGCTGGAGAATGCAAGGACGATATGAGAAGAGGTAAAAGATTTACCAAGAGCTATTGAAGAGCCTGCTACGGGTTACAAGTGTGACGAATTTGGTCGCACTCATAACTGGACGAAGAGGAGTATATTCTGGAATCTGCCATATTGGAGCACCAATCTGATTAGACATAACCTTGATGTCAATCATATCGAGAAGAATATGTTTGACAACATAATTAATACTATAACGGACGTAAAGGGGAAGACAAAAGACAATCCAAAGGCTAGATTGGACTTGGAAGAAATATGTAGACATTCTGCATTGCATTTGATAGAGGACGGTGTAGCTCCCCTTCCCGGAATTTTGAAATATTTTTATTTATTTATTTGATTTAAATGGTAATTTTAGAATTTTGTAAATAATTATTTAGTTAATTATTACGGTAGATGACTTTAGCCATAGTTGAGTTTTGAAGTACCAGACGACTAGGAATCATGGCACGGATAGTGCAGTGGCGTGCCTTGACCAGTGTAGTAGCCATGCCAAGGAAGGCCGAGCCATAGAGATGTCCTAACTTGGAAAACCAGGCCAAGTTGTGACATGACCATTATAAATAGTTTAATTATTCATTATTAATATTATTTGACGTCTAGGTGACTCGGTCGCACTAAACCAGTCAAACTGAACCCGAACTGAGCCCAAGCCAATGTAGTCATGCGGTACGTCCAATGACATTCGTGTTGATGCATTTTTGGTATGATTGTGTCGTATTCCATTTTAGTGATCTAACGAATATTTCTAAAGTATTCTTATTTAAATATTATAAATATCATTAATAGTTGGTATTCAATGATATTGTATAAATAGGCCCTCGTACATTTTTAGGACTAGTAGACTATATATATATATATACACCATTATTGGTTTATTAAATTTTGTTATTATTATTATTATTGGGATTATTAGTTAATATTATTATTTTATTGGTTATATTATTTTATTGTCAAATAAATATTATATATGTGCGTATTTGTAGGTATATATAAATATATATATATAATAGTGTACGTGTATATATATATATATATATATATATATATATATATATATATATATATATATATATATATATATATATATATATATATATACATAAATATGTGTGTATGTGTATATATATAAATATATATATGTACGTGTTTGTATATATATAAATATATTATATATGCGTATATGTGTAATATACATAAATATGTGTGTTTGTGAATATTAATATATGTGAATATATATATATATATATAAATGTGTACGTGTATATATATGTATATGCGAATATACGTATACATATACGTGTATATATATATATATATATATATATATATATATATATATATATATATATATATATATATATTATATGTATATATATGAATATATATATATGGTTATGAATAGAAATAGAAAGAAAAGAAAAAAAGAAAACAGAAAAAGAAAACGAAAATAAGAAAAGAAGAGGGGCTAAAAGGAAAAAAAGAGCCAACTTAAAATTTTCCCAGAACCGGGCGCTGAACCTCCGACCCGAGCTTTCGTTCTCGGTGTGTATATATATACACATACGCGTACACGAAAGAGGAAAACCAAATCCTAGTAGCCTCCGCCGACTCCCAGCCTGGGCGCACCCCACGCACGCGCACGCGCACACCGACGAGAGTCACCACCGGCCGGAGCAGTCGCAGCAGCACATAAACCGCGCGCGCAAGCGTGGAACAGGACAACAACAGCGGCTGCAGACACCCAAGTTCACGACGTGATTTCTCCGTCGTTACTCTGCCTTTTCACGAACCACTTAATCAGGTACATTGAGAACCTATACACCCTCAATCTTCTTCAAATAGAATTGAACAATTCGAGGTGTGCGTGTCGCAAATCGATTCCCAAAATCGAGAAAAATCTCAAAATTCTGAGTATAGAGACTGTCCCAAAGTCCCCAGTTTGAGTCTCGATTTCTTGCAAACCAGTGATTGAATTCGAAATCCACCTGAAGGCGTTTATTAACAACATATAGGGCTAGAAAATTCCAGAAGGAAGTTTGTAGAAATTTGCTTTGTGCAGAGAAATAAACACATGTAAACTTCGTCAAAAACCTGTTTTTGAAAACATAGAAAACCATCCACACGACGTGCGTCCCGCCAAATCGGGCAACGTGGTCGCGTACCGTATGTATCAAAAGATGCGTAACAGCTTCGTGGTCGTGTGGACTTTGACGAAATTCAAATTGGTCGCGTGTGCGCGACGAATTTGATACGTATCCGTCGAAATTCACCGTATCGAGCTCTGTGTAAATTTTCTAATTACTTTGTGCACGCTCTTCAGATCGAGACAAAACTTGCGCCAACAGAACCGTATCGTTTTTATGGTCCTGTATGCCAAGTTTGGTCCGATTCTGAGACAGTTGATAAAATTGCCGTTTCGTGAGCCCCACGGTCCGACTCGACGGGTGATTTTGTGCACGGCCTGCCGAAATCCAACTCTGGACATACGGTTGGGTTCGTATCGAAAAAATGGATCTGTAGACATATAGTTTGACGACTTTAGAGACCATTGACTCTGGCATACTTTTCGGTGCAAAGCGGGTCCAACGGCGGACACCGTTTTGACCTAAAATTACCCTTTTGCCTCCGTGTCCAGAATTGGACTTAAGGACTGGCAATCCTAGCTATTTTGACTATTCTGAGAATATTGGTAATGTTTATTTCAGCTTCCGGAGACTGTTGTATGGGTTTTGACTATTGTGGCACATTGAGTAGTTCAGACTGTCAGTTTCACCAGCAGAGGACCACAGGCGAGTACAGTTTATTGTCTGCATTTTGATATTGATTTTTACTATATTTTATTGATTGGCCATCGGTTATGTGATTATTTTCTATTATAAATTATTGAGTCGGGAATGAGAAGTACCAAGGATGTGTGATCTGACCTTAGACAGTGTAGACAGTGTAGACAGTAATTTATTATTACAAAGTAGACGGTGTAGACAGTGATTTATTTATTGCAAAGTAGACAGTGTAGACCGTGATTATTATTGCATTTAAACTGTGTAGTTCGTGATTATTATTTTGTAGACAGTATTTTTTTATTGCAATATTAAATATAAACCGTGTAACTGTAGACCGTGTAACTGTAGACCGTGTAACTTTAGACAGTGTCTATAGTGTAACTTTAGACAGTGTAGACAGTATAACTTTAGACAGTGTAGACAGTGTCGCATAATTGTCCCGAGACCGATCACATATCAAAGGTACTTCTAACAGTTGGGGAAAGTATTTTGTGTCTATTTATTGATATTGGTTTCCGTATTTACTGTTTATTTTCAAAACTCATGATTGATGTCTAACCTTTGTTTTATAGTCATTTTCTTTATTTAAAATTGCATTCAGTGAATTGTGCTCGTTCCATTCTTGACTGGAAACCAACATTTTTAGGTTAGCCGTGGATTCACTTAGCTTGGGGAGTGACGGGAATACTTGCAGACAAAAGCCTAATGACTAGCTAGTTATTCGAGTTGTAGTCATTCATTTATTTGTATAAGTTTATATTTTCTAAAAATATAAAACTTGTGATTCATTATAAGTTAAATTAATTATGTGAGTGAGCATTATTTGTGATTTTGATCTTCATGGCCGTGACAGCGTTCTACCGCCGACACTGCGGCGTAGGCTGGCTTGGACATGTCTCGTATCCGTTTAAAAAAAACGGGTGCAGGTCGTGACAAGTTTTTGTGGTGGTCCATGCAGGTCTGTTTTCGCAAATCATGCGAACTCGTGATAGTACTTAAGTTATTCGTACTGTTGCGAGCCTGTGACTAAGAAATGCTCATTCACAAGTTAGGGATTAATTTAACTTAAGATAATGGCTAGGGCTAGGAGTTCCTTATACAAATTTATCGATGGGTAGTCTAGGCTATGGAATTTAGATGAGAAGTTATTAATTTTGATAGTTTGTCATATCTCCATAAGTACACCATTACCCCCTTGATATGACGATATGATCCAATGTGGATAGGTTATTCACTTGGTGAGACAGGGCTTCATAGAAGTAACGATCTAACCTTGATAAATGGTACAATTTCTTCTCTCTGCCTCTTAGACATCCCCCTCATATTTTAGTCCAAATTGCCTATTTAGTTCCCATTTTGCCCTAAGAATTATTATTTTATAAAATTTCTGATTATGTTATCCATATACGGACCTTGAGTTAGTTTCGATTCAAAGTTTTCTCTAATGGTTTGAATGCATATGAAATAGATACTAGGATGTTTGTATTTCTTTTGTCCCCAGATATTTCTTTCCTGTTCAATACTTTATCTTAAGGGTTGTGATTGATAGGACAAATGCTTACGCTCTTGTTCATGGTCAACTTGTTCGATTCTCTAGAAGCTCATGAAGTTTTACAGATATAGTTAAAAGAATATTAGTTAACTCATATTGGCAGGACAGCTGCGCACTGCCGCCATTTATTTGAATTTTAGAGATTATGGATTCACTGCAGCCAGCAGCGCACTGGCGAGACACGACCCCTAGAGTTGGAATTTGTTTAAGAAATATAGGTTATAGAATGTTATTAAAACTATGGCTAGTGGTCCTCTTTGACCATAGTCACACTGGTGTCAATATAAAGTAGAGTATCGGATAACATGTCACATCTGAATCACGAAACCAAGGGTTTACCACAGCCCGATTTTACGAACGAGGCGTAGTCCTCGGTGAAATGACTTCAGACGTGATTACAAGTTAGAGATACTATAGAGGATAGGACAGTGCCCTGTGGGTTCCATAAGATCCGAAGCCAATATTAGTGGAAGTTTTGTAAGTTGGGTAGCATGTCTCCCGACCTAGCATTCTGTAGTCCTTGTGGATAAGAAGACAGTAGGAAGACTGTATAAGCAAGAACACCTTGTAATTTTTTTTTGATTCTCACAAAACTCGAACTACTTGTGCCTTCTTTCAAAAATCTTGTATACTTGTAATTTGACTACTTTGACCAATGTTGCTATCATAGCCTAGTTTTGCAAGCTTACTCTTTTATCGAGCTTGATTCAAGACTTGTTTATTGGGGACGGCCACTAACATATTGTCTAATCAGAATCGAGGTATTACGGTCTGATCAACCGTAGTGCACTTGGTTCGCTCTCTCTTTGATTATCCCACGTGGATTGAGATATTGAGGTATCTATGATCTCATCTGCGACTGCCTTGACAATTTCTCTTGAATTATACGTTTGTCTTTGAATCACGTGATTGCATTCGATGACATCTTTCTTGAACTCTTTATTGTTTTTGTCTTTCACTAATTTGGAAAGATGGAAACTCGTAATTGGTAGATAGATTCAGAGTATTCCCATGGCTATGATAATGGTAGGCACAAGTGTAGCTACCATCAGCCAGTCATGTGATTGAGTTACTCATTCTCCCATCGACCATCAAACTACTATTGAGACTCTCGAACCATCTGAATTTGAGAATGATTAGGATTTTACCCTTAGACAGAATGCCAACCTAGGAGACTATCTATTCTCAAGAAACCAAATATTGTGAGTCTCTAATTATTTGCTGGAAGCTTGCCTTAACTAGCAACCCTTAAGCCTTGAACCAACCCTTCCTCGACCGAAGCCCATAGTTAGACATGAGATGAGTGGACAATAGGGTAATCATTTACCGTAACACTTATCCCGAGACTGGTTTCCAACAAATATTACTCAAGTTATGTAAATTTTATTATTAAGACCTAACTAGTGTTGGAACACCTCAGTCACTAGCTTAGCCAATACCATGGCTTAAATACCCTGTCATATTACGATCTACCAGTTGTCAACAGCAATACATGATCACTACAACTCTTGTGACGATAGTCTTGCAGGTTGACACAAATAGAAATTCATGACTCAGTTGTTAGAAATCTTGTGCCTTATAGTTGGTTACCCCGTCGATAACTTTAGTATACTATAGACGAGTAGATCATCCTATTTTATCGACCACGTGTCATTGTACACATTCGTTTTCCTATTTTTGAGGAACGATCATTGACTTGACTTATATCTACCGTTTTTCGTTATGTCGTTCCTTATTCTCTTTTAACAAAGAGTCGAGGTACAGTATCCGGACTTTGGGAACCCTCTAACCTCAATATTCCTAAGACCATGTCCTATTTCTAAGGTGGGTAGACGGTAAGCCTCCTAAAGTTTAGGATATACGAAGATCACCGATTGATTAAAATAAATTTTTATTAGAATGATAGTTAGTGCCCTATGGACTCCCACTTTCTATTTAGATCATTTTGTG
The DNA here is from genome assembly GCA_029216955.1 of Iris pallida. Classification (NCBI taxonomy): domain Eukaryota; kingdom Viridiplantae; phylum Streptophyta; class Magnoliopsida; order Asparagales; family Iridaceae; genus Iris; species Iris pallida. The sequence continues at coordinate 8,998,084 of JANAVB010038419.1, forward strand.
TCCCCGGCCGTGTCATTAATATTCGGAGCTCAAGACCAGCCGTTACCTTCCGACAAATTTTACATGCAAGATCTAGATGAGTCCACCTTCATCTAGGTATATTATGTCCCACTCAAACGCATCCCCTTGTACTATATTTTTATGGTACGACTTTCAGGTAAAAAGGACTAGCTATAACCCATACCATAATAGCGGTATGTTTCCCGACTTCCATTAGAGGCTCAACCTTGACCCAATTCATTCGACCCAATATATGGTTGTGATCGACTCGAAACCACTACGCACATGCCACTAGTGTGCCACTCGATTTTTTCTCCTCATACCACTTAAACACAAAAGGCACTAAGGCGCATTTTGGGCTGTACAGAACCTGTTTAACCAACCCGACTGGCAACTAGCTCAACCACTTGGATTGAAATCTATTCTAGGGATCTTGTCCAGTCAATATAGACTGAAGTCCAAGGTTCATCCAACCGACGACTGATGCCCAAATAGAGAACCCATTAAGGTCACAACCTGAATTTCTCAAATTCCGTTCTATGGTGAAACCTTGTTTAGAATTTCGGAAACAGAATTTCTGTATTGCATGGATTACAAGCCCTCTAAGAGCAAAGGGTTCTTCGATGTAACAAGTGACTGGACTAGAGTAGCCCAATCTAGCGAATAAGACTATAGGTTCATAAATACTCTTTCTACCTGTATTATTGTATATTCTCTACCACTCTTTAAACTTCATAATTGCTCTCGATTGTTCTTCCTTATCTTCCTGTCCTCTCTATTGCAGATAAACGAAGGTCATACTTATTAGAGTTCACCAATATTTCTTAGTTACTTGTGTAAATTACTGCTTGCTAAGTTCGGGTTGCTTGATAGATACGAGAGGATTATAGATACTATATGCCTAGATATTTGTTGGTAGGATTGTTAGCACCAGTTAGAAGATTTTAAGATTTTAGTGTGAGGAGTAATGTGACCAAAGGTGGGTAGAAGTCCTGGAGGCTATTTGGCTAGGAAAGAAATACAAACTATTTTTGAGGAATTAAAAATTTGAGAAGATTGTGGTAATAGTGGATTTATTCCTTGACTTTTATTTTTAAATTTTAGGCATGGTTATGAGTTAGAATTTCGAGGACGAAATTATTTTTAAGGTGGATAGATTTGTAGCTCCCCTTCCCGGAATTTTGAAATATTTTTATTTATTTATTTGATTTAAATGGTAATTTTAGAATTTTGTAAATAATTATTTAGTTAATTATTACGGTAGATGACTTTAGCCATAGTTGAGTTTTGAAGTACCAGACGACTAGGAATCATGGCACGGATAGTGCAGTGGCGTGCCTTGACCAGTGTAGTAGCCATGCCAAGGAAGGCCGAGCCATAGAGATGTCGTAACTTGGAAAACCAGGCCAAGTTGTGACATGACCATTATAAATAGTTTAATTATTCATTATTAATATTATTTGACGTCTAGGTGACCCGGTCGCACCAAACCAGTCAAACTGAACCCGAACTGAGCCCAAGCCCATGTAGTCATGCGGTACGTCCAATGACATTCGTGTTGATGCATTTTTGGTATGATTGTATCGTATTCCATTTTAGTGATCTAACGAATATTTCTAAAGTATTCTTATTTAAATATTATAAATATCATTAATAGTTGGTATTCAATGATATTGTATAAATAGGCCCTCGTACATTTTTAGGACTAGTAGACTGTACAAGGATATATATATATATACCATTATTGGTTTATTAAATTTCATTATTATTATTATTATTATTATTATTATTATTATTATTATTATTGGGATTATTAGTTAATATTATTATTTTATTGGTTATATTATTTTATTGTCAAATAAATATTATATATGCGCGTATTTGCAGGTATATATAAATATATATATATATAATAATGTACGTGTGTGTGTATATATATATATATACAAAAATATGTGTGTAGGTGTATATATATGTACGTGTTTGTATATATATAAATATATTATATATGCGTATATGTGTAATATACATAAATATGTGTGTTTGTGAATATGAATATATGTGAATATATATATATATATATATAGAAATGTATACGTGTATATATATGTATATGCGAATATACGTATACATATACGTGTGTGTATATATATATATATATATATATATATATATATATATATATGGTTATGAATAGAAATAGAAAGAAAAGAAAAAAAGAAAACAGAAAAAGAAAACGAAAATAAGAAAAGAAGAGGGGCTAAAAGGAAAAAAAGCTAACTTAAAATTTTCCCAGAACCGGGCGCTGAACCCCCGACCCGAGCTTTCGTTCTCGGTGTGTATATATATACACATACGCGTACACGAAAGAGGAAAACCAAACCCTAGTAGCCTCCGCCAACTCCCAGCCTGGGCGCACCCCACGTGCGTGCGCGCGTGCACCGACGAGAGTCACCGCCGGCCGGAGCAGTCGCGGCAGCACAGAAACCGCGCGCACAAGCGTGGAACAGGACAGCAACAGCGGCTGCAGACACCCAAGTTTACGACGTGATTTCTCCGTCGTTACTCCGCCGTTTTGCGAACCACTTGATCAGGTACATCGACAACCTATACACCCTCAATCCTCTTCAAATAGAATTGAACAATTCGAGGTGTGCGCGTCGCAAATCGATTCCCAAAATCGAGAAAAATCTCGAAATTCTGAGTATAGAGACTATCCCAAAGTCCCCAGTTTGAGTCTCGATTTCTTGCAAACCAGAGATCGAATTCAAAATCCACCTGAAGGCGTTTATTAACAACATATAGGGCTAGAAAATTCCAGTAGGAAGTTTGTAGACATTTGCTTTGTGCAGAGAAATAAACACATGTAAACTTCGTCAAAAACCTGTTTTTGAAAACATAGAAAACCATCCACACGACGTGCGTCCCGCCAAACCGGGCGACGTGGTCGCGCACCGTAAGTATCGAAAGGTGCGTAACAGCTTCGTGGTCGTGTGGGCTTTGACGGAATTCAAATTGGTCGCGTGTGCGCGACGAATTTGATGCGTATCCGTCGAAATTCACCGTATCGGCCTCTGTGCAAATTTCCTAATTATTTTGTGCACGCTCGTCAGATCGAGACAAAACTTGCGCCAATGGAACCGTATCATTCTTCTGGTCCTGTATGCCAAGTTTGGTCCGATTCTGAGACAGTTGATAAAATCGCCGTTTCGTGGGCCCCACGGTCCGATTCGATGGGTGATTTTGTGTACGGCCTGCCGGAATCCAACTCTGGATATACGGTTGTGTTCGTATTGAAAAACTGGATCTGTAGACATGTAGTTTGACGACTTTAGAGACCGTTGACTCTGGCACGCTTTTCGGTGCAAAGCAGGTCCAACGGCGGACACCGTTTTGACCCGAAATTATCGTTTTGCTCCTGTGTCCAGAATTGGACTTAAGGACAGGCAATCCTAGCTATTTTGACTATTCTGAGAACATTAGTAATGTTTATTTCAGCTTCCAGAGACTGTTGTATGGGTTTTGACTATTGTGGCTCATTGAGTAGTTCAGACTGTCAGTTTCACCAGCAGAGGACCACAGGCGAGTACAGCTTATTGTCTGCATTTCGATTTTAATTTTCACTATATTTTATTGATTGGCCATCGGTTATGTGATTATTTTCTATTATAAATTGTTGAGTCGGGAATGAGAAGTACCAAGGATGTGTGATCTGACCTTAGACAGTATAGACAGTGATTTATTATTACAAAGTAGACCGTATAGACAGTAATTTATTGTAAAGTAGACAGTGTAGACCATGATTATTATTGCATTTAAACTGTGTAGTTCGTGATTATTATTTTATAGACAGTGTTTCTTTATTACAATATTAACTGTAGACCGTGTAACTGTAGACCGTACAACTTTAGATAGTGTAGACAGTGTAACTTTAGACAGTGTAGACAGTGTAACTTTAGACAGTGTCGCATAATTGTTCCGAGACCGATCACATATCAAAGGTACTTCTAACAGTTGGGGAAAGTATTTTGTGTCTATTTATTGATATTGGTTTTTCGTATTTACTATTTATTTTCAAAACTCATGATTGATGTCTAATCTTTGTTTTATAGTCATTTTCTTTATTTGAAATTGCATTCAGTGAATTGTGTTCGTTCCATTCCTGACTGGAAACCAACATTTTCAGGTTAGCCGTGGATTCACTTAGCTTGGGGAGTGACGGAAATACTTGCAGACAAAAGCCTAGAGACTAGCTAGATAGTCGAGTTGTAGTCATTCATTTATTTGTACAAGTTTATATTTTCTACAAATATAAAACTTCTGATTCATTATAAGTTAAATTAATTATGTGAGTGAGCATTATTTGTGATTTTGATCTTCATGGCCGTGACAATGTTCTACCGCCGACACTGCGGCGTAGGCTGGCTTGGACACGTCTCGTATCCGTTTAAAAAAAACGGGTGCGGGTCGTGACAGACGGAAATGGGAAGTTGAAGCAGCCTAAGGCAATTTTCTTACTGGAGAAGGAGGATAAATTGAGAGTTTGTAGGTGGATTCAAGGTCTCAAATTTCTAGACGGGTATGTTTCGAACTTGAGAAGATGCATCGACCTCAAGGAGAACAAACTGACAGGTATGAAGAGCCATGATTGTCACGTATTGATGGAGAGGTTAATTCCGATTGCATTTCGGAAATTCTTACCCTCGGTTGTTTGGGATCCATTGACCGAGCTTAGCATATTCTTCATAGATCTTTGTTCTAGTAAGTTGCTCGTCGATCGTCTAGAAAAGCAGAAGAACGATATTACGGTAACACTGTGCAAGCTCGAGAAGGTATTTCCTCCTAGATTCTTCGACTCCATGGAGCATTTGCCAATTCATCTTTTCTACGAGGCACGTGTTGGTGGGCCCGTTGGTTATCTGTGGATGTACCCATTTGAGCGGCATTTGAACCACCTAAAGAGGAAGGTAAAAAACAGGGCTCGGGTCGAGGGTTCTATTTGTGAAGCCTATATTCTCGAGGAGATTACAAACTTCTGCTCGACGTATTTCAAACCTCATATTGCTACGAATAGGACGAGGGCTCCGAGAAACGACGACGGTTATCAAGAATCTAATGATGGAATACTGAAAGTATTCAGTGCGTCCGGAAAGCCTTCGGGGAAAATGAAGAAAAGATATTTGAATAACGAAGAGCTAAGGGCTGCTCAGTTGTATGTATTACTCAATTGCGACGAGGATGAAGTGGAGAAGCTAGAGAGAAAAGTAATTAATGATGAGTTTACGTCATTTCAATGTAATAGTATAAGCTAATATTATTGTACTAATCGGCAGTTGCTTCGTTATTTTTCAGCACATATAATGCGACGGTAATTATGATGAGATCCTTTCGGTTAGACCCTACCTAACAGACGAAGCATTAGAACATGAAATGAGACGTCATTTTCCTTCTTGGTTGAGCGAATATGTAAGCAGCCCGATAATTACTGGCCTTTTGGAGCGTTATCGTCCTCCGGGTGTGCCTTCATCGTCGTCGACTCCGCTGGCGCCACTGCCTTCTTCATCGATACCGACTCCACCGACGTCACTACCTTCTTCATCGGTGTCGATTTCACAGGAGGACTATGAGCTTTTTTTATCCCTTCGTCGCAGCGCACCCCCTCCTGCTCCAGATCTCTAGTAGTCTGAGTTAGGACTGTTTGTATTGAGTGTTTGAGTACTTATTTTTTCTTTGTATTTGTTTGTGACACTTGTTTGTTGGGTGCATAGATACATTGGTTATTAGTTGTGTAGACCCATGACGATTTGGATGTAGGTTTATATATGTTGTGTAGACTATGGTTATTTTATGTTATTCGTTTCATTTGGATGTTAATTTACCGGTGTTGAGTGTTCCACCGAAGGGGTCGACGAACCCAGGAATAAAATTTGCTTGTGTATTATGTTTCAGATTAAACTGCAGGGAGAAAATGATTCTGTGGAGAAAACTTCATACTGTAATTTATTTTTTTAATTTTTTTTCAAATTTACCAACGTCTACCGATGTTTACCGACGCTTTTCGACGGCACATTGCGTCGATAGACGTCGCTAAACTGGCATATATTGCCAGTTTTTCGACGTATAGCAACATCAGTTTCGTCGGTAAACGTCGGCAGCGTCGCTAAATATCCTAGGATTTTACCTCATTTTTCCAGGATATACCGACATATAGCAACATCACAAAACGTCGGTACTATTTACAGACGCATAGCGTTATTAAAAATGTCCGTAATTTTCCCAGGGAATACCGACGTATAGCGACATCATAAACGTCGCTATTTTATCGACGTAATGACGGTAAATGTCGGTATATTATCGACGTATCTTTGCGTCGGTAAATGTCGATGTTGGCGACGATCAGCGATGTCTTTCCAAACAACGACTAAGGTTTCCGCGACAAGAGGAACACGTCGTTAAATACGTCGCTACAATGGTTTAGCGATGTCTTTAGGCGTCGCTAAAGTGCCTTATTCTGGTAGTGCTTGACGGTGATGTTATGCTGGGTAGCGAGATTGTTAGAAATCGTAACGAGTGCCTTGGTCGAGAATTGCTCAGTCTGATGATGGCTCAGACTAGCAGGGTGACAGTTATACTGTGGGTAATAAATTTGGCTAGCGAATATTGTGGCTAGCGAATAAATTTGGCTAGCAAATATTGTGGCATATCATGTGTGGCTATTACAAGTTGGTTGCTAAATTGAAAGTTTTGCAAATGTTGTCCGTGACCCGAAGGAGTTTTGAAAATCTGTGCTATGACCCTAAGGTGCAATAAGATGTTAACCCATCTTGATCGTCGAAGGATAGAATTAGTAAAGTTTGAATTGGTGCTTGCCGAGATTGATAGTCATTGCATGCGTACAAGTATGCTAAGGAATTAAAGTGTATCCTAGAAGTAACAAATAGTGCCTCGAAATAATTGTTGCATAAAGAATGGTTAATCGATACATGAATTGTCGGATTGAATGGAATAGACTACTCGACCCTTACGGTATGAGATGTTAAGAATGTCCATACGAGATTTTGATGGGTGCAAAACGAATGAGATTAAGAACTACGAAAGGTGTTGGATAGTGTCGAATGATGGTGTGATGGTCTAGACGACTGTCGGTTGGGATATATATTGCTGGCTTGTGACTTAGAAGTATGACTTTGTCATGAAGGCCGTGTAGTATGATTCCATAGTTATGTTGAAACTATCGGAAACGATGACCCTTCAATAGTTAGCCTCGGTATATAGATCCGTGTTGGTACGAAGGAATTGGAAAAGAAATTGAATCGTTGGAAATTTACTTGATGGATTATTTGAACGTTGGGAATAGTATGTTGGATTAAGAATTAGACCTAATGTACTAGATCGATCTTAGTCGATTGTTGGGTAAGTCTAGAATGTGTCTCTGTGGGAATTACCTCCTTAATGATGACCTTGGATAGATAGACTTGACCCTATTGACCGTGGGCTGCATAACCAATTGTCGACATAGTTGGCAATGACGATTAGTTGTTCAGACTGAGTGGATACCCATAGATTTTGGTAGAGTTTTTGGGAACTGTCGGTCGCTTGTGGGCCTGTCACCACCACTTTCCTGGAACAGGAATATTTTTGACTTTTTTCTAATTACTGTTATTAGTGTGGTTTCATATTATATCTTGAGTGCTAATTATTTTTGAAAACTAAACCTTATATTTTGGTTAATTATTTAAATAGTTGATATGTTGCATGTGTTATATTTTGAATATGATTAATGGTTAGCCTTTAGATTAAAATGGCGATTAGTGATCCTAGAAGACCCAAACCCATTTGTCATGACCACCCAACAAGATGATTACGACTAGCCCAAATGAACTTTAGTTGGTCTCTAGCTAAATTAGAAGATCTAGTTAGAAAACTTGACTAAACACCTAATTAGGAAGAGAGGTTTAATCCCTAACTTGTCATGACTAAAGAGAGGGGTGTAGTGTACCTTTTCCCTTGCCCAAAACCCTAATCCTAACATCATATGGCATCCCACATTTTTTATAAAACCCCACTTCATCTTCTTTCTCCTTCCATTTTTATTTCAAGCCCTAATTTATGAGCTTTTTTTCCAAATTACTCCTACACCCAAATTTCCTCCAAATTGAGCCAAATTTGTTTCATTCTCTTTCCCTTAGAGAGGAGAAGCCTCCATTGGATATCTAAGAAGGGATTGGAAGGATTTGGAGCTTTGAAGCTTGGTGGAGATCTAGATCTAAAAATTTTACATTAGGAATCAATCTTCCGTTTGGTATGAGCTCTCTAAACCCTTCCATTTTATTTTATTAGTGTAACTACATTCATTTAGGATCCCATTTTCATTAGGGTACGATTAGAGAGGAGTTGAGGCTCTCCTATTCCTATTTGAAAGTTTTTTCTATTTTATTTTGATACAAATTGGAAGAAATCGAATTTGTGACCACCAAGTGTTCGATACGTGTCCCCAAAGGAACTTTCGTATCCTTTTTGAGTCGAGATTGGGTGTATGTGTCCTAAATAGGATACGTGGTGTTGTGTCATTATATCTCTTGATACACATGGTTAGATTTGGGTATATACATGTGTTTCTTTTGTCCAAAATAACCCAAATTAGTCATAATATTCATCCACATTTTTAGTAGCCATAGAAACTTAGAAATGCCATAACTCCAAGCTCAAGACTCGATTAATCTCTTTTTTTTTAAAAGAATTGTATCGAAGTTAGCTTTCCAAATATATATATTAATAGGCCAAAATCGTTCTAAAACTTTCTGTAAAACTGTTTGAGTTTCAGCTGTCCGAAAGACGAACGTGTTTCGGTATTTTCGCAATTCTGGGAGCTTCCAGACACGAAAATGCGATCCGTTTGAAGTTTCGAAAAACTAATACGAAGGGCTACGAGATAAATTAATCCTAGAATTTAGTGAATAGGTGTAATAGGTGCATTATTGATTTTAAGTAGAAAACTGACTATACGATATGGGCATTTTGTGTATCCTATGTACCTATGTAGTATGGATATCAAATGAATATATGTATCATAGGTTGTCAAGAATATGTATGATATAGTACATATATATATTATTGTTAGGTAATATGTGTTAGTTAGTGTGTTTTATGTTGATACAAATGGTTATCAAGTAAGCCAAATATAGATAAGTTATGTGTTAAGGTATTAAAGTTTTGGGAAAGGTACTAGTATGATACTATAGGGTACCATGAGGATATTTGTATCGTGAAGTATCATGAGTAAGGATAAGTGAGTATTGCAACTTGAGTAATGTATCCTATTTGGTATCAAGTATTAGCATTAGAGTTAGTTGGATAAGTATATGGGAGGATAAGGTATTGGTCAAAATACTAAGATATTGGTTATCAGAACTAGGTAATATATAATATCAAGATGTCGAGTGCCAAGGGTTGGATGAATGAGTCCATGTGTGTATGATTTGTAGGGTATGGTAAGCATATGATATCTTGGGGTAATTTTGACAGGTAATGGAATATATGGGTATATTGATATATAGGTATATTGGTATATATTATGGGTAGGTAAAGGTAATGGTATATGTAATAGACATCAGGTACATCCATGTATATATAAAGGATAAATTGGCTAAAGTAATCCAAAATAATTGGTAACTAGTAGAGATGTAAGATATATGTATTGATACTTGGTAATATTAGCTATTATGGCTAATACCTTCAAGGTATAGACCTAGAAACGAGTTATTGACTAGCATGGACTAGAAAATCTAGTTTATGCAAGGTATTGACCCCGAGAACTAAGGTATTAACTAACGGTTAAGGTATTTGAGATATGGGTTAAGGGTAAGTAGATAGTATCTATAGATGATATATGTAATTTGGTATACCATAGTTTATGTGGCTTGTTAAGAATTCATGCATGATATATATGTATATGATATAGTACTATAAGGTATCCTAGAGTATGTGGGTCTATGGTTAGAATTATGACTAGCTTAGATAGAGTTGACGCCTTTGACTAGACAGTTAACCAAACCCTAGATGTTGACTTAGATTGACTAAGAGTTGACCAAGGGTTGACTTTTGACCTAGAGAGATCTAGTATCATGTAGATTGTATTGTACACTTTAATTATTATATTATGAACTTATTGTAACCTGTACTTCTCTACATAGGACTATGTAACTCCAGTTTGGACATATATACATATCAGTTGCTCAGGTTATCAGGCGAGTACATTCTCTAATAGTTTTTATTATTTTAATTACCACTATAATTCAAGTATTTAGAAATATTACTTATGATTCTTGAAACAATTGTACATGGATTGGTATTGTCATTGGATCTTCAGTCATGAGAAGTTACCTTAACTCATCGCGATGGCATCGAATACTGTTATTGTTGGTATTGGATAACATTAGATACATATATTGGAAAACATTGGCTAGTAACGTGTCATGGTTGGATCTATCGTATCAGTCGGGGCGGAGAAAACACTAGTTAGATATGTGATCAAGAACTATCGGCAAGTAGTGTAAATCATTGGCTACTAGCTAACATACATTGCACGTATGGTTGAGCTAGCATTCCTTAGTGTAAATAATTGAATCTCCCAAGCCGATCACATATTTAATTGGTATTCCAAACACATGGTCTAATACAGTTTTATACATTCAGTTCACCATTACATTTCTCTATCTTGATATGGTTGTTCTTTTCCATTACATGCTCTCGCAGATTTCTCTCCAGTTTATATTGTCTCAAACGTGTTTTCTTTCATCGTATATAGCATTCACTGTTTCATTGCTTTATATTTTTTTTATCAATTTAAATGGAACTGCTGTTAGTTTATGTATTCGCTCCATCTTGACTGAGTATGTTGACAAAATATTACAGATAATTTAGATGACTGTCCTACCTACTACGAGGCATACGAGGGTGGCACACAGGAGCCTGAGGAGGATCTTGCACAGTAGAGGGTGCCCTAGATATAGTTTAGAACTATTAATTTTCATGTTGTATCAGATTTTTCCGATTGTTAGTTGAGACTTATTTATATTCAGGATATATATTTATTTGTGTTGGACATCTAAACTCTGTGTTGTGATAACTCTACTCTTATTTAGTTATCTTCTTTATCTATTTCCACATCGTGCTGCATCTTCCTTTAGATTGGTCATTGAGATTATATGTTGATTACATCACATTATACCTCCGTGCGAAGATGATAGGCTATATACTTTACATTGTTAGATATTATATATTATAGATGACCTATACAATGTTCTACCACTGATACTACGGCATAGGCTGACGTACCCACGTTCTCGTGCCCCTAATCAGGGTGAGGGTCGTGATAGGGCCTAAGAATAAGAAACTTGTATAACCCTAGTATCGTCCACTCTAGGGGAGTCACCAGAATGATTATGTTTAGCTGTCTATATAACTAGCCTTAGAGACTTGACCGAATAATAGGGAGACCATTGGCAAACCTTAGGATGACCCTTTGGTATTAAACGAGAGATGGTGGTAATGAGTATGACCTATGGAAGTACATGCTTCAATATGTGCCTTAGAGATGTTTGACCCTTATGAAGTTATATGTCGGCCGTAACGGGAACTAGAATTGTGGGATAGGACTTGAGTTATATGTATCGAGAAGTCAACTACTCCATTGAATGGAATTGACTGCTCATGACGGGAAATTTGGATCGGTATCTAAAATCAGGTAGTTGGGTTAACCTTGACTGTCACATAGAATTGTACCATTGGATCGGGTAATTGATAGTGGCTGACTTCGGATTGCATCTCTTAGAAAAGATGAATTGCCTCAGTGAGAAATATCGTTGGGTTTATTAAGGAATAGGATTGCATGGTGTGAACTCTTAGTGTGGTTGGCTCTAAGTTAGAGCCTTGGCTCGAATGTTAGAAATATTATGCTTAGGTAAGAAACTTATCTGAGTTGTCCCTGATGTTGAGTGTTGTGGCTGAAAAGATAGCGATTGTGGCAAAGTAATATGTCAATTGAAAGGATGCTAAGTCGGATTTGGGAAAAAGAGTTACAATTGTGGCTTATCGACTCACACTAACATAGAAGTCGACTGAAGTACATATATTTTGGGGACGCCTAAAGTATGTATATGGATCCAACCGAAGCGATAGCTGCGGCGGAGATAACACTATAGAGTAAGCTTATTGAATCACACTAGCACAGACTTTGGTTGAAATGCATGTATTTTGGGAACTCCTAAGATATGTGTATAAATCCAATGAAGTGGTAGGCAGCGACGAAGATAGCAATGCTGGAAGAATATTGGTGAATCAATGAGAGGTATAAATACTTTAGAGAAGAGAACGATGGATTGAATTGTAATACCCACTTTTCTAAAATGAGGATAATTTTGAACTTTTGTAAAAGTTTATTATTTAATAATAGGATTTATAATTTATGGGAATTTTTAATTAATTTAATACTATTTAAAATTGGTGAATTATAATTTTGATGTGTTAGCTAGTGAACCCTAGAACTGTTGAGCCTAGAGACTAACCATGACCATGGGGACCTAACCATGTGATTAGAATGACTATTTATAACTTTTTAGGCTAAGGGTATTTTGGTCATTTTGTGACTTTTGAATTATTTAGAATTTTGATTAATTGGTGAATTTTAGATTATTTTAATAATATTTAAATTAATATATTATGATTTTGGTCATTTTTTATATTTTAATAATTTGGAAAATTTTATATTTTTAATATTGTTTTTATTGGATTTGTTTAGTCGGGTTTGAGTTTTGCCTCGTTCCGACTTGTATTGTGACCCGGGTAGCTTAAATTCTAGATTTGACCCAAAATTAAGTTAAGTATGGCCCATAAAACCCAACATTTAAGTTAGTTAGTTAGACTAATTTTTATCATGTTAGAATAGTTAAGTTAGAGAGTCAAAACTAGATCCTTTTGACCCCAAACTCGAACCTAGCCTAGACTTAACCATATAAGACTAGAGAGGGACAATTAGGACATTTCCCATTAGCCCTAATGGACTCTTTATGGAAGCCACCTTTAGGGGAGAATGATTCATTTCATTCATTACAATCTTGCCTCTTTTATTTTCCTTTTGTTCTTCTCTAATTTTAGAGGGCCTTTCCTTTGATTTGATCTCCAAATCAAATCATTCATTCACCAAATCTTTCCTCAATCATTCCCATTATCCAAGGGAAGGGTGCTACCAAGGATTGGAAGAGAAGTACAAGAAGGAGTTTCCACTTTGAGAGATCTTCGTATCGGAACCGTGTCCTAAAGGATTTCATTAGGATTCCACTCCCAATAGGTAAAACCCATCCTCTAAATCGATTTTCTTTGCATATAAATTAGTTTTGAATCTGTAGGATCTATCCTCATGCATGTGTCCCCTTTAGATTCAAATTTGAGGCCATTTGGAGCTCTCTTGAGAATTTTAGATATGTGTCTTGTGTCTTACTTGATAGTGTTGGCCCATTCCATGGTCACACCCGATTTCGATAATCAACATACATTTTAGTCAATACACAAAATATAGGAAATGCTGCTAATCATTTCAGGATTCATGAAATCATATTCAACGGACGACGTACCGCATCAATCAAAGCATCAATATCATCAAATCTTCAGAAGACTCATTTCTCATTTTATTATGTATTTTATATTTTATTGAGTCTAGGATTTATTCTGTAAAATCAATTGTGGTAATACTGACTTAGGGTTAAAACTGTCCACATTCCAAAAGCCTAACTATTTACCAATCATATTTTCGTTTACAAATATTTTAAAAACATATTTCGAAAATAGTCTTTCAAAATGATTTTACAAATAACCAAAAACAAATTTGAAAACTGTTTTTGCAAATGATTTTCAAATATCTCCTGACAGAACTCGCAACTGAGTTCGGCCCGAGTTCGGTCCGAACTCTGACCGAGTTCGGTCAAAAGTTATTCAAACTTCTGTTGCCTCCAAATCAGCGAGCAACATCTCTTTGCGAGATATTTGCATCCGAACTCTGTCCGAGTTCTGCCCGAGTTCGGTTGGAGAAAACACCTATAAATAGAGAAGAACTTTTCATTTCAAATCATCAATTCATTCTTCATTCTCTCTTCTCTACTACTCAAGTGTTTTCAAACGATCTAAGATTTTCAAATCTCACCTATACATCTCTTAGCCAAAAGCCAGTACTATCAGAGTTGATTTAGAGTCTTTTGGTTACTCAAGAGTTGTAAAGAGGTCGTTCCAAGTTTCAACAACTTTTCCTGTTGTGGAGCTGGTCGTACGCTCGTCACCAAGCACAGTGTGTGTTGTGGAGCTGGTCGTGCGCTCGTCACCAAGCACGGTGTTATAAGAGACTGCAAGCTCTCAGTTAAAGCTTGTGCCATAGTAGATTAACATCGAGCAAGAGTACTCGAGACTGGATTAGTCCTCTCAGAGGGATACCAATATATATCGCCGTGTCACTGAGTTTGAATTCTCTATCTCTATTTACTGTCTCATATATATCTGCCATAGTTTAAATTTTTAATTGGTGATTATATTCCGCTGCACACACGCACTCTATTCACCCCCCCTCTAGAGGTGCTCAACGGTCCTACAATTGGTATCAGAGCGGGTTATATTCTTATATAACATACCTTAGAGAGTATATATGGCAGCCGTGAAATCTATATTCAACGGTGAAGGGCAATCCACAAATAGACCTCCCCTATTTGATGGAACAAATTACACATACTGGAAAACACGGATGACTTTCTTTCTAAAGTCTCTCGACTTTGATCTATGGTCAATAGTCATTGATGGTTATAAGAAACCAGCCCCAACAGTGGTTGAAGGCCAGCTGGTTGAAAAGACCCATGATAAGTACACTGAAGCTGAAAAGGCTAAAGCTAGCCTTGATGCTCGTGCCATCAATGCACTATTCTGTGCAATTGACAAAACCGAGTTCAACAGAGTTTCAACCTGTAAGACGTCTCACGAAATTTGGAAACTCCTTGAGGTAACCCATGAAGGGACTTCCCAAGTAAAGGAATCCAAAATTAGTAGACTGACACAGGAGTATGAATCTTTTAAGATGAAACCCGGTGAGTCAATTACACAGATGTTTACTCGTTTCCTTGATATAACTAATCATCTACAATCTCTTGGTAAGGATTACAGTGATCACGAAAAGATCAGAAAAGTGCTGCGGGCTCTAACAAAGAACTAGAATCCAAAAGTCACAGCAATCATTGAAGGAAACGATCTCACCACTATAACTCTGGAAACACTGATGGGTAAACTCATGACCCATGAACTCGACTTGCAAGAATTTGAAGAAGCAACACCAAAGGAGAAAACTATTACCTTCAAAGCTCAAGCAAGAAAATCACACATACAACGATTCCGATGAAGAATCGTCAAGTGGTGATGAACGAGCCCTACTTGTGAAGAACTTCAAGAAATATCTAAAGTTCACAAGCAGAAAGAAGAAAGACATCCAAGAAAGCAACGAAGATGAAACTATATGCTTTGGATCCAAGAAATCAGGGCATATGAAGAAGGACTGTCCAACCACCAAGAAAAACAGTCCATACGATAGATCAAGATCAAGCAGAAAAGCTACATCTGGTCAAAAGTATGCGAACACAAGCATCTGGCACGAAAGCGATGCCAGTGACTCAGAAGAAGAAGACAGACCCTGCAGCAATGCAAATGTTTGTCTCATGGCATTTGAAAAGGTATCATCTAACCCTTTGTTTGATGATTTTACTTTCGATGAACTAGAGAACGCCTTTAGCGAACTACTTGAAGATCACAAAATTGTGCTCGACAAGTATAAGCAATCTCAAAAAGAGATTAAGGCACACACAACCGAGATAGCTAGACTATCTAATCTAATTGAAGATATTAAAGAGACATCTACTACCGGTAACACGGAAGAGATAGCTAAACTTAAGGCAGACTATCATGAGGCTATCCTCAATATTGAAAAGAAAGAAAGGGACTATGTCAAAGTACAAAAGCTTTATGACATTGAGAAGAAGATGCACCTAGTAACTGAACAAAGACTCCTTGATATGACTGCTAGATACGAAGAGTCTATTGCGATTTCTAAAAAGTTAGAAATCAAGTTAGGCAAACAGGCAATACCTGTGACACAGCCTAAGATTAGTCGTAATGCGAAGCATACACCTAGAAGGACTAAACACAAGAAAGCACAGAAGAAACACGAACACCATCATGCTTTCACTTACAGGTTCTCAAACAAAACAAGCTTGCAAATACAGTTTCTACCACTAAACTGACTTGCACATATTGTGGTACGCACGGACACATATCACAATATTGTCCTGCAAGAAAGCTTGTTGACAACCATACTTTAGTCTGGAGACCTAAAGCTAATCTGTGTGGACCCTTCAAAAAATGGGTACCAAAGGATTCATCTACTTGTCTTGTAGGTGAACCCTCAACCCTCTCATGCTAAAAGCAAATGGATTCTCGATAGCGGATGTTCGCGACACATGACTGGTGATGCATCCTTATTCGCTACGCTATCGATGAAGAAAGAAGGATACGTCTCCTTCGGAAACAACTTGAGAGGTAATATAATAGGTAATGGTACTGTAGGTATTTCTCCTTATCCAATAATAAAGGATGTTTGTCTAGTAACTGAATTGAAACATAACCTATTGAGCATAAGTCATTTGGCAGATAATGGTTATGGTATTAATTTTGTGAAAGATAAATGTACCATATATGATATGTCATCTGGTGATCCCGTATATAAAGGGATTAAAGAAGACAACATTTATGTTTTCTTTTTGGAGAATACTAATAATGCAGGAAGATGCCTAGTAGCCAATCAAGATGAAAGCTGGCTATGGCACATGAGACTAGGACATGCAAACATGGATACTATCTCACGTCTGAATACAAAGAAGTTGGTAAAAGGACTCCCTGAAATTCCATTCAAGAGAGATATGGTATGTGCAGAGTGTGAAAAGAATAAAGCACATAGGTCTACTTTTAAATCCATCAACGCTGTAAGTACTTCGAGACCTTTGCAGTTGATTCATATAGATTTATTTGGTCCTAGTAGAGTCGCTAGTCTTGGCGGTAAGCTCTATGATTTTGTTATTGTTGATGATTTCTCTCGATTTACTTGGGTTTACTTTTTATCAAACAAAAGTGATGCTATTTTTAAATTTTAGATATTTTGTAAAAAGGTACAAAACGAAAAAGGCTTCATGATTACTCGTATCCGAAGTGATCATGGTGGCAAATTCGAAAATTCTGACTTCAAAAAGTTTTGTGATGATAGTGGATATTACCACGAATTTTCTTGTCCTAGAACTCCCCAACAGAATGGTGTTGTGGAGCGGAAGAACCGTACTCTAAGCAAAATGGCTAGAGTCATGCTGAATCAGTATAATCTTCCTAAATACTTTTGGGCAGAAGCTGTTAGTACAGCCTGTCATGTTTTAAACAGGGTGTTAATTCGACCAATCTCGAAGAAAACACCATATGAGCTTTGGTTTGGAAGAATTCTAAACATTTCTTATTTTAAAGTTTTTGGTTGTCGCTGTTTTATCCTGAACACCAAGGATAACTTGGGAAAGTTCGACTCCAAAGCAGATGACGGGATATTTCTCGGATATGCTGCTAAGAGTAAGGGATATAGAATTTTTAATAAAAGATCTATGATTGTTGAAGAAAGTATTAATGTTACTTTTGATGAGTTGAATAGTCACAGACCTAGCGACAGTGATGATGAAGATGCACCTAAAAAGACTAAGAAGAGTTCTGAGAAAAATTTGACCCAAGAGACAAGGACTGATAAAAGTTCCGAACATGCAGGAACTGAGAAAAGCCTTGTGAAGGATATGGCCCAAAGATTTGAATCATTGAGATTCAAGCCAGATCATCCAGAAACTCTCATTATAGGTGATGTATCCAAAGGTGTGAGTACAAGTTCATCTTTTAAAGATTCTGAATTAGCAGCAAATATAGCATTTATTTCACAAATAGAACCTAAGAACGTAGAAGAGGCTTTTTCTGATGAGTTTTGGATTTCTGCCATGCAAGAGGAACTTAATCAATTTGAGAGAAACCAAGTTTGGGAAATTGTTCCTAAACCAATTGGTCAATCGATAATTGGTACCAAATGGGTGTTCCGAAATAAACTCAGTGAAGATGGACAAGTTCTACTCAACAAAGCACGTCTAGTTGCACAAGGTTATAATCAAGAAGAAGGAATTGATTATGATGAGACCTATGCTCCTGTTGCTAGACTAGAAGCCATCCGTATATTTTGCGCATTTGTATGTTTTAATGATTTTAAACTTTTTCAAATGGACGTGAAAAGCGTATTTTTAAATAGATTTTTGAAAGAAGAGGTTTTTGTGAAACAACCCCCTGGTTTTGAAGATTTTCAAAAACCTGATCACGTCTTCAAGCTTAAGAAAGCACTTTATGGACTCAAACAAGCACCTCGTGCTTGGTATGAACGCCTAAGTGCCTTCCTACTTGATAATGGATTTTCGAAAGGAAAGATTGATACTACTTTATTTATAAAATCCATGAATGATGATATACTTCTAGTGCAAATCTATGTAGATGACATTATATTTAGTTCTACTAATGAAAAACTCTGTCAAGATTTTGCCAAGTGTATGCAGAGTGAATTTGAGATGAGTATGATGGGAGAGCTGAACTTCTTCCTAGGACTACAAATCAAACAACACTCGATCGGAACATTCATCAACCAAGCTAAGTACACGAAGGATATACTGAAAAAGTACGACTTCGAAAATGTAAAGCCAATCGGGACGCCTATGGCTACATCTACAAAGCTTGATGCTGATGAAAGTGGCAAACCTGTCGATCAGCGTAAGTATCGAGGTATGATTGGTAGTTTATTATATTTAACTGCTAGTCGCCCTGATATTATGTTTAGCGTTTGCATATGTGCACGTTATCAGGCAAACCCTAAGGAATCACATCTTAGTGCCGTTAAATGTATCTTTCGATACCTTAAAGGAACTTCTACAGTTGGCTTATGGTATCCCAAAACCAAATCTTTTGACCTTATGGTTACTCGGATGCGGATTTTGCTGGATGCAAAGTGGACCATAAATGTACCAGTGGCACATATCATTTCTTAGGAAAGGCCTTAGTCTCTTGGTTTAGCAAGAAACAAAATTTATTAGCATTATCAACAACTGAGGCTGAGTATATCGCCGCAGGACGTTGTTGTGCTCAGATTTTATGGATGAAGCAAACCTTAGAGGACTACAATCTGCACTACACAAATGTTCCTATTTATTGTGACAACACTAGTGCAATAAATCTGACTAAGAATCCTGTTTGTCATTCATGCACAAAACACATAGAAATTAGACATCATTTTCTTCGTGATCATCCACAACACGGGGATATTTGCCAAGAATTTATTGACACTGATCATCAACTAGCAGATATATTCACTAAACCATTGGCTGAAGACCGTTTTAATATTTTGAGGCGTGAGATCGGCATTCTTGAATTCTCGGACTCATAATGCATATGGTAATTAAAATTGAATTTATGACTTAATATTTTATTTAACGAAAATTATTTTTGGGTACAAATTTAAAAATGGTATGTCTGTCACCACGGCTACGGTCGAAGCGAAGCGGTATTTAAGAGTTCCCCGGTGAACCTCCGTTAGCTGGGACAACCCCTACAGTTAATCCAGAAATAACAATCGTTATTTAATAAAACAGTCAAAGTTATTAAATTTTACTTTTAAACTTACCAGACTGCACTGTTTATCTCGGGAATGCAAGTGGCCGAACTCGGCCCGAACTCTGACCGAGTTCGGACCGAATTCGGACCGAGTTCAGTCGGCGCTGTGGTAATTTCCAGAACCGAACAGCCGGCCCTAGTGCCTATAAAATCCAACTTTCCTTCCACTTTTTCTTCACAACAAAACGTGGAAAGCCTTCCTCTCCTCCTAGAAGCCTCTCCTCCTCCATCTTAGCAAGGGTTTGATAAGTTCCAGTGGGCGGTCATCTTCCTTCTCCTTCTTTTTTCTTCAAAGGTATTTTCTCTCTATTTTCTCATGGCCCCCAAGCGTCAAAGAGGAAACACTTCCCAAGGTGCCTCCTCTTCTTCTGAATACACCCCTGCTAGTCTATTCAGTCCAGCACGACCTAGAGATCTCGATGAGTACGATTCTACTTTGTTTCCCGACAAAGACTTTTCGGATCTCTGGTTCGACTCTTTCTCTGGTCGTCGTATTTGCTCTGGAGCTTTCGTTAATTTTACTACTTTCTTTGAATATGCTCCAATTTTTGACCAACTTGGATACCGCGATTTCTTCAAGGTCCAATAGAGCATTTATGACAACGCCGTCCGTATGTTTTACTGCAATCTGCAGGTAAAACCAAATGGCAATTTCTATTCTTGCTTTGCTGGACAAGAATTGGAATTTAGCGCTACCGACATCAGCGAATTCTTTCATATTCCTGATCTTGGTGATGCATTAGTTGACATCTACCACATTCAGTTCCCTGCTGAGGTCACTCTTGCTTCCTTTAGGGAATTAATCTGTCAACCTAACCCTCCTTCCCGGAGAATGTTTGCCAAACATCTGAACCAAACATTCTATGAGCTTCATCGTATGATATTTTCTGTTCTTCTTCCAAAGAAAGGATCTACTGATGAAGTTACCTTTTTGGAACTATCTGCTCTATATTACATCCACTTTGGCATCCCATTCTCCGTTCCCAAAACTATGATGTCCTGGATGCTTAACTGCAAAAATGCAGGTAGGAATCTAGTACATCCTATGCACATTGCTTCTATCTTTCGACGTTTCGAGATTGATCTTGAGACGTGTGCCATCTCCTCCACTCCTGTCGAGCTGACTAGATCTCGTCGATTTCCTGCACCACCTCTGCCTCCTGGAGCTGATCCTGCTCCAGCTGCTGATGCTGAGGTCCCTCCGGCTGATGCTCCTTCTGCTCCGGCCCCTGCCCCAGGATTCGATCAGACTTTCTACCAGCGCTTCGATGACTTTGTTGCTGTCTCTACGCAACGTCATCAGGACTCAGAGTTCTGGCACATTTCTCAGGCCCAGGTGCTGAGAAATAGTGTTGCTGACCTCCACTATAGCCTGGCTCAGGATTCAGTTCATCCGGTCACCATCTTACCTCATCCTTCTTTTCCGGGTCCTCGATTTACTGATGAGGTTACCTTTCAGTATTTCGACCCGACTACAGCCTACTTCCCTCATGATCCTCCCGGTACGGACGACCCTACGATGTGACGTGGATTCAGCTATGGGCTTGTGGATATTGATTTGATTAGTTGATGCAGTTGATGTAGTTTTTTTTCTTGTGTAAACTGATTAGTTAGACATTTATCAGTTGTACTTTTGGATTTCTATTGGAAACTTCTATGTTATTTCAGTTTATTATGAGCTGGTTTATTCTATATCATTTGTTTCCATATATATATCTATGCTGGGATTATTTCTTTTTGCTTCACTTTGTCTTGTGTTTGTCTATTGTTGGCTTCACGATTTACGGGGGAGCCTCTTCATTTTACTACTTGACAAAGGGGGAGAAAAAGAGTATACCAAAGCGCATATACAATCCAAAAACAAAACAAAATCCAAACTCTCAATTTCTTTTCAGGTACTTTGTATTTTGTTCTATTTGATATAAATATATTTTGGTATAGACTCAAGTTTGTCAATTATCAAAATGGGGAAGATTGTTGGCCCATTCCATGGTCACACCCGATTTTGATAATCAACATACACTTTAGTCAATACACAAAATATAGGAAATTCTGCTAATCATTTCAGGATTTATGAAATCATATTCAACGGACGATGTACCGCATCAATCAAAGCATCAATATCATCAAATCTTCAGAAGACTCATTTCTCATTTTATTCTGTATTTTATATTTTATTGAGTCTAGGATTTATTCTGTAAAATCAATTGTGGTAATACTGGCTTAGGGTTAAAACTGTCCACATTCCAAAAGCCTACCTATTTACCATTCGTATTTTCGTTTACAAATATTTCAAAAACATATTTCGAAAATAGTCTTTCAAAATGATTTTACAAATAACCAAAAACAAATTTGAAAACTGTTTTTGCAAATGATTTTCAAATATCTCCTGACAGAACTCGCAACCGAGTTCGGCCCGAGTTCGGTCCGAACTCTGACCGAGTTCGGTCAAAAGTTATTCAAACTTCTGTTGCCTCTAAATCAGCGAGCAACGTCTCTTTGCGAGATATTTGCATCCGAACTCTTTCCGAGTTCTGCCCGAGTTCGGTTGGAGAAAACACCTATAAATAGAGAAGAACTTTCCATTTCAAATCAACAATTCATTCTTCATTCTCTCTTCTCTACTACTCAAGTGTTTTCAAACGATCTAAGATTTTCAAATCTCACCTATACATCTCTTAGCCAAAAGCCAGTACTATCAGAGTTGATTTAGAGTCTTTTGGTTACTTAAGAGTTGTAAAGAGGTCGTTCCAAGTTTCAACAACTTTTCCTGTTGTGGAGCTGGTCGTGCGCTCGTCACCAAGCACGGTGTGTGTTGTGGAGCTGGTCGTGCGCTCGTCACCAAGCACGGTATTGTAAGACACTGCAAGCTCTCAGTTAAAGCTTATGCCATAGTGGATTAACATCGAGCAAGAGTACTCGAGACTGGATTAGTCCTCTCAGAGGGATACCAGTATATATCGTCGTGTCACTGAGTTTGAATTCTCTATCTCTATTTACTGTCTCATATATATCTGCCATAGTTTAAATTTTTAATTGGTGATTATATTCCGCTGCACACACGCACTCTATTCACCCCCCTCTAGAGGTGCTCAACGGTCCTACAGATAGATCTCAAATTAGGACACCCTATGTGTATGTATGTATGATAATAGTTTAAATAGATATTTAAATTCAGTTTTAGAATGGTAAGAGAGTGGATTGATCTTAGTTAGGATGGTTAGAATGAGTTTCATTTGGATACCTATGTTGGTATCCAAGTATCTTGGCCTACAGGTGTTTCTTTTGTCCAAAACAACTCAAATTCGTCATAATATTCATCCACGTTTTATTAACCAAAGCAACTTAGAAATGTCATAATTTTTAGCTTATATTTCACTACCAAAATATGTCAATTTAGCGACGGCCAGATCCGTCGCCCATCCGTCGGCAATTTGTATTAGCGACTGATCACTGACGGATCTTGGTCAAATTAATCCGTCGGCAATCAGCTCGTCGCTAATAATGATCCGTCGCTAAGTAGTCGTCAAGCGACGGAATAGCGATGGATTTTCGTCGTCACAATACGATGCATTAGCGACGACTTTTCGACGGTCTTTCGTCGATTTCAAGTATTAAATACTGAACTGTGTAGAAGCTAGCGACGGATAATCCGTCGGTAAACCGTCGTAACAGCGTATCAGAGGGTATCGTTCCGTCGCTATTCCATCGAATGCCGTCGCTAACAAAGGATGGAATAGCGACGGAATACTGACGGATAATCCGTCGACCATGTTCTGGAAATGCTTGGCATTTCTAGAACCATGGCGACGGATAAGTCGTCGCTAATCCGCCGCTCATCAGTCGACGAAGCGACGAACTAGTGACGGATAATCCGTCGCCATTATTCTGGAAATGTCATGCATTTCCAGAACCTTGGCGACGGATTTTCCGTCGCTATTCCGTCGAAGTTTGTATTTCCAGAACCTTGGCGACGGATTTTCTGACGCGAATCCGTCGACCACCCGTCGCTAACTGGAAACAGTTTCAAATCTCCAGGTAGCGACGGATATTCCGTCGAAAGGTAGTCGAAAACTAGAAATATTCGTCGCTAAGCGGTCACTAGTCCGTCGCTAACTGAGATTTTTTGAAGAAAAAATGCAGAGCTTTCCCTGTTCACACAAATATGCATAAACCAAACCAATATATAACGCACACCAATTATCCAACAATCACATAGACCAAATACATAATGCACACCAATTATCCAACAATCACATAGACCAAATATATAATACACACCAATATAAAATTATCACAAATATTCTGAAATCATAAACTAATATCTTTCGTTATAATCCAAAATTCCCACAAATAATCTAAATTTTTTTAATTACAATACTTTAAGGAGGAGGAGTTCGGTTGCCCGGTGGTGGTAATCCCTGCTGCGACCGACGAATATACTGCTTTACTAGGTACGGCGGTAAGTCGTCGTAGACACTGGTCGAAAGTCGGCGTATCTGCTCTGGCGATATGAGATCAAGGAGTGCCGTCACAGTCGGAGGCGGTACCAGAGGGGCAGCAGGGTTGAAAGAAAGATGACCGACGAAAGAAGGACCGGGAGCAGTAGTCGACGGACCGGCACTAGTAGAAGACGGACCGACACCAGCAGCAGACGAACCGGCAGCAGCAGACGGAGACGGAAAGTACGTGGCAATTTGCTCTCGTAAGGACGACACCGCCTCGTGCAGCTGCATAAGCTTCGACCTAACATCATCGTCTTCTGGGGCCGCGGAAGGAGGCGGTGTCGGTGGAAATCTCTGAGTCGCCATGTGCAACGGCCCTAGGGAGCCGACTCCGTACAGGTACCCTTTCTTAAAGCCGTCGACGGTATCTACGAACAAGTCGTTGCGAGCGGCCAAAGAAGAGGGCGTCCGGGCGGGTGTCGTTTTACCGATATCCTCGGTCTCAGTTAAGTGAGCCCGACTAAGGGCCTCACGATACGCAGCCTATCAAATGAATGTGTTTTTATTATAAGATTTACCTAAGTTGTAATCTAAATCCTATGTTTCACTAAGCTAAGTGTGAATCCTAAGTTTACCTAAGTTATAGTCCGAATACTTTTAATTATAACGTAAATCTCATAAACATAAGTACTTACATCAGTCTCCTTGGCCCTCTCGTCGACGAAGCTCCCGTCCTTCCGTCTCTTATGCGTATGCTGGAAGACGTCGTGCATGGTGACCAATTCTGGCCCCCTTCCCTCCTTCACCGCCCGTTGAGTCTGCATACGAAATTTTTGTATAACTTAATTAACTCCGTATATTAATAATACCTAATTCGATAGTGAAATAATTTTACGGTATCTCACCAGATCTGCAAGCGTCGCTGCGTGGGGCCTGGATCCCCCTGTATGAAGGCCCGCGGCCCGTCGGTTCGCCTTCGTCTTCTCCGATTTCTTCTTGTACGCAGGAGTATTCATCATATCTAAGAGGTCCTCATAATAGTCCTGTCGGATCTAATTCGGCCTCGTCTGCCTCATTTTCAGGTCATGAATCATATTCCGTATCTTCTTTGAGGCAGCATTTTTGTAGGTCCTGCGGATCGTGTCCTCGCGATAGGGGGGCCACCAGTACGTCGTCTAACATACAAATTCAATTATCACATAATTTAAAAAATGGTTGATTAAAGAGTAACTAATAATTAACTAGAAGATATAGATATGTACCTCAACTCGTCGAGCCAGACGTACTTCAAGTTTGGGGGCACCGACGAAAAGTTGAGGTAGGGACCATGGAAGTTAGCCCTGATAATTTCTCCAAGAGCCCTGGCAACATTAAACGGAAAAAACCTACAAAGAAGAAACGACTGGATTATTAACTTGAATAAATGAAAAAAATTTAATAAATTATCTTAAATTTACTTACGAGGTCCCCGCGGGCTATAGCTCTCGTCGGAACTCAGTCTCTCGGCCTCTCTAGTACCGTCGAAGGATCCGCGGGTCTGCGCATGTACTCTCCAGTAACCGGATGGAACCGAGTATGGGGGTACTCTGGGGCCCACTGTGCAGTAAATGGGGGATCCACTGGTGGATCCGCTGGTGGGTCCGCTGGTGGGGCCGATAGCGGAACAGATCCGCTAGCAGATCCAGACTCATACCTCGATAAAGTAGTCGAGCGATGGCGGGATGCGTCTGTGCCCGGGGTACTCTTCGGGTCGGGCTCGCTGGATGGGGTCACATCCCGGGAAGATTAAATGCGACCACGACCACCAGCACCACTACGACCACGACCACGACCACGACCACCACCACCGCCAGCACCAGCACCACGACCACCACCAGAACTACGACCACGGCCAGCCATCAAGACCTGTAAATAGAACACATAAACATAATTAACAATATAAAAGTGTAAATGAATATAAAATTCTAAACTAAATATACATACCACCAGTAGGGAGACGAGTGCCGCCGCGACGAAAAAGACTAGGAGTGCCATCTGCAACAAGTAAATAATCGAACGAAAAAAACATGAATTCACATAATTGCTTTTATGAGGTCAAACTTAATTCACGCAATTGGAAGTATTTTTAATATACAACAATATTTAACCTAATCATCTTCTTCGTTCTCATCCTCGGCCTCGTCTTCATCATCATCCTCCTCCTCATCCTCATCCTCATCTTCATCCTTATCTTCATCGTCGATTTCATCTGTATCCTCATCCCCATCAAATTCGTCTTATTCTTCCTCTTCTTCTTCTTCTTCTTCTTCTTCTTCTTGTTCTTCTTCTTCTGCCTCAATATTTGGGACAAGACCCCTCTTTCTTCCCTGGTTGACAGCTAAGTCTTGTGTATCAACCTCTTCCTCCCCTCTATTTTCCTCAACAATATCTTCAACATCCATTGTATCCGAGTGTTGTCCCAAGTATTGGGACTTTTCGATCTGGTCCTCTTGGTATGCTGGGCCTCTAACGTTGAATGTATTTCTAGATTTAATCTTGCATACTGCCCACCAGTCAAATCGATCTCTACGACACCTTGGGTAGCTTGTATAGTAGACTTGAACAGCCTGATTTGCTATCGTAAATGTATCGGACCCTCTATACCTCCTGCGATGATTTATATCGACAAATCCAAATTGTCTATTAATTCTCCAACCGATATTTGGTGTCGTATCGAACCACTCACATTTGAACATCACAATATGTATACCATATGGGCCAGTATATTGTAAATCTACAATATCCCGAAGCACTCTATAATAGTCAAAGTTCGGTTCGTCGTCATAGATGGTGCCTCTTATGCAAACATCGGAATCCTTGGTACTGATGCCGTCATTGATAAATTCGACATTTGTAGCATTCTGAGTTGCCTTAGACCTGAAGCCATTAACGACATAGCCTGGCCAAGTCTTTGTTTGCCTCTTCGGTCCCAATGCCAGATAACGAACACTCTCATTAGTGAGTGTTATTTCAGGCAATAAAACCTGTAAATAAATATTTATAATTTAAATGTTTTAGATTATATATTTCTAACCTCAGTTACTTACGTATTTTATAAGAATATATAAAATCAATCTTAATTATAATCTCAGTTACTTACGTATTTGCGAAACCATGACGGAAATGTATAATCAACCTCTCTTTGAAGTCCCTCATCGGTAATATCGGGTGTCCTTATTTTGACTTTATCTCTAAATACACTATTAGAGAAAATAAGAATATATAAGTGTAGTCACTTACTTCATCAAATTCGAGATTATAACAAGTACAAGTGTACTGACTTACTTTTCCAAATCTCTCACTTCTTGTATGTCACAGTTTAACAAGACATATCGGTGAACGGCATCATACTCGTCGTCAGTCAACCACCATTTTTTACTAGCCCCAACAGGCTTGCCCCTTACATTGAATATACCTCCATCCTCAACGTCCTCGTCATTCCTTTGAGGTCTATTTCGATTTGTCTTAACATGAGTATCGAAATAAATGGAGCAGAAGTTTGACACCTCTTCGATAAGATATGCTTCGCATATCGAAGCCTCTATATGAGCCTTGTTGCCAACTTTCTTCTTTAGATGGTGTCGGTATCTTGAGAGACAAATTATCTTGAGAATTAAGAATGAATTTTAAAACCCACTAAAATTCAACTTAAATTATATCGATTTTTATGTACCTTTCAAATGGGTACATCCATCGATAATGAACAGATGTACCGACATGGGCTTCATATGCTAGATGAATCGGTAGATGCTCCATGTTGTCGAAGAAGCCAGGAGGAAATATTTTCTCCAACTTGTAAATTGTTAAGATAATCTTCTCCTCAAGTCCAACCATGTGTTGCACAGTCAACTTAGTTGAACAAATATCCCTAAAAAATATAGATAGTTCGGCCAATGGAACCCATACAGCAGAAGGCAACAACTCTTTCAAAGCAATGGGCAGTAATCTTTCCATAAACACGTGGCAGTCATGACTCTTCATTCCCGTTAGCTTGCGTTCATTGAGATCAACGCATCTAGACAAATTCTACTCAATGTGTATTGTGCTATCGGCTTAGTCATTTGTCCACCAGCTCCCCTTTGTATCAAGTTCAGATAAGGATGCTTGCATATCTCGACAATGTCTTGTCTTGCTTTTGGATTGTCCTTCGTCTTTCCTTTAATATCCATGACGATATTGAAGACATTATCGAACACATTCTTTTCGATATGCATAACATCAAGATTATGCCTTATAAGATTATCTTTCCAATAAGGCAAGTCCCAGAAGATACTCCATTTGGTCCAGTTATGGGGTTTGTCCGAAATCATCGACACGATTGTTCGATGGATCTTCCATTACAGTGGACAAGTCCTTTACATCTTCCCAAATATCGTATCCCGATAATCTGGCAGGCGGATGAGAAAATTTTTGTTTTCCAGCTCTGAACGCGTCCTTATTCTTTCTCCAAGGATAACTCGCGGGCAGAAATTGACGATAACAATCAAAGAAAGAAGTTTTTCCTCCATGCTTAAGGCGGAACGCCTTACTATTTTGCATGCATATCGGACAAGACATGGTACCGTAAGTACTCCATCCCGATAGCCTACCGTATGCGGGAAAATCATTGATTGTTTACATCAGTGAAGCTCTCATCTGAAAGTTCTATTTCCTGGAAATATCATAGGTCGTGACGTCGATCTCTCGCAGCTGTTTCAGCTCATCCACCAACAACTGTAAATATATATCGATATTCTTCGTCAGATTTTTGGGACCCGGTATGATAGCTGTGAAGAAAATATAAGGAGTCTTCATACACATCCATGGTAGCAGATTGTAAGGGGTCAGAATG
The DNA here is from genome assembly GCA_029216955.1 of Iris pallida. Taxonomy (NCBI): domain Eukaryota; kingdom Viridiplantae; phylum Streptophyta; class Magnoliopsida; order Asparagales; family Iridaceae; genus Iris; species Iris pallida. Next base: position 9,027,205 of record JANAVB010038419.1, read on the forward strand.
ACCGGCCAGCAGGAGTATTGAGATCCCGACTGCCCGAAAGGGACGAAGCCATCAGAACATAGCCACATACGTACATTTCTAGGCTCTGTAGCAAAATCTGGATGACGAAAATCGAAATATTTCCACGTCTCTCCATCCGAAGGATGTGACAATTCTCCATCGTCCTTTGTGCGTTCTTCGTTGTGCCACGTCATATTTTCTACTGTATTCTGAGACATATACATCCTCGGCAAGCGCTTCATGATCGACAAGTAATGCATATACTTGTAAGGACATCGTTTTCTAGTTGTCCTTCCTTTTCCCCTAACTGGCTTGTAACGATCCGCATTACAGAAGCTGCAACTTTCTATATCCTCGTTCTCCTTGTAGTACAATATGTATCCGTTGCGACAACAATCTATCTTCTCGTACCCCAGTCCCAGTTGTCGGACCATCATCTTCGACTTGTGGAAGTTTTTTGGAAGCTCTTTTGATTCCTTTGGTAACACCTCCTTGATTAGTTGTATAATCCGATCATAGCAAGTTTGTGGCAAGTTAAAATCGGACTTTATGTTCAACAACCGCATCTTCACTGACAATACGGAATGTGGCTCACAACCAGGATAAAAAGAAGTTTCAGCATCCTGAAACATATCATAGAACTCCTTTGCCTCGGGATTAGGATCCTTCGGATCAAAATTAGGCCCTGTTGCGTCGTACACCATATCTCGTGCAAGGTTCTGCAGGTCTCCATAATCAACGGAGAATTCGTCGTCTTCGACGATAAAATCCGTTGCAGCATTATCATCAAAAGCATAAGTAGCAGCATTCGCAACCTGTCTTTTCGCATATAGTTCACCTTACGATGACCACAAACCGTAATCACGTACGAAACCCTTACGGGTCAAATGATCTCTTACACTCACCACTTCTTCGTAACGTCTATTGCGACAATTACAACATGGACACTTGATTTTGTTACCGTCCATATACTGAGCTTTGCTCATGGCATACTTAAGAAACACATCCACGCCTGCCTGAAAATCGCCACTCATACCTATTCTGCTCTCGTGTTATCGTTTGTACATCCATGTACGATCAACGAAATAACGATCCATCACAGATTAGATGTAAAAATCTGTATAGTAAGACAAACTAAACAAAATTAGTATATAATCATGTAACTGGTAGATCCGCTGGTATATAGGACAGATGTACTTAGTATCGACCGATAGTTTGATACCGATACCGATAGTGCGATGTCGATACCGATAGTTTGATACCGATACCGATAGTCCGATATCGATAGTGCGATACTGATACCGATAGTGCGATACCGATAGTTCGATACCGATACCGATAGTCCGATAGCGATACCGATAGTTCGATATCGATACTGATAGTTCGATACCGATACCACTAAGTCCAAATGATTCCTCTTAAGCGTCGAGCATGTTATACACGGTTCAACTTGACGAGTCAGTAAATATATATATATATATATATATATATATATATATATATATATATATATATATATATATATATATATATATATATATATATAATTCATGGTTTAAAGTATCGGCCGATACCGATCCGACACGGCCGATACCGATACGGTTTGGCATGTTCCGATCCGATACCGACCGATACCAAATATTGACCGATGCCGACATTGGAGGTCTTTGTTCCGGTCAATTCGGCAAAGAAAATTAAACAGCATAGGAATAGTCCGATACCGATTCCGTTACCGATATTGTGAACCTAGGTTGAAAGCATAATAAGGTTCTAAAAGCATGTAAAAGAATTCGATACTACCGATAATTATTTGTTTCCCAATACCAAAAAATCCGATACTCCGATCCGAAAGTGCCGATACTACCGATATCGCTGATACCAATACTCATAGGAAAAGTCCGATACCGATTCCGATACCGATACTTTGAACCTTGATTTATATATATAGCTAAAATTAACTAACTAACATTTACTAGTTAAATAGCATAATGCTAACTTGATAGTAATGAGAACAAAACATTCTATTAAAGATAAAACATTGGTTGTTTTTGGAAATATTTTACAATGATCAAAATACTGTTTAACCTAACTCTCTCTCTCTCTCTCTCTCTCTCTCTCACCGCTCATTCCTTAAAGTCGCACAAGAAATCCAACCTAACCCTAGGCTTCTTCTCCACGCTCCTAATAAACCCTAACCCTAATATTTTTATATAATTTCTAAATATATAATACTATTTATAACGATAATACTAATAATAATAATAATAATAATACAAATGCATATGCATTTATATACATATTATAAACAACACTCAAATATACATTATATTGAAAATATGTATACAGATATACATATTATAAACAACACTCAACACCCTCCCACCCCCCGTCGCCCCTCCCACCACCCGCCACCCCCCAGCCCCGCGCTGCCCCGCGTGCGCCACCCCCGCTGCCCTGGAATGCGCTGCCCCTCGCCGCCCGCCGCAGCCCCCCGCACGGCCGCCGCAGCCCCGCGCTGCCCCACGCACGCCACCACCAGCCCCGTCGCAGCCCCGCTCTGCCCCATCGCGCCCCCCCAGCCCCCCTCAGCTACGCCGCATGTCACGTCCCAAAACCAGAACACTGGAGAGCGGGGGCATACATAGCTAGCTACGTATAATGAAATAGGATCTACTCCATTATACGGTCACGGCTGTCTAGATATGTGAGGGTTTATCTACAAGCCATCAGTCTCTTATGGTCAATAACAAACCTAATGTCTCAATCACAAGCAAGTAAGTAGATGTTACAAGATATAAGACCACCAAATATACAATAGTAAGGCGTCCCAAATATTACATATTCAGCTGATCATGAAGCTAGTCGTTACAAAATGTGAAGACTAGCGAGAGTTTCAGTCATACATGATCAACCCTAGGTTGCCAATCATGTTACAGCCCGTAGGCAGACAGTAAGTAAAAATGTACACGAGCTAACACTTGTTCGGCGGCTAAACGCCTCAAAAGAATAATTTACAATAGAGTGGAAGAGCCAAAATAAACCCACTCGTTGCCAGGATTCCCTCTAGTGGTCACCATGTGGCTGAAAGGTCGGTAGATCCTCTGGAGCTGCTCCGGTATCTGGCCATACAAAACCAGCTGGGTCACACCCCAGAAAGAGCAAGTGCCACAAATGAGGCTTCACTTAGGAACTAAAACCAGCATATCACAAATAAATAGCAAGGATAATTTAAAAGATACTAATAATAACTGAGATAACAATAATATATTGAGCACAAAGAAACCATTCAAGTAGCCAGACTGCAACCCTTAAACCAAACAAGGACCGGGGTTGTAACCCTTCGCCTGAATAGAAACCTGTCTCAATTACTATTGATAAGGTAAAACGTATCAAGCATGACAGGTGATATATGATGAAATAACCATGGAACTATTCAGATAACCAGGTTACAATCTGTAAACCAAACAAGGACCGGGGTTGCAACCCTTCGTCTGAACAGAGCTTGGCTTCTCCCACCATTTATCGGCAAGATAATATAAGAAGACAGGTCATATAACAATCTTGTACAGGATCAAGACAAGACTAGACACCATCCAATCATTCACGGCCAAGCAATAAGTACGGCTTGATACTTTAACTAACTAGGGTTATCACAAGCCTTAGTTACTAGCATGATGCAAATGAGAATTCCAAGTCTGGTTACCTGTTTGTTACTACCTGAGTAAACCCAGCAAGAAAAGGAAAAGATAGCATGATATAGCAGACACACCGTAGTAAGATACATGTGTCCTAAGGTACCACACTCGACGGCGGGCTGGAAGTGCGCTCATCTCGACGGATAGTAACAAATACGATGTATATATATATATATATATATATATATAAGGCCGGGACCAATGGGGCAACAGGTAACTAGGAAATTCTCCATGAACTATTTGATCAATCTAGTCATTAACCTAGCCAGATTCAGTATGAATCCCTGACCGTGGTACTCAGGGATCATGCCCTAGACATGATACAAGACACAACCGGACTAGTAGTTTATACAAGCACAATCATCCACAGTGTCTTGGCCAATGAATTAATTTGTCAAGAGTGCGCCACGACGGGCCACTATCATTATTATTATTACTTATCAAGAGTGCGCCACGATGGGCCACTATCAAGCACTGTCAGGGTACTTGTCAAGAGTGCACCACTACGGGTCACTGTCGTGTCATGTATATCAGGTCAAGTTATCATATCAGGTGTGCACCACGGCGGGCCACTATCAAGCATGTCAGTTCTTGGTCATATCATGCCAGAAATAATTGTTATTTCAATCATGTCAATCAAATCAGGATTATCAAGTTCGGGAAAAATATACAATAGGGTAAGGTGTATGCTATAAGAACTCAAGTTACACAGGGCGTTACAAGTACGAGTTAATAACGATCATTAAATAATAAAGTACAAGCCAGGGAAAGAGCCATGCGGCTCGAGCATAGGCGGCCAAGAATGATCTCATGCTGCCGAGGAGGGAGCAGCCCATGTGGCTGGAGGAGACTCGGGTCCAAGGGAATGCATGCGGCTTAGGGCAGTTCAGGGTCATGCAGCGGAGTATCATGCGGCCAGAGGAAAGTAAGCTTTATGCGGCTGGAGGAAGGGAATCCATGCGGGTCGGGGTTAAGAGCCCATGCGGCTCGAAACAAGAGAAGCTCATGCGGCTAGCGGAGAAGCTGTGCGTATGCGGCAGGCCATCAATCAGGTATATGCGGCCAGGAAGGGGGGAGGGGCGCATGCGACTAATTCATAGCATTCATGCGGCTAAGAAGTAGATTCTCATGCGGCTAGGAATGGACTGAGTTCTATGCGGCTGAATGATCACGAGTATTTGCGGCTGGGGAAGGATGAGCGCGCATGCGGCTGGAAAGGAATATGAGCTTATGCGACTATAGGTAGACAGAGTCCATGCGGCTCGGATTATGCCGAAGCCTATGCGGCTGGAAGACTCGTCGCATGAAGGTTCATGCGGTCAAGTGCTGCCATGCGGCTAAGGAGGTTCATGCGGTCAGCACTCTTCTTCTTCTCCACTTGTCCGAGAAGAACCAAGGAGTTCAGGGTTCCAAGGCTCATAATTTCTTTATTCCAAGTCCAAATCCAGACTTCCATAGATCAAAACGGGGCAAAATGAAACGCTCTACAACGTAGAACCATCAAAACTTAGAAATAACAAGATTAAATAGATCAAAACCCAAGAAATCTGAAAATAGAATAAACTTAGATCTACAAGAATCTAGCCATGGAAAGTGGAAATGCCAAGTATTAAAGTAAGTTAAAATGCTGTAAGAAAGAGAATGAATCAATAAAATTGGAGTTTCTCCATGAAGCAAGTTGCACTTGCCTAGACCTCTCTCTCTCTGGTAGATGAAGGAGTAAATGGAAGAAGAAGAAGAGGTTAATGAAGAAAGAGAAAGAAGAATGGGTTAATAAATGGTAGTGGTGGTGGTAGGTAGGGGGGTTCACCCTTTGGTCCATGATGAACCAAAGCAATCCCAAACCGAACCAAGCCAACCCAACTAAGAATAAACTAGGCCATGAAGAAAACTAAGCAAGGAATTAAGCAATACAAGATAAAATACGTACACGTATTCCAAAAATACGTAATACGAACCACAGGCATTACACCGCAGCCCCCTCCAGCCCCGCCGCAGCTCTGCGCTGCCCCGTGCCGCCCCCGCAGCCCATGACGCCCCCGACAGCCCACGACAACTACGACCACCGAGAGAGAGAGAGAGAGAGAGATTACCTTTGGGGGAGAGAGAGGAGAGGTCGCCGATCACCGTCGCGGGATAGAGAAAGAGGAGAGTGAGGTCGCCGACCGTGGGAGAGAAAGATGTTGGCACATTTTATTTTGATATTTTAACAGCATCTTCGTAGTTTAGTTTTCTATGTCTTCAGATTCATATCTTCTTAGAAGCTCTACTACATAAAGACTATCCTTTCAAGTACTACCATCCATTGCATTGAAGACTGAAGCAGATACCGACGCTCCTTGCATAGACGGCTTCCTATACTGCTTAAAGTTTTCGAGTCTGTACAAGGTCTAGGTATATCTGTAAACACTTAAGGTTGGATGACAAACTAAAAGCATAAGTCAAAAATTAATATCTTACAGAGCGGCATACCGGCGGTATACCGTTTTCGTTGTCCACAAAGTTTCTGTGATAAATTATCGGCATACCGATGGTATGCTCCGGCATATCAGCGGTATACTATTTTGTGGACCACAAAACATTCTGTGACAAAACGTCGGCATACCGACGGTATGCTCCGGTATACCGGTGGCATACCATTTTGTTTGCCTGAAAACGTTCTGTGATAAAACGTCGGTATACCGACGGTATGCCGCGGCATACCGACGGTATACCGGGTTACAAATATTTGATTTTTGAATTGCTCTGACTAGCATTAATGGACACATTTAATGCTCTCAACGGATATTAATATGACCGTTACTATTTGACCGGTATACCGACGGTATGCCGCTGCATACCGACGGTATGCCGGTCTGGCTGTATCCAGAGCATTAATTGCCACCAACTCTTGGTTTCTCTATAAATGAAAGCCTTCTCTCTCTTGAGGCCTTCACCAACTCTTGCCATAAATTTTCCAAACAACCAAGACCTCCACCATTAATACTCAACCAAGCTTTTAAATTATTATTCTCTCCCAAAGTGCTAGAGTATTTAAGAGTTGTAATTTTCGATCTTCACGTGTTAGAAGATCAATAAGTTCTCTTCTCATTTGTTTGAAGTTGGCGAGCCTTCGTAAGAAAACTCGTGTGTTGAAGTTGGCGAGTCTTCGGATCCAAACTCGTGTTGAAGTTGACGAGTTCTTCGGATCCAAACTCGTGTGTACTATTTGAGTAAATAGTGGATTTAAGCCGAAGAGAGTTCTGGGACTGGATTGCCTCAAGCGAGAATACCAGGATACATCTTGTGTTTGATCTTCTTACTCTTTACTTTTATTTGTCATATATTGCTTCTTGTGCTCTAGTTATTTTTTATTTCCCTATTCAACCCCCCTCTAGGGTTCTACAATTGGTATCAGAGCTTTGTTCTCTTGATTTGGATTTACACCCTTTGAGTGATCCATGGCCACTAACCCTAGTATCAACACCTTCCACAATGAAGGACACTCCATAAATAGGCCTCCCCTATTTGATGGAACCAACTATAACTACTGAAAGATTAGGATGAGCATTTATCTGAAGTCCATAGATTTCGATTTATGGGATTGTGTGATAAATGGTCTTCTTACTCCTTCCAAAGTTATTGAGAATATTGCTTCTGACACCCTTAGGGACACACTTACTGAAAACACCAAGAAGCTTGCTAGTCGAGATGCCAAGGCTATGAACGCTCTTTATTGTGCTCTCGACAGTAGTGAATTCAACATAATCTCTACTTGCAAGACTTCCAATGAGATTTAGAAGTTACTTGAAGTCACACACGAGGGTACTTCACAAGTGAAGGAATCCAAGATTAGTAGACTTACGCAAGAATATGAGTCCTTTAAGATGAAGCATGATAAATCTATTACTTACATGTTTACTCATTTTGGTGATATTATTAATCCTCTCTCTTCTCTTGGTGAGGAATATCCTGCTCATGAAAAGATCAGAAAAATTCTTAGAGGATTGACAAAAGTTTGGAGTCCTAAAGCTACCGCAATCATTGAGGGGAACGACCTGACAGTCATGAACCTTGAGACCCTCATGGGTAAGCTAATGACTCATGAACTCGATATGAAGGATCAAGAGGAATCCTTCATACAAGAGAAGGAGAAGGAGAAGACCAAAGAGAAGGAGAAGTCTCTTGCTCTCAAAGTTACAAAGTCCTACTCCAAGGATAGCTCCGACGACAATGAGTCAGACGACGATGAAGAAATAGCTCTCACAGCTAAGCACTTCCGGAAGTTCCTCAAATTTAACAAAGCCAACCGCTTCAGACGGGACAATGAGGAAGATCCGACATGTTATCAATACAAAAGACCAGGACACATCAAGAGGGACTGTCCGATGATAAGAAAAGACTCAAGCAAGTACGAGAAGCCAAGCAAGGGAAGCTCGTCCTCCAGGAAATTCGCCAACACAAGTATTTGGTGTGAGAGTGACGCAAGCGACTCCGACAACGACAAAGAGTGCAAACACAATGCCAACGTTTGTCTCATGGCAACCGATGAGGTACTTGATGATCTCTCCTTAAATACTCTTACTTATGATGACTTGGAGAAAGCTATCCTTGAATTGCATGAAGAGCACAAAGGTGATAGGAATAAATATAAGAAATCTCTAAAAGAGGTTGATGCTCTTCAACTTGAAGTAGAAAGACTCTCAAGCATCATTATTGATGTAAAGGAAAAATCTCCTGCTTCTGACACGGATGAGATAGAGTCTTTGCGACTCAAGTTTCAAGAATCTCTTGTCACCATCAAGAAAAAGGATGATGAGATTCAATCCATGAGAAGAGCTTATGAATTTGCTATACATAAGGTTCAAGATGCTAATAGGAGAGAATATGATACTTCTATTAAGTATAATGATCTTCTTGTACAGAGTAAGAAACTAGGTAATAAGAACACTACTCACATGCATACTCCAAGACACCTCCACACTCATCACAATGCTAGGCATACTTCTTACATGAATACTACACACAAATCATTTTCTAACACAAGGAAAGGACCTTTTGTTAAGAAAAATACTTCGCATCATGCTTTTTATTATCATCATACTAATGTTAGAACTCCTCGCACTAGAGATTCACATATGCATGATTCTCACACATCTTCTTCTAAATCCTCTAGGATTTGCAACTACTGTGGCTTGCTTGGACATACGACCAATTATTGTCATACAAGGAAACTTGTTGATAAGAAAGTTTTTAAGTGGGTTCCTAAGACTAACACTCAAGGACCCATACGATCATGGGTACCAAAATATTCATCTTCAACTTATGTTATAGGTGAAGAGTCCTTCTCATTCTAGAAGCAAGTGGATTCTCGATAGCGGTTGTTCACGACACATGACCGGGGATGCTTCATTATTTACAACGCTATCGATGAAGAAGGAAGGACACGTCTCTTTTGATAATAATCTCAAGGGTCACATTATAGGAAATGGTAATATAGGTTCCCTTCCTTATCTTTGTATTAAGAATATGTGTCTTGTTACTAATCTTAAACACAATCTTCTTAGTATCAGTCATCTTACCGATAATGGTTATGATATCAAGTTTGTTAAGCTCAAATGCTTCATTACCGATAGTTCAAATGGATCTATTGTTTGTGAAGGCATTAGAGAAAACAATATCTATGTTTTATATCTTGTCGAAGACACTAACGATGACAGGTGCTTAGTTGCTAAGAACGATGAGAGTTGGCTTTGGCACATGAGGCTCAGACACGCCAACATGGATACTATCTCTCGTCTTGCTACCAAGAAGCTCGTAAGTGGACTCCTAAGTATCCCGTTCAAAAAGGATATGGTGTGTGAAGAATGCGAGAAGAGTAAGTTGACAAAGTCATCCTTTAAATCAATCAACTCTGTGAGTACCTCTAGACTTCTTCAACTTATTCATATGGATCTTTTTGGTCCTAGTAGAGTTGCTAGCCTTGGAGGCAAGCTTTATGCTTTTGTTTTGGTTGATGATTTTTCGAGATTTACTTGGGTTATTTTTTTTGCTTGCAAAAGTGATACATTTCGTGAGTTTGTTGCTTTTTGTAAACGTGTTCAAAATGAAAAAAGTTTTTCTATTAACAAGATTAGAAGTGATCATGGAGGAGAATTTGATAATGTCGATTTCAAAAGTTTTTGTGAAAAGAATGGTTTTGGACATGATTTTGCTTGTCCACGAACTTCTCAACAAAATGATGTTGTGGAGAGAAAGAATAGAACCCTTGGCGATATGGCCCGGGTTATGTTAAACCAATATAAGCTCCCCCAATATTTTTGGGCGGAAGCCGTTAACACGGCATGTCATGTTATAAATAGGGTCTTGATTAGACCTATTTCTAAGAAGACTCCTTATGAGCTTTGGTTTGACAAAATTCCCTCTATTGAATATTTTAAATTTTTTGGTTGTAATTGTTTATTTTGAATACCAAGGATAACCTAGGCAAGTTTGAAGAAAAAGCCTATGAAGGAATATTCCTTGGATACTCTACTCATAGTAAAGGTTTTCGTGTTTTTAATAAAAGAAGTCTTGTTGTCGAAGAGTCAATCAATGTCTCTTTTAATGAACTTAACTCTTCTATATTCTCTTCTTCCGATGATATTGATGACATCTCGTTTGGGTTAGAGAACTCCTCTATTGGAGATCGTCCTTCTTCGTCTAATAATGAAGTTGTGACTCCAACATGTAACACCCAGTTTCTAAAATGAGGGTAATTTTGAAATTTTGTATTTTAATTTATTTAATTATGATATTTAAATGATAATATGATTTTTGGTGATTTTTAATCATTTTTAAAACTATTTTAAATCATGACTTATGATTTTGATGTTTGACTAGTGTAACCTTAGAGCCTAGTCATGTGATTAGGATGTTTGACTAGTACATTCTAGCCTAGAGGATATTTTGGCTATTTTAGGATTTATTTGAATTTATTATGAAATATGGGAATTTGTGTGATTTTTAATATTAATTAAATATGGCTATGAGTTAAGTTAGTCATGACTAGTTTAGACTTGTAGACTAACCTAGAACTAACCCTAGTTGGTGACCCTAGTCTAACTCTAGTCAACCTACTTTTAGTCATTAGAGATTGGTCTTAAGGTGGGAAGGATTACTTAAGTAAAACTAGTTCATGACTTATGGCATAAGTCAAAGACTTATGATTTATCAATTTTGAGACTTGTGATTAAGCCATAGGCCCATGACTTAGGCCCAAAACCAAATTAAACCTACCCATGGCAGCCAACCTAGGGATTCCCACCCCTATTTAATGCCTCTTTCATTTAGGGTTAGCCTCTATTGGAAATAGATCTCAAGTTTTAGAAGAGGTAAATCCCCAATCTTAGAAATTCCTAATTAATTCATTTTAGCTCCTTTTTAGTCCTAGTCTTTTGCAATAGGATCTAATTTATGTTTATATACTGATTTTGGAGGAGCACATCAGTTTGTGTGCAATTTGGAGATTTAGAGTTGCCATTTGGAATCCCCTCTTTGAAGCTTTTCTTGAGTTTTGATACTCAATAGGTAAATGATCTAAACTCATAGTTTTTCCTGATTTCTTTGCATATAAAGTTAGGTTTTAGGGTTTCCTAGCTGTCCCCAAAGTTTGGGCACAATTTGTGTCCATTTCGTGTCCGTATCGAACACGTATCATGATAGGCATATTAGGTGTTTGTAGAAATGCCACAAAGGATATATGTTGTTTTTGAAAACTATTTGAAAGGAAATATTGTTTTATATGTGGTTATTGATTTCGTGTCCTACTGAGCACATTTCTGGACATATTTCGTGTCCAAATCGAACATGCACCGCCGCACGACACAGCGCACTGGCACTGTGCGCTCCCCTGCTGTTCGGGGTCGACACAGGACACGACACGGGATCTCGTGAGCTAATTTTTTGTGGACACGTGGGGACATTGTCTGCCATCACCCACACAAAATTTCACGAGCTTTCGTGCACTGTGCGCGAAGAAATCGCGCTCGCACGGGTCACGCACTGCACTGCACGAACACGTTTTTCCTTACTGGCACATACGTCGTGTCGAATTTGGACACGTTGTGGACACCTCGTGTTGACACGAGTGTGTAGCCCAACACGTGGCATACTCGTGGACATGACCATGAGGCCCCACGTGGCTCGTGTTGTGTCCACGAGCCACTCGACTCACTGCACGACGCTGCGTGTAGCAGTGTACATCAATCGAGTTTTCTTGACTGATACGTGCTACGCACGTGGACACGACGACACGTGGGCTCGTGTCAGGGTCCTAGGTGTATAGTCTGACCCTAGACAAACCTACACACGTGTGCACGAGACTCTAGGACACTTGTGTCGTGTCCTACATACGTTTGAACACGTGCACGAGGCTGCCTGTGCAGTGTTTTCATAGTCTGTGTAGATCAGTGTTTTGGACACTTCGTGTCCACTCTTGTGGACACGAACATACCCCCTAGACACATGTACACCTGGGAGACACGCCTATATGCCTGAATTGTTAAATCCATTGGGTTAATTTAGGTTTTTCAAAACTTGGTTTTATATATCAGACTTTTCAGTTTTTGTTATATGTTAACTGATATTTTGATTGGGACACGATTTGTGTCCAATTCTTTGACACGGGGATACTCTATAGTACCCTCACATGTGTGACACATAGTACCAACCCTTTGTTTGGTATTTAGGTGTGATTTTGAATTCGAAATCTTGATTTCCCCTTTTGAACACTGTCATCATTGATACACAGTATTTATCCTATTAATTCCATAGTTCTTCCCAATTTTAACCGTTAAATTGATGTTTAAATTGATATGTTTAATCCCTACATGTGTATTAGTCTACTACAAGACTGTTTACAGATTTAGATTTGGTCTTTGTATTTCGAATAGAATTCGAACGTTTGGAATGAGCTGTTAACTGTTTAAAACCAAATAACTGTCAATGTTTTTTTCTCAGAAATCCTGAGAACATATAGGCACTGCCATTTTTTTTTGGTTTGATTTTTCTGTGAACCAAATGATTTCCACCTTATTTATTCACGTATTGATGAGCCTGAGAACCTTACATTGTAACCTGAGAACTGTTTTAATCTGAGAATGAATTGATAATATAGGTAATGTGAGTTTTCTTTGTATATTGAAAAGAACTGAGTATAGGTTTCCATTAGGCATGATACTTGTGGTTTTATGATGCTTTTAGGGTCGAAATCTTGATTTCTCCCATGTGACTGATAGGTAGGGCTGAGTATATAATTTTCTGAATTTGATTCCAACTTCTTCCCTGTTTTGTGATGATTGAATGGTGAATGGACTTATCTACATGTTTGGTAGAGGTTAACTGTTTTACTATGATATCTTGATTTCCCTAATTAGATTCCAGTCATGTTGGCGTACACACACTCTCACACACACAAATAGGATTTTTCTCACACATTGGCACACACACATATCCTAAAACAGTTTACTCTTACACACACACATGAAAATGTTTTTCCTAACACACATGTTCCTCATTTACCTGTCACACTTTGCTAACCCCTTACTCCCTGTCACACCACACATGCCTATTCACCTATATGACACATGCCTACACTCTATGGCATTCATGTCCACACACACATAATTTTATATGTCTCCCTCTCACTCTATAAGCATATACAAATATTAACTATATTCTTGAAAATAATGATATGGTATATATATTTCTATATAGGATTGGTATAGGTAGGCTTTCCTTTAGGCTTGCCTATATACACTAGTGATGTATATATATAGATATGATAACTACATAGTTTGTTGAATGTAAAGTCCTTGATTATATATATGATATTGATATATGGTATAGGCTTGGCTTGGTGTTGACCCAGTCTAGACTTGGTTGAGTCTAGATTGGACTAGATAGACTAGTTTAGACTTGATGAGCCTAGATTAACTTGTTTAGACCTAGTTTGGCTAGTTTAACCTCGTTTGACCTAGTTTGACTTATTTAGACTAGAACTGACCTAGTTTGACTGTTAGGGTTGACTAGAGTTGACCAAAGGTTGACTTTAGCCTAGATTGACCCCAAACTTCATGTAGATGCATTGTAGCAGTCTATTTCCTTATTTTAGACTTGTTGTGACTTGTACTGTTTTATAGGAGACAGACACCACTCCTCGGACAGTATATTCTCTTCGGACGTTCAGGATACCAGGCGAGTACATTCTCTGATCATTTTATATTCTGCTTAGAATTATTTTCTTGCTTTAAATTACTTTACTTGATACTGTCACGTTGGTCACACGGATTGGTACTATATGGATCTTTTCATGAGATGTTATTCCCCTCGAGAGCATCGGATACTACATGTTTTGTACGTTTCACGAATCATCACGTATCACTATGCTTCCTCTGATTCACGAATCGCTTGTGACATATTTACTCTCATATTCACAGAGCCATCATGAATCACCTTCACGTATCATTCATTTTATGAGCTATGTGAAGTTTCACGAACCTTAACATAACTTGAACAGATCTTTGTGTATCGATTGGAGATGGGGGAGTGGAAATAGACATGTGAATATTATCCCAGTAGCTGTAGTCATGAATCACTCTCTTAGCTGTAGTCATGAATCTCCTATGCCATTCACATGTTTATATTTTACTCTGACTCACTAGTCACTATTAGCTCTCTATGTATAGTAGATATTTCTATTACAGTTCTCTCCCTGTTTACATACTGTTTTTCTTCAGTTCATGTATCTTACTTTACTGCATGATTATATTTTCTAACCTGCTATGATCTGTTGAGATATACTGTACTCGCTCCTGTCCTGACTGGACCTATTGAAAATATTACAGAGGATGAGGATGAGGCCCTATGTACCACCTATTATGGAGCAGGATTAGACGACACCTGCAACCTGGTTCCTCTGGAGGATCCAGCTGCAGTACAGGATGCTACTCCCAGAGTCTAGGCTAGATAGCTAGGCTTTAGTTTTCTTTCAGCTTTGTTATTTGATTTTCAGTTGTTCTTCTGAGATGTTGTTATATTTAGAGACTTGTATTGAGCTGGATGTTTCTTGAATTGTTATCTTAGACACTTAGATTTTCTCCCTCTTATTTGTATTACATTGTGCTTTTGATTTCTCTATCTACCTTTACTATCCTGTATCTGCCATAGATGTGATTGAGACTGTTCTGTTATGTCACCTCCATTCGGAGCGTATATACTGTACAGGTACCTTTTATATTGTTAGATGATTGACCTAGGACATTGTTCTACCGCCGACACTGTGGCGTAGGCAGGGCGTTGTTACGTTCTCGTACCCTCACAGTGGGTGCGGGTCGTGACACGTTTTTAGTGGTGGCCCATGTAGGTCGAGTTTATGTAGTGGTATTCGAACTAGAGTATCACTACACCCTGCAGTAGGATTAAGATATTTTTGAAGGTACTCAATCACAAATAGGAAAAACTCTTATTCAGATTCCGTATATCTACATTTTGCCGCTTATTGTCTTCCTTGAATTTAAACTGTCCTCCTTTGGTATTTTGACTCATTCTCAGCAATTGTTTCCTTTTTGATCCGTGTCTCCAGGATGGTTGAGACGCGATCGCATCGCCAGGGCCAGGGGGACGTCGATGAGAGGTCTGCCACCTCTCTTGCTCAGCAGCCAGCCCCTGGTACCGCAGCCCCAGTCATGCCAGCTGGGGTAGGCATTTCAGCAGCTTTTGGAGGAGCCCCACCAGCAGTAAGGCATGAGCCGAGTCCTGTGATTCCGGATGTACTTCTTCAGCAGCAGCAGCCACCTGCAGGGACAATTGATGCCGTTCAGCTGTTAGCCTTCTTCCGGCAGTACATGGAGGGTCAGCAGACCCAGCAGCAGGGGCAGACAGCAGAGCTCACACGAGGCATTGAGCTGGCAATGACTGCGGTAGAGAGAGTCATAGCTCAGCCAGCGGCAGCCCCGCAGCCGTACCAGCCACGGGAGAAGGGCATCCAAGATTTCCAGAAGATGCACCCGAGAGACTTTCGAGGGACAGAGGGGATCTTGTATGCCGATGAGTGGATCGAGCATATGAAGGAGATTTTCAGGTTGGCTGAGATCCCGACGAGGCTCCAGATTGAGGCAGCGGCCAGCATGATGCAGGATCTGGCCCGTACATGGTACCAAACCGACCCGAGGGTCAGTACAGCAGGACAGACTTGGGCAGCATTCAAGAAGCTGTTCAAGGAGAAGTTTTTTCCAGACGCAGCGTTGGGAGACCTCGAGACCCAGTTCGAGGCCCTTGTCCAGGGGAACCAGTCCGTGGAGGAGTACGCAGGAGAGTTCTGCCTCCTGAGCAGATTTATGGCGGACTTATCAGAGACGACGAAGGCCCGGAGGTTCCGGAAGGGCTTGGAAAAGGAGGTCAAGTCCTACACCAAGAATGCCCGCAGTACTACATTTGAGGAGATCCTGGTGGACGCTTTAGCTGCAGAGGATGATCTTGAGCTTAGGCTCAAGAGGGGGTGAGACTCCCAGGGAGGCAGCAGTAGCGGAGGACCGGCCAAGAGGCCGCACGTTCAGCATCAGTTTCAGCAGCAGTTCCAGGGTCATGGCCATCAGCAGGGACAGCAGCAGCCCAGACAGCATCAGGCACCCAGACAGCAGGCAGTCAGTTGCCCCTACTACAAGAAGTCGGGGCATGGATGGGGTGAGTGCAGGAGGAGGCTGGGCAGGTGCCTACTATGTGGAGCAGCCGACCACCATCTGAGGGAGTGTTTCCAGTACATAGCCACAGTACCAGGAGGAGGAGCCAAGGCTCCGATAGGTCAGCAGCGGGGACCGTTACAGACGCAGCAGCAGAGATTTGTGCAGTATCAGCATCAGGCTGGAGGAGGCCAGCAGGGGCGAGCTTATGCCATGACAGTCGAGGATGCTCAGACGGTGGGAGAGGTGCTAGCAGGTTCTGTTCTTTTCGATTCCATTCCCACCTCGTCTTATTATATCTATCTTGAAATTCAATTCCATCTGTTCTTATCTGCTTCCTTATCTGTTGGTAAGTTTTGATCTGGCATTTCTTTTCGATTTAGTTTTCTTCTGAGATGAATCATATGGGCTAGGTCACCCAGTTATGGAATCTAGAATCTTCGGCAGTCATGTTTAGCTGGCATAGTGAGGACATATAGTCATATTTAGGACGTATTTCTCGGGTGTGGGAATTTAAGGTTTTCGCTGCCACGCATGCAGCAATGTAAAAATTTTAAATACCATAATTCTAGAGGTATGTGCCTTAGTCGAGGACTCTGTGATTATCGTAGCCTTGCTCACTAGCACGACGAAGATTCTGAGTGTCGTGATTTTGGAGAAACGCATATAATTATCTGACGGTATGTTGAGACTCTGATTGTGGGGTGTTTAACCTAGGAGACTACTACCATTTTAATTTCGAGGACGAAATTTTTCTAAGGTGGGTAGGCTTGTAACACCCAATTTCTAAAATGAGGGTAATTTTGAAATTTTGTATTTTAATTTATTTAATTATGATATTTAAATGATAATATAATTTTTGGTGATTTTTAATCATTTTTAAAACTATTTTAAATCATGACTTATGATTTTGGTGTTTGACTAGTGTAACCTTAGAGCCTAGTCATGTGATTAGGATGTTTGACTAGTACATTCTAGCCTAGAGGGTATTTTGGCCATTTTAGGATTTATTTGAATTTATTATGAAATATGGGAATTTGTGTGATTTTTAATATTAATTAAATATGGCTATGAGTTAAGTTAGTCATGACTAGTTGAGACTTGTAGACTAACCTAGAACTAACCCTAGTTGGTGACCCTAGTGTAACTCTAGTCAACCTACTTTTAGTCATTAGAGATTGGTCTTAAGGTAGGAAGGATTACTTAAGTAAAACTAGTTCATGACTTATGGCATAAGTCAAAGACTTATGATTTATCAATTTTGAGACTTGTGATTAAGCCATAGGCCTATGACTTAGGCCCAAAACCAAATTAAACCCACCCATGGCAGCCAACCTAGGGATTCCCACCCCTATTTAATGCCTCTTTCATTTAGGGTTAGCCTCTATTGGAAATAGATCTCAAGTTTTAGAAGAGGTAAATCCCCAACCTTAGAAATTCCTAATTAATTCATTTTAGCTCCTTTTTAGTCCTAGTCTTTTGTAATAGGATCTAATTTTGTTTATATACTGATTTTGGAGGAGCACATCAGTTTGTATGCAATTTGGAGATTTGGAGTTACCATTTGGAATCCCCTCTTTGAAGCTTTTCTTGAGTTTTGATACTCAATAGGTAAATGATCTAAACTCATAGTTTTTCCTGATTTCTTTGCATATAAGGTTAGGTTTTAGGGTTTTCTAGCTGTCCCCAAAGTTTGGGCACAATTTGTGTCCATTTCGTGTCCGTATCGGACACGTATCATGATAGGCATATTAGGTGTTTGTAGAAATGCCACAAAGG
Organism: Iris pallida; assembly: GCA_029216955.1. Classification (NCBI taxonomy): domain Eukaryota; kingdom Viridiplantae; phylum Streptophyta; class Magnoliopsida; order Asparagales; family Iridaceae; genus Iris; species Iris pallida. The sequence continues at coordinate 9,045,377 of JANAVB010038419.1, forward strand.
ATATTTATATGTTGTTTTTGAAAACTATTTGAATGGAAATATTGTTTTATGTGTGGTTATTGATTTTGTGTCCAACTGAGTACATTTCTGGACACGTTTCGTGTCCAAATCGGACATGCACCGCCGCACGACACAGCACACTGGCACCGTGCGCTCTCCTGCTGTTCGGGGTCGACACAGGACACGACACGGGCTCTCGTGAGCTAATTTTTTGTGGACACGTGGGGACATTGTCTGCCATCACCCACACAAAATTTCACGAGCTTTCGTGCACTGTGCGCGAAGAAATTGCGCTCGCACGGGTCACGCACTACACTGCACGAACACGTTTTTCCTCACTAGCACACGCGTCGTGTCGACTCTGGACACGTTGTGGACACCTCGTGTTGACACGAGTGTGTAGCCCAACACGTGGGCTACACGTGGACATGACCACGAGGCCCCACGTGGCTCGTGTCGTGTCCACGAGCCACTCGACTCACTGCACGACGCTGCGTGTAGCAGTGTACATCAATCGAGTTTTCTCGACTGATACGCGCTTCGCACGTGGACACGGCGACACGTGGGCTCGTGTCAGGGTCCTAGGTGTATAGCCTGACCCCAGACGAACCTACACACGTGTGCACGAGACTCTAGGACACTTGTGTCGTGTCCTACATACGTTTGAACACGTACATGAGGCTACCTGTGCAGTGTTTTCACAGTCTGTGTAGATCAGTATTTTGGACACTTTGTGTCCACTCTTATGGACACGAACACACCCCCTAGACACATGTACACCTGGGAGACACGCCTATATGCCTGAATTGTTAAATCCATTGGGTTAATTTAGGTTTTTCAAAAATTGGTTTTATGTATCAGACTTTTCAGTTTTTGTTATATGTGAACTGATATTTTGATTGGGACACGATTTGTGACCAATTCTTTGACACGGGGACACTCTATAGTACCCTTACATGTGTGACACATAGTACCAACCCTTTGTTTGGTATTTAGGTGTGATTTTGAATTCGAAATCTTGATTTCCCCTTTTGAACACTGTCATCACTGATACACAGTGTTTATCCTGTTAATTCCATAGTTCTTCCCAATTTTAACCGTTAAATTGATGTTTAAATTGATATGTTTAATCCCTACATGTGTATTAGTCTACTACAAGACTGTTTACAGATTTAGATTTGGTCTTTGTATTTCGAATGGAATTCGAACGTTTGGAATGAGCTGTTAACTGTTTAAAACCAAATAACTGTCAATGTTTTTTTCTCAGAAATCCTGAGAACATATAGGCACTGCCATTTTTTTTTGGTTTGATTTTTCTGTGAACCAAATGATTTCCACCTTATTTATTCACGCATTGTTGAGCCTGAGAACCTTACATTGTAACCTGAGAACTGTTTTAATCTGAGAATGAATTGATAATATAGGTAATGTGAGTTTTCTTTGTATATTGAAAAAAAACTGAGTATAGGTTTCCATTAGGCATGATACTTGTGGTTTTATGATGCTTTTAGGGTCGAAATCTTGATTTCTCCCATGTGACTGATAGGTAGGGCTGAGTATATAATTTTCTGAATTAGATTCCAACTTCTTCCCTGTTTTGTGATGATTGAATGGTGAATGGACTTATCTACATGTTTGATAGAGGTTAACTGTTTTACAATGCTATCTTGATTTCCCTAATTAGATTCCAGTCATGTTGGCTTACACACAATCCTGTCACATGTTTCAGTCCACCTGGGAACATTGAATGCTAACCTACATATTCACATACCCTATGCCACACTGTTGTTTCCCTGTTATACACAGGTACCCTCACACTCAACACACACACTCTCACACACACAAATAGGATTTTTCTCACACATTGGCTCACACACATATCCTAAAACAGTTTACTCTTACACACACACATGAAAATGTTTTTCCTAACACACAGGTTCCTCATTTACCTGTCACACTTTGCTAACCCCTTACTCCCTGTCACACCACACATGCCTATTCACCTATGTGACATATGCCTACACTCTATGGCATTCATGTCCACACACACATAATTTTATATGTCTCCCTCTCACTCTATAAGCATATACAAATATTAACTATATTCTTGAAAATAATGATATGGTATATATATTTCTATATAGGATTGGTATAGGTAGGCTTTCCTTTAGGCTTGCCTATATACACTAGTGATGTATATATATATAGATATGATAACTACATAGTTTGTTGAATGTAAAGTCCTTGATTATATATATGATATTGATATATGGTATAGGCTTGGCTTGGTGTTGACCCAGTCTAGACTTGGTTGAGTCTAGATTGGACTAGATAGACTAGTTTAGACTTGATGAGCCTAGATTAACTTGTTTAGACCTAGTTTGGCTAGTTTAACCTCGTTTGACCTAGTTTGACTTATTTAGACTAGAACTGACCTAGTTTGACTGTTAGGGTTGACTAGAGTTGACCAAAGGTTGACTTTAGCCTAGATTGACTCCAAACTTCATGTAGATGCATTGTAGCAGTCTATTTCCTTATTTTAGACTTGTTGTGACTTGTACTGTTCTATAGGAGACAGACACCACTCATCGGACAGTATATTCTCTTCGGACGTTCAGGATACCAGGCGAGTACATTCTCTGATCATTTTATATCCTGCTTAGAATTATTTTCCTGCTTTAAATTACTTTACTTGATACTGTCACGTTGGTCACACGGATTGGTACTATATAGATCTTTTCATGAGATGTTATCCCCCTCGGGAGCATCAGATACTGCATATTTTGTGCGTTTCACGAATTATCACGTATCTCTATGCTTCCTCGGATTCACGAATCGCTTGTGACACATGTACTCTCATGTTCACAGAGCCATCATGAATCATCTTCACGTATCACTCATTTTATGAGCCATGTGAAGTTTTACGAACATTAACATAACTTGAACAGATCTTTGTGTATCGATTGGGGATGGGGGAGTGGAAATAGACATGTGAATATTATCCCAGTAGCTGTAGTCATGAATCACTCTCTTAGCTGTAGTCATGAATCTCCTATGCCATTCACATGTTTATATTTTACTCTGACTCACTAGTCACTATTAGCTCTCTATGTATAGTAGATATTTCTATTACAGTTCTCTCTCTCTGTTTACATACTGTTTTTCTTCAGTTCATGTATCTTACTTTACTACATGATTATATTTTCTAACCTGCTATGATCTGTTGAGATGTACTGTACTCGCTCCTGTCCTGACTGGACCTGTTGAAAATATTACAGAGGATGAGGAGGAGGCCCTATGTACCAACCTATTACGGAGCAGGATTAGACGACACCTGCGAGCTGGTTCCTCTGGAGGATCCAGCTGCAGTACAGGATGCTACTCCCAGAGTCTAGGCTAGATAGCTAGGCTTTAGTTTTCTTTCAGCTTTGTTATTTGATTTTCAGTTGTTCTTCTGAGATGTTGTTATATTTAGAGACTTGTATTGAGCTGGATGTTTCTTGAGTTGTTATCTTAGACACTTAGATTTTCTCCCTCTTATTTGTATTACATTGTGCTTTTGATTTCTCTATCTACCTTTACTATCATGTATCTGCCATAGATGTGATTGAGACTGTTCTGTTATGTCACCTCCATTCGGAGAGTATATACTGTACAGGTACCTTTTATATTGTTAGATGATTGACCTAGGACAGCGTTCTACCGTCGACACTGCGGCATAGGCTGGGCGTTGTTACGTTCTCGTACCCTCACAGTGGGTGCGGGTCGTGACACAACAAAAGAGTCTCCTCCTCTCGAGCCTCCTCAAAAGGATCTCCTAAAAGAATGGAGATTTATCACCAATCATCCTAAGAAACTTATCATTGGAGATCCTTCCTCCAGTGTTAGCACTAGATCTTCAACTCGTGATCTTTGTGCAAACGTGGATTTTATATCTCAAATAGAGCCTAAAAATGTTAATGATGCTTTTCTTGATGAATTTTGGATGATAGAGATGCAAGAAGAGCTAAATCAATTTGAGCGAAACAAGGTTTGGGAACTTGTCCCAAAACCTAGCAATCACCCCATTATCGGGACTAAATGGGTGTTTCGAAATAAACTTAATGAAGATGGGTTAGTGACTCGAAACAAAGCCCGATTGGTTGCTCAAGGCTATAACCAAGAGGAAGGCATTGACTACGACGAAAGCCCGATTGGTTGTTCGTGTTGAATCCATTCATATGCTATGTGCTTTTGCTTGTTTTAATGATTTTAAACTCTTTCAAATGGATGTTAAGAGTGCTTTTCTGAATGGTATTATTAAAGAGGAAGTTTATGTAAAACAACCTCCTGGCTTTGAACATTTTCAATTTCCTAATCACGTGTTCAAACTCCACAAAGCCCTTTGTGGCCTCAAACAAGCTCCCCGTGCTTGGTATGAGCGCCTTAGCTCCTTTCTTGTTTCACACAATTTTTCTAAGGGCAACGTTGACACAACACTTTTTATCAAATCCCATAATGGCACTCTTTTATTGGTTCAAATTTATGTCGATGACATTATTTTTGGTTCTACTAACAATACACTTTGTGTAGAATTTGCTAAAGTTATGCAGGAAGAATTTGAAATGAGTATGATGGGTGAGCTATCATTCTTTTTGGAATTACAAATCAAATAAGGACCCAAAGGAACCTTCATCAATCAGGCAAAATACACAAAGGATCTCCTCAAGCATTTCGAACTTGACTCATCCAAATCAATGAGGACTCCTATGGCAACAACGACAAAGCTTGACAATAATGAAGATGGCACATCGGTTGACATCCGTAAGTAACGAGGTATGATTGGTAGTTTACTTTATCCAACTGCTAGCCGTCCTGATATCATGTTTAGTGTATGTCTTTGTGCACGTTATCAAGCAAATCCAAAAGAATCGCACTTATGTGCCGTAAAGCATATTTTTCGATATCTCAAAGGTACCGTGAACATGGGCCTTTGGTATCCGAAATTTTCATCCTTTGAGCTTCACGACTTCTCAGATGCAGATTTTTTCGGATACAAGATTGACCGAAAAAGCACTAGCGGTACATGTCAATTCCTTGAAAAATCCTTGGTATCGTGGTTTAGTAAGAAACAAAATTATGTTGCTCTTTCAACCACTGAGGTCGAATATATTGCGGCCGGTTGCTGTTGTGCACAAATCTTTTGATGTCACAAACACTTATAGATTATGGCATTTCTCATACTTGTATCCCTATTAAATGTGATAACACTAGCTCGATCAATCTCAAGAAAAACACGATTTGTCACTCACGCACGAAACACATTGAAATTAGACACCATTTTCTTCGTGACCATCAACAAAGGGGGGATATTCGTCTTGAATTTATTGACACTACTTATCAGTTAGCCGATATTTTCACCAAACTGCTCCCGAAAGATCGCTTCGTTTTTCTTTGCCGAGAATTAGGCATTTTAAATTTTGACTCTTAGTTGTTCTCGGCCGGCACACCGACGGTATACTGCGGTATACCGACGGCATGCCATTTTTGGCTCCGAATTAGGTTCTGTGCCAATCTTCGGTATACTGTCGACATACAACGGCATACCGGCGGTATACCGGTGTGCGGCGGACAGCTTTTTCAATTCGGAATCCGGGCCCACCTTTCCTTCCTTCCTTCTTTATTCCTTCCTCCCCTCATTAATTCCCTTCCCATCCATCACTTCCACATTTATTATTCTCTCCTCTTCCCCATATCCTAACTTTCTATCACATTAACTTCCCCTCTCTTCATCTTCCCTATTACTCCTTTTTTCTCTCTATTATCCTCATTTTCAACCCACAAACCTCTCCACTTCTCTCTATAACCGTTTCCCCCTTCCCCTTCCCAATATCTCTTTAAAAACCCTCTTTTTTTCTTCATTCTTTATCCTTCTCTCTTCCACACCTCAAACCCTAACTTCCTCCTCTAACTTTCTTCCTTTCCTCCATGGCCAATCCCAAGTGTCCCCGCTCCTCCTCCACCTTCTTCAATCCCTTCATTCTGGTGGCTCTCCCACATGGATATGATCAGCGGGTCTTCACCTCCTCCTTGGTGGCCGAGACTTGGTTTCAACACTTCGTACACCATAACGTCTTCAAAGGCCGCGCAATCAACTGGAATCTCTTCCCCGACTATGTCTCTCTTTTCGACGAGGACGGACTATCATGCCTTCTTCGGCGTCAGGTGCCCGTCTACCCCGCCATCGTACGTCTCTTCTACTACAACATGGTCCCGGACGACGAGCACGGTGCCATACAGACGATGGTCAACGATCGTCATTTCCGTCTCACGGCTCGGGACATATCCAACATCCTCGGCGTCCCGGACAAAGGCGACGCTCTGCCGGCCTTGGCTGCTCTTAACTCTTCGGCGGACACCCCCTTCGACGAGTTCTGCCACATCATTTGCAAGGGCCCCAACCCTCCTGCTATCCCGACCCTTTCCGTACAGCTGAAGCCGTTCTATTACGAGCTCCATCGGATCGTGTGCCACACACTCTATCCCAACGGCAGCAACTATGATGTCATTACCGGCGACGCCCTGGTGTGCATGTACTACCTCTATGTGAAGAAGTCTTGGTCCTTCTCCAACATGCCTTCAAAGGCGTCATGCCAGCGGGGAAGCAGAATCTTTATTACGGCTCCTTCATCACTCTCATTCTGTAAGCCAAGCAAGTCGACCTCTCCCTTTGCTCCTCGGACGGCGTCCCATCCTTCCTCGCTGTTTCTCGCTCTATCGGTGGTGCCTCCACATCCCGCGCCTCTTCCTCCCAAGAGCCGCCGGCTTCTGCTCCTGCTGCACCTGCCGCTACTCCACCTGTCTCTGGCCGCTACATGCCGCTGACTCAGCAGCACTTCGACATGCGTATGGCTCAGGTGGAGGAGCAGATGCGCACCTACACTCATAGCCTTGGCACTCTGATTCAGTCCCGCTTCCATGACCAGGCCTATTTCATTCAACGCACTCTTCAGGTCCGGGACGCTTTTCTGAATCTGAATCTTCAGGATACAATGTACCAGGCCTCCCGTTTTTTCCGATCCCAATGCCTACGGTTTTATGTACCCGGACGGCATTGATCCTTTTGGCGCTTTTCACCGGGCTCAGGATGGTGGGGATGATCCGGATGACGAGTAGGGGTTACTTCCTTTTGATGGTCGTGTCGAATAATAGATTGTCTTAGGGTCTGTTTGGTTAGGCTTTATAACTCAGTTTTCTGAGTTATAAAGCAACGGAGGGAGAAATGGTGTTCGGATGATAGCACACAATGTTACATTTGAAAAATAATTTCTGAAAGCATATGTTATAACTTTGCTTTCTAAAAGCAAAGAAAAGCTCTTTTCGGAAAGTAGTTTTTTCCAAAAAGTGGGCCCCACACCCCTTCGTACCCCCAAGTCCCCTTCTTTCTCTCTCATCTTTCTTTTCTCAGCCTCTTCTTTCCTTCCTCAGCAGCTCCATACACACGCACACTCCCACCATCTTCCTCGTCTCCCTAGCCGTAAGCTCCTCCGTTGCGACCGCCACGATATCGTGGGCCTCGCCACTGCGGCGGAGGAGCTCGTGGGCCTCGTCGCTGCGGATCCTCACGCTGTGCCTCCTCCCGTCGCAACTGCCACGAGATCGTAGTCCTCCGCCGTTATGACGGAGGAGCTCGTGGGCTTCGCCGTTGTGCCTCCTTCCGCTGCTCCTCCTCCAGCTCACCTACGCGCGACGGCGGCTCAGACGGGGGCTGGCCTATGCGCGTCACGCGCTGCGGATTCGACATGTACGAGGTGGATGTGGCGGTGATGGACGCGATGGAGGTGGCGGAGGAGCTCGACCCCACGAGCTCCTCGAGTGCGGTGGTAGCGGAGGAGCTCGACCTCGGGTGTGGTGGCTGCTCGTCGCGCTCCTAGGGTTAGGTCAAGCTCCTTCTCCTCCGGTTGCGGCGGCTGCTCCTCGCGTTCGGCTCCGGAGGTGGCGACAGAGGAGCTCGTGGCTGCTCGTCGCGCTCCTAGGGTTAGGTCAAGCTCCTCCTCCTCCGGTTGCGGCGGCTGCTCTTCGCGTTCGGCTCCGGAGGTGGCGGCGGAGGAGCTCGACCCCTCACCGTACCTCGATTTCGAAATTTGGACACAATGAAAAAAAATATGGACACGGTTAGCCAGGACACAAAATAATATGGACACAAAAAAATAACTTTTTAAAAATATTTTAGCAAACAGGATTTGTATTTTTTGTTTCAAAAAAACTATTTTCTAAATGGAACTAACCAAACGTAATTTCAGAATCTCTATACTCAGAAAACTGTTTTATAACTTACTCTCAGAAAACTATTTTCAGAAAAAAAATTCAGAAAACATATCCATACGGACCCTTAGTTTCTTATGTTTGTTTTTACTATGTCTTTTTTGGTCCTTCGGGGACCTATGGTTGGTTGGTTCTAGTAGTTTCTAGTCCTACGGGGACTTGATATTTGTCTTCTTATGTTGCTAAACTCTCGTAGAGGAGAGTCTTTTTACTTTGTCTTATGTAGTATGGGTGTCCTGCATGTATCACTATTTAAACTTTTATCTAAATACATGCTTTTATCTATGATACTGTGCTCCACATTTATGACTACTTTTTTATTATCATCATTTTTTTCCCATCTTTGACTAAGTGACAAAGGGGGAGAAAACGTATTGAGGGAGAGTTGTCTACCTACGGGGGAGTTACTCCCTGAATATGCTATCTCTCTATTTTGTCAATTACCAAAATGGGGTAGATTGTTGGCATATTTTATTTTGATATATTAACAGCATCTTCGTAGTTTAGTTTTGTATGTCTTCAGATTCATATCTTCACAGAAGCTCTACTACATAAAGACTATCCTTTCAAGTGCTACCATCCATTACATTGAAGACTGAAGCAGATACCGGTGCTCCTTGCATAGACGGCATCCTATACTGTTTAAAGTTTTCGAGTCTGTACACGGTCTAGGTATATCTGTAAACACTTAAGGTTGGATGACAAACTAAAAGCATAAGTCAAAAATTAATATCTTACAGAGCGGCATACCGACGGTATGCTCCGGCATACCGGCGGTATACCGTTTTCGTTGTCCACAAAGTTTCTGTGATAATTTGTCGGCATACCGACGGTATGCTCCGGCATACCGGCGGTATACCGTTTTGTGGACCACAAAACGTTCTGTGACAAAACGTCGGCATACCGACGGTATGCTCCGGCATACCGGCGGCATATTGTTTTGTTTGCCTGAAAACGTTTTGTGATAAAACGTCGGTATACCGACGGTATGTCGCGGCATACCGACGGTATACCGGGTTACAAATATTTGATTTTTGAATTACTCTGACTAGCATTAATGGCCGCATTTAATGCTCTCAACGGATATTAATATGACCGTTACTATTTGACCGGTATACCGACGGTATGCCACTGCATACCGACGGTATGCCGGTCTGGCTGTATCCAGAGTATTAATTGCCACCAACTCTTAGTTTCTCTATAAATGAAAGCCTTCTCTCTCTTGAGGCCTTCACCAACTCTTGTCATAAATTTTCCAAACAACCAAGAGCTCCACCATTAATACTCTACCAAGCTTTTAAATTATCATCCTCTCCCAAAGTGCTAGAGTATTTAAGAGTTGTAATTTTCGATCTTCACGTGTTAGAAGATCAACAAGTTCTCTTCTCATTTGTTTGAAGTTGGCGAGCCTTCGAAAGAAAACTCGTATGTTGAAGTTGGCGAGTCTTCGGATCCAAACTCGTGTTGAAGTTGGCGAGTTCTTCGGATCCAAACTCGTGTGTACTATTTGAGTAAATAGTAGATTTAAGCCGGAGAGAGTTTCGGGACTGGATTGCCTCAAGCGAGGATACCAGGATACATCTTTTGTTTGATCTTCTTACTCTTTATTTTTATTTGTCATATATTGCTTCTTGTGCTCTACTTATTTTTTATTTTCCTATTCACCCCCTCTAGGGTTCTACAAAAGAGAGAGAGGAGAGAGAATGAAATTTGGGAAGAATGAAAAGTTTCTTCCGTCATTTCAATTTAAGTCTGGGTCCTTTATTTAGCGACGTACTAGCATCGGATTTTATCCGTCGCTAATCCGTCGCTCTATTTGATACTGGCCGACGGATTATCCGTCGCTACGTAGTCGTAGAATTGTCCTGCCACTTCTCCCAATAATTTCCGTCAAATAATCGACTGCATAGCGACGGCTGTGTATCCGTCGCTATATCTCCGATGACCTAGCGACGGATGAGCGACCTTTTCTCTCCCTTAAAATGAAATAAAAAATGTATCGGGATGTCATCGGTACTCCGTCGGCTATTTGCCGTAAATCCGTCGCTAACGTCGACGGAAATTTTTTGTCGCTAACAATCCGTCGCTAATTGAGTGTATTTTGGTAGTGATTTCGTTTAATCTCACATTTTTTTTAAAAAGAACCGTATCAAAGTTAGCTTTCCAAATATATATTTTAATAAGCCAAAATCGTTCTGAAACTTTTTGTAAAATTATTTGAGTGTCAGTTGTCCGAAAGACAGACGCATTTCGGTGTTTTCATAATTCCGGGAGCTTCCGGACACAAAAATATGATCCGTTTGAAGTATCGGAAAGCTAACACGAAGGGCTACGACATACTTTAATCCTGAAATTTAGCAAAGGCCCAATTGGTATAGTATTGATTTTAAGTAGAAGAGTGACTATACGACATAGGCATTTTGTGTAACCTATGAGCCTATGTAGTATGGATATTAAATGAATGTAGAGTACGTAATGCATAATATGTTAGATGAATAAAATGATATATATATATTATATGTATTCCCTTTACATTAATGTATATATATGGTTGAATGCAAGCATGTAGGAATACAATCATTGTAATGTATGTAAGCAATGCATAAATGCATGAATGAAAGAATGATATACAATGTATGCATGAAAGTATATAATGAATGCTAGATATGAATGCAAGGTATACATGTAATAATAGATATGAATGCATAATGTATACATAATGTAATATAGTATATAATGATAGCATGTATGGTAATATAGAATATATGATGCAAGCATGTATATGTCCACTGTTTTTCCTTTTTCTTATATTTTTTTCCGTTCCCTTTCCATTTCAGTTCCCCCTTTTTCCCTCTTTTATTTTTACATGTTGTATACAACAATGTATATAATGTATAGATGCATGTAAGTATGTAATATGCATGAATGACATGTATGTAATAAAAATAAGTATACGTATATAACTTAATGATATGTGAATGGATATAATGCCTGAACTGAAGTATGCATGCATATGGGATATGAATGAATGATATATATAGGTGTTAAGGTAATGTAATGTATGTATTCGCATATATTTTGAGTTAAATATATGAGTTTGTATACATATATTATATGTATGCATGTATGCAGGAATGAATATAACATATTGTAGAGTATGCATATATGAATATAATGTATGCAAGTATATAATGTATTCAAATATGTATGTACGCATCTAAGTTTGTATATAGTGATAACGTGAATGGATGAATGTATAAATGCTTGAATGAATGTCATATATGAATGAATGAATCAAAGGTACAAGTAAAATATAATGCATTGTAATAAATGTTAACATATATAATGTATAAAAGTATGTATGTAAATATACAAGAATGTATATATCTATGTAACTATATATATATGCATGATGTAACATATGCCTATATATATAAATATGTATGTAATATGGATATGCATGTATGTATGAAGGTATGTATTTATATATAGTATCTATTTTATATTATGCATTGTTGTGGTTCACATTGCCTTGTGATTGTGTGAGTGCTAGCCAAGGCTTGGTTAGGCCTAGTGAGACTTGTTAGACTTGTTTGGGCTAGGACTTGACCTAGTTGACCTAGTTTGACTAGTGTAGTTGACTAGAGTTGACCAAGGGTTGACTTTAGCCTAGATTGACCCAAACATCATGTAGAATATATTGTAGCAGTCTATTTTACTATTTTAGACATGTAGTGACTTGTACTGTTCTATAGGAGCCAGACACCACTCTTCAGACAGTATATTCTCTTCAGACATACAGATATCAGGCCAGTATATTCTCTGATCATTTTATATCTTGTTTAGGATTATATTTCCTGCTTTAGATTACTTTACTTGATGCTGACATATTGTTATCACGGATTGGTACTATATGGATCTTTTCATGCGATGTTATCCCCTTAGTGGATACATCGGGTATTTCGTGTTCGTGTACTTTATCGTGAGCATCGTGTACTCCTTGTATTCGTGACATTCGTGTATAAATCGTGTGAAATCGTGTACTCTCATGTGCTCACATGATCTTCGTGTATATTTCTCATCGTGTGCAATAACATAACTTGACTGGATCCTTGTGTATTGATTGGGGGCGGAGGAGTAGAAGTGGTTATGTACTCAATCTTGTAGCTTACTCATGTATAACCTCTGTAGTTTACTCGTGTACAATATTGTGCCATTTACATAACCATCTTGTACTCTGAATCACTAGCACTGATTAGTTCTCTTATATATTGTAGTTATTTACTTACAGTCTCTCTTTTACATTATGTTGTTCTTTCAGTTTCATGTATCTTACTCTCTAGCATGTTTATATTTCCTAACCTGTTATGATTTGTTGAGATGTATTGTGCTCGCTCCTGTCCTGACTGGACCTGTTAAAAATATTACAGAGGATGAGGACGAGACGCTCTGTACCACATATTATGGGACTACCCTAGAGGATTGTTTTGACCTGGATCTTCAGCAGGATCCATTTACAGTGGATGATACACCCTTAGTTTAGAGTAGTGATTATCAGTTGTATTTATTTTATGGATTACTGTATTTGAGATTTGGAATGTTTCTGGATTTTGTGTTATCTTAGACACTTAGAACTCTCTATCTATCTGTATTTGTGGATTCGTTTCATATCTATCTATCTTATCATTTTCTGCCTTAGTTGTGATTGAGACTATATTCTGTTATGTCACCTCCATTCGGAGTGTATATACTGTACAGGTACCTTATATTGTTAGATGTTGTGCCCTAGGATAGTGTTCTATTGCCGACACTACGGCGTAGGCTGGACGTACCCACTTCTCGTACCTCTACTCTAAGGTACAGGTTGTGACACATTTTTAGTGGTGGCCCATGCAGGTCGAGCTAGATTCGCATTTGTGCGAAGTCGTAGTAGTACGACGATTAGTTGTACTGCTGCGCACCTGCGAATAGAGTTAAGGAATAGGCGTTAGAATGAGAGGATACTCAATCACTGTTAGGATTTATTGAGAGATTCCTGGGACGACCCTTGAGAATCTTATTTTAACACCCTTACTTCCTGTTATTGAATTTGATTTTGATGGATTATTGATGAATTTTGAATCTTGATGTAAGTTGTTGAATTTGAGTTTGTATTTACATATATATATACATCTTTTTTGGAATTAAGGTATAACCTGATAACATACTTGATAAGTACAGTGAGAAAGGTAAAAGTCTACTTTATTTATGGAGTTAGAACTTATTGCAGTCATACTGGCAAGCATGACAAGGACGTAGAGCCTGATTTTAGATATACTATCCTAGTTATGGAATTTAGATTCTCTTACAGCCATACCGGTTGGCGTAGTAAGAATTCTAGATAACATGATTATAGGGTTTATACCTTAGTTATGGACTCTATCGTTTATTGCAGCTATGCTTACTGGCGTGACAAAATTCTGACAACATGATTTCAGGAAGACGTGTATGGTATCATATTATATTTTAAGTTGGTTCATTTCTTTTAAAACAGATGAGCAAGAACAGATTTTATCATTATTTCCTTCTTGCCATTATTTCTTGTATTACCATTTTTTCTTATCTTAAATAAAACTGTCCTGATTACATCAATTACCTGTCTCGTATCTAATTCTGTCAGCTATACTTTGAAATCCTTGAATCTCTATATTTTTCACCTTCGAAAAGTCAAGGAAGTAATGTAAATCATCTAACTCGGAAAAGACTTGATTTGTTATCTTGTAATAATCTTGCTATGGATGTGATGGACCTTGATATAGGTTGGGATAGAGATGCGACTGAAATTAAGGATGAAATCAAGAGATTTATATTATCAATTTAGGAACAATAATACTTAGAGAAATCTTTTCGGTATGAATAATTCATAGATGTATTTCATAACTGATGAGGATATTCAAGGTCAACTTAGTTTCGAGAACTTGGATAAATTTTGGTTATTAATTCTTGAGACGTTACACTTTAAGGTGTTTGCAAAAAACAAAAATATAATTCGTTTTATTCCAAACTTGTAAAAGAGTACAAAGTACAATAAATTCTGGGGAAGTACAACTTTAGAAATCTGATCAGAAGACGATCACTTTATCCGTCGGACTATGTGAACTTGAAGACTGTAGCCTCTGGAGAATGCAGCAGCAATTTTGCAAGAGTTCTTGATCTCTCTCTCTCTCTCTCTCTCTCTGATGCTTCAACAATGATTGGAAACTCTATTTATAGTGTTCAGGAAATAACTGTTTTAGCAGTTATTCTGATGTGCGCGAGGCTGGATTGTGCCATATTGGATTACGTCAACCTCCTGTTGTGCCAACTTTCATTCAGTTGTCAATCCTGTACTAACTGTATTTAAACACGTGGCATCATATGATTGAGATGCGCGTGGTCGTGTACAGGATAGTAGACACGTCTTGAGAGATTAGTAGCATGTGTACCACGTCATCCTGCTTTAGAATGTAAGTTGTCTCAACTTTATCAGGTTGCGCGAGCTTCAGTCAACAAGTCAAACTGTGCTTGATTTGAGCGGCGCCTACAAACGTGGCAGCTTCTGATCAAAAGTCGTTCAGGTTGCGCCTAGGTGCAACAAAGGATTTTGTTTAGATTGCGCTTGGGCGCAACTCACGAAGTGTACAAGACAGCTGTCCACCAACTTTTCCTTGAGCGGCACAATTCACGGGATTCGAAGAGATTTTTCTCGTTCTCTGTTGTATCAGTCGTCAGTATGGTCAGGTAATGATGACTATTAAGTGTCAGATGCCACGTAGGCATTAGCGCAAAAAGATTAGGCACAGTCTGATATCAAACGCAATCGGATTGGTGGTGCAGACTGCTTCATATCACTGGCACAACTTGATTTTTGGGACGCAACTCGATCACTGATCAGTATATTGAAGGTGCAACTTAATTTTTAGGATCTACAAGACCTCCTTCAAAGTTTTCAAAACTTAAAGATATTGTAAAGTTTTGGAATACTTTGAATTTATAAAAGTTTGACTAAGTCAGGTTGCGCCGGTCTCATGCTCAGTCATCATGATTAAACCTTTCTTGAAAATATTCAATCTTCTCTTCGCCTTCCAGAGTTTTGTTGATTTTTTTGCTTTCCATGAGGAATACGAAGAGTCAATTTGTTGATATATATATAGTTGATCTCCGTACTTTGGTCTTCACTTTTGTGCTTCAATGGCCCCCAAGAAGAAAGAGATGGAGACTAATACCGACACCACAACCAAGTCTCCTGGAGCGAGACAAGATATTGCGCCTACAACCTTTTTGTTGGAGGCTGAACCAGCTTTAAGGGCAATAAACTTTCTGAACTGTTTCGGTTTAACTCCGTCAGTCTTCAATCGCTCGAGTGGCGGATCATCCTCTGAGGAGCACGCCAATTCAGAAGGATTTTTCAACCTGATGCGTCACTCGGAGATCTGCACCATACAAGAGTTGGACGCTGCCCTTCGTCAGACTGATGAAGGCAAGGACAAAAAATAATATTCTGGACAGAACCCCTTTTTTTAATGTCCTTGACTGTAGGGGTCTACCCATTTTTATGCAATAAAATCTAGAATTTCTGATTTTGTATGGCTGTGATTTCGAATGGTACTCATGGACATATTCTTTTAACTAATTCTTCATTTTACTGTTTCTTCTGAAGAACATGTGGCAATCGTTACACTGTTGTAGATGCCCATTTTTAATTCTTTCCCAAAATAGGATCCTAGAACGATGCACCGATCTCATTTTCGTCCTCTTTAAAAAGACATTAAAAAATGAACGAACCATTCATATTTTCTCAAAACTAATATCTTCCCACAAGGCTTCACTTGCGCTACTTCATTCTGACATTATTTGCTTGCATGCTGTGTCTTCAAAAATTGGTAAGTCTTGATGAAGAATCAATAGTATGAGTAATTTTCTTTCGCCCCACTTCTAGAGACAAATATTAATCTGCATGTTGTAGACACTTATTGATGTGTGCTAACTATTTCTGAGAATAGGCGCACACTGTGACCCAGTGTTTAGCTCTGATCAGAGGCGCATATTACTTGTTATACGCCTGTTCGATCAGTGTTCAGTGCTGATATGCGCTTATTCGTAGACGAATACTGATGTGCGCCAATTTGTAGGCACATTACTGATGTGCGCCAGTTTGTAAGCGCATTACTGATGTGCGCCTATTTTTAGGTGCATACTGATGTGCGCCAGTTTGTAGGCGCATACTGATGTGCGCCAGTTTGTAGGCGCAATACTGCTGATAGATTCTGCTAACTTTTCATGTTTCATTGATATTTGCAGGGACTTGGTTAGCGAGCTTTTTCAGAACTGGTATTGGTGATTTGGATGTTGCAAGGAACGTTCTTTTGACACCCACATCAGGCAGCTCATATAGTTCTGACACTCAAATCAGACAGCTCATATAGTTCTGACACTCAAATCAGACAGCTCAGGACTCTTCATGTTAAGAAGGGTCTTTCTCAGATGGTAGGAAGAGCCTGTATACATGAGAGTTGGGATGGTGAAGAGACAGAATTAGGAATCGTATCACAAGGATGATCTCGTTCCTAGTTCTCCTGGCGGGTTGTCTCCTTCCACCAGTTGTATTGACAGCAGCTCATCTTTGGGCTGCTGTACTCTGTGGTTCTCCTCTCACCTTTCTCAGAGAAAAGACCAGAGTTAATTCCATTGTCTGGCTCGTTGCTTCAGGCCGAGACGACAATGAATTGGCACCAACAAATAAGAAGATCCAAAGATGTAATAGACCTTCATTATCGATGAAAAGATCCAAAGATGTAATAGACCTTCATTAGAATGAAAATCAAAGATGTAATAGATTTTCATCAAGATGTGTCTATATTTTTAAAGAAGAAATAAAGAATGATTTTCTCTTCTTTACGATTTGATTTTGATGTGGTGATAAGAAACATAGAATCAAGGAAAAATGTGGATGACAAGTTGCTGATGTAATACAAAATTTCAAAAGTATGGAGAATGTGAACTTTCATGAGAAAAAGTGAATGGTCACTTCAATTTTTGAGATAAGGACACTGAAAATGAATGGACAGTCACGAACAGTTATAAATGAATGAACAGTTATAAATGAACGAACAATTGGGCTTCTTCCAAAAAGTCGCATCAGTTCTCGAGATTGACTATCTGATTGTTTTGTCTTATAAAATAGAACAAAACTTTCATAGATATCATCACTTGTTTTCTTTTCTGTACAAAATATCCTCCAAAGATTTGCTCATCCCGAAGCATAAAGAAAAGACTGAGACACCACCTGCTGAGTCCTCAGTACCTCCTCAAAAAAACAGGGGTGAAGGCTCAATTGTTCCTGCACCAGGAGAGGACTTGATTTCCAAGCTAGTAGAGCCTGGGAAGACTGTCGAAGAAGAGGCATTGAGGATGGCTGCCTGCAAGTTCTTTGTTAGTTCAGACAATGAGATGTTTGAACTATTGGTGAACTATGTATTTAATCATGAAGGGTCAGGGCCCCCTCCCCGTCCTTAATATTATGTAATTTCATTCTACTTTTGAAATAAAAAATAAACTTTTATTTACATCATGTCTCTGAAAATAAAGTACATTTTGTCTTTATACATAATATTTCTTGAAAATTTTGCCATTGATGGTCATTATAGCAACTCTGCCATCCATATCTGTCAATTGATAGGCTCCATTAGAAAAGACTTTATTTATCACATATGGTCCTTCCTATTTTGCCTCGAACTTGCCTTTGCTCATATGTGTCATAGTCATAGGACGTCTGAATGTAAGAACCAACTCGCCTTCTTGAAATATTCGCACTCTGACTTTGCGATTGAAAGCTTTTGAAATCTGCGCCTGATAAAGTTCAATGTGTTGTTGAGCCAGTAACCTTTTCTCATCGAGTGCCTCTAATTCCTGAAGCCGAAGACGATCGTTATTGTTTGTAGTAAGCTCATTAGCAATGGCGATTCTCAATGATAGAATTTGAATCTCCAAAGTTAGTACCGCTTCACATCCATACACCAGAGAAAAAGGTGTGAAACCTGTGGGGTTACGGACAGTAGTGCAATATGCCCATAGACATTCTCCAAGTTTATCACTCCAATTACGTTTGTTGATAGAGACAAACTTTTTAAAGAGTTTGATAATGGTCTTGTTGAATGCTTCAGCCAACCCGTTAGCCGCAGGATTATAGGCTGTTGAGGCAACATTATTGATTTTGTTGTCATCACAGAACCTATAAAACTTCTGGATAATGAATTGCGGCCCATTATCATGAATGATTCGGCAAGGGACACCAAATCTATATATCACATGATGTTTGATGAAGTTGATGGCACTACTAGTTTTTACTTCAGCCAAAGGTATAGCTTCTGCCCACTTGGAAAAATAATCGGTTATAGCTAAGATAAACCGATGTCCTTTAGATGAAGAAAGATTGATAGAGCCAATTATATCCATACCCCAAGCCTTAAAAGGCCACGAGGCTGCAGTTGGATGAAGAAATTCCGATGGTTGGTGAATGAAATCTGCATAAATTTGACATGCACAGCATTTTCTTGCATAATCAATAGCATCTGATACCATAGAAGGCCAGTAGTAGCCCATACGTCGGATACGATCCTGTAGTTTAGGACCAGGTTGATGTGCTCCACAAACACCATCATGAGCTTCATGTAATATCTGCTTTGCTTCATCACCAGCAAGACACCTCAGGAGTAATCCATCAAAAGTTCTTCGATAGAGAGTTTTAGTAGTATGATTATAATAGAATCGAAGTGATCGACGACGGATACTTGTAGCTTCCTTAGGATCTTCTGGCAATATGTCATGTACTGCAAAATCAATGAAAGGTACTCTCCAATCCTCGTTAAGGACATTGACTTCAGTTAGGTTGCTGAATTCAATGTTATGGTTGTTTTCAACAAAAAATAATTCTCTATTAGAGATAACCACCATTTGTTGTCTTTTGACTGGAACTGCCAATACTGCAGCTAGGTTAGCTAAAGCATCAGCTTTTGTATTGGATGCACGACGTACATATTCGATGAAGAATCCTTTGAATGAAGAGGCTATTCTGGTTGCTGCTTCATGGTATGGTACCAAATCTTGATGTCGGACTTCATATATGCCTCTAACCTAATTAACAATCAGCTTAAAGTCACCATATACTTCGAGATATTCAATATTCAATTATTTGGCTAATTGAAGTCCAATGAGCAAAGAATTATATTTTGTCACATTGTTAGAGCATGATTCGTCTAAAGAATAGGCCCTTTGAATAGTTAACCCATCAGGTGAAACAAGAACAATTCCTACTCCAACAACAAGAGTACCTCCAGGTCCAATTCTAGAACCTCCATCAAAGAACAACCTCCAAGTAGGAAATTTTTCTAAGATCGTATTTGATTCCAATGTTTCGTCCGGAATCTCATCATAGAGTTTAGATGTCTCAGGGACAGGATGAGCTGCTAAAAAGTCAACAAGTGCTTGGCCTTTCACAGACTTTTGAGGAACATAAACCATATCATATTGTGCTAGCAATATGGCCCATGTGTCAAGTCTAGAATTGAGTGTGCTTGGCTTCTTCATTAAGACTCGAAGAGGATTGACCCGCGATATGACATAAATAGTTTGGCCTATGATGTAATATCTTGTCTTCTGAACAGCAAACATTAAGGCTAAACATTCCTTCTCCACTGGACTATAACGATGTTCAGCTCCAATCATCGTTCGGCTGAGATAGTAGATGGCTTGTTTATGACCTTCCTTGTTCTTCTGAGCCAGCAAAGCTCCCAATGAATGATCCATTGCCCGAACATACATTAAAAAGGGTATTCCTGAGATCGATGGTACAAGAACCGGTGGACTCATTAAATACCACTTTATGTCATTAAATGCTCGTTGATATTATTCCGTCCAAATGAAAGATACACCATTCTTCATTAATTGAGTAAATGGTCTGCAAATCCAGATAAATTCGAAATGAACCACCTGATATACGCAAGCCAACCTTGAAATCCTTGTAGCTCTTTCAGATTGCGTGGAGGACGCATCTCTTGAATGGCTTTGATCTTCTCGGGATCAACGTGTATACCCTTAGAGGTAATGACGAAGCTGAGAAACTTACCACTAGAGACACCCAAGAAAGACTTGGTGGGGTTCATTTTGAGTTAATGCTGGCGCATTAGATTGAAGATAGTAATATCGTCAACATAGCATTCGACAGTCTTTCGTAAATGATCTCGAAAGATAGTGCTCGTAGCCCGCTGGTAAGTTGTACCTGCGTTCTTAAGACCAAACGGCATGACCATATAACAGTACACACCCCGAGGAGTACGAAACGAAGTATGTTTTTCATCTTCAGGATCCATCCGGATTTGATTATATCCAGAAAACCCATCCATAAAAGAAATTCGTTCGAATCCACATGTATTATCGATCATAACATCAGTAATTGGGAGAGGAAATTCGTCTTTAGGACAAGCATCATTGAGATCCTGAAAGTCTATGAAACTCGAACCTTTCCAGTTTTCTTCAGGACAGGGACGACATTGGCTACCCAGTCAGGATGTTGTTCTTCTCTGATAAAGCCACAAGCTATAAGCTTTTTGACTTCATCATCAATTGCATCCATCATTTCAGGCTTGAATCGCCGTTGTTGTTGTTTGACCGGTTTGACATTCGACAAGATGTTAAGCTTGTGAGTTGCAATTTAAGGATCTAATCCTGGCATATCTTCATAGCTCCAGGCGAAGACGTCAATGTATTCACGAATAAGGTGAATTAATTTTGTTTATCATCTTCTGGAAGATTCTTGCTGATGAAGATTGGTCGTGATACACCTTTCTCTCCAATATCAATTTGGACCAGTTGATCTTCAGTAGGTGGTTCTCGTTGTTCAAAACAAAGTTCCCACTGATTGTCCATCCTTTGTGCCCAAGGATCCATTTCAGTAGCTTCTTCAATGTCACTTTCATCATCTTCTGAGAATTCGGCGGACACCATGTTAGAAGATATTATGGCCTTATGAATATGACCGATGCTGGTATCAGAATCCCACGAGATAGAATCAGAAGAGTTTGAACGTTCTTCTTCATCAGATTCGGAAGGTTCTGGAGTTGGAAGAGGTAACATATAACCGAGTCCTCGTTTCGTTTTACTGTGGTATTGTTGTGATTTTTCTCTTGGAACAGCAATACGAAGAGGGGTTCGCCTTCCTTTACCATTTTTGAGACCTGTTTTGAAATCATAGCCCATTTTACGGATGATGGCTTTAGATTGTGGACTATAGCGTTATAATTGTAGCATTCCTGTATCATCTCTATTATCATTATAGAGCATAATTTTTGGTTCTTCTCTTTTGTTGAAGAATATAGGCTTTTCATCTTTTTTTCGAGACGGTACTAAGAAGTACGACTCTTGTATTGAATCCAGTGATACCATATTTCATCGAGATGATACAACTTCTATTGCAAGTGGTTTAAAGCTATCTAGCATATCCAAATAACACTGAGTATAGTAAAAGACATCAGTATACTGCAAAGGAGATGCTTTATTGATCTTTACACCATCATTTACAACAAGGATTTTAGCCTTAGCAGGCTTACTCAGATTGATGACAAGAGGGGGAGAAGAAGAACGAGAAGGAGGAGGGAGTTTCTTGCGACGAAGATCCATTACAAGTGGCTCAGAAGAGGTGAGCTCCCTTTGTTCCTGACTATCACCTTTAGGTCGCTTCTCATGGGAAGGTAGATAAATAGTCAGTGGTTGGAAAGACTGAGGACAGGAGGTACGCCCTTTAACTGGAATCACCAGAGTATCATTAGGTATACTCTTCTGTTCTTTATCTGTGTCCATTGATAGTACCACCTTCATGAATTCCTCTTTGTACATACGAGAATCGTTGCAATATGCTTCAACTCCTTTGAAAGGATTCAGATTTGCAACCTCTTTTTGGACTTCTTTATTACCATCCACATATTTAAAACATTGGTGGAGTGTAGAGGGTACAATATTGTGTTCATGGAGGAATGGCCTTCCCAACAAAGCATTGTATGAGCCATGATTGTCAATAACATAGAAAGTTACTTTTGTACGAAGTTTGCTAATTTGAAGTTTTAGGCGTATCTTTCCCAAAGGTTCACTTCTTCCTTGATTGAATCCTAAGATGGTAGTAATAGTTGTAGAAAGATTATGTACTGGGATTTTCAAAGCATCTAGTAAGGAATTTGGCATGATGCTAAGTGCAGACCCGGGATCAATCAGAATACGGTCGACTTTCATGGTATCCACATATCCCGTGAAATAGAGAGGACGATCATGAAGATTGTCTTCTAATAACATGTCATCTTGTGTAAAAGTGATATTGGGCATTAATTCAAATACACTATGACAATGTTCTCAGCTGACTGGCTCCTTTTTGGGCTTCTTGTGAAAAGTCAAACAAGCGTCAGCCTGCATCAAAGTTTCACTTAATGTCTCACGAGTTTCTTTTGAGAGACGTAAAAGTTCAAAGATTGACAATCTTGCTGGAGTATTGGCCAATTGAGCCAATATGTCAAAATTGTAAGGCTTTTCAAGTCCAAGAGATGATGACTTCTTCAATGCTTTATCAAAACGAACAGGTTGCTTTCCCTTATCTGCTGATGTTGGTTTAGGAAGAGATGGTTCGACCACTGGCACAGATGTAGACGGTGTATCTTCAGCAGAAGAAGATGATGGAGGAAGAACATCCAAGGATGGAGCAGGGTTTTCTTGATTTTCGGAATACTCCCGAAGATAGGGTTTCCCAGATGTAGTGCCCATTAGGATTTCTTCTTCTGTTAATGGTTCAAAGGATACCATATTACAGTTCTTTGATTTAGACTTGGAATGCTTCTTTTGTTTAGAAGAGGAAGGCGTTTCAAATTATGTCACCAGATCTGGATGAATCCACATGATCTCTCCTCTGTCAGTTGACATCGGAACAAGTCCTTCATTTTGAGGAGACGAGATATTCACAATTTCTAGAGTAGTCCTTGGAATAGGGACAGCTCCATCTTGTACAAGTTGTGGTGAAAAATCACCAAATTGGAGAGAAACCACATTTGCAGTCACTGTTTTCTCATCCTGTTGTAGAGTAATTGCTCCAGAGTTGACCAACTCCTGAATTTTGCCCTTGAGCACATAACATGCTCTGGTTGGATGCCCTATGAATCTGTGATAAACACAGTATTTAGGGTGATCAGTTTTACCAACTTCTTCTGGTCGCTTTGCCCCTGGAAGCTGAAGCTTATTGCTTTTGATCAAGCAATCGATGATGCTTAACGTATCATCTTCGTCGAAAGAATACTCTTCTTTTGGACGAGTTGACTTTTGCAGTGGTGCCGATGGAGTGGATGTCGTCTAAGTAACATTGACAGCCAAAAACTCTTTGCTTTTAAGATTGATGGCCAATGTTTCTTTATTCTTGCTGTTATTCTGGCGATTACTACCCCCAGGTTTAGAATGTTCGTCTTGGTTAGGGTGAGTCATATGGACTCCTAACTGTTTAAACTTTTCGGTACTCACTTCTGCCGCCTTTGCATTAACAATGAAAGAAGGCCAATCCTGGAATTGTGTAGATTCCGTCCACATACTGATAATAGGCAACAAGTTTGATTTACAAGTGTCTATTGTTACAACAGATGGAGTACCTAAAGGCATTTTGAGTGCCTCTCGGCAGAATCTTTCAATGAACCTCTCTGTAGATTTATTGTGCTACTGTTTAATTTTAATGAGGGCAGACATTGTCATATCGTTGACTCCTTCATAAAATTGTTCCAAGAACATTTGTTTGAAACCGGCAAAAGAAGTAATACAGCCATCAGGCAGGCTACGATACCAGTTATATGTTGTATCGGCTAAACAACGGACGAACACTCTGGTAAGGAGAGCATCATTTAGCTGTAATTGATCAGTCATCACTTCGAAATGATTGATATACTGACTTGGGGAAGTTCTACCATCAAACAGCATAATGGTTGGGAGTTTATACTTAGGAGGAAATGAAACTTCCTTTCACTCTGTAGGATATGGTTGCTTTATACCCAATCTTTGTAGACCATCCTTCTGCTTAAAAGCCTCAAACTGAGTGCGCAGAAGTTTCACAGCCTCATTAGCATCCCTAGATGTTTAGGAATTGGTAGGCTGGTTAGGAGTGTTGGGAGGAGGAACAGCGTGATAATTACCACCCCCAGCACCAGACTGACTTGGATCTGCTTGAGTTGGCACAGAAACAACCTGAGGGGCCGGTACCCCCAGACTAACAAGTATAGAAGATGCTATAAGCTCCGGATTTGTAACAGGGATTATAATCGGAGGCACTGTATGTTGAGCCACCATTATGGTGTGCATACTTGTAACCATTTCTGCCATGGTTTTCAATTTGTCTTCTAATGCAATAATTCGTTGCTCTTGGCTGGTTGATGTAGAGGCATCTTGATCTTTTGTAATGGTATATGCTGTCACTTCTTTTGCAGCTATTGATGTGATAGTTTGTTCAGAACTTTCACTATCTGCATCAAACTCTGAAAGAGAGTCCTCTCCTACATGGGTGATAGGAAGATCTTCTTGATTAAAGACACCTTGGATCAAATGTCGATTTTTTGATCTTGTGTATTGAAAGACACCTACACTGGATGCATGGATCCGGTCTAAGTATTGTTGACTAGGATTACGGGATGCATTACGTCTCGGACGTTTTCCTCCTCCAGTGCCTTGAGAAGTCATGTTAACAGAAGCATATAATAGTTCATCTTCGTCTTCTACTATATGTTTAGGAGTTGAAGCATAGTTCAGACGATCAAAGACAGATCGTCGAGCCGATTGGCAATAACAGTTGATGACAACTTCATGTAGGTAGCGGCGATTTGAAGCACGATTTGGAGGTGAGGAAAACATTCCCGTAGTCTCCCGCCTTTGTGTAAGACGTTGCCGGAGATCATTTACAACCACAGGACGAGAAGAAGTCAGAGGGACATATTCCTTAATGATGTTAGGAACATGTCTCCTGTTCTTCAGGTGTTTGGTTCCTTGAGTGTACAAGGATGTACTCAACTCATTAGCATAGGTAGAAGGGTCTTTCTTTTCAAACTTTGGCTTTTGGTGCAGATTGGCCTTTGGCATAGGGTTCTTGCATTTTGCCAAAGTTGATATTGGTTGACGCCTATTGAGATAAGCACGTAAATCTGAAAATTCTGCTCCCGGTGTCTCTGTTTGTGATACCTTCAATTTTCCTTGTTTGGATCTAGAAATTTGCAAGGTAGAAAGATCTTGACCAGACCCCATAGGAGTAGGCAAGATACCTCTGTGATCAATATTCTTTCTAGTATCAGAGGTTCGAGGACCTCTGTTTACAGGAATGGAATCTGATACATCTTTCTCTGAGTCATAGACCAGGGAAGTTTGAGGAAAGACCAAAGGGTGCTTTCCTTTATTTTGAACAGGGTTAGCTAAGAAGCATTTTCCTTTGTTCTGTTGTGTGATCATTTTAGGCATAGATTGTGCCAATTGAGAAAATGCCATAGGACTTTTTCCTTTGTTCTGTCTAGTGTTAGCACTAGGACATGAATTCTCTAAGTTCAGAACTTGAGAATTGGAAGAGGGTATGGCCAAAAGACTAGTTCCCTTAAGTTGCGCCGGAGTAGCAGATTGTTTGGGTTGCGCCATAGTCCTACGGACTAATGGTAGTAGCGCCTTGGCAGCAACTTTGGTAGACTGTGCATTGACAGCAGCTTGAACTGACTGCGTTTTGGCAGTAAAGAAAGTGGTAGACTGCGCATGGGCAGCAGAATGAGCAGATTGTGCGCTAGCAATAGAAACAGGCTGTACTGGAGCCACTGAGGCGGATTGCGCCTTGATCATTAAGCACTTAAGTTGCACCTGGGCAACAGCGACTGTGGGGGATTTAGGAGTCTATATAGTCTTATTCTTGGCAATAGCCACCATGCGCTTGTTGCTCTTGGTGTTGATCATATTCTCGTAGGCTGTCTGGTTGACTTGAACAACCAGAGTCTTCTGCGTCTTGTCGATCGACGCAATGTCACATTGAGTTGTCACTTTCTCGTCGGAGGAGAAAGTCGTCCCCAGCAGAGTCGCCATTTTGTTTGCAAAAAACGAAAATATAATTCGTTTTATTCCAAACTTGTAAAGAGTACAAAGTATAATAAAGTCTGGGGAAGTACAACTTTACGAATCGGATCAGAAGACGATCACTTTATCCCTTGGACTATGTGAACTTGAAGACTGTAGCCTCTGGAGAATGCAGCAGCAATTTTGTAAGAGTTCTTGATCTCTCTCTCTCTCTCTGATGATTCAACAATGATTAGAAACTCTATTTATAGAGTTCAGAAAATAACTATTTTAGCAGTTATTCTGATGTGCGCGTGGCTGGATTGTGCCATACTGGATTGCGCCAACCTCCTGTTGTGCCAACTTTTATTCAGTTGTCAATCGTGTACTAACTGTATTTAGACGCGTGGCATCGTATGATTGAGATGCGCGTGGTCGTGTACAGGATAATAGACACGTCTTGAGAGATTAGTGGCATGTGTGCCATATTATCCTACTTTAGAATGTAAGTTGTCTCAACTTTATCAGGCTGCGTGAGCTTCAGTCAACAAGTCAAACTGCGCTTGATTTGAGCGACGCCTACACACGTGGCACCTTCTGATCAAAATTTGTTCAGGTTGCGTCCAGGCGCAACTAAGGATTTTGTTTAGATTGCGCCTGGGCGCAACTCACGAAGTGTACAAGACAGCTGTCCACCAACTTTTCCTTGAGCGGCACAATTTACGGGATTCGAAGAGATTTTTCTCGTTCTCTGTTGTATCAGTCGTCATTATGGTCAGGTAATGATGACTATTAAGTGTCAAATACCACGTAGGCTTTGGCACAAAAAGATTAGGCGCAGTCTGATATCAAGCGTAATCTGATCGGTGGCGCAGTCTGCTTCATATCAGTGGCGCAACTTAATTTTTGGGGCGCAACTCGATCACTGATCAGTATATTGAAGGTACAACTTGATTTTTAGGCTCTACATAAGGCTATGATGTTAAATTTAAAAATTTAGTAATAGATAAAAGATTTTAACTATATGAAATGATGATACGAAATTGAATAAAATATTATAAGAAATGGCTAGAAACAGAAAGAACGCAAGGATTTTGAGTTATATAAAATATAGAGATTTTGTGAAAATTTTAAATTTCAGGAGAATAACGTTGAAGGAAATATGAAGGTTGAATTTATAATGAAGAATAAGTTTTGTAAAGCCTAGTGGGTTTAGATTTAAATAATACAAGGAGAGTAAATTGAATAAGTTCAAGGATTACATAAAACTTGATTTAGAGGCTTCGGATCCAATTTAGGACAAGGTGGACGAATTTAGATTTATGATGATTAAGTTGTCAGTTTTGATTCCTAGTAAGAAGGGTATGCTTCATAAATAATGTTTCAAAACTTAGAAATTTAGCCTATGGTGATCATGGCAGGGTCAAATCTTTATGATGGAAGGATATAATTTTGATGGTAGTCATATAAAGGTTGATTTTTATATTGGGACTTGTGCGATAAAAATATGATTGGCAAATGATAAACTTGATAGTATCAGAGAGAGATGATTAACTTGACTTTTCTATGAAATCTTTTCTCTTGTTTTCCCTTTAAAAGGAAAAATTTGACTTATTCTATATCTTTGAATCACCCTTTAAAAGTTTTCAATATCACTGAATCATAGCTCCCTTAATCACGACCAATCGACTTTGATCATCTTTTCTTATCGTATTAATATCTTGGGTCCTACTCAATTGAATTAAATTTATTTGTGACCTGAATCTCCATCCTTGTATGCTCGTGCTCAGACTTCGATGACCTTGTCCTCCATATTGCCCAAATCATGATTACCCAGAATTGATCAACTTAGATCGTATCGAGACTAAATTTTCTTAATATATATTGTGATTGGATTTCAATGCTATTGACTTCGTTCTTTAAACTTTTGATTTTGATTTTTCTTTGAATAGTACCCCTTTATAGATAATTACTAGTTATCTTTATTTATTTTTGATAATTACCAGTTTTTATATAGGATGGTAGACTGTCTTACAGCCTTGATGATTTGTTATTTCTGTAACTTTTCTAGTTTAGCACCCCAGATTGCTTGTATGTTTTGATACCCTATGACCGTTTTGGTTTAGCATGACTAGTATACCTAGATGAGACTTTCAACTGCCACCGTATGCCATGACCATGTATGCCATTCTTTTAAATTGTATAATTTAGGTAAGTTCTGAGACTTTGATTGTTGCGGACGAGACTCTAGAAGAAGTACGACCATCTTAATTTTGAGGGCAAAATTTTTTAAGGAGAGTAGACTTGTAACACCCACTTTTCGAAAATGAGGATAATTTTGAACTTTTGTAAAAGTTTATTATTTAATAATAGGATTTATGATTTATGGGAATTTTTAATTAATTTAATACTATTTAAAATTGGTGAATTATAATTTTGATGTGTTAGCTAGTGAATCCTATAACTGTTGAGCCTAGAGACTAACCATGACCATGGGGACCTAACCATGTGATTAGAATGACTATTTACAACTTTTTAGGCTAAAGGTATTTTGGTCATTTTATGACTTTTGAATTATTTAGGATTTTTATTAATTGGTAAATTTTAGATTATTTTAATAATATTTAAATTGATGTATTATAATTTTGGTCATTTTTCATATTTTAATATTTTAGAAAATTTTATATTTTAATATTGTTTTTATTGGATTTGTTTAGTCGGGTTTGAGTTTCATCTCGTTCCGACTTGTATTGTGATCCGGATAGCTTAAACTCTAGATGGGACCCAAAATTAAGTTAAGCATGGCCCACAAAACCCAACATTTAAGTTAGTTAGTTAGACTAATTTTTATCATGTTAGAATGGTTAAGTTAGAGACTCAAAACTAGATCCTTTTGACCCCAAACTTGAACCTAGTCTAGACTTAACCATATGAGACTAGAGAGGGGCAATTAGGATATTTCCCATTAGACCTAATAGACTCTTTATGGCAGCCACCTTTAGGGAAGAATGATTCATTTCATTCATTACAATCTTGCCTCTTTTATTTTTCTTTTGTTCTTCCCTAATTTTAGAGAGCCTTCCCTTTGATTTGATCTCCAAATCAAATCATTCCTTCACCAAATCTTCCCTCAATCATTTCCATTCTCCAAGGGAAGGGTGCTACCAAGGATTGGAAGAGAAGTGCACGGAGGAGTGTCCACTTTGAGGGATCTTCGTATCGGAGCCGTGTCCTAAAGGATTTTATTGGGATTCCACTCCCAATAGGTAAAACCCATCCTCTAAATCGATTTCCTTTGCATCTAAATTAGTTTTGAATCCGTAGGATCCATCCTCATGCATGTGTCCCCTTTAGATTCAAATTTGAGGCCATTTGGAGCTCTCTTGAGGATTTTAGATATGTGTCTTGTGTCCTACTTGATAGATTCCAAATTAGGACACCCCATGTGTATGTATGTATGACAATAGTTTAAATAGATATTTAAATTCAGTTTTAGAATGGTTAGAGAGTGGATTGATCTTAGTTATGATGGTTAGAATGAGTTTCATTTGGATACCTATGTTGGTATCCAAGTATCTTGGCCTATATGTATTTTTTTTTTGTCCAAAACAACTCAAATTCGTCATAATATTCATCCACATTTTTATTAATCAAAGCAACTTAGAAATGTCATAACTTTTAGGTTAGAACTCCGTTTAATATCTCGTTTTTTTTAAAAAAACCGTATCGAAGTTAGATTTCCAAATATATATTTTAACAAGCAAAAATCGTTCTGAAACTTTTTGTAAAATCATTTGAGTGTCAGCTGTTCGAAAGACAAATGCGTTTCGGTATTTTTGTGATTTCGGGAGCTTCCGGACACGAAAATGCGATCCGTTTGAAGTTTCGAAAAGCTAACACGAAGGGCTACGGCATACTTTAATCCTAGAATTTAGTGAAGGCCCAATTGGTATAGTATTGGTTTTAAGTAGAAGAGTGACTATACGACATAGGCATTTTGTGTAACCTATGAGCCTATGTAGTGTGGATATTAAATGAATGTAGAGTATGTAATGCATAACATGTTAGATGAATGAAATAATATATATGATATGTATCCTCTTTACATTAATGTATATATATGGTTGAATGCAAGGCATGTAGGAATGCAATCAATGTAACGTCATGTAAGCAATGCATAAATGCATTAATGAAAGAATGATATACAATGTATACATGAAAATATATAATAAATGCTAGATATGAATGCAAGGTATACATGTAATGATAGATATGAATGCATAATATATACATAATGTAATGCAATATATAATGATAGCATATATGGTAATGTATAATATATGATGCAAGCATGTATATGTCCACTGTTTTTTCTTTTTCTTACATTTTTTCTTCCATTCCCTTTCCATTTCAGTTTTTCTCCTTTTTTTCTCTTCTATTTTACATGTTGTATACAATGTATATAATGTATAGATACATGTAAGTATGCAATATGCATGAATGACATGTATGTAATAAAAATAAGTATATTTATGTAACTTAATGATAAGTGAATGGATATAATGCCTGAACTGAAGTATGCATGCATATGGGATATGAATGAATGATATATATAGGTGTTAAGGTAATGTAATGTATGTATTCACATATATTTTGAGTTAAATATATGAGTTTGTATGCATATATTATATGTATGCATGTATACAGGAATGAATGTAATATAATATAGAGTATACATATATGAATATAATGTATGCAAGTATATAATGTATTCAAATATGTATGTATGCATCTAAGTATGTATATAGTGATAACATGAATGAATGAATGTATAAATGCATGAATGAATGTCATATATGAATGAATGAATGAATCAAAGGTACAAGTAAAATATAATATATTATAATGAATGTTAACATATATAATGTATAAAAGTATGTATATAAATGTGCATGAATGTATATATCTAAATAACTATATAAATATGCATGATGTAACATATATATATATATATATATATATATATATATATATATATATATATATATATATATATATATATATATATAAAATATATATATATATATATATATATATACATATATAAAATATATATATATATAAATATGTATGTAATGTGGATATACATGTATGTATGAAGGTATGTATTTATATATAGTATCTATTTTATATTATACATTGTTGTGGTTCACATTGCCTTGTGATTGTGTGAGTGCTAGCCTAGGCTTGGTTAGGCCTAGTAAGACTTGTTAGACTTGTTTGGGATAGGACTTGAACTAGTTG
The DNA here is from genome assembly GCA_029216955.1 of Iris pallida. NCBI lineage: Eukaryota > Viridiplantae > Streptophyta > Magnoliopsida > Asparagales > Iridaceae > Iris > Iris pallida. The sequence continues at coordinate 9,077,090 of JANAVB010038419.1, forward strand.
ACCTAGTTTGACTAGTGTAGTTGACTAGAGTTGACCAAGGGTTGACTTTAGTCTAGATTGACCCAAACATCATGTAGAATGTATTGTAGCAGTCTATTTTACTATTTTGGACATGTAGTGACTTGTACTGATCTATAGGAGCCAGACACCACTCCTCAGACAGTATATTCTCTTCAGACATATAGATATCAGGCGAGTACATTCTCTAATCATTTCATATCTTGTTTAGGATTATATTTTCTGCTTTAGATTACTTTACTTGATGCTGACACATTGTTATCACGGATTGGTACTATATGGATCTTTTCATGCAATGTCATCCCCTTAGCGGATACATCGGGTAATTCGTGTTCGTGTACTTTATCGCATGAGCATTGTGTACTTCTTGTATTCGTGACATTCGTGTATAAATCGTGTGAAATCGTGTACTCTAATGTGCTGACATGATCTTCGTGTATATTCCTCATCGTGTGTAAAAACATAACTTGACTGGATCCTTGTGTATTGATTGGGGACGAGGGAGTAGAAGTGGTTATGTACTCAATCTTGTAGCTTACTCGTGACCTCTGTAGATTACTCGTGTACAACATCGTGCCGTTTACATAACCATCTTGTACTCTGAATCACTAGCACTGATTAGTTCTCTTATATATTGTAGCTATTTACTTATAGTCTCTCTTTTACATCATGTTGTTCTTTCAGTTTCATGTATCTTACTCTCTATCTTGTTTATATTTTCTAACCTGTTATGATTTGTTGAGATGCATTATGCTCGCTCCTGTCCTGACTGGACCTGTTAAAATATTAAAGAGGATGAGGACGAGACGCTCTGTACCACATATTATGGGACTACCCTAGAGGATTGTTGTGACCTGGATCTCCAGCAGGATCCATTAGCAGTGGATGACACACCCTTAGTTTAGAGTAGTGATTATCAGTTGTATTTATTCTATGTATTACTGTATTTGAGATTTGGAATATTTCTGGATTCTGTGTTATGTTAGACACTTAGAACTCTCTATCTATCTGTATTTGTGGATTCGTTTCATATCTATCTATCTTATCATTTTCTGCCTTAGTTGTGATTGAGACTGTATTCTGTTATGTCACCTCCATTCGGAGTATATATTGTACAGGTACCTTATATTGTTAGATGTTGTGACCTAGGATAGCGTTCTATCGCCGATACTGCGGCGTAGACTGGACGTACCCACTTCTCGTGCCCCTACTCTAGGGTGCGGGTCGTGACATGAATCATTGATGAGTTAAGTGGTACAATTAGATAGTAATTTTGAGATGATCGAGTATACTAAAATGATATTGAATTGAAGCTGAATGAGAAACTTATTGTGACTAAGTGAATTAGTTGAATGAGTTACGCTTTTAAGTTTCGAGGATGAAACTTTTTTTGCGTGGTATATTATGTAATGTTCCGCTTCGTGCGAGGTATTTGGATTGGCTTGTTAGATGCGATCATAATGTTGGACCTTGACTTGTGTTGGAAATCAAGAGAATTGAGACTGATGCAGTCTCTCTTAGCTGACTAGACGGAATGGATATTGGAACGTGGCTCGGTGATGGAGCTACTCCTAGTGGGAATATATGCGATCGGAACAAGAAGACCCTTTATGCAAGTGAGTAGAACTGTCCTTCATCCTCCTTACTTTTTCATGCTTAATAAAATAAAGTATTGAAATGCTATGAATTGTCCATAAATGATCCATGTCTTAGTTGTTGGATAATAAGAGATGCTTATGTTGCCTAATATTGAAATAAATTGATAACATTGTCCCTTATGTTTAATGTTGCTGAAACAAATGAAACACTTGAATAGTGAGATGTGGTATGATTGATACATAGGAAAAGAACTGGCTATGCTATTAACACAATGAACTGAATGAGACTCTTGAAGCATGTACACACTGTATAACTGTTGTAAAGAAATGAGATGTTGCCTGTTTTCGTATAAGCAATGAACTGAATAATAATTGTCCCAACGAAATGAATGAAAAGCTGATTGTCCCTTTGAAATGAATGAAATGTTGTTTGTTCCTCGTTGAAAGGAATGCTATGAGAAATGTTGCAATGATCAATGAATGAGGAATAATAAGGCTTGGGATCATGGAGATCACCAAGTGGAATGATGGTAATGATGGAATGATTAGTCATTGAACACGGCTCGAAATTAAGATGAGATGTTGAACTATTGGCTTTGCTTACTTTCAGTTGTTTTACCATGCACTTGTGTTTATCGAGTCGACACACATTCGCATGGTCATGGACGTACTTGTACAAGTCTGAGTAAGTTTTCTCGAACGGTACATGGGCGCTGGGACAGATTCGACCCGGGAGGAAACAATGGTCGTGCTATGGTGGCACGAGGTATTAAGGGACATTCGACTAGGCTTACAACCTACCCTGAAATGGTGCATCGTAATACCCGTTGGAAAGTCCTTTATGGTGCAGTTTCACCAACGACCATGTAGTCAGGATGCAAGCTAACGAATGTTTTGTGCAGATAGAGTAAGTATATCATATTATCCTGTATTTTTATGCAGGTACGAGGGAGTCGGCTATTGGTAAAAAATCACTTAAATGTGATACGGTTATTTATATGTTAAATTCAACTTGATTGCTAACATGTTAATATCAACGATGATAAGATGTTGCCTTTTAGAATATTGCCATAACCTGTTGAAAGATAACACCAAGTATGCTAAACGATGCCTTCCAGAAATTTTTTTCATAATATGCTCAACGTGTTAACTTAATGTTGCTTAGATGATGCCTTACACAAAGAAATGTTATATCATGCTATAACATGTTTACTTGCTTCAATGAATTCTGCTCAATAACTATTAACTGATGCTTGGCCCCAGTTAGAAAGATCATTCTAATAAATGCTTGCTAAAATTGACCATTTAGTGTCGATTTAGGCGAGTGGGTTGGATTCTGCTTGCCAGTACATAGATAATGTACTGACCTACGTCGTGGACACTCTTTTTAGGTGCTGGTGCTTGGAAAGTTCTGTACACGAAGATTGTCTTGATCGGTCCTGCGGCATCGAAGATTTATTGGGCATTCAGAAGCTATCCTTGCAAAAGATGATGTCTTCTGTTTATAAAGGACATAATGTATGAAACATTGTAATCAGTTATACCAGTGAGTTGTAAGCCAAGTCGGTATATCGAGTTATAATCCAATGTATCAAAGTATCAAAAGTAAGCTTTACGACATTTGTCAAGTTGGCTAGATATCAATGTAAAGTGAGATGTGTTGTAAGCATTGTATTTCCTTAGAAATCTTGTACTTTTCTTCAAGCATCAAATAAGATAATGCATTTCTATATATCTTTTGTGACTTTAAGTTATCTGCTTACCTTCGCTGCTATAAATCAGTAATGTATTCCTATTCGATAAAGAAATACATGTCCTCGTTGATTTTAATTGTCTGCTTCTGCCGCTACAATGTGTTCCTATTTGAAGATAATTAATTATGTAACGTCTTTGCCTTGTACAAGTGCAATACCAGACTTGTAAGGCATCATGTCCAAGCGAGGACAATCGATTCCAAGAGAATGCATGACCCTACGGAATCGGGACGTGATAACTTATGCTCCCGATGGTGTTGCGACTCTAAAGTTCAGCAGGAGCCAGGTGTTGAATGAGGAGATACAGAAAAAACTCGAGGCACATCATCTTCATCTCAGATTGAGGTGTTAGTTCTCGAGTGAAGAGGGAGCAAGGGAATACTCCCTAAGACAGAGACAGAAGTAGACAAAAGTGTAATGGTCGAATACATCGAAAGCTACTTGTAGCAAGAAGGACCACTTAATTAAGAGAAACTTTTTGGCCTATAAGAAGCAGAAGTAAAGTAAGAATATATATTACAATAACAACTTGGGCACATGGAGGTGATACAATTATCGTAGTTGACGATAAATCTCATCTTGATGGTAGTAGTTGGTTGGTTGGCTTTAACACATGTCTCATTGTAGGATATCGTTTTTCACTTATACAACAGGTGACTGTGGGATGTTAAAGACGATAACAGGAATGTGTCGAAGGTGATTGCCATTGGAGATAATGGGCGAAACTAGAAATTTAAATTATCCTGGACTAAGTCTTAAGGTACTACTATACAAACAAATAAACCAAATATATAGTTATAAAAATATTATTTATCGAACAAAATATAAGAATAATTCATACCCTCTAACCACTATATATGAGAAATTCGATTGGACATGGCGACATGGATTGAGGCCTAGTAAAAAAATAGCATGGACTACAGTCTGGACCAACGAGCCTATCCTCCGCCAATGATTGGAGACATTACGTCTTTTAAGGCCAATACAGGAACTACATTGGTTCTTAGGTGTCACGACCCGCTCCCGAATAATCGGACACGCGTCGGATGCGCCCAGCCTTCGTCGATGGACACGACGAAGTAAGCTGTACAATACTAAGGAAAATTCTAAGTCAAAATGTAATGTAAACATCCACAACATCTATATAACGTTTCCAGAAAATATCACCAATATCCATCAATCAAATTATACAATATTATCCGGAGACAAATCCGGTAAAATAAAATATACAATGATAAAATACAAATACAATATCCCGAAATAAAAACAATAAAATATATCCTGCAATCTCCATGATACCATCATGCTCCATATGGCCTCAAGCACCTACAACGTGTCCTGTCATGAAAGAGCAAAGTATAACCCCGACAAGAACAGTATATAATGTAATCTGTAATACAGAATACAAGGTGAAACTAGAATACGATAGCTAAAAATGAAACTATGGTACCAGAAGTGAAATACAAAACTGAAGATAATGGACACGACAATCAATATACAAAGACAATGAACACGGCAATCAATGAACAATACGATGAACACGATAATCAATGCAAGTGTGACTTTTTGAAATATTAACCTAATGTGTGACCGACTTAAGGACCACAATCCACAATCAATCAATTCTACAAGGTGCGGCTTAATCGTACGTGAGGTGTACGATGAGGCTATCTACAATACCTATGTTAGGTGTGGTCACACAAAAGTTAATATTTCTTCCAATTTTCGCAATAAACAATAACTCACAATGCAATGACGAACAAGGACGATGCAATCGTGTGTATCATGTGTCCGGTATGAGAACATGGCACATGAATGTAAGACAGAAAGACAAAGTAAAAGATCGAGTCGGTGTACTTGTCTCGCTTTGGAAGCACGGGAGTAGTACTGTATGGATGTAATGTCACCTATTTTTGGTACATGTTGGTTAGGACTTAAATAATGATCATTTGTTAACCAGATAACTAACTATCTCTAGTAATTATTACATGTAAGACCTAGTTAATAATATTTTGGAAAATATAATATAGCTTTAAAATAGTCACTTAGCTAGATGATTCTAATATATATACAAATCAATTATTATAAGCAGGAGCCAATTTACTAGTAGATAAAATTTACTTAAATAGTTGCTAATAATTTTATTTTAAAACAAGGTAAAATACCTATATTAACTGATTACTAATTCTAAAATACTAGCAACTACAATTTGGAAAGTCATTATTGCAATACCAATTAGAAATATTTAACACATAATTTTTTAGAAATATTTGACAGTTATTAAATACATTGCAAGAGAATATATATATATATATAAATATATATATATATATATATATATATATATATATATATATATAACTAGCTAAATAATATAACATTTTTTTAGAATAATATTACAATGTCAATAAGAAAATATAAACAATAATAATTAATAGGAACATTATTAAAACCCAGCCCGAGTACCCAAGCCCGACCAGTCAGTCCTACCCTTATATAGTTTCAGCCCAATTCTACACTTAAACCAACCCAGCCCATACATTCTGCCCAGCAGACTGGCCCAAAGTCCAGGCCATCCTATATTGTTTAGTCCAAAACCTTTCTTAAGCACAACCAACTTCCAACACAGCAATCAACTAAAATTTGGCGAAATAATTCTACAAGACTTAATAACTCATAAAGAGAGATTCAGCTGACTTCCTGATAAGCCCCACCTACTATAAAGTTTGAATTTAACGGCTAGCAACATCAAAATTTGAAAAGGAGGGATGAATACTCTTGATAAAACTATAGTTTCAACCAACTCAATTAGAACTAACCATACTTCAATTATTTAGCTCCCATACTGTACTGGCTCAACCCCAAATTTAGCAAGCCAACACTCGACTAGCAAAAGCTGCCGTGAGCAAATAACTGAACTCAACAACCATAGTTCTGACCTAGCCCAAATCTTAAACAAAACCTAATATTTTTTTTAAAAACAAAACCTAATATATATAACCATTACCGTGCTATTAATTCTGAATTTCCATTTCCTGCCCACCCATTAAACCCAATACTCAAACTCGGCCCAATTGGCAGCCCTAAATATCTAAACTCCCACCAACATTATCTTTCATCCCTCCCTTCTCCAACCGCAAGAGCCCATCCCCTTTACTTCAACACAAACCCTAACCCTAATAACTCTTCTCCCTCCTCTCATAATTTCTGAGAAGAAACCCTAGGTCTCTCTTCTCCCCTTCGTCGACTTCCCGGAGGACGAAGTCCCAACCACAATATATTTGCTTCTCGGCCACAACCAAAAACCCCAAGCTCCAAACACCAAAACCTAACCTGAGAGAACAAGAAGAAGGGGGTCGAGAGATCGATGAGGAAGCTCACTTAGGCGGCTCACTTAGGCGGTGGTCCAGCGACGGCTTCGAGTAGATCGGCTGTTTGGACGGTGAGATCCGGCTCCAGTCACTGCTGGCATGTCATGGCGGTAAATCTGGGCACAGTCGTCATTGGCGGTCCTTAGAGACTCGGCTGGTGTGAAACCCAGTTTTATTTTTCATAAATAATTAGAAATGTTTATAATTAAAAAAAATTAGTCTCAATTTAAAGAATTTGTTTATTAAAATTAGTTTACATTCAAAAGAAGTTAATTTAAAGAAATTATTTTAAAAAAGAATTTTTATATAAAAAATATATTTTAAAAGGTTTTATTTTAAATAAGGTTTTAAATTGAAATGAGTTTATTGTTATTGGGCTTTAAAACATTTTCTATAGATGGTGGGCCTTAATATGATGGGTTGGAAAACTTTTATATATTAATTCGGCTTTAATGGGCTTAAGCCCATATATTGATATTTAAAGAGTGGGTTTAAATGGGTTTCTACAGTGGAGCATACTCTTATGCACTTGTCAGCAAGTGTTCATTATTGGCATTTGCAAACTTTCTTTAACTCTTTCTCTCTTTCTTCATTACACATGAGTTGGTTTTCTTTCCTTTACTCAAAACCAACGTGGGGCTCTTCCCATTCCAACCCGTCGGCCGACCCCCTCCCGTAACCGCCACCGTCGCCATCAAGGCCGGCCGGCCATTCGACTCCGGTAACCCTCTTTCTTTACCTATTTAAAGCTTTCCTCCATGCTTCCATTTTCTCCACACCACTTTCCCCAACCTTTCCAAAACGTGCCCTAACCCAATTTCGGAGTTTCCGTCGATCTCGACGCCGGCGCCCTCCCCGCGTGGCCTCCCTGTCCGCTGGTGCTCCATGCTCGTGTGTGGATTTCGCAGCCGTACCCCGGCGAGGCGTCGTCCCGAGTCCGAGGCTACCCTTCGGATTCCGTCATCAAGCTTTTGGTAATTTCTTTGTAAACACAGTAGTTCGTCCCTCCCGTCGTGATGTCTATGATGATTTTTGGTTCCCGATTTTCCCTGGGAATTCGGTATTTGTAGACGTAACATTTTCCGATTTTTTGAAATGCTTTCTGTGATTTTTCTGTGAAGTTTCTGATTTTGGATTCTCGGGAATTCTGAGTTTTCTCGGGAAAACTATGATGGTTATTTTTATGCTCCGCGGAATCTCGGGATTTCCGAGATTTGTTTCGGAAAATTTTCGTAACCGTGGATTCCGTATAAACTCGGATTTTTGGTGTTGATGGGTTCTGTGATTTCATTCTCGAAATTTCCGAGAGTTTTTTCGGAAAATTTCTGGAACTTGTTTATTTCGGATTTTCGGGATGTTCTGGACTTATTTTGTTTTCTGTGGTTATGGATTCGGAATTTCCGAGAATCCTTCGAAAATAGCTTCTGGAATTATTTTTGGGTTATTTTTCTAATTCGGGTTTTCCGAATTATAATGCTTTGGTATTTCCGATTTAGTTTCGGGATTGCCGATTATACTTCGGGTTTTCAGATTATGTTTCGAAAATATGTTTATGGTGTATTTTTGTATAAAAAAATGGATTTTTCCCTGGTTTGGGATATATTTGTGTGTTGTTGGCAAATTTCCCAGTTTTGGATTATCCCGAATATAGAGGGAATGCTGCCCAAATTTTTTATAAAAATTTATAAATGAATTTTTGGGAATATTTATTAATTGGATTTTTGGGCGACGACCGTACCGGTCCGTGAGCCCTAACGAAATGCAAACGAAACCGGTTTTAACCGGACGTTGTGGTATTAGCTAAATTATGACGATTGGACCAAGTCTGAGACTCTTAAGATTTTAATTTATTTATTTTAGTAGTTTTATTTTCAGTATTTAAAAGTGCAGGACATTATTCAGGACTAACTAATATTTTCCTTCTTATTTTAATTCATGTAAAAGTTTGTAAGGGCATAAGCCCAGTCTCTCTTTTGATGGTTCTGTAATAGCATAGATATTTTCTTTATTTTCTGATTGGATGATTTGATCATTAGAGCGTGTAATGTATTAAATAAATATTATTTTATAGAAATTTAATAAGATTTTCTCACCTTAAATAATTAGTTTGTAATATTTAACAAATTCACATTTTCTCGAAATCTATTTTTATATATATTATAAAATCACAAGTTTTGCCAAATAAATCGATAAATACGATTTTTCCTAAAAGTAAACAAAAATTGATCTTTCCTTCGTAATTAATTATAACGCACATCGATAATTTGTGTTTTGTCTGTATTAAGGTAATAAAGATTAAAACTTGACTAGGGTTCAATTTTAGAGATTGTAACTAGCACACCTAGAATGGTTCAACTTTGGTGCTAAGTCAAGATTCTCAAATGTAGGACTTCGAGGAAGAGTTTGACCTTGTTCCCCGGTACCGACTTCCAATCCAGTCATTGATCCAAGGCAACTTTCATATCTATTCCATATCTGCATTCTATTTTGATAATTAAATGTTACATGTAGTATAGTTATACTGATTCACCGTGGATCCCTCTCGGACTCCATCGATTGACGGATTGCTGGATTGATTATTGACTCATTGACTTATTGACTCATTGATTGGGAATTGCTTGGGGAGTAGTATAACGGCTGTAACCAAAGCCCAATATTGATTGTTTATTGCATCGAGCTAACCCCTACCGCACAGGAGGGTTGTGCCGTACCCGTATACTATTCGTTTCGGCCGAAACGTTAGTATACATATTGCCTCACCAGCCGATCACAGGTCCCGTTATATACTCAAACACTAGCTTAGTATTGCTTCATACATGACTTTGACATTGACATGATCTTGCTTGCTGGTCTCTCTTTTTACTATTAAATACAAAAATATATATTGATTCTTAAACTGTCTTGCATCTTTCATTTATTATTAATTTAGAATTGTTAGATATAGATGAAATATGTACTTGCTCCCTCCTGACTGGAGACCCAACATTTTTAGGAAGCATTGATGATCCTGAGCTGTATCCTGTGGTGTTACCCGAGTCCCAATTGGAAGACGATGATCTCGAGGCTGATGAGCCGACTGCTTAAATATTACTTCTTCTTTTCTAGTTTAAGGAATGTTGTGTTGAAGACAGTTAATTCAGTTTTGATTATCAGTTGTATCTTTCTTGTATTGAACAAAATTTTTTATAAATATTCGAATTATTAAAGTTGTGACAAATTTAGATTCTGTTATTGAGATTACCTGCAAGTGGATACAGCTTACTGCCGCCGTCTCACAACGGTACAGGCTGGGCATGATCCGATTCGACCCAACAATTTGGGACCGGATCGTGACAGCTGGCTCGGTAGATACGAGCTACGAAGCGTTGGCTCGAAGCTTGATGGGGCGACACACTGCTCGAGACGGCGACTCGTCTCTCGAAGGGTCAGCTCAGGAATCGAGGCGGCGGCTCAAGCATCAAAGGGTCGATGGTCGAGTCGAGGCGCACGGCTCAAGAATCTCTCTGATCGAGGAGCACTGCTGTGGCACGTTGTGTCCGAGACGGTGGACACAGACGGCAAGGCGCGACTGGTGGAGGAAGCTCCGACGATGTGGCTCCGGCTGTGGTGGAGTAGATCTCTGGGAACTTCGGTTATGGAGATGAGGAGTCTTCAGCGAGGTCCACGGTGGCGCACGGCCAAGGTCGGCCAGAGAGGAGAGAGAAAGAGAGAGAACAGTGGGGAGAGATAGAGTGAACGTGACTGTGTTGTCAGAAATTGAGAACTGTGTCAGAATTTTAGGAAACTGTGCATTTTTATAATAAAATAATTGTGTTTGTGTTTGTGTAGAGAAGGAATGGCAAAGTTGTAAATAAGAGTAGTTCTGGGGGTTCTTAGTAAAATCAATAACAGATTTCAAATTTCAAACATTAACAGATTTTAAACTTCTGACAGAAATTAGTTATTCTCTAACAGATCTTTAAATTCAAATATTCTAACAGTTTGCAGATATTCAAATATTCAAATATCAGACTTTTTAAAAGAAATTCAAATAACAGTCTTTTTGAAAGAATTCAAATTTCAATTATTTCTTTTCACACTGATTTTCAAAAGAATTCAATATCATTTCTAAAAATGACAATTAGTTAATAACTAGTTTAAGGATAAATAATTAATCACAATTTTAACTCCATTAATAATTAATTAAACAAATAATAACACACTATTATGTATAAGCACAGTAGAAGGAAAAATTGAGATTTTAATTAAAACAAAATATAGTTTTCTTGAATCTTTTATCCAAATCAATATTTTCTTATAAAGCTCCAATATTTTATTTATTAAAAAACACAGAAATTTAGAAAATGATCGAAAATACACAAATGGGCTCAGGGAGTTACATTAGGAGAGTTCGTTATGTCTCCAACATCTAGTTTAACTTTGTATCGTTTGAAAAAATGAATGATAAAAGATTCTTTAATCTCTTCAAAAATGATAGGCGAAAGTTGATAAAAGCTTCAAAAATTGTTGCCATGAAAATAAAAGGTCCGACCATCATATATATATATATATATATATATATATATATATATATATATATATATATATATATATATATATATATTAGGAGAGAGCGCACAAAGTGTACAATGGGATAATTGGATAATTTATTAATAGAGGGAGATTACATATATATAGGAGAGAACTAGCCTCGTCCTTATTCTCTAATCGATGTGGGACTAAACACTCATAACCAATATTCAAAAAATGGATATAGATCAATGTGTTTTTTATCTTTCTTTTTTGAAAAGTAATATAAAATTTTAGAACATAGAAATTTGTGCTCCAATTTGAGTCTTAAATGAGTTACTACAATCTGAAATAGAAATTTTAAGGCCCTAGCTACCGCTCATATGCATAGGATGGATTCATCATGGAACTTCAATTGAACTTTACTATGGAGCTTCTTAAGAGAGTCCAAAAAGTTATGCATAGTAATGTCATGTCTCCCATGTCTATGGATGTAGTGTTTAAGAAGATTAGTTTTGCCATCCAAAAAGGACTGGTGGTGCAACATGTTGCCCGCTTGCCATATATTTCGGTATTATCTTTCTCTCTTTAATTATATTATTACTTTACTATCTGAAGAACAAATAGGCAACTCTAGAGGGGGGGTGAATAGAGTTTATGACAATAATGTCCAATTAAAAATTAAACTCTTTCACCAATAGTAAATAATCAGAGTAAATGCAGAAATAGTAAAGAGCAAGAAAGCATACGCAAACACAGCCGATTTTAACCTGATTTTCCTCGTGGAGGATTAGTCCAGGCCTGAGAACTCTAGCTCAGGATTAAATCTACTATTTGTGAACTAGTAGTTACACCCCGTGCCTTTTCTTCAGAAGAGCACGTCAACTTCTTACAGAGATCGCAGTGGCGATGCTTGGAATTTTCCAAGCGACTTCTTGAACTCTTGCACAAACTCCTAACTAAAAAGTACTTAGCACTTTGAGGCTTAGGGAGCTTGTGGCTAGTTGATGAGAAGGGTATGGCTTGTATAAGGCTTTAGATAGAAGAGAAGAGAAGATTGGATGAATGAAAAAGAAAAAATTTATGGCCTATTTATAGGATACCATACAGGCAGAATTCGGCCAGAATTCTGGGTCAAATATTCAAAAATTTGGCCGTTGGACAACTTGCATCCAGCCAACCCTAAAAATTAGGGTCCTGGAATTTAGGAGGCAGAGTTTGGCCCGAACTCTGTGTGGAGGCAGAGTTCGGCCCGAACTCTGTCTCCAGAGCACAGAACTGGTCCAATGGGTAAATGGGCCATTTGGATTTTGGTGGGGCTTTTGGGTTGAGGTATAGGCATAGGTTAAGTCTCAAATTGCTCAGTACGACTCAGTTTACATATTTTTAGACTCAATAAAAATGTAAAATACAGACTCAAAACATTGAGCATAGCAGGTGTGAGCTGTCGTCCGTCTTGTACTGAGTTCAGTCTTCATGTGTCGTATTGAAATATTACATGTATCATGTCGTCAATTGTATCAATATTTGGTTGACCGTGATTTTGTGTCAACAATCTCCCCCATAATGATAATTGACAAAATGATATTTGTGTATTCAATATTCATACCTGGACACATTAAAGAGCAGTAGCGTAGCTCCCCCGTAATCAGTACAGAGCTATCAATAGCTCCCCCATAAACATTTCTCTGTTCCTGTTGTCCTGATAAAATATTCTTTCCCAAAGCACAGATACACAATGCTAGAAAATGTGATATGATGATGAATATAGCAAAATATTTCTCCCCCTTTTGGCATTTATCAAACAACCAGAATAATGAATGGCAAGTACACAAAAAATGATAAACTGCATAAAACTGAGAAACTTGTCACGATCCGCACCCTAGAGTAAGGGCACGAGAAGTGGGTACGTCCAGCATACGCCGCAGTATCAGCGGTAGAACGCCGTCCTAGGTCACAACATCTAACAATATAATTCTAAGCAATTTATACTCCCCGAACGGGGGTGACATAGCAGAAAGTAAACTCAATCACAACTAAGGAAGATGAAGCACGATATGATATAGAACTCAAGGAAATACAGATGATCAGAAGAGTCTAAGGTAACATCTCAGCAAATATCCAGAAATACATGTCTCAACTGCTGAATATGAAAGAATATATACAACCCAGATCTCAAGACAGAAATAAAGTCTAACTAACTAGTCTCAAGACAACATAAGTAAGATAAAGCCTAACTAAACTAGTCTAGGCAGTAGGGGTAAAGTCATCAGCTAGAGCTAGGTCCTCCTGAGAGTCCAGCTCACAAGTGTCGTCTAGGGCTGCCCCGTAGAAGGTATCCACACAGGCCTCCTCCTCGTTCTCTGTAATATTTTCAACAGGTCTAGTCAGGACAGGAGCGAGCACAATACATCTCAACAGATCATAGCAGGTTAGAAAATATAATCATACAGTAAAGTAAGATACATGAACTGAAAGAAATACAGTATGTAAACAGAGAGGAAACTATAATAGAAATATCTACTATAAATAGAGACTAACAGTGGCTAGTGAGTCAAAGTATAATATAGACATGTAAATGGCATAGGAGATTCTGATGCTATACTACGGAAAGATTCTGATGCTACACTACTTGGATATTATTCACATGTCTACTTCTACTCTCCCGTACCCCCAATCAATACACAAGGATCCAGCCAGGTTATGTTATGATTCCATGCAATGGCCCACAAGGGGTGATACATGGTATGCCCATAAATGGGTGATTCTAGGAATGCCCATAAATGGGAGATTCAAGGAGACTCTGTGATCATGATAGTACATGTCACAAGTGATCAATGAACCATGAAGCATAGTGATACACAATGTAAGTGAAATGCACAGAACATGTAGTATCCGATGTTCCTGAAGGATAACATCTCAAGAAGGGATCCATATAGTACTAATCCGTGTGACCAACGTGACAGTATCAAGTAAAGTAATTTAAAACAGGAAAATAATTCTAAACAGGATATGAAATGATCAGAGAATGTACTCGCCTGGTATTTGAGTGTCCGGATGAAATGTACTGTCCGAGAAGAGGTATCTGGCTCCTAATCAGAATAGCACAAGTCACAACAAGTCTAAAATGATAACAAGATGCAATTCAACGCATTCTAAATGAATCTAGGTCAATCTAGGCCAAAGTCAACTCTGGTCAACCCTAGAAGTCAAACTAGGTCATCTATGGTCAAACTAGGACTAACAAGTCTAAACTAGGTCAAACAAGTCATTATAGGTCTAACTAGTCCATACAAGTCTAACCAAGCTATATAGGAAATCAACATACAATCCTTAATACAATATATGTATATACATTATACATAATAAGTCATACCTATGCTATAGAGAACTAATATATATAGGCATGTATCAACTTATATATATATATATATATATATATATATATATATATATAATATAATATAAAAAAAGAATGGTCTGGGTGTTCCTTCCTCTGGAAGGAGCCTTCTCCCCGTTCCTCGGGCTCACCCACCCGCCACCCCGCCGTCGGCAGGAGGCCGGCAGCTCCCGGTCGTGCGCCGCGCCGCCGAGAGCTCCCCCTCCTCCCTAGCCCCCCTCTCGGATGGGTGGGCCCGGCCGGCGTGCGTCCGAGGTGCGGCTGCACCCCCTCCTTTCCCCCTCGCCATCGTCGCAGCCGACGCCATGGCCGTCGGAGACGTCGCCGTGCTAGGAGCCAGCGCTCGCCCCCGGCCCCCTCTCTCCTCGGCCCCCCGCCCCGCTCTCTCTCTCCGCCCGCCGCCCCTGGCGTAGCGCCGTCCCCCGCGGCTCTCCCTCCCGCCATCCCCCTCCTGAGGCGGCCATTAGTGCCTCCGGCCGTGGTCGCCCCGCCCGTGGTGTCCACCTCTCCGCCCGTCACTACGGCTGCGGCCCCTCCAGAGTCCCCCGCCCTTCCAGGCGCCTTCCTCCCGGAGTCCCCCTCTCTTCCTATCCCTCCGGCTCCTCCCTCCGCCGCGGCTGAGAGCCTCATCCCCGCCTTGGCCGCAGACCCCTCCGCCTCCGCCCCCTCTCCGTCTTCCTCCTCCCCGGCCGACGCCTACTGGCAACACCCGGCCTACTCGGGGTGGGTCTACATCCCCGCCCATCCCCAGGTGGAGGCGGTCCTACTCGCTTTGGGAGCGAGTCGCTGCCCCTAGCGCTCCCGTCGCCTCCCTCCGAGGAGGCTAGCCGTATGCGCGCCCCGCTTCCGGCGGTCGTTGGCTGCGCTCCCCTCCCTCCTTCTTCTGGCCCACCATCCCCGGCGGGCCCCCTCGTCGGTGGCGACAGTCCGCCCTCCCCCTCCTGCGACGGTCGCCTAGGGCTCCCTCTCCGCCGAGGTCGAGGCCCTCTGCCCCGCCCCCCCCCCCCCCCCCCCCGCCTGACACTGTCTTCGGTCGCTGTCGCCGGTGTTCCGTTCGCCGCCCGTCCCTCTCCTCGGTGGCGGTGCGCCGTCTCCCTCCGCGCAGGCTCTTTCCTCCGCCAGCGGTTTCCTTCCCCCGTCGTCGGCGTAGACCCTCCCCCCGGTGGCGCCACCTCCTCCCCTCTCCTTTCGTGGAGTCGCTGACCCCCCGTCGTTGGCGTAGACCCCCCCCCGGTGCCGCTACCGTCGTTCCCCGGCACCCTCGCCCTTCTGCTGGCAGTCGCCGGGACCGCGCCCCCCCTCGTCGATCTCCGGCGACTCCTCCGGGGTTCCCTCGGGCGCCGCGCCCCCCTGGCGCATGCCCCGTCCCATCGGGTCCTCGGGCTGAGCCCCCTGTCGCCTCGGGACCAGCGCCCGCAGGACACGTGCCCCCCCCCCCCCCGCGTTCCCTCCGGGCCTCGCGCTGGATGTTGCCACCCTCGGGGCTCGCGTGGGCTCGCCACGTGCCCCCCTCTATGCTGCTTTTTCTTGTTTATTTTTCGAAAGTTCGAATTTTTGAATTCGAAATTTTGTTTTTCGGTTTTTAGATTTCTGTTGCCTTTCTCTCTTTGTTTCCCGGGCCAGCATTTTATATCCCCCTGGCTTAGGATCCTTTGTATTGCTCTATCTGAGCTTGCCTATGGTTTCAATAAAGTTGCTTTTGATTAAATAAAATATATATATATATATATATATATATATATATATATATATATATATATATATATATATACATCACTATATGATTATATAGATACTAATATACATTTACATACCTAATAGGCCTATACAATACACATACATATATTATACATGTATACATTATACATACAATTCACAAGTATTTATACTAGATATATATATATATATTACATATATAGATATACATATATTATATATATATATATATATATATATATATATATATATATATATATATATATACATATACATTCATGTGTATGTAGAGAGAGGGAAAGGCAATGTGTGTGTGTGTGTAGGTTGCACAGGAAAACTGTGAAGGTACACTGTCATTAGGAAAACAGTGAGTAGGGAATCCTGAAAAAACAGTGAGCCTATTAGAGTGAACTCTGGGATCAACCTATTGCAACAGTGAAGTAACATAGGTAATCAGTGAATGGAAAAGACAGGAATTCAGAAAAGTGTGTGTTTGACAAGTTCATTCAGGCAATTTTTCCTGAACTGCGATAGGAACATATGACTTAATCTCAGATTTTCGAGTTCAGCCTAATGACAGTTTACAAACACCAATTTCGAAATCAATACACAACCAATTCAACCCAAAATCGACCCATAGTTAGATTACATGTAGGAGAACTATATTAGGATATAAAACTAATAATTAACATCAGTTTAATAGGTTAATATAGCTGCCAAAGTTCGATTATTAAAACTGGAAAAATACTGAAATACAAGGTATCAGGATTTAGGGGAAATTGTGATTTGAGTATCAAAACCAAGTTAAAATACAAAACTAGAGGTTGGTAATGATAGATAATAATGTGCTCGTGCCCAACATGCTGTTCGTGTCCCACCATAATGATACAACGTGTCCAAAATGAATAAAACTCAAATCGAGCACAACTGGACATTGTACAGCAGTGCAGTCTCGTGCGTGTGTGCACGCGTGTCGTGCACTCGACACAGGCCAAACCAAGCCTCGTGCTCACAACCCTAGGTTCGCCTATGATCCAACGATGTGTCCAATACACTGTATCGTGTCCTCGTGTGTCGTATCCGAAGTTACAGAGCCGTATCAGAGCTCACTGACAGGAAGTGCACAGTCAGTACAAATCCGGTACACGGCAGATTTTGTGTCCGATACGACACGAGGTGTCATGCGACTCGAGGGGGGCCTGTCAGTGGTTGCCCCACCTCTATGCCAAGTGGCACGTGTCTACGTGGCGTGTGCTGCGTGCAAACGACCCCGAGCAGCAGGGGAAGCACACTGCTCGCGCACGTGTGTTGCACCCGCGTGTGCACGTGTCCAAAGCGATACGACACGACACAAGAAATACCTCGGTCGACCAAAAACATGTAAGCCACATCAAAACACAGCTTCCTATTCAAACACATTTCCAAAACTCGATCGAAATGTCCACTGTGGCATTTCGTCGAACACCTACGCACCATCACTGATACGTATCCGTTTAGGACACGAAATGGACACAAAACCTAGGTTTAGCTATACCTATAGTTAGGGTAGACCTAGGGCTTTCCAAATATGCAAAGAAAACTGGAATTTAATGGTGTTTAGATAGTTTTACCTATTGGTGTCAAAACACAAGGAAAGCTTCAATACGGGGGTTCTCCTTGCTAGCAAATAGCTCCAAATTGTCCCAAAGCTGAGATTTAACACCATGGACAGCAAGTATAGGTGATTTAAAATCTAATGCAATTGATTTGAAAGAAAAAATAATTAAAATGGATTTTCTATGAATTAATGAAGTTGGGAAAATACCTCTTCTTTAAACTTGATCTTTCCTAAAAGAGGCTAGCCCTAAATGGAAGAGACTACTTATAGGGGGGATACCAATGCTTGGCCGGCCAACTAAGTTAGGGTTAGGGTTTGGCAATAGCTAATGGGCTTTGGGCTTTGTTTCATAAGTTAAGGCTATGTGATTTTCTATTGATCCTAAAACTATAAGTCATGACTTATGACTTATCTATTCTATGGTTAACATGAGTCTAATGACTAACCATGGGCTAACTCTAGTCTAACTAGGGTTACATGACCTAACCAAGTCCAAACACAACTAGGGTTAGCTTCTAGGTTAGTCTACCAAAGTCAATGCTAGTCAAAGTCAACCTAGTCAACCATCATTCAAATAATTCCAAAATAAATCCTAAAAATTCCCATAAATTCAAATAAATTATAATAAATTCAAATAACCTCAAAAATGACAAAAATACCTCCAAACTAGAAATATGGCAGTGACAAAACTGCATAATAAAAATGTCTCCAAGAGTCACATAATGAGTTCTAGTACAACCAAAGTGCAGAAATAAAAATAACTACATCAACTAAAAAAAACAGAAAAGCATAAACTACGATCCTTAGCAGCAGCAAAAAGAGAAACCATATCCATCATCGAGCTCGTGAAGGCCCACCGTCGTCGGATAAATCAGTGAATGAACGACGAGGGTCCACGAAGGCCGCATCCGGATCCAGTTACCGGATAACCCAAGGGTCATCGATACGGTATCAATCATGAGCAGGGTCCCGCTCCATGAAAATAGGCATAGAAGGATGCCGGGACATAGAGTACCGAATATCGTACAGAGAGTTGCTAATGGCACTCATCTGCAAGGTAGTCCGGTAGTCAAGCTGAGTCCAGCGATCATCCTCTAAGGTGAATCGATCGCGGAGCATAGTCTGGAGTGACTCAAGAGTAGCAGGAGGAGGAGGAGGATCCTGTCCAAGAGGAGGGGCATCGAGGTCATCGTCAGAGTGCTCAGACACAATAGATGAGCCAACTGCTGCCTGAAGCCGTCGTGTCTTAGAGAGGAAGGCAGGGGCAGGTAGGAACTGGCACTCATCAAGGGGTACACGAAAAGTACGAAAGAGCATAGGAAGATAAAGATCATAAACCAAGGATCTTGGTTTCTTCCTAGCGCTAATCATCCAGTCCATCGTGGTACGTGAAAAATTAAAAGGAACATAAAAATAGAGGTGATACAGAGCAGAGATTTTGAAGTATGTAACTTAATCGATCGATCCTGCTTTGGGCAGAATCGTGTTAAAGACAATCCGATGAAGTTCATAAAAGTAAAGATTGAGAAACTTGACGAGAAGCTTACGAGGACGTGTGTTAGGGGTACACAAGTCGTCCTTGAAGCTTTCTAGGGATGACCCATCGGGAAATAGAAACTTTCGAGCTTCAACAAGTATTTCCCATGAGTTTGGCTCCGGGAGTTCAAGGTGTTCGACCAAGTCAAAATCATCAAAAGAGATATCAATACCCGCAACCCGTGAAAAGATATGTGTATCATTGTGAATAAGGTTGCAGTAGAACATTTGTATGGCATTGAGATATATAACCGAATTAGTAGTGACAATTTCATCAAGACAAAGATCATGAAAAAGTGAATCATAATAAGAAAATATAGAAAAATTTATAGGGTGACCCGCATACACCGGACGTGATCGAAAATCACTAAACCATTCATTGGAAGCATCAAGTGATACGAATATCCGGTCATCATACGTGTTGGGGTCGAGTGGACGAGGTGGGTTGAACAACGGGTGAATGGATTGTTGATTGGGTTGTTCAACGGGTGGTTCAACACGAGGAGGAGCATTCGAAGAGGACGTACCCTCGATTTGAAGTCTCTTTCTCCCATTGAACAACTTGGGAGCCATGAAATAATAAAGAAAATTGAAGAATTGTAGATGGAGAGAAGTGTAGAAATATACATCAATTAGATGATGAAAGATGAAGAAGAATGGTGAGAGAAGCCTTCTCCTTGAGTTTTGAGAAGAATGATGCTCTAGGAAGGAAGAACTAGGGTTAGGGTTTGGAGAAAAATAGTTTGGAGAAGTTTAGAAGGTGGCAATGGAGGAGAGAGAAGAGGGGAACCCGGTTTTTAGTGTAAGGCTTCGAATGGTCGGAGCTAATGTGGACCATTGGATCACAATCTGATCAGCGGCTGAGGCTGCTTTCGGTTCTGGAACAGCCAGATCGAATTCGGCCCGAACTCTGGGTAAGGCAGAGTTCGGTCCGAATTCTGGTTTATGGTACCAGAACAGAAAACAGGCTAAAAAAAGAAATTTGATCAAGTGAGAGAGAATTAAAAAAAAATATGATCAATGAAAAAATGATAATAAGTGGATTCAAGACAGTGGGAAAAACCAAGAAAAAAATGTAACGCTGAATCAAAGTCAAGTTTGAAAGTTTGAATTAAAGCATGTGATAAATAAAAGTAGACCATGTAATAAACAAAGAAATATGCTACAATTCAATATATTGAAGCTTCCATGGGGTAGCTGCAGGGGCCGGATCCCAGCTAGCGGTAGTCCTGAGGACTAGTGCACCGTGTCGCTTAGGCTTTTATGCCTTGTTGTCAGAAGGACCCTTTCGGCTTGTACCCATAGCAAGTTCAACATAAAGAATCAAGACATAATCGATATTTATGCAGGTTACTTTAATGAATAACAGCTTCATCCAAAATTCCTAGTTCACGACAGAGAAAGTTAAAACGCTCTTCGGATAGAGGTTTGGTAAAGAAATATGCTAGCTGATGATCAGTGTCAATAAATTCTAAGTTAATAGTACCATTTTGCTGATGATCACGCAAAAAGTGGTAACGTATTTCAATGTGCTTCGTACGTGAGTGACATATGGGGTTCTTAGTTAGATTTATAGCACTAGTGTTGTCACAAAATATAGGAATGTGCATAAAAGATAAGTTATAGTCTTCAAGGGTTTGCTTCATCCACAAAATTTGTGCACAACAACGACCAGCTACGATATATTCAGCTTCTGTTGTGGATAGTGCGACAGAATTCTGCTTCTTGCTAAACCAAGAGACTAGAGCCTTTCCTAATAAATGACACGTTTCGCTCGTACTTTTACGATCGACCTTGCATCCGGCAAAATCAGCATCAGAGTAACCAATGAGGTCAAATGATGTTGATTTGGGATACCATAGGCCTACTGTAACCGTACCCTTAAGGTATCGAAAGATACGCTTAACGGTAGACATGTGTGATTCCTTAGGATTTGCTTGATATCTAGCACACAGACAAATGCTAAACATAATATCAGGGCGACTAGCAGTTAAATACAGTAGACTGTCTACCATACCTTGATACTTGCATTGATCCACAGGTTTGGCACTTTCATCTGGTTCTAGTTTAGTTGTAGTAGCCATTGGAGTGCCGATTGGTTTGACGTTGTCAAGGTCAAATTTCTTCAGCATGTCCTTTGTATACTTTGACTGACAGATGAAAGTTCTATTTGACATTTGTTTGACTTGCAGTCCAAAAAAGTAATTGAGCTCCCCCATCATGCTCATCTCAAACTCGGTCTGCATACACTTGGCAAAATCTTGATAGAGGATTTCATCAGTAGAACCAAATATAATATCATCCACGTAAATTTGTACTAAAAGAATAGTGTCTTTGAAAGATTTTATAAAAAGTGTAGTATCAACTTTCCCTTTTGAGAAACCTTTTTCAAGCAAGAAATTTGCTTAGCCGTTCATAGCAAGCTCTAGGGGCTTGTTTGAGGCCATAGAGCGCTTTCTTGAGCTTGAAAATATGGTCGGGAAATTTTTGATTTTTAAAACCAGGAGGTTGTGTTTACGAAAACTTTCTCCTTAATAAATCTATTCAAGAAAGCACTTTTAACATCCATTTGAAACAATTTAAAATTTTGAAAGTTAGCAAATGTGCAAAGCATCCGAATGGATTCCAATCTTGCAATAGGAGTATATGACTCATCGTAGTCGATACCTTCCTCTTGGTTGTATTCTTGAGCTACTAGACGAGCTTTGTTGCGTGTAACTGAACCATCTTCATTTACTTTGTTTCGAAAAACCCATTTAGTACCAATAATCGAGTGATTTACCAGCCTAGGAACAAGTTCCCAAACTTGGCTCATCTCGAATTGGTTGAGTTTCTCTTGCATGGCAGAAATCCAAAACTCATCATTAAAAGCTTATACAATGTTTTTTGGCTCAATTTGTGAAATAAAGGCAGTATTAGCAATGGAGTCTCTTAATGATGATCTAGTACTTACTCTACGTGAAACATCACCTATAACCAAATTTTCTGGATGTGACAGCTTGAAAGAAAATTTCTTTGGCAAGCCCTCTAGAGAATTGGTCTCAGTGGTGGTATTCATCGGAGTAGAAGTTGATGGCTCAACATCATCATCAAGAGTAGCTGCTGTACTGTTGTTCTCATCGAAAGTCACATTTGTAGACTCTTCCATAATTAGTGAGCGTTTGTTGAACACTCTATATCCCTTGCTCTTGGCCGCATAGCCAAGAAATATACCATCGTCAGCTTTGGCATCAAATTTGCCTAAGTTATCTTTGGTGTTAAGGATAAAACATCGACAACCAAAAACTCGAAAATATGAAACATTTGGAGTTCTTCCAAACCAAAGCTCATAGGGTGTTTTCTTCGTAATAGGACGAATGAGAACCCTATTTAAAATATGGCACGCTGTACTGACAGCTTCAGCCCAAAAATATTTCGGAAGTGAAAATTTATTCAGCATGACTCTAGCCATATCGCCAAGAGTCCTATTCTTCCGCTCCACAACACCATTTTGTTAAGGAGTTCTTGGACAAGAAAACTCATGATCAAAACCATTTAAATCGCAAAACTTTTCAACATCAGTATTTTCGAATTCACCTCCATGATCACTTCAGATTCGAGTAATCATGTAGCCTTTTTCGTTTTGAACCTTTTTAGCAAAAATTTTGAAAACTGAAATGGCATCACTTTTGTTTGTAAGAAAGAAAACCCAAGTAAATCTAGAAAAGTCATCTACTATAACAAAAGCATAGAATTTTCCACCAAGACTGGCTGTTCTACTAGGGCCAAATAAATCCATATAAAGTAATTACAATGGTCTAGTAGTACTTACAGAGTTTATGGAATGAAATGAGGACTTGGTTGTCTTATTCAATTCACATTCGGCACATACCGTGTCCTTCTTGAATGTGATGTCGGGCAAGCCTCTGACTAACTTCTTGGTCGATAGTCTGGATATAGTATCCATATTGTCATGACCAAGACGCTGGTGCCACAGTAATCTTTCATCCTTGTGAGCATAAAGACATCTTCCTGCACTGTTAGTATCTCTAGATAGATAGAAAATATAAATATTATCCTCTCTTATCCCTTCAAAAATAATATTTCCTGTTGACCTATCATAAATAAAGCATTTATTTTGTCCAAAGTTAATATCATATCCATGATCAGCAAGATGACTTATGCTGAGCAGGTTATGCTTTAACTCGGTCACTAGGCAGACATATTTTATTACAGGAGAAGGAGGATGACCAATAGTACCATTACCTATAATATACCCTTTTAGGTTATTGCCAAGGATACATATCCTTCTCTCTTCATCGATAGTGATGCGAAAAGATTTGCGTCTCCTGTCATATGTCGCGAGCATCCACTATCGAGAATCCACTTACTCTTAGTTGAGGAGGAAAGGTCCACCTACATCAAGAGTAGATGTGACCTTTGGTACCCAAGTTCTTGAGGGTCCTGAAAAGTTAGTTTTCGACAACCATGCATATATATTCCTATCTACTAATCTTCTAATTCTACATTGTGGTGAGATGTGTCCATGTAATCCACAATAAGTACAAATAGCATTCCTATTTATGTTAGGAGCATATTGATGATATCTATATATAGCATGGTAAGAGTGGTGTGGAGTAGCATGATGATGATGTCTCTATGTAGCATGGTAAGAATAGTGTAGAGCAGCATGATGATGACTATATGTGGCTGCAGGATGATGATTATATCTATATGCAGTATGGTGGTGATTGTGTTTATGTGCAGCATGGTGATGATTATATCTATGTGTAGCATGGTGATTATGTGTCATATTAGAATGATAGTTATGAGAATGATTTCTACGTGCATGTGGTTTGTATGCTGTATGGAAGTGGGTGTACATGTAAGCATATTTGCGTACTGCAGGTGGATGACGTATTTGACTATATTAAGCAGTGTTGTGCTTTGTGTGTGTCTCATGTGATTGAGTTTGAGGTTGAGCAACCTGTTTTCCCAATTTTGTCTCTAATTTCTTAGAGACAGCCTACAGTTCGTTAATCTTAGTATTCAAACCATAAATCTTAGTAATAGAGATCTTGTGTCTATTCTTTTCTTCAGCAATCTCCGAGTTGAGTGCTGTAATCTCTTGTGTTTGCTTTTCAATACGTGCTTTGGCATCATGTAGGCTTAATTTAAGCTTAGACACCTCATTTGTGACTTCCGTGGGTGAAGTGTCTCTAATATTATCAAGCAATGAGGAGAGTCTTTGAATCTCGACATTATAACTTTTGATCTTCTCCTTAGCGTATTTATATTTACCAATGACTTTCTTGTGGTCATTGAGTAAATCATTGAATGCATCGCCAAGTTCATCAAAAGTGAAATCATCGAGAGTTTCGCTAGTTACCTTGTTGGATGTTGCCATTAGGCATACATTGGCAGTATCTTGAGGAGAGTCCTTTTCTTCCTCAGAGTCACTAGCTTCGCTTTTATGCCAAATGCTTGTGTTGGCATATTTCTTTGAGGAAGCTTTCTTGTATGGTTTATCTTATCGGTTGCTCTTCTTTGTGAATGGACAGTCTTTTCGGACGTGTCCAGTCTTCTTGCAACCATAACATGTTGGCTCTTTTTCATCATCTTCTTGTGGTTCCTTCTTTCATCGATTGAAGCGAAGGAATTTCTTGAAGTTTTAAACAAGGAGAGCTTGATCTTCACCTTCCGAGTTGTCGTCATCCGTCTCTTCAGGATCAGCCCTTCGTCGGTGAGCTTTAAGGGCAATCTTCTTTGCCTTAGGAGCAGGATCTTCGAAGTCTTTGAGGTCAAGCTCATGAGTCATCAGCTTTTCCATCAAAGTCTCTATGGACATAGTCGTGAGATCATTTCCTTCTATGATGGCTGTCACCTTAGGGTTCAAAATTTTTGGAAGCCCCCCAAGTAGCTTGCGGATCTTCTCGTGATTTATATATTGCTTGTCGATAGAAGACAGGGGGTTGATGATGTCGAAGAATCTTGTAAACATTTGTGTGATCGTCTCATTTGGCTTCATCTTGAATGCCTCATATTCTTGAGTGAGACGACTAATTTTTGACTCCTTGACTTAAGTGGTTCCTTCATGCGTCACTTCTAGAAGTCTCCATACTTCGTGAGAGGTGGTACATGTTGAGACCCTGTTAAACTCATTCCTGTCTATAGCACAGAATAAAGCATTAATAGCTCTCGCGTCTAGACTCGCCTGTTTCTTCTCCTCGTCAGAATATTTGTCATGTGGTTTCTCAATGAGATCACCATTGACAACTATCCTGGCGGGCTTTTTGTAACCATCGGTAACAATGGTCCACAGGTTGAAATCTAGCAACTTGAGATAAAAGCTCATCCTTGTTTTCTAATACGTATAGTTTGTCCCATCAAATAGGGGAGGCCTATGAGTGGACTGCCCTTCACCGTGATTTGAAATCATGGATTGTGTGGTTCTATGGATCAGCTCTAGGATGTTAGTCCTTGTTGAGAGAACAGAGCTCTGATACCAATTGAAGAACAAATAGGCAACTCTAGAGGGGGGTGAATAGAGTTTATGACAATAATGTCCAATTAAAAATTAAACTCTTCCACCAATAGTAAATAATCAGAGTAAATAAGGAAATAGTAAAGAGCAAGAAAGCATACGCAAACACAGCCGATTTTAACCTAGTTTCCCTCGTGGAGGACTAATCCAGGCCTAAGAACTCTAGCTCAGGATTAAATCCACTATTTTTGAAATAGTAGTTATACCCCGTGCCTTTTCTTCAGAAGAGCACGTCAACTTCTTACAGAGATCGCAGTGGCGATGCTTAAAATTTTCCAAGCGACTTCTTGAACTCTTGCACGAACTCCTAACTGAAAAAGTACTAAGCACTTTGAGGCTTAGGGAGCTTGTGGCTAGTTGATGAGAAGAGTATGGCTTGTATAAGGCTTTAGATAGAAGAGAAGAGAAGATTGGATGAATGAAAAAGAAAGAATTTATGGCCTATTTATAGGATACCATACAGGCAGAATTCGGCCAGAATTCTGGGTCAAATATTCAAAAATTTGGCCATTGGACAACTTGCATCCAGCCAACCCTAAAAATTTGGGTCCTGGAATTTAGGAGACAGAGTTCGGCCCGAACTCTATGTGGAGGCAGAGTTCGGCCCGAACTCTGTCTCCAGAGCACAGAACTGGTCCAATGGATAAATGGGCCATTTGGATTTTGGTGGGGCTTTTGGGTTGAGGTATAGGCATAGGTTAAGTCTCAAATTGCTCAGTACGACTCAGTTTATATATTTTTAGACTCAATATAAAATACAGACTCAAAACATTGAGCATAGCAGGTGCGAGCTGTCGTCCGTCTTGTACTGAGTTCAGTCTTCATGTGTCGTATTGAAATATTACAAGTATCATGTCGTCAATTGTATCAATATTTGGCAATTGTATCAATATTTGGTTGACCGTGATTTTTTGTCAACACTATCTATACTTTAATAACAAGAAGTGGACCTCGAAAACTTTCCAATGATATTGCATTGGCCAAGGTGCCAGAAGGGTTGTTCCAAGGATTTCAGGCTACAGGATTAGATATTCCCCAACCATTCTTTATGAAGTGTGTTTTGAATCTTCACTTTGTAGGTGTCTTATTTGAATTGCTTCCATGTCATCTTCACTTCTCACTATATTCTTTATGAAGTCTCACAAGATCTAGCTTCATTGAGTCACCTTTATACATTTCGTATAGTTTGTTTAGTTTAATGCTATGGTTACTGACACAGATTCAAGGTGTTATATACAACAAATTTCTAAGATACAGATACTAGAATGCAACTATTTATGTGTATATATCTTCATAAATATACTAATATTTTTTATATTCGAGTGAGATACATAGGAGTGATAATCTTCTAGCAGGGCCGGCTTATGGGGTTTTGTTGTCCTATCCGGAGCTAGTTTTGTTATCCCTTAACTTTTATTCTAGGTTGATGCTGGAGGGTCACCCGTGACTCCAAACTCTATCGGAATCATGATTAGTTTGGGAGTTGACCTAAGCAGAAGAAGGTTGTCCAAATCCAAAGTTTTGTCTGACTTACCTTTGAACCGACTATGTATTTTAGTTCTTAGAATCAGTCGTCATCTGGAAAGAACGAGAATAATGTTTTCATAGAATTAAAGCAGGTTTGTTGAGGGGAGTTTCTTTGAAGTTTTTAAGAGCTTTGGGTAATTAAAAAGAAAGTTCCAGAAAATGAACGTATTTGCCAGAGAGTGGCTGTACAATTGTATATGCTTATAAAATGTGACTTCACTATTTCTTTCACCTTATGCTTTGCACTCGATCGTGTTATTCTAATGGTGACTTTGCCCTACATTACATTCCTTTGTCAGGGGCAACGCCAGCAATGGCTGGTGGTGGAGTCGACATGTCGGATACAGTATTACAATTCATTGGCGACACAATTACGGGGGACAACGTTTTCCATCTTTTTCTATATAACAATATAATATAATATTAAAAAATATATTTTTTATACAATAATATATTTTAAAGTTTTTTACGAATTTTATACTTTGAAAGTATTTAACTACAACACCATTTATAGTACTAATAATCAATTCTTTTTCTATAAAGCACACGAGTTAATCATTAAAAAAACAAGGAATTGGGGGACGGTTCCCTCTTTTTCTTCTGATATTATGTTCTAGCTTTACTTGTATTATATATATATTTATACTATTTATTAATGAAATCTTTTTTTCTGAAATCTTCAGTACTATCAATACTTTAATAACAGGAAGTACACCAGGGGGTCCTATAGGGATGGGTACCATTCAAATTCCCTCGTAGGCCACTACCAGAATAAGTCAGATTAGCGACTTTTTTGCGACGCCGTTTGCGGGCGTCGCTAAATTATCATTTTTGCGACGCTTCTAACGTAACGTCGCAAACCGTCGCTGATCAACGACGTTTTGATCAACGACGTTTTGCGACGTTCTGGAGAAAACGTCACTGTTTTGTGACGTTTTTATTTGAAGTCGCAGAAAACGTCGCTAATCAGCGACGCTTGGCGTCATTTGCTTAAAAGCGTCACAAATTAGCGACGTTTTGCGACATCACAAAAATGATGTCGCAAATTTTTCACTAACACTAGGGCTGGCATCTCAATTCTCATTTCCTCCAAAATTTCTCCCCCCAAAATTTTTCTCAGCTGATTTCCTCGTCCTTCGCCCGTCTGACCACCTCCGTCGTTGTCGCCGCCGTCGCCATCGCCGTTTGGAAGGTATCTCCTTTTCTACCTCCCCCTCTCCTCTGCCCCGACCCCTGCCCTCTGCCTCGGACCTCTCTGCCTCTACCCCGACCTACTCGCCTCCCTCCGCCCCAACCCCCTCCCATCCCTCTGCCCCCGACCACCTCCGGCCCGACCCCTCCACCTCCGCCCTGACCCCCTCGCCTCCCGCCGCCCCTTACCCCCTCCCCTCCGACTATTTCAACCCCCTTCGCCTCCCTCTGCCCCTGACCACCTCCTCCACCCTCTCCCTCCGCTCCCGACCCCCTCCCCTCCCTCCGCCTCCGCCCTCCGCCTTCTACTCCGACCCCTTCCCCTCCCTCCGCCCCCGACCCACTCGCATTCTTGGTTCTTTTAGGTAGCAATAATACATCTCAGGAAAAATTGGCGCAAAATTTATCTCCTTAAACACAACCAAAATACAACCATTTGGCGACGGACCATTAGCGACAGATAAAGGTCGTCGCTAATAGCGACGGACTACCGACTAAGTACAGACTGATTACCGTCGAAAAGCTGACAATTGTTTTCTTTTATTTTAAGGGCGAGCAAAGGTCGCCCGTACGTCAGTACGTCGTCGGAGATATAGCGTCGGAGCATGAAGCCCTCGCTATGCCGTCACTTAGTTGTCAATATTGGCAGGAAATATTGAAAAAAAAATCTGTAAAATTTTGTCGACCACATAGCGACGGATATTCCGTCGGCCATCTAAGGGGATATAGCGACGGCTATATCCGTCGCTAGTCCATCGCTATATGTCAGCCCCAACTTAAATTTAACCGATGGGAGGGAAACATTTTATCCCCCCCCCAAATTTTCTCTCTCTCTCTCCAGCGCAGGCAGAGCTCTCTCTCTCTCCAGGTAATCCCCTCCCTCTCTGTCTGTCTCTCTCTCTCTCGGTGGTCGGGGCGGCGGGGGCCGACGGTGGTGAGGGTCGCTGAGTGGGGTTAGGGAAGCGGAGGGTCCGTTTAGGGGTGGGATGGTAGAGGCAGGGGTCGTGGGGGGTTGGGCAGAGGAGGGGGTTTCGAATTCGGGGTGGGGTGGTGGAGGTGGGGTTCGCGGGGGGTTGGGCAGCGGAGGGGGGTAGGGCAGCGGGGGGTTGGGCAGCGGAGGGGTTGAGCAGCGGAGGGGGGTTTCGAATTCAGGGTGGGGGTGTTGGCCGGGCTCGACGGTGGGGGGGGGGGGTAGGGCAGCGGAGGGTGGCCGGGGGTAGTGGTGGGGGTGGGGGTCGGAGGGGATGTAGGGCAGCGGAGGGGGGCCGGGGGGCGGAGGCCAGCCGAGGGTGGGGGCGATGGCCAGCCGGGGGTGGGGATCGGCGGTGGTGGGAGTAGGGAGCTGGGGGTCGGCGGTAGTAACACACACACACACACCGAAACGGATTTTTTTTAAAACCGAACCGAATCCCTTAGTATATATATATATAAACTTTGGACCGAAATCCCTTAGTATATAAATTTATATATATATATATATATTATATATATATATATATATATATATATATATATATATATATATATATACTAAGGGATTTCGGTCCAAAGTTTATATATATATATACTAAGGGAAAAAAAAAAAAAAAATATATATATATATATATATATATATATATATATATATATATATAAGATACTTCTCTTGCGAAGTAGAATACCATTGCAAGGTGAATTATATGATCTGACATAGAACATTAAGTATCTTAATGTTCTATAGCTCTTAATGTTCCCGAACCGAAATCTCGAGCTAGAATAACATTGCAAGAGATATCTTAATGTTCTATAGCTCTTGAAGACAGACTGATCCGACATAGAACATTAAGATTCTTCTCTTGCGAAGTAGGTTATGAACTCGATACAGCCGATACCTATCAGATATGGCCGATACCGAATCGATACATCAAATACGAATCCTAGCTGTACGGCCGATACATATCGGATAGGGCGATACCAACTCTCTAAGGCCAATACCAATTTGATACGGTATATACCAAACCTATAGACCGATACTAATCTGATACGGTCGATACTAAGTACATCCGGCCTATACCAACGTATCCACTAGTTACTGTACGGTGGTCCCCAGAGTACCCACGGACTCAGTTACATCCGGTTACTGGTGAGTACATGATTATATACTAATTCTGTTTAGTTTGTCTTACGATACAAATTTTTACATCCAATCTGTGATGGATCGTTACTTCGTTGATCGTACATGGATGTACAAACGACAACCCAAGAGCAAAATAGGTGTGAGTGACGATTTTCAGACAGGTATGGAAGTGTTTCTTAATTATGCCATGAGCAAAGCTCAGTACATGGACGGTAACAAAATCAAGTGTCCATGTGGTAATTGTCGCAATAGGTTTTACGAAGAAGTAGTGACTGTGAGAGATCAGTTGACCCGTAAAGATTTCGTACGTGATTACGGCCTGTGGACATCGAAAGGTGAACTATATGCGGAAAGACGGGTTACGAATGCTGCTACTTATGCTTTTGATGATAATGCTGCAACAGATTTTGTCATCGAAGACGACGGATGCTCCGTTGATTATGGAGACCTGTAGAACCTTGTACGAGATATGGTGTACGATACGGCAGGGCCTAATTTTGATCCGGAGGATCCTAATTCCGAGGCGAAGGAGTTCTATGATATGTTTCAGGATGCAGATACTCCTCTATATCCTGGTCGTGAGACTCATTCTGTACTGTCAGTGACGATGCGGTTGTTGAACATAAAGTCTGATTTTAACTTGCCATAAGCTTGTTATGATCAGATTACACAACTAATCAAGGAGTTGTTACCGAAGGAATCAAAAGAGATCCTAAAAGACTTCTACAAGTCAAAGATGATGGTCCGACAACTGGTATTGGGGTACGAGAAGATAGATTGTTGTCGCAACGGATGCAAGTTGTACTACAAGGAGAACGAGGACATAGAAAGTTGCAGCTTCTGTAATGTGGATCGTTACAAGCCAGTGCAGGAAAAAGGAAAGTCAACAAGAAAATGACGTCCTTACAAGTATATGCGTTACTTTTCGATTACGAAGCACTTGCAGAGGATGTATATGTCTCTGAAAACAGCAAAACACATGACGTGGCACAACGAAGAACGTACAAAAGATGATGGAGAATTGTCACATCCTTCGGACGGAGAGGCGTGGAAACATTTTGATTTGTGTCATCCAGATTTTGCTGCAGAGCCTAGAAATGTACGTCTGACGCTATATTCTGATGGCATTGCCCCTTTTGAGTAGTCGGGATCTCAATACACCTGTTGGCCGGTCATTCTTACCCCTTACAATCTGCCACCATGGATGTGCATGAAGACTCCTTATATGTTCTTGACAGCTATCATACCAGGCCCCAAGAATCCGACGAAGAACATCGATATATATTTACAGCCGTTGGTGGATGAGCTGAAACAGCTGTGGGAGATCGGCGTCGCAACCTATGATATTTCCAGGAAATAGAACTTTCAGATGAGAGCTTCATTGATGTGGACAATCAATAATTTTTCAGCATACGGTATGCTGTCGGGATAGAGTACTCACGGCACCATGTCTTGTCCGATATGCACGGAAAAGAGTAAGGCATTCCGCTTTAAGCTTGGAGGAAAAACTTCTTTCTTTGACTGTCACCGTCAATTTCTGCCCGCGAGTCATTTTCGGAGAAAGAACAAGGACGCGTTCAGAGCTGGAAAACAATAATTTTATCATCCTCCTGCCAGATTATCGGGATACGATATTTGGAAAGATGTAAAGGATTCGTCCACCGTAATTGAAGATCCATCGAACAATCGTGTCGAGGGATTCGGACAAAGCCATAACTGGACCAAACGGAGTATCTTCTGGGACTTGCCTTATTGGAAAGAAAATCTTATAAGACATAATCTTGATGTCATGCATATCGAAAAAAATGTGTTCGATAATGTCTTCAATACCGTCATGGATATTAAAGAAAAAATGAAGGACAATCCAAAAGTAAGACTAGACATTGCCGAGATATGCAAGCGTCCTTATCTAAACTTGATACAAAGGGGAGCTGGTGGACCAATAACTAAGCCAATAACATAATACACATTGAGCAAGGAAGATAGATTAATAATCTGCAAGTGGATACCTACTTTAAGATTTTCCAATGGCTATGTGTTGAATTTGGCTAGATACGTTGATCTCACTGAACGCAAGCTAACGGGAATGAAGAGTCACGACTACCACGTATTTATGAAAAGATTACTGTCCATTGCTTTGAGAGAGTTGTTGCCTCCTGCTGTATGGGTTTCGTTGGCCGAGCTATCTACATTCTTCAGGAATATTTGTTCAACTAAGTTGACGGTGCAACACATAGTTGAACTTGAGGAGAAGATTATCTTAACAATTTGCTAGTTAGAGAAAATATTTCCTCCGGGCTTCTTCGACAACATGGAGCATCTACCGATTCATCTAGCATACGAAGCCCGTGTCGGTGCATCTGTTCATTATCGTTGGATGTACACATTTGAAAGGTAAATGAAAATCGATATAATTTAAGTTGAATTTAAGTGGAATTTAAAATTCATTATTAATTATCAAGATAATTTGTCTCTCTATATACCTACACCATCTAACGAAGAAAGTTGGCAACAAGGCTCATATAAAGGGTTCGATATGCGAAGCATATCTTATCGAGGAGGTATCAAACTTCTGCTCCATTTATTTCGATACTAATGTTCAAACAAATTAAAATAGACCTCAAAGGAATGACGAGGATGTTGAGGATGGAGGTATATTCAATGTAAGGGGCAAGCCTATTGGGGCTAGTAAGAAACGGTGGTGGACTGACAATGAGTATGATGCCGCTCACCGATATATCTTGTTAAATTGTGACATACAAGAAGTGAGAGATTTGGAGAAGTAAGTGACTATACTTACACTCGTTATAATTTCTAATTTAGTGAAGTAAGTGACTACACTTATTTTTATTCTCTCTAACAGTATATTTAGAGATGAAATCAAAATGAGGACACCCAATATTACCGATGAGGGACTTCAAAGAGAGGTTGATTGTACCTTTCCGTCCTGGTTTCGCAAATACGTAAGTAACTGAGATAATATGTTATGCGGCTACCATTAAAATATATGCATCTAAAACATTTAAATTATCAATATTTGTTTACAGGTTTTATTGCCTGAAATAACACTCACAAATGAGAGTATTCGTTATTTGGCATTGGGACCGAAGAATCATGCAAAGACTTGGCCAAGCTATGTCGTTAATGGGTTCAAGTTTAAGGCAACTCAAAATGCTATAAATGTCGAATTTATCTATGACGGCTTCAGTACCAAGGATTCTGGTGTTTGTATAAGAGGCACCATCTATGTAACGTTCCAGTCCCAAAATACTTAAGACTAGATACGTATCATGCCAGCTATATACATACGAGTATATAAAAGGCTCGTGTGTATACATAAGCTGTAAAATGTAGAGAGTCATGCTCAAACTAAATTTTATCCACAAATATGAAGTTTTAATGATATAATCAAATAGTCATTTGTACAAACGTTGGATGGAGACATATCTGCTACCAACAAATTTAAATAAGAAGAAATGTACAAATAAATGATTTGGTTGAGCGAAGCAAATGACGAGTCCAAGAGAAATCATCACGAAGGAAGGGAGGAGACATGGTCTTAGCTAGAGCACCTGTAAGAATCATGAAACACACACCTGGAGAAATCACCAGGTCCTCAGAGGGACGTAACAAGACACATAATATCATGCCAATAAAATAAATAATAAAACCTCAACAGAAAAGTATGCATGAGTAAAGGTTCCTAACCATTCTATGTGGAATGCACTTTAGAGGACAACGTTCTACGCAGGGGCTGTAACGGATTCACGCAAGCAAGTAATAAAGAGTGGCCAACAAGTAGCGCTCATCCGAGACACTATCGGCCGGATAATACGTAGCACTCATCCGAGACACTATCTCCCAAATGTTTGTAAAAAGTAAATGTAGCCCCTACGCTAGTAGCTGTCCCCTCCCCCCAATGATACTAAACGTGTGTCGTAACCATGAAACACAAACACGTGTCGTTTCCACCACACTGTTTAATCCTAAATAACTGCCAAGTCTTCTACACAAATCTAATAGCAGTTATATCCTAACGTACGGCCTGTACATACCGATGTACGGTCGGTACGCAAGTCTGAAGATATATACGACTCACAACTCACACACAAGCCGTAGCACATCGTGACGGTTTATGAGATGCTCTAACATATGGTAGTCCCTTAACTCTAAGCCAATTGCATAAAATATAGTAATTTACACCTACATATAATTTAGAAAGAAACAACTTGAAAATAAACAAAACATGCATGATATTGCGAAAGAATTTAAACAGCAAGGGCATGGTGTCTTGCCTGGTATGTCGCCTGGTGTGGGGCTTCGACAAGTCCTGAATGTCCAATAACGATGGGCAGATGTCTGTTAGTGGCCTGATGTGGTGTAATGATGTGACATGGTCCTGTTTTGTCCTAAAACTTGGGTCGTTGCAAAAAGGTCCGAGTTCGTGAGAAATAAGAGTGTAGGATTAGAAACGATCAAGGATGTTTATCGAAGGGAGTTGGAGAAAAAAAAAATACTTAAATACTATTTTTAGAAAATATTTTTATAATATTTTTATTAGTAAAATATTTTACATAATACTTAAAAGTGGAGAATTGTTTTAGCAAGACAACCCTAAGTTTGTCAATATATAGAATTTATAGGTAGAAAATAATTATTGATAAAAATTACAATTCTAGTTAAACCATTTTAGAACCAAAACCTACTTTTGCAAAAGTAATTTATTTAGATATATAATTAGCTTTTCTAAACCAAAGTTGATGATAGATGTGGGACTAAGCCCAAAACTATAAAATTTTGTTACACAATATCTTTTCAGAAATATTTAATAATCATAGCAATAACAAAATAAAATTTTACAAATTACAAATATTTATTAAACTATAACTCATTTATATCCAATATATCAAAAACTACCACTAGTAATATTTGTGATTAATGATAACTATTTAATAAGATAATAATAATAATAATAATAACAATAATAATTAATAAAACACAGCAAATGGTTGCTGCTCCTTTCGTTTATAGAAAGTATAGAAAGGAGGAGAGAAAGAGGGAAAGAGAGAGTTTTATTTGGGGGGATTCTCGAAGAGAAGAAGAAGATGAGTATTGGAAAGGAGATCTCACCAGGTGGCGCTGCTCTAGAGAAGGCTCGGCGATGCAGCTCGGTGGAGGGGACGAGGCAGTCGGATGGGGTACGGGGTTCGACGACGGCAGCTCACGGAGGGCTGCACCTCGCCGGAGAGGGCGCGGCTTGGGACACCATACGGCGGGACACGGCCGGTCATCGATACCAGATCTGGCTGATGCGGCCGACGGATGGGCGCCCGGTGCGATGGAGCTCTCGACGAGGGCGGGGCTCTTCGACAGGGTGAGGTACGAAAGAAATGGTCGATGGTGGAAGCGCTGGAGGTGGCGCAGCCGCTCGTGGTGGCGCACGGGCTCCCCGAAGCGGAGGCCCGTCCATGGGGATCAGCGGCCACAGCGCCGCCCAGCCGGAGGTGGCGGCTACGCGGGGGTAGGGCGCGCAGAACAGGGGCTTGGCGCACGGTCGGGCGGCACCGGCGCCAGAGGAAGTCGGTGGCGTGGCGGTCGCGGCTGAGGCCGGTACGACTCTGACGGAGGTACGTGTTGGTGGTGGTGGTGATGTTTTATATTTTTGGGGTTTTCTTCTGTTGTTGACGGTGATGGTGGGAGTTTTCGGTGGGTGGAGGCTGAAATTTGGGGAAGATGGTGGTAATGGTGGTGGTGGTGTTGGCACAGGTGGTGCCAACAAGGTAGGGAAGAAGTGGTCGGAGATTACATTGCGGTGGTGGAGACAGGGTTTGTTGGGGAGGTGCGTGCTTTGGTGGTCGGTGTTGACGGGAGTTTGGGTGGTGGTTGATGGCGACGGGGCGAGGATGGCTGTCGGGATTGGACGGGATGGACGGGGGTACCGCGACAATGACGGAGTGGTATTGATTTGTCGGGGTTGTGTCCGACACAAAAATGTATATGTAAAAATGGAATAAGATCGGCACAGACACGATGCACGTGTTTTGGCTGGGATAGAGAAATTGGATTGTGGAATAAGAGCCTCTCCTTATATAGAAGATGGAAGCTCCCAATTAGATAAGGACTTGGGATGATTTAAATCCCCAATTAGATAATTACTTCATCTAATTTAACCCAATCAATTCAATCAGAATCAAATCTAAATATAGTTTAAAACCAATTTAATCCCATATAGATGACTTAAATGATAATCCAAATCAAAATTTAAATAACTCAAATTACCTTTCTAAAATTTTAATTTATAATTAATTTCAAAAAATAAATATTTATATATAACCTTTTTCATTAATTAAGATATCTAATAAATATTTTTGGAGGGTTCAAAATATGCACATGAACTAAATTTCGTGTACTTGCCTAAATCATTTAAATATACTTACAACATAGTTTATTATCTATATTTGAACAACCATTAAAATAGTCTTTATATAGAGGGATAAAATATCATTTTGGAAATTCTAATACGTGTTTTGCAACTTTAAGCAAATAAGAAATATATTTAAAATAAGGAAATATCTATCATATATTACTTTATACCTTTACTAAAATGTTTTTTCAATAATATGTACCTCGCACATATTCGCATTCGACAAGCAATACGAACACACAACCTTGCGCGCGACGTACAAAAATTAAATGCCAAATTTTAAATAAATAAAAAAATTAGGAGAAATTTTAGGGGGTTTACATCCTACTCAACTTGAAAGAATTTCGTCCTCGAAATTTAGGAGTAGGTAGGGTTGAGGGCACGATTACGAGAATGATTCACTCGTAACTTGAGTGGTGATAATAAATGTAGGATCGAGGAAAGGACGAGGAGTTTAAGACGAAGATATAGTCACATTGAGTGACAATGGTCATAAGTGATAGGTCGGCTAGAGGG
The DNA here is from genome assembly GCA_029216955.1 of Iris pallida. NCBI lineage: Eukaryota > Viridiplantae > Streptophyta > Magnoliopsida > Asparagales > Iridaceae > Iris > Iris pallida. The sequence goes on from JANAVB010038419.1 coordinate 9,114,886, forward strand.
AATTCTAGTGTAAATGCCTTCGTCCTTCCAAATAGGTGAAGGCGAAAGCAATAAAGAGTTCACAGATGATGTTACGAATACGTGGTTCAAAGACGATCGAATAATTTCAAAAGAATTTTTAAGGCAGTCGTGGATGGGATTCTAGAGGCCAAGTTTTAATTATGTCCCATCTACGTAGAACAATAGGTAAAAGCGAACCAAACTGCACTTGGTTGATCAGACCATTATGCACCGGTTCTGATTAGACAACATGTTAGTGAGCGTGCTCAATAACATAAGTCATGAACAAGCTTGATAAATCAATGAGCTTGCAAAACTAGATTATAACAGCACTTTTAGTCAAGATGGTAAAATCATAGGCACGAGAGTTTATCGATAAGAAGTTTAAGCGACGATTCGAAAACGGAATCCAGCAAGCAATTTGAACAACAATAATCTAGATAAAAATTTGGTATAGTTTAGGAGATATCTCATGGCATCCCAATCAATGTCTAAATTAAAAATGACTATCATTTATCCAAGACGTGCAAGCTCACAAAATACAACAATTTTCCAATCTCAAAAATTTACTAGATCGATTTCATCGTCATATCTCGAATCATCTTATCAATAGTAACTTTATATAGTCTCTTCAAACTTCATAATCCAAAAAAAAAATTTAATCAAATTTTGTCCTTTATAATAATCCTTCAATCAATTCACTTCTATCTTCATCACGAAAGTTGTATTCATAACCATCATAGAAAGATCAAATCTTAGATCATCAAAAAAAAGATTTTCAAAATTCTAACCCCAAGTTTATATTCCCTATACATTTTTTTTTTCAAATAGCCTTTGTCGTTCATAATCGCCTCAAAAGTAAATACTAGGTGAATCTCTAACCTCCCTTTTTTTTCTCCAACATAAACATGCATATTTCCTCAAGCTTTGATTCCCTTTGAAATTTAAAAAAAATTCAATTAAGTTTAAAAGTCAAACTCTTTTAGGAAGTTTACACTTATTTCTCAACATAAAGAAAGTTTTATCCCTTTTGTACCAAACATAAAATTCATTTCAACTTTTGGATTAATCTCAAGCCTTTTTGGCACTCGCAAATATACTATCCTTTGATCTTCCCCAAACATAATATCACCTCTTAATCAAATAACACAATTAACTTATGACTCGTAACCACCGAATCGTTTCATTTAACTAAACCACCAAATCTTCTTTATGGGATTTTTTTTCCAACTCATGTCTAACCAAATGGCGTTATGATCAAATCTTCACTTCCGTACAAGGGTATCCAAGGAAACAAGGTTTGCACGAGTCATAGTGAAGCAAAACAATTTGGAAGGGGAAGGCGGTTAGGTTTAATGATCGTGGTAAGGGTTGGATATTAAATAAGGGTCTTGAGTTTTTGCATGAATAAGTAAAGGATGACAGGGTCTAAGTAAATCGAGATAATAAAGAGGATAAGGATCAAGTAATCAAGATAAATACAAGGTTAAGCATTTAGGGGATTAAGTAACTCACAATCCTATAGTAGGTCGAAAGAATTGAGTCTAGGTTGAGTCCCCACCTGTAGTTGGAAAGCGTTCGGTTGCATGGTAATGGTTATAGTTAGCCTTTTTGACTCGAAAGTCGCAACATAAAAATAGAGTATAAGGGGACGTGTTTTAGTGGGACATGATATACCTACATGAAGGTGGGCTCGTCTAGGTCTTGCATATGAAATTTGTTGGAGGGAAAAGTCTAGTGTTGTGCTCCAAATATCCAAGTCCCGGTAAAGAACACAAAAGAATTTAAAATAGAAAGTGGGAGTTCATGAGATAATGATCAACGCACAAAATAAATGACCAAGCTAAAGCATGAAATAATGATAATTCAGATTCTAGTAAATCGAGGTAAAATAAGTTAGAAATACAGTTTCTAGAGATATGATAGCCACTTAGATGGAGTATGATTAAAGAACAATCTAATCATTTCTCAAATTTCAAATGGTTAGAAGGTCACGATAAAATCTAGATTTAAGGAATGTCGAGTGAGTCAAGATTAAAATATAACCACATTATTTGGTAGATGACCAACTATACTTGAGTATATACAGCTATCATGGTCATGAGTGATATGGCAATTAGTGTGGACTACTTTATCTATCTTGGTTGCCTATCCATATTTGAATATATAAATTTGACTTCTTCAAAACTTTGCAATATAATTCTCCAAATAATCTAATAAAATATTTTTCTAAGCTGCCAATCATACTCATAACTTAAAATTTAAATTTCTTTTAATCAACCTCAAGATAACCTTTATTACAACACAAAAAAAAAATTTCCAAAAATGTATCATAAACTAACCTTCCCACCTTATCTAGTCACGTCCTAATCATAACTTAAGATTTTCAAAATTTCTAATCAATCTCGAATAAATTTTATTGTGTCATAATCCAATCTATATGTTTTTCTTCTTCTATCATTAATCCAAATCCTAACTCTAAATTTAAATAGGTTTTTAACAATCGCAATTCATACAAGAGTTTAAAATAGATCCTCAATTTTATTTTTATCCTCCAAAATATTTTTAACCAAAATTCTTAATATTCTTACTTCAAAATTTATGAACTTATTAATTGGGAACCATACAACCCAATTTAAAACCAAGCTTTATCAACCGCCCTCATAAATCTTACAGCAGCATTTAAATTTAATAATTCTTTTCGACCAACTTTATATCCCTTCAAGGATGTATAGCTATAATCCAATGAATCATAAATATTTTTCAAAGACCTTTAAAATTGAAACTCAAAAATCAAATCAACTTCCTTTCTCAATTGTATATGAATCCCACTATCCTTTTGTAGATCCAAATAAGGATTCTAAAATCCTTCAAAGTTATTAATGTTGCTACTACCCAACTTAGAATTAACTAATCTTTAAGTTCATACTTCTAGGAAAATATGGTCCCTCTTATCCTTATATCTTTATAACTCAAAGAGGATATCACTGCATACTAGTTGCCAATGTAATCCTTCTAGCCATGTGGTTGACCTATGAGCATATACTAGTGTAATCATCTTCCTATCAAGTGTGGAAATAAGGATTACGGTAAGAAGAGCTCAAGCAAGATGTAGATCAGTGGAGTTGAACAAGTGATTTGAAAATTTTAGTCAAAAAAGAGGGTCAAGCAGGTGGATGAGATCCTAGACCCTAATCCTATATTGTAGGCCCGTTCGGTACAGTCATATAACCGAAACGCCAATGTGGACCTGTATGGGACACCACAAAAACATGTAACGGCCCAGTCCTAAAATACTTGAGACTAGATACGTATCATGCCAGCTGTATACATACGAGTATATAAAAGGCTCGTGTGTATACATAAGCTGTAAAATATAGGAAGCCATGCTTAAACTAAATCTCATCCACAAATATGAAGCTTTAATGATATAATCAAATAGTCATTTGTACAAACGTTGGACGGAGACATGTCCGCTACCAACAAATTTAAATAAGAAGAAATGTACAAATAAATAATTTGGTCGAGCGAAGCAAATGACGAGTCCAAGAGCAATCATCAAGAAGGAAGGGAGGAGACATGGCCTTAGCTAGAGCACCTGCAAGAATCATGAAACACACACCTGGAGAAATCACTAGGTCCTCAGAGGGACGTAACAAGACACATAATATTATGCCAATAAACTGAATAATAAAAGCTCAACAGAAAAGTATACATGAGTAAAGGTTCCTAACCATTCCATGTGGATTGCACTTTAGAGGACAACGTTCTACGCAGGGGCTGTAACGGATTCACGCAAGCAAGTAATAAAGAGTGGCCAAGAAGTAGCGCTCATCCGAGACACTATCGGCCGGGTAACACGTAGCGCTCATCCGAGACACTATCTTCCAAATGTGTGTAAAAAGTAAATGTAGCCCCTACGCTAGTAGTTGTCCCCTCCCCCCAATGATACTATACGTGTGTCGTAACCATGACACACAAACATGTGTCATTTTCAAACACACTATTTAATCCTAAATAACAGCCAAGTCTTCTTCACAATCTAATAGCAGTTATATCCTAACGTACGGCCTGTACGTACCGATGTACGGTCGGTACGCAAGTCCGAAGCTATATGCAACTCACAACTCACACACAAGCCGTGGCACAGCGTGACGGTTTATGAGATGCTCTAACATATGGTAGTCCCTTAACTCTAAGACAATTGCATAAAATATAGTAATTTTCACCTACATATAATTTAGAAAGAAACAACTTAAAAATAAGCAAAATATGCATAATATTGAGCAAGAATTTAAACAGTAAGGGCAAGGTGTCTTGCCTGGTATGTCGCCTGGTGTGGGGCTTCGACAAGTCCTGAATGTCCAATAACGATGGGCAGATGTCTGGTAGTGGCCTGATGTGGTGCAATGATGTGACATGGTCCTGTTTTGTCCTACAGCCAGGGTCGTTGCAAAAGGGTCCGAGTTCGTGAGAAATAAGAGTGCAGGATTAGAAACGATCAAGGATGTTTATCGAAGGGAGTTGGAGAAATAAATACTTAAATACTATTTTTAGAAAATATTTTTATAATATTTTTATTAGTAAAATATTTTACATAATACTTAAAAGTGGAGAATTGTTTTAGCCAAGGCAACCCTAAGTTTGTCAATATATAGAATTTATAGGTAGAAAATAATTATTGATAAAAATTACAATTCTAGTTAAACCATTTTAGAACCAAAACCTACTTTTGCAAAAGTAATTTATTTAGATATATAATTAGCTTTTCTAAACCAAATTTGATGATAGATGTGGGACTAAGCCCAAAACTATAAAATTTTGTTACACAATATCTTTTCAGAAATATTTAATAATCATAGCAAAAACAAAATAAATTTTTACAAATTACAAATATTTATTAAACTATAACTCATTTATATCCAATATATCAAAAACTACCACTAGTAATATTTGTAATTAATGACAACTGTTTAATAAGATAATAATAATAATAATAACAATAATAATTAATAAAACACAGCAACTGGTTGCTGCTCCTTTTGTTTATAGAAAGTATAGAAAGGAGGAGAGAGAGAGAGGAAAAGAGAGTTTTAGTTGGGGGGGATTCTCGAAGAGAAGAAGAAGAGGAGTATTGGAAAGGAGATCTCACCAGGTGGCGCTGCTCTAGAGAAGGCGAGGCGGCGCAGCTCGGCGGAGGGGACGAGGCGGCCGAAGGGGGTGCGGGGTTCGACGACGGCGGCTCACGGAGGGTTGTGCCTCGCCGGAGATGGCGCGGCTTGGGACACCATGCGGCGGGACACGGCGGCTCACCGACACCAGATCTGGCTGATACGGCCGGCGGATGGGCACCCGGTACGGTGGAGCTATCGACGAGGGCGGGGCTCTCCGATAGGGTGAGGAGCGGAAGAAACGGTCGACGGTAGAGGCGCTGGAGGTGGCGCAGCCGCTCGTGGCGGCGCACGGGCTCCCCGAAGCGGAGGCCCGTCCATGGAGATCGGCGGCCACAACGCCGCCCAGCCGGAGGTGGCGGCCACGCGGGGGTAGGGCACGCAGAACGGAGGCTTGGCACACGTTCGGGCGGCACCAGCGCCAGAGGAAGTCGGTGGCGTGGCAGTCGCGGCTGAGGCCAGTACGACTCTGACGGAGGTACGTGTTGGTGGTGGTGGTGATTTTTTCTATTTTGGGGTTTTCTTCTGTTGTTGACGGTGGTGGTGGGTGTTTCTGGTGGGTGAAGGCCGGAATTTTGGGGAGATGGTGCTAATGGTGGTGGTGGTGTTGGCACTGGTGGTGCCGACAAGGTAGGGGAGAAGTGGTCGGAGATTACTTTGCGGTGGTGGAGACGGGGTTTGTTGGGGAGGTACGTGCTGTAGTGGTCGGTGTTGACGGGAGTTTGGGTGGTGGTTGATGGCGACGGGGCGAGGATGGTTGTCGGGATTGGACGGGATGGATGGGGGTACCGCGGCAATGACGGAGTAGTATTGATTTGTCGGGGTTGTGTCCGACACAAAAATGTATATGTAAAAATGGAATAAGATCGGCACAGACACGATGCACGTGTTTTGGCTAGGATGGAGAAATTGGATTGTGGAATAAGAGCCTCTCCTTATATAGAAGATGGAAGCTCCCAATTAGATAAGGACTTGGGATGATTTAAATCCCCAATTAAATAATTACTTCATCTAATTTAACCCAATCAATTCAATCAAAATCAAATCTAAATATAGTTTAAAACCAATTTAATCCCATATAGATGACTTAAATGATAATCCAAATCAAAATTTAAATGACTAAATTTCCTTTCTAAAATTTTAATTAATAATTAATTTTGAAAAATAAATATTTATATATACCCTTTTTCATGAATTAAGATATCTAAGAAATATTTTTGGAGGGTTCAAAATATGGACATGAACTAAATTCCGTGTACTTGCCTAAATCATTTAAATATACTTACAACATAATTTATTATCTATATTTGAACAACCATTAAAATAGTCTTTATATAGAGGGATAAAATTGCATTTTGGAAATTCTAATACGTGTTGTGCAACTTTAAGCAAATGAGAAATATATTTAAAATAAGGAAATATCTATCATATATTACTTTATACCTTTACTAAAAAAAAATTCCAAAAATATGTACCTCGCACATATTCGCATTCTACGAGCAATACGAACACACAACCTTGCGCGCGACGTACAAAAATGAAATGCCAAATTTTAAATAAAAAATTAGGAGAAATTTTAGGGGGTTTACAATCTATGACAACGAGCCGGACTTTGACTATTATGGAGTGCTTCGAGATATTGTAGATTGACAATATACTGTCCCATACGATATGCATATTGTGATGTTCAATTGTGAGTGGTTCGATACGACACCAAATATAGGTTGGAGAATCGATAAACAATTTGGATTCGTCGATATAAATCATCACAGGTGGTATAGAGGGTCCGACACGTTTGCGATAGCAAGTCAGGCTGTTCAAGTCTACTATACAAGCTACCCAAGACATCATAGATATCGATTTGACTGGTGGCAGTATGCAAGATTCAATCTAAAAATACATTCAATGTTGGAGACCCAGCATACCAAGAGGACCAGATCGAAAAGCCCCAATACTTGGAACAACAGTCGGATATCATGGATGTTAAAGATATTATTGAGGAAAATATAGGGGAGGAAGAGGCTGATACACAAAACTTAGCTGTCAACTAGGGGAGAAAGAGGCATCTTGAGGCTGAAGAAGAAGAAAAACTTGATGAGGATGAGGATACAGATGAAGTCGACGATGAGGATAAGGATGAGAAAGATGATGAGGATGAGGATGAAGACGAAGCCGAGGACGAGGACGAAGACGATGATTAGATTAAATATCGGTACATATTAAAAACATGTCCAAATACGTGAATTTAGTTTGATCTCACAAAGCACTTACAACTAACTTGGTGAATTCAATTTAAACTTCTGCATTCTTGTTTCAATTCATGGTTTTGTCGTTCGATCATCTACTTATTGTATGATTTTTTTTTGCAGATGGCACTCCTATTTCTTCTCGTCGCGACGGCACTCGTCGCCCTGCTGGTGTATATATATATATATATATATATATATATATATATATATATATATATATATATATATATATATAAGATGCCTTTTTTCCATGGTCTTCTTCCTTCCTTCTCCCGAGCGTCTGACCCTCTTCCCTCGGCCGGCCTAGGCCGGCCGCCCCCTTCCCTCTCCATCATCATTCGCCCCTCAGTGTGTGAACACCCGCCGTCCCTCCCCATTCGCCTCCCCCGATGCCGCCCCCATGGCCCCCAGAGGTGCTGGAATTGCTTTGCCAGATCTTTCCCGCCGCTCTTCATCATCGTTCCCCTCAATACCCCCTTCCCAGTTCCCCTTCCCCGCCTGCCTCTTCCCCCTCCGCACCGTCAGGTGCTCCTGATCAAACGCCGTGGAGTGGCCCCCCAGTCCTCCCGTTGAGTTCGTCGGCTGTCCCCCTGCCCCCTTCCGCTCCGGAGCTAGGCTCAGCAGGAGCCGGCGCCGCCGGCCTCCTGTCGCAGCCTCCTCCAGCTCCCGCTCCCTCCAGCTTTTCGAATCCCCCCTTCCCCCCCTCGGGAGCCGAACCCCCCTGCAGATCTAGCCTCGGGCCCCCCGCTCCTGGGCGCCTCGAGTTCCCCCCCTCGGGCGCGTTCCCCGAGGAGCCCTCTCTCACTTGCGCGGAGCCCTCTCCCTTTGTTGCACAAGCCGAGATCTCCTCTTCTATTTTGCAGCTCCAGACACTCGTTTCCTCCCTTTGGGAGTAGCAGCAGCGGATTGCGCTAGCCCTAGGGGGCCATGTCCCCTTTGCGCAGCTTCCTGGCGCAATCCACCCCCCCTTGGCGCTATCCACCCCCTCTTTCCTGGCGCAATCCACCCGTCCCTCCGTGCGCAATCCCCTCCCCACCTTCGCGATCCTGCGCCATCCCGTCCCCCCCTTCGTGCCACCCTTCCACCACCCTCCTGCCATCCTTCTCCCTCCTCCTTTGTGCACCCCCCCCGGCTTCCTCTGTGCAATTCTTTCGCCTCCCTTAGCTGCCGCCCCGGCCACCCAGGCTCCCTCCCGATCCCCAGGCTTCTCCACCCTCCTCAACCCCTCTCCGGCCCCCCCACTTTCCCCGCCTCCTTCTCCGAGCCTGTCCTCTCCGGCATCCGACCTCCTCCTGCGGCCTCCCAGGCCCCTCTCCCTGGGGCAGTCTCTCCCTCTCCCCATGCCACCTCGCCAGGGCAGCAGGCCCCGGCTCTCTCAACCCCCCTCTCCCCCGAGTCCGGGCTTTCCCCTCTCCAGAGCGGCCATCCGCTCTCCCGTTCTGTCCCATCGGGCCCCGCCCCCTCCGGACCGCCCCCTCCTTCCTATGCCGCCACGCTTCGCCCGGACCTCTCCCCCTCGAAGGGCATTATCTTCCCAGACGTTCAGCTGTCGGATATTAATTATTCTCTCGAGACCTCCACCCCCGTCATCCCATTCTCCGACATGGAACTGTCGTCGCTGTCAGCAGCCTTCCCACACACTTTTATCCTTAAATTTTCTACCGGATGTCCCAAACTTCCAAGGGTAATGGAAGCGATCGCCAAATGGCATCTCTCGTCTGACTACCGAGTGGCTCCCCTCGACCCCAGACACATTCTTCTACACCTATCTTCAGATCTCGACCACAGGACTGTGTGGTCCAAGGGCACTTGCAAGATCGATACCCACCAGATGAAGATTATCAAGTGGTCTCCTGATTTCAACACCAAAGTAGATTCAGCTACGGTGGCAGCCTGGGTTACCCTCCCCAACCTTCCCCTCATCTGCTTTGTCCCTGCGGCGCTCAAGCGCATCGCCAACTCTTTCGGGACGTACGTGGCGTCGGCGCTCGAGACTAGCAACCTCACCAAAGCACACTACGCCAAAATCTGTGTTGAACTAGATCTCTCTTCAGAACTTCCCAACTTTATCACTATCGAGCTAGGCAACCACACCCACACCCAACAAATCCTCTATGACAACCACATACTATTCTACAACCACTGCCACCTTAGAGGACACCTACCCAAGCACTGTCACCGCCTACATCCGGAGCTTAGAAAGAAGCCATCCAGAAAAGACAGCGCTCTCTCGGAGGGGAAGCACCCCAAGTCGCCCATTCTTCCTCTTCTGAATTCTCACATTCGATTCGATTCCAGCAACGGAGAGCCAGCCTCCAGCGAACAACCGAGCAGGGCCCTGATCCCTTTCATTCCCCATCACTTAGAGATCTCCAACCAATTCGTCATTCTTGAATTAGAGGACCCGAAGTCCGGCAACCCTCTAGAAGGATCCAGCACCCCCGAGCCTCCGTCCTCCTCCTCCTCGCGAGCGGATGACGCCAACGACTCAGGCAAAGCAGATCACCGACAACCCACCACCAGTCAGGGGGACGACCCACAAGCCCACCCCCTCCCACGAAACCCATCTATCCCTCAGCACCATCCCAGTCGAAGACGCCCTAGCTATCCTCGGACCCGACCAAGTGAGAAGAGGTCTACAAGTCTTTGCCGCAGGAGCCCCCCTACAGCATCTATTGAGCGAGAGTGCTCACGACTCAATAGCCATTCCCCCGGAGGATACGGCAGTCGACTCAGCTGGCAATCTGATAGGCCCCTCCACGGCTCGCACGAGTGCCACAACCATAATCCTCCCTCATCATCGACCGCAGACCCGGCCAACTACCAACGGAGCAATTCAGGCACCGACAAAATAGTCACCATACTAACCAGATCTGTCGTAAGACGGAACAAAAAACTCCCCCACAATCCCTTAAATGCTTAACATCATATCTTGGAACGTTCGAGGTCTGGCAAATAAACCTACACTTAGGAGAATTTCCAGTCTTCGAAAAATTCACAAGATTGACATCTTCATCATCATTGAACCTAAATTTCCCTCCAAACGTCTTAAACCCACCCAGCTATCTCTGGGCCTCCCAACGGCTATTGCTGGCAGGCACGACATCTGGATTCTCGGGTCGAAGGAAGTTAAAATCGACATCATTCAGGACACCCACCAAGCACTCTCCTGCTGGATCACGCACCCCACCCCTCCGGAGCGAGCCATCCTTTCTGCGGTCTACGGTAGCTTTGTCATCGCAGAACGGAAATACCTATGGAACGACCTCCTCGACACCTATCTCCACAACACCAACACCCCCTGGCTGTGCATAGGGGACCTCAACGCCATCACCTGCAGAGAAGAGAAGATCGGAGGCCGTCCCCCGCCTCTATCAGCCATGCAAGACTTCAACAACTTCATTTTCAATGCTCACCTTACCCCCCTCCAGTTCAAAGGCAGCAAATTCACATGGTGTAACATGCAGGACGGAGACCGGCGTCAATACTCCCGATTGGACAGAGCCCTCACCAACGCTTGCTGGAACGGTATGAGGATCAGCTCTATCCTGTCCTACCTCAACTCCACAAAATCAGACCACGCCCCCATCCTGGTGGAAATTAAAAACAAATCCCACCCATCCAAAAAAAACTTCCAATTCCTCGACTTTTGGACCGACCATCCGCAATTCCTGAGCATCGTGACTGAAGCATGGAACAGTCAGGACTCCTCGAACCCTCTCTCTCGGGTCAGCAACAAGCTCAAAGCCACCAGAAAAGCTCTTTCTAATTGGAGCAAACAAGCTTTTGGGGACATTTTCTAAGCCATCTGCGTCGCAGAGGACGATGTTACCCGAGCAGAAGCTTTATTCCTTTTTGACCGTTCCCCTACGGCTAGGAGAGCCTTGAATCTCACCAAGGCCATGCTCAAATTCAGGCTCAAAGTCGAGACCGAGTTTTGGAAGCAGAAAGCCAGACTAAAATGGGACAGCGACGGGGATAAAAACTTTAAATACTTCCACGCTTGCGTCAACGGTAAAAGAAATAAACTTTCGATACACCACATCGCGGACGAGCAAGGCATCATAAGATCTGACCATAAAGGGATCCAAGAGGCGGCCACAGATTTCTATACCAAATTATTCTCCAAGGAGACGGTCCACAAAGACACTTCATTCCTTGACCAAATCCCCACCATTATTAATGACTCTGACAATGCGCTGCTGGAATGCCCTCTGTCCGAACAAGAAGTGAAAGACGCGGTGTGGACCTTGAACGCGCATAGCGCTCCCGGCCCAGATGGCTTTTCTGGCACCTTCTTTCGCACTTCCTGGAAATCATCAAGCACGACATCACAGAAGCGGCTATCGCCTTTCTTGAAGGAGTTCCTTACCCCAAAGCCATCTCCAGCGCCAATCTTATCCTCATCCCGAAAAAAGATAACCCCTACTCCTTTCGTGATTTTTGACCCATCAGTCTGTGCACATTCACCAACAAAATTATCTTCAAGATCATTGCCACTAGAATGACAGAAACTCTTCCCAAAATCATCTCGGAGGAGCAAAGCAGATTCGTTCGTGGAAGGAACATCCAAGACAACATCATGCTGGCCCAAGAACTTATCACCTGCATGAAATTTCCAGTCAGAGGGGGCAACATCGTCATCAAAATTGACATGGAAAAAGCATACGACAGACTCGACTGGCAATTCATGATATGGGTCTTCAGAGCTTTCGGATTCTCCGATAATTGGACCAACATCGTGTGGAGATCCATCAGCAACTCTTGGTTTTCCACAGTTATCAACAGCCAATCAGAAGGTTTTTTCAAATCTACCCGCGGAGTCAGACAGGGAGACCCTCTATCATCCACGGTCTTCATCATTGTCGCCGACGCCCTGAGCAAAAACCTCAACAACATGGTCAACACCCCCAACTTTTAGCTTTACCACACAGCTAGTGGATGCCCCACCATCACCCACCTAGCCTTTGTCGACGACTTACTCATCTTCTCTTCCGGGGGCATCGGATCGATGGAGGTGGTTCACAACACCCTGGAGCGGTACTCCAGATGCTCAGGCCAGAAGATCAACCTTTCCAAGAGCGTCATCTACGCCCACCACAGCATCAAAATCGAGAACACGACCAGACTCACCAACCTTACTTCTATTGCGGTGGTTCATCCTCCTTTCAACTATCTCGGCTGTCCTCTGGTGTACGAGAAATCTAACGCCAGCATCTTCGAGAACTTGATAACCAAAATCAGAAACAAAATCGAAGGATGGCATAACGCCACCCTTTCCCCTGGAGACAAAATTATCCTCATCAAACATGTGCTCAACTCCGTCCCCATCCACACTATGGCGGCATGCTCTCCGTCCAGGAAGGTTATCGCGTCGATCGAAAAGATCTTTTGTAACTTCTTCTGGGGGGGCACAACAAAGGGCAGGACAAACACCACTGGGCCAGCTGGGAGACTATGGCCATCCCAACCGAGACCGGCGGGCTTGGCTTCACCAAACTCGATCACATCGTCAATGCTTTCTCAATAAAACTATGGTGGAAATTACGCACCAGCCAAAACCTGTTGACCAAGTTTATGAAGGCCAGGTACTTCAAACACATCCACCCAGCGATGGCTACAGCTAACAGCAGATCCTCAGTGGCGTGGCATCGTATTTTACGAGGCCGAGATTTGGCTGAGCCCGCGATCAGACTCCGGCTGGGTTCTGGCGAGGCCAACCCCTTCCTGGAAAGGTGGATAGGTGACTGCCTGATCTCGAACATTATCGATTCCCCCAGAAATAGCAAGATCAAAGACCTTCGGAATCCTACCAACAACGCTTGGAATTGGGACAGGATTCATGAGTGGTCAGGCAACGAAATAGTGGACAGCATTCGTCAGCACGGTCTTATCATTGGGCCCGACGCAGACAAACTGAGGTGGTCGCCGGCTGCCTCTGGAGCCTTCTCCGTGCGATCGACAAGACTCATTATCTAAGAGAACGGGCCTGACCTATTCATCAAGCGGTATTGGCACTCTTTTATCCCTAAGAAATGGTCCTTCCTTCTGTGGAGAGTCATAAAAAAGAAACTGCCTACCGAAGACAACCTTAACTCAATCGGTTTCAGCCTGGCGTCCGCGTGCAATTGCTGCACTGAGCGCCAGACGGAAACTATCGACCACATTTTCCAGGAGGGAAGCCTCCCGGACCAAATCTGGAACATCCTTAACCACAACTACAACACCTCTCCAGGAGATGGGCGCTTTATCGATCTTCTGGCCCACTGGGGAGCTGCCTCCCACGGCCACCAGATCGTTGTAGCAGCCGCTACCTGGGCAATCTGGAAAAATCGCAACAAAGCGAGATACGAGGGCCACCAATACTCTGCCGATCAGCTTATCCGGGAAAATCACCGGCAATGTCGCAAAAGGAGTTCACTCTGCTCTCACATATCTCCGGCATTCGGGCATCCGTATATTTCTTAGTCTTCGCGGCTGCGACCGCCCCTCCCCCCTGTCTTTCCTTTTGTGGTATACTTTTGTCTTGTATACGTGTCGGGCTTCAACTTTTTGAGCCTTGATTTTAATAAAGAGGGGTTTTCATATATATATATATATATATATATATATATATATATATATATATTAGTTTAGTTTTATTCATTTATACTTATATATTGTTAATTATGTTTATGTGTTCTATTTACAGGTCATGATGGCTAACACTCGTCGTAGTGGTGTTGGTGGTGGTGGTGGTGGTGGCCGTGGTTGTGGGCGTGGTCGTAGTGGTGCTGCTGGTAGTAGTGGTCGAGGTTGCCTTTTATAGTCCCGGGATATGACCCCATCTAGCGATCCTGACCCAGAGAGTACCCCAGGTACGGACTCATCATGCTGGCGATCTATCCCGGGGCTATCATCCCCTTCTGCGAGGCATGCGTCTCCATCCGTTGACGATTCCGTTCTGCCAGCGGATCTACCAGTTACTGCTCTGTGGGCCCCCCGGAGTACCCCCGGACTCAGTTACATCCGATTACTGGTGAGTACATGCACGGAGCCGCGGATCCTCCGACGCCACCAGAGAGGCCGATGGGCGAGTTCCGACGAGAGCTATGGCCGCGGGTGAATCATAAGTAAATTTAAGTAAATTTATTAACTTTGTTACATTTATTCAAGTTAATAATCCATTCGCTGCTTCTTTGTAGGGTTTTTTCGTGGGATGCTGCTAAGCATCTAGGGCAGATTATCCGGTCAAACTACCATGGCTCCTATCTCAATTTTTCTGAGGTGCCCCTAGACTTGCAGTACGTCTGTCTCGATGAGATGAAGGTATATATATATATCTTGTGGTTAATTATTAATTACTCTTGAATCAACCTTTTTTTAATTACGTGATAATTGAATTTGTATGTCAGAGGAAATTTTGGTGGCCCCCCCGTCATGAGGAGGCGATCCGCAAGACCTATAGAAGTGCCACCGAGAAGAAGATACGGGACGCGGTGTATGAACTTCGAATGGTGCATTCGAAGAAGGAGTGGATCCGACAGGACTATTATGAGCAGATCTTGGAGAAGATGGATGCTCCTGCATACAAGCAGAAATCGAAAAAAGCGAAGGCGAACCGACGGGCTGTACGGCTACATACGGGGGAATTAAGGTCCCACACAGCAACGCTTGTAGATCTGGTGAGATACCGCACATTCATTCCACTATCTAATTTGGTACTATTAATATACTTAATTAATTTAATTCTAAGAATATTTCGTATGCAGACCTAACGGGGGTTAAAGGAGGGAAAAGGGGCAGAATCGGTCACCATGCACGATGTATTCCAGCATACCCACAAGAGACGGAAGGACGGGAGCTTCGTCGACGAGAGGGCCAAGGAGACTGATGTAAGTTCTTACGTTTATGAGATTTATGTTAGAATTATAAGTATTCAGACTATAACTTAGGTAAACTTAGGATTCAGACTATAACTTAGTTAAACTTAGGATTCATACTATAACTTAGGAAAACATAGGATTTAGATTATAACTTAGGTAAACTTATAGTATAAATACATTTATTTGATAGGTTGCGTATCGTGAGGCCCTTAGTCGGGTTCAGCCATCTGCTGTCGAGGATATCGGTAAAACGATGCTCGCTCGGACGCCCTCTTCTACGGCCGCTCGCTACGACGACATGTTCGTAGATACCGTCGATGGCTTTAGGAAAGGGAGCATGTACGGAGTCACCTCCCTGGCGCCGTTGCACGCGGCGATTCCGAGATTTCCACCCCCTCCCCCCCCCCCCCGCCTCCTCCTGCGGCCCCGGCAGACGTTGATGTGAGGACACAGCTTACGCATCTGAACGAGACGGTGTCGGACTTGCAGGCGCAATTGGCCACGTATATTTTGCGTCCTTCTACTGCTTCCGGTCCGTCTGCCGTTGGTCCTTCTACTGCTGATGCTGATCCGTCTGCTGATGCCGGTCCTTCTTTCGTCGGACGTCTTTCTTTTGACCCTGCTGCCCCTATAGTACCGCCTCCTGCTGTGACGGCCCTCCTTGACCTAATATCGCCAGAGTAGCTACGCCAACTTCCAAACCATATCTTCGACAGATTGCCGCCATACATGGTGGACTTGTATATGCGTCGGACGCAGCAGGGAGTACCACCAATGGACGATCGAACTCCTCTTCCTCGATGTATTATGTTTGGATAGTTTGACATCTTTTTAAATATTTAATATTTGTGTGTTTTATGTGTGGATAATTTTAAATAATGGATAATGCTGAATGTTTGGATAATTGGTGTGTGATTTATGTTAGTTTGTGTTATGTATTTATGATGGATTGTATATTGGTGTGTGATGTATATTGGTTTATTGGTTTCTGTGATGTGTGATGCATATTGTAATTTTTCGATGTTTCGGATGTTGTGTGAACAGGAAATGATCTGTTTTTTGTAAAAAAAAATCAATAATTACCCAGTTGGCGACGGACTAGCGACTACTTGTCGACGAATTATCCGACGCTAAGTGGAGAATTCCCAGTTAGCGACGGATGGCAACGACCTGTCGACGGAATATCTGTCGCTAACTGGAGATATTTCCAGCTAGCGACGGGTTGGCGACTACGGATCGACGGGATATCCGTCAGCAAGGTACTGTAAATATGAAAGATTCATAGAACCTTAGTGATGGGCACTCCGTCGCTATTTAGTCGCTCATAGTCGGTAAAGGTATAGCGACGGACTTTCTGTCACCATTTCCGCGATTGATTGCCGACGGCGTAGCGGCGGAATATCCCTCGCCAAGGTTCTAGAAACATGGAAGATTTCCAGAACTGGATCGACGGATGAACCGCCGCTAGGTCGTCGCCAGTCCGTCGAAAGGTAGCGACGTAGAGCGACGCTTTAGCGACGGAGTTTGCGTATCAAAAACTCTCTAATACACTATTACCGACGCATTTTCGACGGATGGCCGACGGATAAACCCGTCGGTAAGACGATGTATTACTTACTTTCTGATACTTGATTTGACGGAAAGCCGTCGGCCAGTCGTCACTAATTGTACGAAAATGGCTGCCAAAAATTCGTCGCTTGGCGACAACTTGGCGACGAATTATTTTTAGCGACGAGTAATATCCCGACGAATTTATTTGACCCAAATCCGTCGGCAAACCGTCGATAATCTGATTTACCGACGGGTTGGCGACGGATATGGCCATCGTTAAATCGTTGAATTTTGGTAGTAAAATACTTATTTCTATATTAAACAACTTGACAATTGTTTTGAGTTTCTTAGAGTACATTTATGTTCCAGTGTAGGAAACTTTTGCTTTTACCACTAATTACTAAGATACTTTCAAAAATTAGAGGAATCGGATATGGACCATATCGTGAGGAGAAGGGGTCTAGTATATACTTGGGTAGGATCGCAATGGGAGATGCAATCTGCAAATAATTTGATGTTCTCAAGCTTCATATGTTTAAATTAGCTACAGTGAATAATTTATCATGTATTTTTGTTCAACCCGAAAACTAACATACATATTATATGTACACACACAAACACACACACACACATTATTTCATACTTTTTAAAATTAGAGTTCGATAAACCCGATGGACCCGACCTGACCCGAGCTTCCTCCAAGCTCGATATCGGCCTAGGCTTATCATACATCATTTAGTTGAGCACTCTCAACTAAGTTACTTATGCCAAATCTTTTGGGACTATCAGAGTTATAGATTTTTTCGAAAATCTAGTATAACGCTCATTGCCTCAAAAGGCTTGCATAAGTAAGAGTGTATAGAGGAAGTATACTAGTAGTATATCGTAGTATCCTAGAGTGTATAGAGTGAGCTTCCCTACTTCCTTTCTTCTCATTCGGTTCATTGAGCTGACTATTCTGCATCATAGGATATCTACCTAAACTTCACCCATAGAGAAGTGTGGAAATATTAATGTTAACCAAGGTTCATAGTATCAGTATCGATATCGAAATCGGTTTCGGTATCATTTATGGTTGATATCATGAATCTTATGGCTTCCGCTAGCAGAGCACAATGTAGAGCCAAATGTGAAACAGAACTTCACATTCAAAATATTAGAAGAAAAAAATTTCGATTGGTGGTAGGACGAGTGAGAATCCTGACTCGTCCCACCACTAATCGAAAAAAAAATTCTTCTAACATTTTGAATGTGAAGTTCTGCTTCACATTTGGCTCTACATTGTGCTCTGCTAGCGGAAGCCATGAGATTCAGTATATCAATCGTAAATGATACCGAAACCAATTCCGATACTGATACTGTGAACCTTGGTTAAATTAATATTTTCACACTTCTCTAGGGTGAGGTTGAGGAAGATATCCTATTATGTTGAATAGGATGCTGAGAGAGTCGAATTAGAAGCAGGGAAATAGAGGAGGGTCAGAGAGGGGGCCTTCTTGTTGAACATGCGACGACACTCATTTGATACTCACGTGTCTATATGCATTAATTTGGAATATACTCGAATAATGTGAATCTATCTTTGCAGAATTATTGTCAAATGTATATGAATTACTATATGCGGCATCATTCGTTGATGTACAACCGTCATCCTGATGACATGTACGGTGTGCGAGATGAATTCATTGAGGGTGTACAGCAGTTCCTGCAGTTCGCCAAGGCATTCCGTCATTACATAGACGGTATCAGAATTAAGTGTCCGTGTGTGAGATGTCGTAACTTGAATATCATCCAGAAGTAGAAGTCATATATCATTTGTACTCGAAGGATTTCAACTCCGTCACCGGACGAGCTCTGGATGACCGCCGTTGGCGGTCTTCATCGGGGTACGTACTACGGTACGGAATCCTACGGCGCCCGTTTGGCGACAGAGTCATCCAGGGCCCCCTCTGTCAGTGTGCACTCCTCGTCGTCGGCTTCGCAGGCATCGGTGCGCGTCCAGGACATCATGGATCGTCAGATCGCTGAGTTGCGTTATGAGATGCAACGGAGTGGGGATACCTTATGCCACGTATATAGATGATGCAGGGCTCACTGCCCGATTCGATACGCTCGAGCGTAGCATTATGGAGTTCAGGAGTATGAGTGCGGATGTGATGCAGAGCAATAACAGCCTGATATCTTCCATGGATGCCCGATTGTGAGTATTGGTGCATGGAATATCGTCCACTACAGCCGTTTCTACTCCACCATCGACTATTCAGCTGTTTTGCTGCCGTCATATACGGTGACGTTGTCGTTGGCGGAGTATCAGAACCTCATGTCCCGCTTAGTCGGTGTTCCTCCTCATGCCGATCAGTAGTTTTGTTTTGCATACTTGTGTGTTGGCCCATTTTTGGGCCTAATGTTTGGACATTTTTTCTTTTCCTAGTGGTTGGGTGTACTGTTTGGATATGTTTTTACTTTCTCCGGTGTGATGTTGGATGGATGAACTTGTTGACTTGTTGAATTGTGATGTTGGATGGATGGACTTGTTGAATGCACTTGTTGATGTTGGGTGGATTTTTGATGTTGGATGCACTTGTTCATTTATTGTGCCTGCTGAAATGTTGTCTTTTATACCAAATTAGCTGCTGGAATGCTGGATTTTGTTTGGATTTTTTTTAGAATTAGCGACGTTCTGCGATGCTTTGTGATGCCAGGAAACGTCGCAAAGTGTCGCTAATTTGCGACATAGGCATCGTAAAGCGTCACAGATTTGCGAAGTTAATAAACGTCGCAAAAGGTCGCAAATCTGCAACGTCCGTTGACGTTTCAAAATGTCACAATTCTTGTATCAGTGTGTCAACAATCTGGTGTCAATGCGTCACAAATTTTTGTCGCAAAATGTCGCAAAACTGTGACGTCCATGGACGTCGCAAAATGACGCAAAACTGTGACGTCCATGGGCGTCGTAAAGCGTCGCAATTCTAGGACGTCATTAAGGACGTCGAAAATCGTCGAAAATCTGCGATGTTTGTATTTACGTCGCAAAATGTCGCAAATTTGCGTCATTTTTTGACGTTTTTCGAATCTGCGACTAGCAAAATTTCGACGCCCTCAAAACGTCGCAAAAAACGTCGCAGATTCAGATTAGCGACGTTTTTCGTCATTTTTGCGACATTTTTAGGCGTCGCTAATTCGTCAATTTCTTGTAGTGGGCGTTGTTCGTCGGTCCGGAGAAAATGACACATAAAAAAAGCACGAGGAGCCAACCCCCGTGCTCTTAATTTGGATCTACCTCTAGGTCGATGGAAGGACGACCTATGTATGGGCTGATGTGGACGTCAACCCAACAAACAAAGATTATTTATAAGGGCGCATCAAAAGTTGATCAAGGCATATCAGGATTGGGGCTAGCCCAGGTTAGCGAAAAAATTACTCAGGACATCCCATTTTCTTACTCATTGGGCTGTCCCAACCCCACACCCCCCACAAACCCAATTTTTGAGCTTCATTTTAAAATTTCACTCTCTCTTCCAAAATCCTAGCTTTCTTCTTCTTCTTTCTTATTCTCCACCATTGTCTACTTCCCAAACTATACATCTTCTTCCTCATCTTAACCTCTTTCCCAAGCTATTATTTCCAATTTTCGATGGCACCCGAAGACTCTCTTCCCAAAACCCTAATTTTTCTCTCATATTCTCTTGTAATGTTTATTCCCAAAACCCAAATATACATTGTCATGATGGAAAACATACAATGTAAGGTTTATTTCAATTATTTATCACCAATTTCATGATCGAAGTGAACCTGAACAACATTCGGCTAAGTCGACTTTAGAACTGCAATAGTTTCTGGCAGTCCTAAATACCGATAGGACCGTCAGAATTTGAAGCAGTCCTGATGTACATCATGTGCATTCCAGGACTGCCATAATTTCTGGCAGTCCTAGAAGTTTTAAGGACTACCAGAATTTGTGGCAGTCCTGATGTACAGCAAGTGCATTTCAGGACTGCCACAATTTTTGGCAGTCTTAGAAGTATTGAGGACTGCCAGAAATTGTGGCAGTCCTGAAATAGATTTAAAATTTTGAATTTTTTTTAAAATAGATTTAAATAGATCTAAAATTTTGAATTGAAAACTTTCTGGATTTAAATAGATTGAAATGAACAAAATTGAGAGACTTATCTCTAAAATTGATTATACATAAAATGGATTTATAGACCGTATATGTGAAGATTTATTTTTAAATGAGAAAAATTAAGAGAGTTATCTATAAGATACGTTTTTTTAAATAAATTTAAATAGATTTAAAATTTTGAATAAAATTTTTTTAGATTTAAAAAAATTGAAGTGAACAAAATTGAGATTAGGGTTTAACATGAGCAGTGCCTGGCTCCCTGTATGCCACACATATAGACCAATCTATGAGAGAGACTGGCTATGGGTGGCGTGCGAGGAGCCAAGCACTCTCTCTCTCTCTCTCTCTCTCTCTCTATATATATATATATATATATATATATATATATATATATATATATATATATATAAGTTTTGTTTTCTCATCATGTTGTGAGCTTTGATCTCTCTTTAGTTCTGCAGGATTATTATTCAAAGAGGTCTACTTCCTTGGCAACAACCACCATGGCTCCTTGGAGTATGTACAAGGTTCTATGTTTATGATTCTTGCGTCTTCCTTAGTTACATGTTCTTGTTGCAAAAATATTATATTAATATACTATGCATGGATACATGTTGCAATAATATTAGAACACTTGATGAAGATTTCTTTTTCAACTTTGATGATTAAATCACATGGATTATTTAGATTCAATCATCAACTGATATAGAAAATGAACATGAGGTTAGCTTGCTTGCATGCTTGAAGTCAGTCCTCAACTGAAATTAACAAGAGACATGAGCTTAAGCTTGCATGCTTGAAGCTGTCAGTCCTCAAATTAATGATGAAATTAACAAGAGGGTGCTAAATGTTGCAAGTCTTTCTTGGTTGCTGGCTAGGCCAACCATCCACCACTCCGTGTCTGTCTGTCTGTCTGTCGGTCTTCTTCGTTCTTGAGATTTTGCCCAAATAAACTTTAGAAGAGTTTATTGGACCGTAACAAAATGAGGAAATGAGGGGGGTTTGGCCAAGCCAGGGGGGGGGGGGGCAGTGGCTGCCCCCATCCATCATTGTACCATACCTAAGCTATAAGATTCTCTGCAGAAAGCAACTGATAGCTCCATGATAATAACATGCTATGTATGTCAGTCTTCCAAATATTTGTAGGACTAATTAGCGTTTAGATCCTGGATTTTCTACCAGTATAGAAGTTTAAGTCGTGACAAGTTCAGTTGGAGAGTTTATATCCTGATTTTTTTTTTTTCTATTATATTCTTCCTCATATTTGATAATGAAAATTATCGTATATATGAGTTAAGGAGGGAATAAACTCTTTAATTGAATATGTTAGGACTTCAAGTCTAAACTGGTACAAAATCTTTGGTTTAAATGCTAATTAGCCCATATATGTATTTCTTTTAGAAAATTATTATGTACCTATGAATTCAACTTAACTTCTATATTATATGGAGGGAAATCTTGGTTGAAGCCTCTGCTTCAAAACTATTTTCCTACGTCCTATTACTTACAAATTATCTTGACTCTAGATTAGCCTAGACTATGGTCAGTTTGGATTGTAGTTGCGTTTCGTGAGAGATGGTACATCTTGAGCCCAAAACGAGGCCATTTATTTACGAGTCTCTGATGGATAGGTTTGATAAGGCTTCGAACTTGAGAAACTTTTATCTAGTTAAGGATAAGCTTCCATGTCCACCTTGACCTATCAAGGTACTAGCTTTTCGAAGTGCTGGTGAGCCTTCTGAAAATTTTAAGCAAAAATTCATCCCCCCCTTTAAAACGAAGTCTATATCGACTGATCCAGACTAAAAGCATCTCCAACCCTATTGTTTTGTTATGTGTTGTGAGTCTTAGGTGACATGAGACACAAGACATGTAATGTTTTTCTTAGGTGGTAAGATTATATTCACAAAAGCCAATTAGATAGAAAAGTCTCTCAAATGTAAAAGTACTGAAAAGATAATAAAAATTATTTTTTTTAACTTCTAAAACAACTCCTCAACTTTTACCTTTTTTTACAAATATTTGTATTAATGATTGATATGTGAAAATAAAGTCATTATGAAGTGCATTTTCTAGATTTAGATAACCAATTTCACATTGTTATTGTCATGTCAACTTTATGATTTATTTGATATTTGTATTGTTGAAAGATTTTTGAAATGCAAGCTTGTCTTGTCATTCCTATATGACAACCATTTTTTTTCGAGTTTATTTTTGTTCATCCACCAAAACTATGGTGTTTGTTTATCCTCCACTAAGAGCATCTCCAACCCTATTGTCTTGTTAAGTGTTGTGAGTCTTAGGTGGCTCCTATGTGGCATGAGTCATAAGACAATGTCTTGTTTATGTGGCAAAATTATATCTCAAAAGACAATGAGATAGAAAAACTCTCTCCAATGCAAAAGTATCGAGAAGACAATAAAAAGTATTTTTTCCAACTTCCAAGGCAACTTTTAAGACAACTACTCATCTTCTTTCTTTTTTCTAATATTTTTTATTCATAATTGATGACATGGAAGAGAAGACATTGTCAAGTGCATTGTCTAGAACAAGACAATCAACTTCACAATGTCTTCTTTAATTTTTGCAACATAAGCTTCACAATTGACTTGACAATTGCATTGGAGAAGAACTTTTGAATAAAATTTTGTCATTCCTATGTGGCATTAACTTTTTTCCAAAGTCACAATAGGGTTGGAGATGCTCTAAGAACATCATACGTGTCAATTCATCTAACATAAAATTACTTTAGGAGTAGTTTTTTTTTTTATCCACCAAAGTGATTTTTATTTTTAATTTGATACGTATTATATTTTTAGTAGATGATGAATAAATATTATGGTATTAATGGGTGAACAAAAAATGACTTTTTTTCTATACTTATACTAGTAATAGCGTTGGAGATGCTCTAAGCGGCTAAGCCTTGGTCAAAACATAAAAAAGGAAAGTAGCGTCTTTAAACAGATGTTCCAATGTTGTCATGTCATGCGGATGATAAGCTAGCTTGCAGTATACGTGTCAATTCATCTAACATAAAATTACTTTAGGAGTAGTTTTTTTTTATCCACCAAAGTAATTTTTATTTTTAATTTGATAGGTATTATATTTTTAGTAGATGATGAATAAATATTATGGTATTAATGGGTGAACAAAAAATGACTTTTTTTTCTATACTTATACTCGTAATAGCGTTGGAGATGCTCTAAGCGGCTAAGCCTTGGTCAAAACATAAAAAGGAAAGTAGCGTCTTTAAACAGATGTTCCAATGTTGTCATGTCATGCGAATGATAAGCTAGCTTTCATACTGCATGTTTTAGACTTTGAGAGAGGTTGCTAGTAGGACCCGCTATAATGCTGCGGTTACCACTTGTGGCTCCTGCATGTTAAACTTTCTTGTTGTTTTGCTACTTGTTGTTGGAACATGTGCCAAAAAAGAGCGCGCACTCTCTCTCTATATAGCTACATGAGAATGAGAATGTGAGAGAGAGAGAGAGAGAGTGTGTGTGGGGAGTGAGTTGGGTTCCTCATTCTTTTCCATCTTTCCACGGACTGAGCAATGGTGGTTTCCGCGAAAGGGAAAGGGGAGGGAATGATGGCCACATCAAAAGAAACCCAAAATTCCAAGACCCAAGAAACCAACACTACCTACTCCTCGTTGGGACTTCCATTCTTTACAATAGCCACCTTCAATTATTCTCATTGCTTGTTATATGCTAACCCTTTTAAAATTGTTTGCTTATTTGCCAATCATGATCCTTGATCCCCTGCATGATTTGAGGTGTTTTATTAATTGCTATTGATTATCATTAAGTCACAAAAATGTTTGTCCAAGTTTTTGAATTTTATTGGATTTTTTTCTTTTTAATATTCTCCTAAATATTTCTTAGACTGTGTTGGATAGGAATAATAAAAAAGTAGAAGGAAGAAAAATCAAAAATATTTATTTTTCATTCATGTGGAAAGAAAAAACTATTTCTTTTATTTGTATTTGGTATGATGGAAGAAAATGGAAGTGATATTTTTTTTTTTTTGGTATGGAAAGAAAAGTGGAGAGAAGGAAAAAAAATAAAAAAATATAGACTTGACCAATTATATCCTCAACTAACAATTTTTATTTACCATTTGACTTTATTGAACTATTTAAAAATAATATAATTTCTATAGGGTATAATTGTAAGTTAAGATGGGTATGAACTTTTTCTTCCACTTTTGGGATGATTGATGTTCTTACGTTATGAGAAAAATCAATCCCTCCACTTTTTCTTTCATCCACTTTTCTTTTCATACCAAACAAGATAAAATGTTTCCTTTCTTCCACTTTTTCCTCATCCATTTTTCTTCCTCCCACTTTTTCCTTTACCAAACACACCCTTAGGTACTGTTTGGGAAGAGAGAAAAATAAGGGGAGAAAAATCAAAAGTGGTGGTGTTTGGGAAGGGGAAGAAAAATTGGGGGAGGAGAATTTGAGAGAAAAAAAATCATGAGTCCCACTTTAAAAAAAAATTCTTCCCAAAAGTAGAAGAAAAACAGAGGAAGTTGAGAGTATTTTGGAAGAATTTACCTAACTACTCTTAGAAAAAGTATGTATAAATTATGATTTGTGAAAACCAAGTACTAAATTAGTAAATATATTTTTATCTGCAAATAAACAAATATTTATTTTAGAACTTCTTCTTTACCTACTTTTTTGTCATCCATACAAGGGAAGGAAATAATTAATTTTACCTTCATTTTTTCTTTCTTTCATTTTATTATCCCCCGAAATTTTTTTTCCCTCCTCAAAAATTAATTTTCCAAAGACACCATTATTGGTCATGAGAAAAACTAGTGTTTTTGACTACTCTAAATTGTGTTTGTAGGTTTTTAAGGAATTTTTTTATTATCTAAATGTGTGTTGGAGTGAGTGGAATTTTCAACCTATGTGGAAAAGCCTCCGGAGTGCGACGAGCGCCGTCTGTATGTCAGAGAAGCTCGGAAAGGAGACGAGGACAATCGGAGATGGAGAAGAAGCTCGGGACCACCATACAATATTCTGGAACAGGGGAGGCCAAACTCGGGTCGAGTTCGGTCCCATGGTCTCCAGATCAGTTTTGGCTTACCTACACAAAGTTCTGGCCGAACTCTGTGTCGTCGGGCTGGGGCTAATTTCAAGGTATTTTTACACCGTTGGATCGTATCTTACGGTCCAGATTTTGCTGCAGGATTAGGGGATTTACTTATGGTTTTTTTCTGAACCCTAATCATACACAACGGAGAGAAAAAAGAGAGATGAAGGAGGCAAGAGTGCCATTGCAACTTTGGGAGAGAAGAAGGAGGATTGATTGCCGTTTTCGAAGGAGGATCGTGTTCGGATAATCTTTACTCGTCGTCTTTGTTCTTCGTAGCCTTGTAATCAATATTTCTTGCTTCCAAGTGTTGTGGACATCCGTGTTGGATCAGGAGAAGTTTGTAGAGGGTATACTCCTTTATTTCATTAGTGAAGGCTTCTCAAGGGTTGGACTCCGATCGTCCCGTGATTTTTTTCGCAAGGGTTTTCCACGTCAAAAATTATCTGTGTCTGCGTGGATTATGTTTTGGTGTTTGGTTCGTTTGTTGTATTGCTCGGTTCTCTCACAGGTACTCTCTGGTTTGGGAAAAGTTTTTTGCGCTTCTTTTCCAACAAAGTGGTATTAAAGCCTGGTTCTAGAATTAAGAAGGATGTCAGGAGTTGACAGAAAAACTAGAGAGAAGAGATGAACGCGAAGTCCGTGCGCATGGTGAACCTGAACGGTAACAACTATCATTAATTGGAGGAACAAGATAAAAGATTTATTGTTTGTCAAAAAGCTGCATCTGCCAGTATTTGCTTTCGAGCGACCCGTTGATAAATCCGAGGAGGACTGGAAATTCGAGCACATACAGGTGTACGGATATATCAGGCAGTTCGTTGACGAGAACGTGTACAACCACATTGCCAATATTGAGCACGCAAAGACGATATGGGATAAGCTGGAATCTTTATATGTGAAGAAGATCGGGGTATACAAGTTGTTCCTGATCCGGACGATGATGGAACTGCGGTACAAAGATGTGATGTCTATTGTGGATCACTTGAGTGATTTCCAGGACGTGGTTGACCAGCTATCTTCGATGGGAGTCAAGTTAGACGACGAGGTCCAGGGACTATGGCTGCTGTGCACATTGCCAGACTCGTGGGAGACCGTACGAGTATCTATGATCGCTTCTGCTCCAGAAGGCATAGTCAGTCTGGAGTTTGCCAAGAGCGGGGTATTTAATGACGAGATGCGGAAACGTTCTCAGGGATCATTCATATCCCACCACTCAGAGGCACTAGTTTCAGAGAGCCGCAGAATAGGCAAAAGCAGGGGTCCAGGTGGTGGCAGAGACAAGAGTAGGAAGAAATCCAAGGGTCGGTACGAGGACTCAGAGTGTTACCACTGTGGCAAGAAGGGCCACATCAAGCGGAACTGTTTCGCTTGGAAGAAAGAAAAGAAGGGCGACAATGGAAAGCAAGATGAGAATACTACAGGGCGGCTTCAATACATGGAGGCGATATGATCATCGTAGGTGATGAGGTTATCACAAACCTCACCTGCGATGACAATTCTTGGCTGGTGGACTCAGGGGCTTCAGCACATGTATCTCATAACAGGGCACTATTTGCCACTTACACGACAGACAACTATGGAGTATTGAAGATAAAAAATGAAGATGTGTCGAAGGCGGTTGTTGTTGGAGATGTGCACTTGAGGACGAAGACGGATGCAGTTCTTGTTCTTAAAGATATTCGTCATGTCCTTGATATCCATTTTAACCTGGTGTCAGTTGGAAGGTTGGATGACGAGAGATTCTTCGGTCTCTTCGGGAATAGTCAGTGGAAGCTTTCCAGAGGTTCGATGGTGATTGCCAGAGAAAGCAAGAAGTTCGGTCTCTATTATATGGAGGGGAGCGCACAGAGGGTATAGAAGGTGAACGCAGTTTCTGACGCGTCTGCCGAGTTGTGGCACAGGTGGCATGGCCATATCAGCGAGAAGGGGACGAGCTACTTAGTGAACATGAAGGTCATTCCAGGGCTCAAGTCTACAAAGTTGGAGAAGTGCTTGTACTGCTTAGCTGGGAAGCAAAATATGATATTTTTCCAAAGTTATCCAAGTTCAAGGAAGCCGGCGTTGATCGAGTTGATTCACTCGAATGTCTGCGGTCCAACAAAGGTAAAATATATTGGTGGTGCTTCTTACTTTGTAACTTTTATTATGACTGTTCCAGGAAGGTTTGGGTCTATGCCTTAAAGACTAAGGATTAGGTGCTTCCCACTTTCAAAGAGTTTCAGACATCTGTTGAAAGAGAGACGGACAAGAAGTTATTGTGTGTTCGCTCCGACAACGGCGGTAAATACATTGGTCCCTTTGATGCTTATTGCAGAGAGCAAGGGATTCGACACCAAAAGACTCCGCCCAAGACACCTCAGCTCAATGGTGTAGTGGAGCGCATGAACATGACACTGATTGTCACGCCCCAGAACCAGAATACTGGAGAGCGGGGGCAGACACAGCCAGCTACGTATATTGAAATAGAATACATCTCAACTATACGGTCACGGCTGTCTAGATATGAGGGTTTACTACAAGCCAGCAGTCTCTTAAGGTCAAGCCTATTGTCTCAATCTCAAGCAATTAACAGAGTTACAAGATGTTAGAGCATCAATATATATATATAAGGCGTCCCAAATATTACATATTGGATGATCATGAAGCTAGTCGTACAAAATGATAGGACTAGCAAGAGTTCAGTCATACATGATCAACCCTAGGATTTGTTAATCATGTTACAGCCCGTAGGCAGACAGTAAGTAAATGTGCATCGAGCTAACAGGTGCTCGTCGGCAAACGCCTCAAAAGAATAAATTTACATATGAGTGGGTGAAACAAAAAGGAAGACCCACTCGTAGCCCGGGTTCCGTCTAGTGTTCACCATTGGGCTGGAAGCTTGGTAGATCCTCGGGAGCTGCTCCGAAATCTGGCCACACAAAACCAGCTGGGTCAAACCCCAGAAAGAGCAAGTGCCACAAAGGGGGCCACAAATAAGAACAAAAGCCAGCATATCAGAACATAAAGAATAAAAGAAGTACAAGTAGTAAAAGTACACAGAGCGATAAATGACTAGGGACGTGGAACCATTCCGGGAGCCAGGTTACAATCCTTAACCAAACAAGGACTGGGATTGTACCCCTTCGCCTGAATAGCTCACTGTCTCTACCCATTTATCGTTAGAGATAAGTAAAACAATCATGACCAAGAGTTCCAGGTACAGGGGCTAGACAAGACTTAGACAAGGCTGGACAACATCCATTTCACAACGGCCAAGCAAATACTACGGCTTACTACTTTAACTAACTAGGGTTATCACAAGCCTAATTACTAACAAGATGCAGGTGAGAAACTCCCAGTCCCAAGCCCTGCAGACCATCCAGTTATCCTTCCGCGGGTTGAGAGTTATAGGTGGGTACATTGCCCGGGAGACAAATGTACCCTTAGGTGACTTAGAGGGTGCAACACATGACAGTGTGCTGGAAATGTGCTCTACTCGTCGGCAAGCTACAAGTCCATTAATGCCTCCAGATAACGAGACTGCCTGTGACCGAGAATTCTCCATGTTCTAATTTGGTCTACTCATTACCTAGTCCAATTTTAGTGTGAGTCCCTGGCCGTGGTACCCAGGGAGTCACCCCTTAGACATGATGCAAGACAAGACAAGTGATTTGCACAGAGCAACAGGTAGTACACCCACGGTGTCAAGACAAGTCAAGTCGAGTCAAGAGTGCGCCGCCACGGGCCACTCTCAAGTGAAGCCAAGTCATACCAAGTCGAGTCAAGTTGAGTTATCAAGTCATGCCAAGTCGGGAGTGCGCCACCACGGGCCACTATCAAGTCAAGCCGAGTTATCAAGTCATGCCAAGTCGGAAGTGCGCCACCACGGGCCACTATCAAGTCAAGCCGAGTTATCAAGTTACCGGTCCCAGTTATTAACAAGATATTCAACAGATAGGAGAAAACTAGCTGCAGG
Source organism: Iris pallida (assembly GCA_029216955.1). Classification (NCBI taxonomy): domain Eukaryota; kingdom Viridiplantae; phylum Streptophyta; class Magnoliopsida; order Asparagales; family Iridaceae; genus Iris; species Iris pallida. The sequence continues at coordinate 9,144,908 of JANAVB010038419.1, forward strand.
CCAAACCATGCCAAATCATAGAAAATAGTGTCAAGACGTGTCAGACCAAGTCAAGTTGTGCATGTGAGCAATCAAAATCCCAAAAGCTCCAATCATATCAAAAGAAAACCAAGTTATAAAGCAGGCACTAAGGCACTAGGGGTGTAGGTGAACTAGGGTGTGCCAGGGAACAAGCACACTAGAGTGCGCCTGGTGGCAGCACACTAGAGTGCGCCTGGTTGAGGGAGCACACCAGAGTGCGCCTGGGGTGGCAGCACACCAGAGTGCGCCTAGGGTTTAAGGGGTCAAAGTGCGCCTAGGATGAGGTGCACTGGAGTGCGCCTAAGATGAGGTGCACTGGAGTGCGCCTAAGATGAGGTGCACTGGAGTGAGCCTGGGTCGAGCCAGCAAGGCGCGCCTAGGATCCAAGGGTCAAAGTGTGCCTAGGTAACTACGCGCTAAAGTGCGCCTAGTCAGGGGAGCAGGCGCAATCGGACCAGGCGCTAAACAGCGCGCGGCCAGAAAAGTAGGCGCAGTGCGCTAAAGAGCGCCTGGCCAGAAAAGGAGGCGCAGTCGGGCAAGGAGGCCAGAAGGTAGGCGCGCCTGGGGGTCGTCTTCCTCCTCAAGCCGAGGAGAAGAACCCATGGGTTCCAAAACTTTGGAACACCATAAGTCGGCCATCCAAGCTCCAAATCCGAACTTCCAAGGCTCTAACTTGGGTAAAATTCCACCCTCTACAACGTGGAAACAATAAAACCAACCAAAATTCAAGTTTAATAGATCAAATCTAAAGAAATCCGAAAATGAACAAGTCTAGATCTAGAGAATCCAAGTTTCAAAACCCAAAATGCCAAGCTCTAACATTGGTCCTAGAGCTCTAATCTAACCAAATATCAAATAAAAATGGGTCCTTATTAAATGGCAAGGTGCAACTTGCCTATGGTGGGGATGTTGGTGGTGGTAGGAGGAAGAAGAAGGAGAAGAAATAAATGGAAATTATGGGGAGAGAGAAAAAGTTGGTGGGATTTTAATGGGGGTTGTTGTGGTGTTCTTGAGGGTGCAAGATAGCTAAAGGTGTTCTCATTCCTACAAACCAAACCAAGTCATGTTAAACCAAACCGAAAATCCGAATAAGAAAATACGAGAAATATCGAAATACCGCAGTTAGGTAAGATTTAAAATATACGCAAAATCAAAATACGGGCAAAATACGAAATACGGGAAATGAGGGTGACAACTCTACCTACCTTAAAAGAATTCCGTCCTCGGAATTTAATCAAGGAGCTAGAGATTGCCACGACAAGCTACACTAATCACAGGCAAGCTACACTAAACAGTTCAATCATACAATCATGCAATGCAAGCAAGGAAGGGAAGGCGTAAGGCATAAGAAAGACATTATACCTCACGAGTCAAACAGATAGGGATATCGCGATCGGATGTCGTCCTCACGCTCCCACGTTGACTCACCTAGAGAGTGATGACCCCAAGCAACACGGACCAATTTAATAGTCTTGTTCTTGAGTATCTTTTCCCTCCGGTCCAAAATAGACACGGGCCTCTCCTCATACGAAAGGTTGGTACCAACAACCAATTCCGAATGATCTAGGATATGGCTCGGGTCCGGAATATACCGTCGTAACTGGGATACATGGAATACATCATGTACTTTACTTAACGACGGCGGAAGAGCGAGACGATAGGACACATCGCCTACTCGCTCCAGAATATCGAATGGCCCTATATACCTAGGACTAAGCTTTCCCCGTACGCCAAAACGAATGACGACGCGGGTAGGCGAGATCCTAAGGAATACATGGTCGCCGACAGCAAATTCTAAGGGACGCCGATGAGCATCGGCCCAATGGCGCTGGCGATCCTGAGCAACTCGAAGGTGATCTCTGATTCTTCTGACCACTTCAACCGTCTGAGAAATCAGTTCTGGACCGAGCATCTGCCTCTCTCCGATATCGTCCCATGCTAACGGAGATCTGCATTTCCTGCCATACAGAGCCTCGAAGGGTGCCATCTGGATACTAGCCTGGAAACTATTGTTGTACGAGAATTCCACCAAGTGCAGGTGATCCTCCCATGAACCACCAAAATCGAGGGTACACGATCTCAACATATCTTCGAGAGTTTGTATAGTACGCTCTGACTGCCCATCTGTCTGCGGATGATACGCTGAGCTGAACTTAAGACGAGTCCCCAAACTTTGATGAAGACTGCTCCAGAAGTGTGATGTGAATCTCGTATCCCTGTCTGATACTATGCTGACTGGCACTCCGTGAAGTCGGACGATCTGCCTGAGATACATCTCTGCTAGCTGCGCCGTCGACTGTCCAACTCTAAAGGGAAGAAAGTGTGCCACCTTGGTAAGCCTGTCTACAATGACCCAAATAGCATCTCTGCCTGCCGGAGATCTGGGTAACCCAGTCACGAAATCTATGGTTATGTGCTCCCATTTCCATTCTGGGATCGGTAAAGGTTGAAGAAGTCCAGCCGGCCTCTGATGTTCAGCCTTGACTTGTTGGCAAACCAAACATCGAGAGACATACTGGGCTATCTCCCTCTTCATACCATTCCACCAAAAGTGCTGACGAATATCTCTGTACATCTTCGTGCCGCCTGGGTGAATGGAATACTGCGAACTGTGAGCCTCTGCCATGACTTCCTGTCTGATATCTCCACTGGGTACACAAAGACGCGTGCCGTGTCGAAGTGTACCATCCTCATGAATACATAACTCTGGCCTTCTCCCTGCCTCGCACTCTGCTCTGAGCCGCTGAATCTTGGAATCTGCTAATTGTGCTGTCCGGATCCTCTCAACTATGGTGGACTGTATCTGTAGGCTGGCCATCAAGGCCACATTGGAAGGGAGAATCACTTCAATTCCCATCTTCTGAAGATCTGCCAATAGCTCTGGTTGCGCTGTTAGAAGGTAGACTCCGGCTCTCCGGCTCAATGCATCTGCTACCACGTTGGCCTTCCCTGGGTGATACTGCAAGTCCACATCATAGTCCACAAGTAGCTCGAGCCATCTTCTCTGCCGCATATTAAGATCCTTCTGGGTGAAAACGTACTTCAGGCTCTTGTGATCAGTAAATATCTCCACTATGTCTCCGTACAAGTAGTGCCTCCACAACTTAAGTGCAAACACTACTGCTGCTAGCTCCAAGTCGTGGGTCGGGTAATTCTTCTCATGATCACGGAGTTGACGTGACGCATAAGCAATTACCTTCCCATACTGCATCAAAACACATCCCAATCCTCTGCCTGAAGCGTCGCAATAAACTGTGAATCCTCCGGTCCCATCTGGAAGGGTGAGAATGGGAGCCGTTATCAAACCTCGCTTCAATTTCTCAAATGATTCCTGACATTCTGCTGTCCAAACGAACGGCACATCCTTGCGGGTCAACTGGGTCATCGACGCTGAAATCCTTGCAAAATCAGAGACGAACCGCCGGTAGTAGCCGGCCAATCCAAGAAAGCTGCGAACTTCTGCCACTGAACTGGGTACTGGCCATGCCTCGATGGCCACAATCTTCTGGGGATTCACTTCCACTCCTCCTCGGGTAATGATGTGACCCAAGTATGAAATGCGATCGAGCCAGAACTCGCATTTACTGAACTTGGCGTACAACTGGTGCTCTCTGAGAATCTGAAGAACCACACGGAGATGCTGTTCATGCTCCGCCTCACTCTTGCTGTAGACCAGGATGTCATCAAGGAATACTATCACAAACTGATCCAAGTAAGGCATGAAAATACGGTTCATGAGATCCATGAACACTGCCGGCGCATTGGTCGCTCCAAAGGGCATAACTAGAAACTCCCAATGCCCGTACCTAGATCTAAACGCCGTCTTCGGGATGTCCTGCTCTCTAACTCTGATCTGGTGGTATCCTGACCGCAAGTCTATCTTCGAGAAAACTGAAGCCCCTTTGAGTTGATCAAATAAGTCATCTATCCTTGGAAGAGGGTATCTGTTCTTGATTGTCACTGAGTTCAAGGTACGATAATCAACACATAGCCTGGACGTACCATCCTTCTTTTTCACAAGAAGCATCGGGGCTCCCCAAGGCGATCCACTTGCACGAATGAATCCTTTGGTCCTGAGTTCTTCAATCATCTTGTACAAAATTTCCAACTCTGAAGGCGCCATTCTGTAGACTCGCTCTGATACTGGTGCTGTCCCGGGAATCAAGTCAATGGTGAACTCGATCTCCCGCTCTGGTGGCATCCCTGGAAGTTCCTCTGGGAAGACATCTGGAAACTCTTCAACTATCCGGGGCAACTGCACTGCTGCTACTGCCATCCGCAATACTGGAGGAGATGGCTCTACTGTGCCTCTGGAAAATGAAAACTCTGGCTCTCCGGGAATACTAAAGACAACTCTGCCAACATGGCAGTCTATCCTAGCATAATGGTTCCTCAACCAATCCATGCCTAGGACTACATCATAGTCTGCCATAGGGAATTCTATGAATCTAGCGGGGAACTTTCTACCGCTAACTACGATCCGACACGAGGAGAACACTCGATCTACTCTCACAAGACCATTACCAGTAAGTATATTGAGCCTTACTGATAATGACTCGGGCTCCAACCCTATCCGTGTCGCGAATCGTGCAGACATGAATGAATGCGATGCACCAGAATCAAATAATACAGATGCTGGAAAAGTGTTGACGAGAATAGTACCTGCCACTACCTCACCTGGTGCAACTTCTTCTTCCATGGTCATTATCATAGCCTGACCTCTAGCTGCGGGTCCCCTCTGCTGGAAACCCCTCTGTCGGTTCTGTGCCGGAGCCTGGGTGAACTGCTGCTGGTTCTGCTGCTGAAAGGCCTGGGCCTGAGGCAACAATGGCCTCGGATACTGCTGTTGCTGCTGCTGCTGGACTGGAACTGGGGCTGGTCCCCTCACCGAAGAACTAGAAAAGTTGGACGATGATGGACCTCCCCTATTCGGGCAGGTCCCTATCTGGTGGTCTGCTCCTCCACAAGCCAGGCACAATCCTCGTGCCCTACGACACTCTGCCACTACATGGCCCGGCTTCTCGCAATGAGAACATCCCACCGCGGAAGACTGCTTCTGCTTCTGCTGCTGCGGGTACGTCGGGGTCGAATGCTGAACCGACGTCATTGAGGCCGCCCGCCTCGGAGTTCCAATGGTTATACCCCTAGCTGCCGGGGCTGGAGCTGAAGATTGGTGCATCTGGTTGTGGGACCGCTTCCTGCCTCCGGTCCTGTCCACAATTCTCCGGGAGGTATACTCATGCCTCCTTGCTGCCTTCAATACTGCATCGAACGTCTGGTGCTCGAACTGTTCCACAGCCAATAATATCTCCAAATGCAGTCCTTGCTGGAACCGCTGAGCCCTATCGAACTCGGTTGCCACCAAGGTGGGGACGAACCTACTCAGCCTAGAGAACTCGGTCGCATAGCCATCGACCGTCCTGCCTCCTTGCTTCAAGTTGGTGAATCTGGTCTGCAGGTCGTACCGTGCCACCGCATCGAAGTACTTTGTCTGGAACCTCTCTCTGAACGTCGCCCAAGTGACTGGTGTTGCTAATCCCATGGCCTGAGCTGCCCACCAATCGCGAGCCAAGTCTAACAACTATAGGCGTACCACCGCCACCTTCTCATTTTCAGGTGTCCTAGCTGCTTCCAGGACCACCTCGGTATCCTGAAGCCAAGCATCCGCGGCAATCGCATCTTCACTGCCGTCAAAGAAGGGAGGGTTCAAACGCTTGAAACTGTTGGCCGCCTGATTTCCTTGGGGACCTCCTCGGTTTAGTGCATCATGAACCTCCTGGTGCAAGGCGTCACCTCGACGATCTTGGGATGCAAGCAGTTCTCTGATAAGCCCTACCAAAGGCCCCTCATCCTGTCTAGCTGGTTGAACGGGCGGAGCTGCCTGAACTGGAGGTTCCGGGCCTCCGGAAGGCATAACTCGAGAGGCTACTCCAGAGTGCTGAGCTTGATCTTCCTGGCGCTGGAGTGCTTGTCGAGCTTCCTCTGGCTGGTTGGCAGGTCCGGGAGTAATGCCGCTGAAGAAGGTGACATAGGGAACAATAAGGAAAGGTCCAGGACAGATCAATTATACAAGCAATATGATCAGGTCAAGAATCTCAGGGATTTGAAGATACGAGCAGAGATCAAGGGCGAATATTGATTGAGACATCTATTTGGTAAACCCTCACATTTCTTGAATGCCAAGACCTGCATGGGCCACCACTTAAACCGTGTCACGCCCCAGAACCAGAATACTGGAGAGCGGGGGCAGACACAGCCAGCTACGTATATTGAAATAGAATACATCTCAACTATACGGTCACGGCTGTCTAGATATGAGGGTTTACTACAAGCCAGCAGTCTCTTAAGGTCAAGCCTATTGTCTCAATCTCAAGCAATTAACAGAGTTACAAGATGTTAGAGCATCAATATATATATATAAGGCGTCCCAAATATTACATATTGGATGATCATGAAGCTAGTCGTACAAAATGATAGGACTAGCAAGAGTTCAGTCATACATGATCAACCCTAGGATTTGTTAATCATGTTACAGTCCGTAGGCAGACAGTAAGTAAATGTGCATCGAGCTAACAGGTGCTCGTCGGCAAACGCCTCAAAAGAATAAATTTACATATGAGTGGGTGAAACAAAAGGGAAGACCCACTCGTAGCCCGGGTTCCGTCTAGTGTTCACCATTGGGCTGGAAGCTTGGTAGATCCTCGGGAGCTGCTCCGAAATCTGGCCACACAAAACCAGCTGGGTCAAACCCCAGAAAGAGCAAGTGCCACAAAGGGGGCCACAAATAAGAACAAAAGCCAGCATATCAGAACATAAAGAATAAAAGAAGTACAAGTAGTAAAAGTACACAGAGCGATAAATGACTAGGGACGTGGAACCATTCCGGGAGCCAGGTTACAATCCTTAACCAAACAAGGACTGGGATTGTACCCCTTCGCCTGAATAGCTCACTGTCTCTACCCATTTATCGTTAGAGATAAGTAAAATAATCATGACCAAGAGTTCCAGGTACAGGGGCTAGACAAGACTTAGACAAGGCTGGACAACATCTATTTCACAACGGCCAAGCAAATACTACGGCTTACTACTTTAACTAACTAGGGTTATCACAAGCCTAATTACTAACAAGATGCAGGTGAGAAACTCCCAGTCCCAAGCCCTGCAGACCATCCAGTTATCCTTCTGCGGGTTGAGAGTTATAGGTGGGTACATTGCCCGGGAGACAAATGTACCCTTAGGTGACTTAGAGGGTGCAACACATGACAGTGTGCTGGAAATGTGCTCTACTCGTCGGCAAGCTACAAGTCCATTAATGCCTCCAGATAACGAGACTGCCTGTGACCGGGAATTCTCCATGTTCTAATTTGGTCTACTCATTACCTAGTCCAATTTTAGTGTGAGTCCCTGGCCGTGGTACCCAGGGAGTCACCCCTTAGACATGATGCAAGACAAGACAAGTGATTTGCACAGAGCAACAGGTAGTACACCCACGGTGTCAAGACAAGTCAAGTCGAGTCAAGAGTGCGCCGCCACGGGCCACTATCAAGTGAAGCCAAGTCATACCAAGTCGAGTCAAGTTGAGTTATCAAGTCATGCCAAGTCGGGAGTGCGCCACCACGGGCCACTATCAAGTCAAGCCGAGTTATCAAGTCATGCCAAGTCGGAAGTGCGCCACCACGGGCCACTATCAAGTCAAGCCGAGTTATCAAGTTACCGGTCCCAGTTATTAACAAGATATTCAACAGATAGGAGAAAACTAGCTGCAGGCCAAACCATGCCAAATCATAGAAAATAGTGTCAAGACGTGTCAGACCAAGTCAAGTTGTGCATGTGAGCAATCAAAATCCCAAAAGCTCCAATCATATCAAAAGAAAACCAAGTTATAAAGCAGGCACTAAGGCACTAGGGGTGTAGGTGAACTAGGGTGTGCCAGGGAACAAGCACACTAGAGTGCGCCTGGTGGCAGCACACTAGAGTGCGCCTGGTTGAGGGAGCACACCAGAGTGCGCCTGGGGTGGCAGCACACCAGAGTGCGCCTAGGGTTTAAGGGGTCAAAGTGCGCCTAGGATGAGGTGCACTGGAGTGCGCCTAAGATGAGGTGCACTGGAGTGCGCCTAAGATGAGGTGCACTGGAGTGAGCCTGGGTCGAGCCAGCAAGGCACGCCTAGGATCCAAGGGTCAAAGTGCGCCTAGGTAACTACGCGCTAAAGTGCGCCTAGTCAGGGGAGCAGGCGCAATCGGACCAGGCGCTAAACAGCGCGCGGCCAGAAAAGTAGGTGCGCTAAAGAGCGCCTGGCCAGAAAAGGAGGCGCAGTCGGGCAAGGAGGCCAGAAGGTAGGCGCGCCTGGGGGTCGTCTTCCTCCTCAAGCCGAGGAGAAGAACCCATGGGTTCCAAAACTTTGGAACACCATAAGTCGGCCATCCAAGCTCCAAATCTGAACTTCCAAGGCTCTAACTTGGGTAAAATTCCACCCTCTACAACGTGGAAACAATAAAACCAACCAAAATTCAAGTTTAATAGATCAAATCTAAAGAAATCCGAAAATGAACAAGTCTAGATCTAGAGAATCCAAGTTTCAAAACCCAAAATGCCAAGCTCTAACATTGGTCCTAGAGCTCTAATCTAACCAAATATCAAATAAAAATGGGTCCTTATTAAATGGCAAGGTGCAACTTGCCTATGGTGGGGATGTTGGTGGTGGTAGGAGGAAGAAGAAGGAGAAGAAATAAATGGAAATTATGGGGAGAGAAAAAAAGTTGGTGGGATTTTAATGGGGGTTGTTGTGGTATTCTTGAGGGTGCAAGATAGCTAAAGGTGTTCTCATTCCTACAAACCAAACCAAGTCATGTTAAACCAAACCGAAAATCCGAATAAGAAAATACGAGAAATATCGAAATACCGCAGTTAGGTAAGATTTAAAATATACGCAAAATCAAAATACGGGCAAAATACGAAATACGGGAAATGAGGGTGACACTGATAGAGAGGGTGCGATCTTTATCAGAAGCAAATTTGCTAGGCAGTTATTGGGGTGAGGCTCTTCTCACAGCTGCTTATGTTATTAATTTATCCTCTAGTGCTCCTTTGCAGGATGATGTGCCTGATAAAGTATGGTATGATAAAGAGCCGTCATACAATCATCTGCGAGTGTTTGGTTGTAAGGCCTTCGTGCATGTAACGAAGGACGAGAGGTCAAAACTTCAGTCGAAGACGAGGTGGTGCGTATTTGTCGGCTACGGTCGGGATGAGTTTGGCTATAGACTCTACGACCCAGTGGAAAAAAAGCTCTATAGAAGCAGGGACGTGGTATTCGTCGAGGATTAGACAATGACCAACACTTAGGATTCCGAGACACGTTCTGAGGCTGAGGAATTGCCTAAGTTGGAGTCATTTTGCTTCAAGCATTTTCCAGAGGACATCGCAGAGGATCCATTTATGGGGGAGCCAGTACATGGAGTTGCTCCCAACCTTGATCATCAGCCTGCTGATGGTGGTCAGGGTGTCTCGCAGGAGTATGAGCATGCCGAGGAGGCAGTTTCTGAAGGGGAGAAGGCTGTTGGTATACAGCCAGCACCAATGGCTCCATTGAGAAGGAGCGGCAGTGAGCGTCGACCATCTACGAGATACACACCGGGTGAATATGTGCTACCGACTGATGGGGGAGAGCCTGAAAGCTTTGCAGAGGCTATGGAAGACGAACAAAGGCAGGAGTGGATGCAATTATGCAGGAGAAGATGAGTTCCTTACACGCCAATTCTACTTACGAGCTGGTGCGGTTGCCAAACAAGAAGGCTTTGAAAAATCGATACGTGTTCAGAGTGAAACAGACGGATGATGCTACTCGCCCTCGATACAAAGCGAGGCTGGTAGTTAAAGGCTACGGTCAGCGAAAAGACGTGAATTATGATGAGATCTTTTTGCCAGTCGTCAAGCAGTCGTCTATTCTGGTGGTGTTAGCATTGACAGTCAGATTCGACTTGGAGGTCGAGCAGATGGACATGAAGACGATATTCCTCCACGGTGATCTTGAGAAAGAGCTATACGTGGAGCAGCCAGAGGGATTCTGCGAGAAGGTCAAGTCACATTTGGTCTGTCGGCTGAGAAAGAGCTTTTATGGTCTGAAGCAGGCTCCGTGGTAGTGGTACAGGAAGTTCGAGTCGTTTATGGGAGAGCATGGTTATGCACGGACGACGTCGGACCACTATGTATTTGTGAGATACTTTGCCGAAAATGATTTCATTATTTTATTTCTCTATGTTGATGACATGCTATTAGTGGGTCGGAATGCCACTAGGATAGCGCAGTTGAAGCGCTAACTGGGCGCGGCCTTCTCTATGAAGGATTTGGGCGCAACAAAAACTATTCTTGGGATGGAGATCAGCCGAGAGAGAGTCCAAGCTGCTATATTTGTCCCAAAAGAAGTACATACATCGGGTACTTTAGCATTTCGGGGTGGACGGATCGAAGAAAGTGAGTTGTCCCCTTGCGACCCACTTTAAGCTCACCGATGAGTAGTGTCCATCTACCAAGGACGAAAAAGAAGATATAGAGCGGGTTCCATATGCCTCAGCTGTAGGAAGCCTTGTGTATGCTATGGTGTGTACGAGGTCAGACATCGCTCATCCAGTTGGCACAGTTAGCAGGTATCTTTCAAATCCTGGAAGGGTACATTAGAGTGCGGTTAAGTATATTTTATGATATCTTCAGGGCACTGCCGATTGGAGACTTTCTTTTGGTGGTGACGAACCGAAGCTGGTTGGATATACCGATGCTGATATGGTTGGAGATGTAGACCCAAGGTGATCGACTTCGGGCTATGTAATGTTGTTTGCTGGAGGAGCAGTATTGTGGCAGTCGCAACCGCAGAAGTGTGTTGCCTTGTCAACGATAGAGGCAGAGTACATTGCGGTGACAGAGGCTTGTAATGAGTTGCTGTGAATGAAAAAGCTGTTACAGGAAATAGGACAGAAGCAAGAGCAGTATACTTTGCTTTGCGATAGTCAGAGTGCTATTCACCTTGTGAAAAATTAGACCTTTCATAGCCGGTCCAAGCACATCGACACTCGGTATCATTGGATACGGGATGTGGTTGAAAAGAATGACGCGGAGCTTAAGAAGGTTCATACAGATGATAATGGAACAGATATGTTCACCAAGATTCTACCAAGGAAAAAGTTTGAGTTCTGCCGGCAGATCGTCGGAATGACGATCCCCTCCACATAGTTGTGAAGGAAAAAAAATATTGGAGTGGGTGGAGTTCCCAACCTATGTGGAGAAGACCCCGGAGTGCGACGAGCGTCGTCTGTATGTCAGAGAAGCTCGGGGAGGTGACGAGGCCAATCGGAGATGGAGAAGAAGCTCGGGAGCCACCATGGGGAGGCCGAACACGAGCCGAGTTCGGTCCCATGGTGTCCAGAACAGTTCTGGCTCGCCCACACAGAGTTCTGGCCGAACTCTGTGTCGTCGGGCTGGGACTAATTTTAGGGTTTTTTTACACCGTTGGATCGTATTCTACGGTACAGATTTCGCTGCGGGATTAAGGGGTTTACATATAGTTTTTTTCTAACCTTAATCATACACAACGAAAAGAAAAAAAAAGAGGAAGGAGGCAAGAGTGCCATTGCAACTTTGGAAGAGAAGAAGGAGGATTGAAGACCGTTTTCGAAAGAGGATCGTGTTCGGGTAATCTCTACTCGGCGTCTTTGTTCTTCGTAGCCTTGTAATTAATATTTCTTGTTTCCAAGTGTTGTGGGGATCCGTGTTGGATCGGAAGAAGTTTGTAGGGGATGTACTCCTTTATTTCATGAGTGAATGCTTCTCAAGGGTTGGACTCCGATCGTCCCGTGGTTTTTTTTCGTAAGGATTTTGCATGTCAAAAAATTTCTGTGTCTGCGTGGATTGTGTTTTGGTGTTTGGTTCGTGCTTTGTATTGCTCGGTTCTCTCGCAGGTACTCTCTGATTTGGGGAAATATTTCTGCATTTCTTTTCCAACAATATGTACTTGAACTCCCAATGTATTGAAAGTCATGTTTTTTTAGTCTAAACATGTCGTAGGTATGAGAATATCTTCATTTAAGAGAATATTAGGATTTGGAAACCTTGTTCTTGTTGGGAAAGAAGCGCAGAAATCTTTTCCCAAACCGGAGAGTACCTGCGAGAGGACCGAGCAATACAAACGTACGAACCCAAAAACAACCACACAAAACAATCCACGTAGACACAGAGAATTTTTGACGTGGAAAACCCTTGTGGGAAAAACCACGGGACGATCGGAGTCCAACCCTGAGAAGCCTCCACTAATGGAATAGAAGAATTACACCCTCTACAAACTCCTCCCGATCCAAATCGGATCCCCACAACACTCAGAAGTAAGAACAATGATTACAAGGCTACGAAGAGCGAGAACGACGGGTAGAGATTACCCGAAACACGATCTCCTTAGAAAACGACCTTCAATCCTCCGTCTTCTCTCCGAAGTTGCAATGGCACTCTTGCCTCCTTCCTCTCTCAAAGTTGTGCTACTTTTTTTGTGATAATGTTGCGATACTGAGTTAGGGTTTGGAAATCCCAACTTAACTCCCTAATCCCGCAACAACCTGGACCGTTGGATTAGATCCAGTGGTGAAAAATCACCCAAATTCCCGCATCAGCCCCGACGACACAGAGTTCGGCCAGAACTCTGTGTCGAGCATCCAGCACCTACTCGCCAAATCCTGGAGCAGCCAGACCGAGTTCGGCCAGAACTTGGCCTGGGACCGAGTTCGGGCCGAACTCGGCAGGCCCAGGCCAGAATCTCCCTTAGGAGCAGCAGCAGCAGTAGCAACTTCCCGTCGCCTACTTCCCGAGCTTCTTCGACATACGAACGGCGCTCGTCGCACTCCTGGATCTTCTCGACATAGGTTGGGAACCCCACCCACTCCAACAGTTCTCGTGTAATAAATTGTCTAAATTCGATATTTTGCTACCATTTTCTACATTCTTTTCTCTCTTGCTCTGGGAGAAGAAGGTGATTAATAGAATACATTTTTGGTCAAGTTGTCGCCACTACCAATTTTCTTTGCCCTTCTACAAAGGATCATGGTACGAGTTCTACAAATGGGGAGAAAAAAAACGTAAAACCTAATTTGTATGGTTGGGTTGTACTAAGCTAGCCACATAAAATGATGAAGGATTTTTCAAGATGCTAAACATACTACCAGACTGAATAAATTATCTTCCATTTGTTTAAAGTTTGCAGATCCACATTATGGACCATTCCATTCAACAGAAAATGATGAAGGTATCAGTACCTAAGTTGGTTTTTAATTCTCTCTTCAGCGAGAACATAATCTGTCATTTTCCGATTGATCCACACTGATTTAGTAAGACTGATTTTATATTATAGAGCCAACCTATGTTTTACGGTTTGAATTAAAATTTAGTAGTTAATATAAAAAGGTGTAGACCCCACCACATTTTAAGTTATTTAATCTCAACCATGTAATTCCAATCCAACGTATATAACATAGGTTGGTTTTATATTACAAAACCAGTTGGTTGGTTCTAGAGCACTCCTCTCTCTCTCTCTCTCTCTCTATATATATATATATATATATATATATATATATATATATATATATATATGTATATATATATTGAAACACATGAATTAGATTGTTTAATTGATGTACGTGTTTATGTTCATCGTCTCTCGGCTTGGCAGGATTTGTTTGCATTTTCTAAGAAGCTGCAGAAGGGAAGGAGGCCACTTGAAGTTGCATTGCATCAAGAATTTTTGCAAGAAGTTTGTGGTTCACTGTGGGTGTCATGAGAAGATTTGGCTTGTGCTTTGAATTTGGATGGAATGTAATATTAAGGACAGCAAGCAAGATGAGTGCCTGCCTGGAGTAAAAAACATTCAACCATGTGTTTATTGTTAGACTTAATCCTGTTGCACAAGACCGAGTCCCTTTTTCATGTAGGAATTAATCCTATTGCTTGGTTTGTTTTTTTCCTAGGAATTAATCCTATTGCTTTGTTTGCTTTTTTTCTAGTCTTTAGCTAGTGTCCTAGTCTCTAGTGGTTATTCTATGGTATAGCATATTTGTAGGAGCTATTTGCTCCGGGCTCCTTTGCACTACTCTTGTCATCTATTGCCTATATAAAGGCTGTCTCAAATAAAGAATATCACAGCAAGTAAAAACAGCAACTTGTAATTTCCATAAGCTCTCTTTTTCTCCTCTCTAGCTCTCCGTGTGTGTGTGCCAAGTTCCAACTCCAACAAGTGGTATCAGAGCCAAGTTTGGTCGAGCATTTGATCCGTTCATGCCAAAGTACGGGCCACGTACTCCTGGAGGTAGTGACACCAGCACATCTTCTTCCACATTGCTGCCCATGACAAGTCACACAGGCGACGAGAGAGAGATGCACGTGGTCGAGAGGGTTGTCCGTGAGAGTGACAGTTGGATGCATCCTCCACTACTCACACGGACAAACTACTCGGACTGGGCGTTGATCGTGAAGGTGCAGCTGCAGGCGCAAGGCCTGTGGGATGTGGTGAACACCGGCATCGGCGAGCCTCGTGACGATCGGCGCGCACTCGCCGCGATCCTTCGTGGAGTGCCACCGGAGCTGGTGCACACCTTGGCGGTGAAGGAGACGACGAAGTTGGCAAGGGACACGCTCAAGACGATACGCATCGGCGTAGAGCGTATCCGGGAGGCGAAGGCGCAGACGCGCCGGACCGAGTTCGACAACCTGGCATTCAAGGACGGCGAGGGGATCGAGACGTTCGCCATGCGGTTAGGCGCCATCGTCAACGACCTGGAAGTGTTAGGTGATCTGATCACCGAGAACAAGATGGTGCTCAAACTTCTTAGGAGTGCGCCTCGACGGTACAAGCAAATGGCGCTCGCCATCGAGTCATTGGTTGACACAAAAACCATGTCGCTCGAAGAACTCTGCAGCCGACTACTTGTGGTGGTGGAGCGGAACGATCTGGAGGATTTCGGCTCCGTCGGTGGTCGCCTGCTTCTCACCGAAGAGGAGTGGATGGCACGGCAGAAATCACAGGAGCGCAGCGGTGGACTGTCGGAGGACGGCAAAAACAAGCCGAAGGCGATGAACACGGACAAGCCCTCGGCTAGCGGTGGCGGAGGTGGCTCTGGCGTGAGAAGGAAGGGGGAATGCCGCTACTGTGGCATCCCTGGTCACTGGACGAAGGAATGTCGCAAGGCAAAATGCGACAGCGAGAAGGTGGCGGAAGCGCACATCGCACAAGCCGAGGAGGAGCATCCGGCACTGTTGCTAGCCATGACAGACAACGACCTCGACGGGCCCAGAGTGCATGACGTACCGAGCACGGGGGTGCAACACGTGTTCCTCAACGAGGAGAAGATTCGGCCAATCGGAGAATCCGATCGGGTCACGATCGATGCGTGGTACCTCGACTCCGGCTCCATTGACTATTGTCGAGACTGCAAGAAGAGCACGAAGATGGTGTTCGACCGCTCAGGCGTAGACATCTTCTGCCTGGAGTGCGGACTGGTTCTAGAGGATCACTCCATCGGCGAGGCCTCGGAGTGGAATACCTTCACAAACAAGTCTGACAACAACGACCGTGTCCGCGACGACCACCAAGATGCTGTGTTGTACCTCAACACCGGCATCGTCGATTGCTTCTCTACTCCGCCGAAGTTGCAGAGCGCAGAAACGGAGACAGAGAAGCCGATGAAGAATCTCAACCTCACCGGGATGCCTGATCCGGAAGCAGAGATGATCGCCCTATCACCGAGAATGCTGATGGCGCCGAATCGGTTCGTGGGAGAGGTAGAGAAAGAGAGAACTCGGGAGCCACCAAAGACGAAGCTACCACGACCCGCTCCCGAATACTCGGACACGAGTCGGACACGCCCAGCCTTCGTCGTTAGACATGACGAAGTAAGCTGTACCAAACTAGAAAAATCTAACCAGATAACATAATGTACACAATCACAGCATCTATACACGATCCCAGAATGATCACCATAATCCACAATTCTATATATGTACTAGTCATCAAGAATGAAATGTACTATGAATTCTAAAACAGTATCTGAGAGTAAGCTAAGTAGTCTAAACCTGAAGCCTCAAGCTAAGTCTCATTCTGCTCAGCTAATATCCCGGACTCTGTCCCATAAGGTAGAATAATATCCTGCAAGTATACCTGCAACTTATCCAGTCAGGCGTGGAGCAAAGTACAGTTCTAGGTAATGAAACATGAATATGATATGAAATGGGTACAGGGGTACATGAAAATATACAGGAATAAACAAGAAAATATACAGGAAAGTAGTACAGGAAAGGAGTACAGGAATATAGTACATGAAAGTAAAGTACAGGAACATATAAAGTACAGGAAATGTAATATACAGGAATGAAACTATAATCCTGTAGCACCAGACATGATAAGTGTACAATATCGAAATACATCTAGTCCATGTGACCGGCTGGGGTGAGAACATATACAGGAGTACATGAATATGGTACGACTTAGGGCCCGCGTGCACGATGCGAGGCCTAAGCTAGGCACAGGAATATAGTAACCGGGATTGGTCATATGGCTAGTGTATTTCCCCACCCGACACTAATAAATACAAGAACAAGAGTACAGGAGTACATGAGTACATGATATCGTGCCATAACGTGTCACAAGAAAGAGTACAAGAATGTAAATGCACAAAACCGTAGAAAAGTACTTGCCTTGCTCCGGGTGATCAATGGTAGGAAATAGATCTGTATGTCCACCTGGTATGATATTTTGCAAGTTGATTAATATCTACTCTTATGACAATCAATTAACATTATTAACTAATCAACTATTTTAATCTTACCTAACCCTTCTACTCTACTAGCTACTTACTTATAGGTTTAGTAATAATCAATCATATATGCTATCTAAAGGATAGTTAGCAATTTGCTAAATAACTTCTATTGCCATTACTAAATTAATGACACGAAACATATTCATAATTTAACTTAGTAAACCAAACATATACATATCACTAATTTACTTGATAAAACTAATATTTAAGATAGGCTTTGATAGCAAATAATACTATGTAAACATTTGAGTAAAACCAAGGTCAGTTACTAGTTACTTTTAAAATATTCATCAAGAAAAATGTAGTTTCGGAACACGATTCCCCTTTCCCAGTTTTAGCAAAGCCTTACATTAATTTATAAGATAATAGCCAGTCAACTTCATATAATATTTAGAATGATCAAAATAATATTACAGAAAATAAATCTCACTGAACATTTAATGGTCCATCCCTACCCAAAGGGTTGCATTCAAGCAAAGCCAACATCCTATTCTAGCAACACAAGGAAACCGAAGCTCACAAACATTGAACTGAATGCTCAGAAGAGCATTCAAATGCAATGTCCCATAACTTCAATTAGACCCAACAACCAGCCTTCTCTACTTATCACTCTTCACTATGCCAAAGTTTAACATATCATCAGTTGTTTCACTTTTAACAACCTTTCCTACAACAAAATCCATCAACTCTCCACACCTTATTCGAACCCAGCACTCATACACACAATAAAGTGAAACAAAAGCAAGTTCAATAGCCTAACATAATAACCAGCTTCTTAATTATTACACTCCATACAGTTGAACTAAATGTTGAAACCCACAATTAAACACAGATCAAACTATAGAATTATACAAAAAATATTCACCAATTGCTCAAAACGATCCTAATACCAAAATTGTACAAAAAAAATACATAATTCGATTAAAAAAATATACAATCCAAAATAGGGACAAAAGTAGAAATCTTAGTTAGTAAACTGTTGCCACGCCAATTCTATTCCAAATGACTGTCCACGCAGACATGAGCACGAGAGGACACGAACCTTGTATACTGTAACAGCCACATACGCCAGTATTGATATGGCAACTCCATCCCAACCACAGATACGCACACAGTCACCGAAACGTACTCCACACCAGTTACGAACAGGACACGAACAACACTAGGCACGAACACAACTCTGGTCACACAAGCCACACTACAACTCGATCGATCCTGGCCAACACCCGAACTCAAAGAGCAGGAAATAAGGATTCAAGAACAACAGAAGGATAGCATCAATACCTGAAGGAAGAAAATCCACGAGACACGTACCCCGTTATCGGACACGATCCATGGACTCAACGGCACTCGAAGCCCTGCAAACTACTAGCTCTGATACTGCAAGATCCGGATCGACACAGGCACAGGAACTAATCAAAATTTTAACACAAATGAGCAATTAAAATTGATCTCCTAAACTTGCTACAGAATGCACAATCAACTCAACAGCTGAATCAGAGACTCACCAAGAATTAATGATCGGCAGCCTCGACTGAGCAGCAGTCACATTTCGAGAGAGGAAGCGATGTCGATCTAAAATTCCAGATCGCGAATGCTTAGTTCGATCGCGATCGAAGCGACCAAAGAGAGAAAGGGATCAGAATCGAACTCACCGAGCGTCGATCGCCTAGATTGGAAGGAGCTCGATTACACCAAGGAGGTCGCCGCGTCGACGGAGGGATGACCGTCGTCGTCGCTCAGGGATGGCCGCCGTCGTCGAGTGGCGCGTCGACGGAGGTTTGCTCAGTCACCGACGGTGAGGATCGCCGTCCACGGGAAAGGACCCCGCCGCCATCGTCGCTCAGGCGGTCGCCGGCAGGGTGAAGCGGTAGCTGTCGCTGTGGCTCGTCGTGGAGGGGATGCTCGCACGTCATCGTCGTCGATCTCGCTGGTGGAGGAGATCCCTCACCGTTGCTGTCGCCGGAAGAGCCCGCTACGTCGCTGTGGCTCGTCGTAGCCATTGTTGCCGGAGAAGGAAGAGATCATCGTCGTCGACCCGACCCTGGCGGTCGCCGGAAATATAGCTCCACCGCACATCGTGGAGTGGTGGCTCGCAGCCATGGTTGCCACCTCAAATCTAGGGTTAGGGTTAGGGGCTCTGGTGGATTTGGGGAAGAGGAATTAACAAAATGTTGAGATGAGAATAAGCTTCTCTCTCATCCTGCTAAGTTTAAAGGAATGAGAAATTTACACATAAGCCCTTTCGATCTGGCAATTATACAGAAAGCCCTCCCGCTCTGGCAATTATGCAGAAAGCCCCCTCCATAAATAGGCAATTATGCAGGGAGCCCCCTCTCCTTTACATTAATTGCAAAAGTTTTTGAAAAACAGTTAGAAGATGGTTAGAAAAATATGAAAAATGGGGACCACTCCAATTCCTTGTAACAAACTAGAAATTCCCTCCAAAAGTATAAATAAAATTTCTTATTTAAAAATCAATTAAATCATTAATCAGAAATTTAAATTTAGAATATTAAAAATGCCGAAAAAGTAGAGTGAGAAATCTCTCCCCCTTAAAATAATTTCGTCCTCGAAATTCAAAGGTGCAACAACATAATTTAAAAATATAATCTCAATTGAGACAAAAGTTGAAAACGGGTAATTTAAGTTGAGATGTGAAATAAAGTCAATTCTAGTCAAGGCTAGAAAATAGTTTATTTGGTCACGATCAAACGAAATCTCAAATATCAGGTAAGATCAATAGGTATAGAATTTAAAATATAGGCACGATCAGGATTTCTAAATATGACCAAAGGTGGGACATGAATGACTTAGCATGACGAAATCAACGGTAAAATAACATGATCGATAATGATCAAAATTGGTTAGGCACAAAGTGAAATAAGGTATAATTAAGATTAAATACGATAATTTTAAACCAAAAATTGAGATAACACAATTTGTTAATAATAGAAGATCAGACAGGAACGAGATGGAATAAAAATTAACCATAGGCATAGTAGACCTAGGTTGACTAGCAAGTTGACCCTTGTTGACCATAGTTGACCAAAGTCAACCATGGGTCAAACTTGACCAAATTGACCTGGATTGGACTTGGATAAGACCTAAGGGGACTAGTTGACTAAAGTTTGACTAAACCTAGATTATTAACTAATTGGTTAGGTTTGACCTATATGTGAGTGCCCTAAGTATATAAGGGTATTTGTGTGACTTGGGTTATATGGATAGTTACATGTCAATTAAGATATGTATGGGGTTAAGTGAGATACTTAGAGTTGAGTCATGACTTGAGATTGGAATATGGGATTAGATTGAATATAGGATTAAGGTTGGTATTATATATATATATATATATATATATATATATATATATATATATATATATATATATATATGTATTTATGTGTGATATACTTTGTATAGATAATTGGTTATGCCTTAGCTTTGGGGTATAGAATCTTAGGTATCCTAAGACATGTTAGCCTATGTTTGGTTTTGAGTTAGCCTTATAGAGTTGACCCTTGACCTAATTACCTTATTGACTAGTTTATGATTAACCAAAACCTTAGTCTAAGATTGACCTAGACTTTGACTTAGTTTGACCATATTGACTAGTCTGACCATTATTGACTAAACCCTAGATAACTTGACTAGTTTGGCTAGAATGTTTGACCAAGAGTTGACTTTAACCAAGATTAGACTTGTTTAACCTTGTTTGACCTTGTATGACTTAGTTTAACTTCTTGTGACCTAGTATGACTTAATTTGACTTAGTTTGATTGAAGAGTTGACCAAGTTTGACTTTGACCTAGATTGGCTTAGAAATCATGTAGATTTCATTGTATCTTACATTTACTTTTATATTAGATATGTCGTAACTGTATTGCTCTATTTTAGGACATTGTGACCCTGGTACAGACATCTGATATTACACTACTCTTTTCAGAGTATCAGGCGAGTACATTCTCTGATAGTTCTCTCATTTATTTGTCGATTACTGTATTTCAGTTCTAGTTAGTTCTATGTGATTCTCTGTATCAACACGTATGGATATTTCTGGATTCATGTATCGACACATACCTTACTTGCTGGCCTCTATTACTGGAGTCATTGGAATCATTTCGGAATCATTTCTGGGATCATCATGTATTGGCCGAACTCATCTCGATTCTTTTGTCGATTTTGGATTCACTTGCTGGGCGGGGAAATATTGAGTAAGACATATAGACATACCCCAAATCCGAAATCTTCTACTGGAATCTACCGGAAGCATAGCCATCTCTTGCCTGATCCGTGAGAGATCTGCCTGATACCTACAGCCGCTTATATGTCGACCTCGGTATTTTAAAACACACTGTTAGATCATAGTTGGACTCACCCTGGATTCATTGATCACTGTTGGACTCATCTTGTACCGGAAATTATCTGGTATCAGATTATATGGACTGGACTCACACTGGGATTACATTAGACTTATATCGTACTGTCTGGACTCATACATGTTATTCTAGTTCAGTTAGCTTTTATTACAGTCTTCATTGCCATGATTCTTCTTTTGTTTTAGTTACCTTTCTTTTCTTGTATCTTACTGTTTCTCTATGCCATCATTACCTGTATAAAACAGCCATTCTCATCAATAAAACTGTCTATAACTGCTTTATAGTTCTTTATCATTTACTTGGATTTTCTAGATGAGTTGTACTCGTTCATGTCCTAATTGGACCTGTTAAAAATATTATAGATGATAATCCTGAGGACACATGCCCTACTTACCATGGATCTGGCGAGGGATTAGCTACCTTTGGTCCCGACTCTCAGGAGTAATTCAGGAGATTAGCTAGTAGACTACTTTAGCTTTCATGTTTTGACTTGTTGTATTAAAGTTAAGATATTGAGTTTGTATTAAGTTGGTTTGAGACATTGTTGTATTATTTTAGTAGTTAGTTGTTGTTGTATTTAATTCCTTAGGTATAACTTCTGTGTTATCTTGTCGTGTTTTAGACTGTGATTGAGTATATCATACCCTTTACTTGTCCTCCATTCGGAGCTGATATCTGGACAAGTACATTATATACACTGTATGAGTTTAGTTAGCAACCTAGGACAGCTTACTACCGTCGACACTGCGACGTAGGCTGGACGTACCCACTTCTCGTGCCCCTATACAGGGTGCGGGTCGTGACA
Source organism: Iris pallida (assembly GCA_029216955.1). Lineage (NCBI taxonomy): Eukaryota > Viridiplantae > Streptophyta > Magnoliopsida > Asparagales > Iridaceae > Iris > Iris pallida. Next base: position 9,166,958 of record JANAVB010038419.1, read on the forward strand.
TGCTAGCACGTCGTCATCGTCGATCTCGCTGGAGGAGGAGATCCCTCACCATTGCTGTCGCCGGAAGAGCCCGTTACGTACGTCGCTGTGGCTCGTCGTAGCCATTGTTGCCAGAGAAGGAAGAGATCATCGTCGTTGACCCGACCCTGGCGGTCGCCGGAAAGATAGCTCCACCGCACGTCGTGGAGTGGTGGCTGGCAGCCCTGGTGTGAAACCCACATTTTGTGATTAATTAATATTAGTGTTTTGTATTAATTATTAGTATTTCTAATATTATTATTATTATTATTATATATTTTTGAGTGCAAATGATTTCAAAATAAACAACAAGGATTTTTGAATTCAGACCCAGACCCGAATCCGAACCCAGACCCAGGCCTGAGCCGAACCCAATTTCATTTTCCCTTAATATTTAATCTGACTTGGTTTAATTGTTAATTATAAAAAAAAATTAAAACCGTTTGGAGAGCCGGTCCAATTTGGACCATCACTTCTTCCCTCTTCCCATGATTCAACAACTTCCTCTATTTACTCCTTTCCACCCATTTATTTCTTCCCACGATCTGGAAGGAGACTTGTTCTCCTTAATAAACACTCACACCCCCAACTCTTCTCCTCAGAAGGAAAAGCTCTCTTACTCCTCACAGAGAACACCCAACTCTCTTCTCTCTCTCTAACTCTCTCATCTCCACCAAACCCCCTCAACTGCAGAAGGAAAAACTTCCTTTCTTCTCACCAGAACTCCTCACCAACTCCCACTTTCCCTCTTCAAACCCTCACCCCCGCGCCCCCTTCGATGCTCCCTGCCGACCCGCGCCAGCCGACGTCCGGCGATCCCTGCGCCCGTCCCCTTCGCGCGCCCCCCTTCGCGACCCCGCCGAGCTCCTCGGCCGACCGCCAGAGCTTTGGCGCCCCTCTGGCCGAGCACCTCCGCTGTTCCAGCGTTCCCTGCCGTGCCCTAGCCGTGCGCCTCTACCCGCGCGGTCTCCCGACTCCCTGTGCGCCCTGGCGCAGTGTCTCTCTGGCCAGCGCTCTTTCCGACTCCCCGATCTGCTGATTTTGGCAGCGATGCTTCGAATCAGCGCTGTTTCATGAATACTTTTGCTGTTCTGGATCTCCATTTCTTTCTATTTTTTCATCTGAGAGCTCTAGCCGAGCAACCTGAGGTATAACCCCTGTCCCGCTCATTTTATTTCAGTCGATGATGAGAAATGGTCCCCGATTCCCTTTGGAAATTCGGTTTTAGCGACGTCGTAATTTTCTGGGACTTTCGGAAAGGTCCTGTGGATTATTTTAGATTCTCGAAATATTTTGGGAATTGATTTTTGGTATGTTTTAGCTTTCCGGATTTTTCCGGTAGCGTTCTGTGATTTGTGGGATTGTAATTGGACTTCCGAAATTATTTCGGGTCATTCCGATTATTCTGTGGATTGGTTGTGGATTTATATATATATAAATTCGGGTTTTTCCTGGTTTGGGATTTGTAGGAAATTATCGGCGCTATTTCCCAGTTTTTGGGTTGACAAAAAACAGAGGAGATGCTGCCGAATTTTTCCGTAAATCCTGGATTATTTTAAAAATGAATTTAAAATGAATTTCAGAATTTTATTTGATATTTTATTTTGGGTGACGACCGTATCGGTCAATGGACACGGCTAAGTGCAAACGAAACCGGCTTCGCCGGGACGTTGAGGCATTAGCCCAGTTGAGGATTGGACCATATCTGAGACTCTATATTTTATCTTTATTTTTACTATTTAATTCTGATCATATTTTATTCATATTTAAAGTTTAGGACTAACGGCAGTTTTGTCTTATTTCAATTTATGTAAATAAATTGTAATGGGCATAAGCCCAGCTGGCTGTGGTCTGTAACTGTATTTGGTAGCTTAGATTTTTGTTATTTCTGGTTTTGCGAGTTTTTGTATTAAAACGAGTAAAATTGAATAAAAAGTATTTTCGTATAAAAATAATTAAGATTTTCTCACCTAAAATCTATCAGTTTTTATTTAATTAAAAATCATGTATTTCTCACTAAATAAGAAAATTAGCTTTATATTTATAAACTATAAAAATACCAAGTTTTAATAATTAATCTGGTATCGACGAAGTTTTCCGAATTCAAAAGTTTAAAACGATCTTATTCCCTTGTACTAAATCAACGCACAAATAATCGTGTTTTCGTGTTTTGTTAATTAAAAGAATTAAAATTGGATTAGGACACAAATAGAGATTTCAACTAGCGTAGCTAGATTGGTAAACCTGGAATCTGAGTCAATTTCTCGAATGTAGAAATTCGAGGACAATTCTGATTTCCTGACTCGAAGTCTTCTACCTCTCCAGTCAAATCCTTTGAGGCAAGTATAGTTTATGTTAGTTTACAGTTATTTATTTAATCGCTTTACAGCAAGTTTAAACCACGATGCAAACACGAAACTCTCTCTGAGAGTACTGTAACTACTGGGGACTGGGGGAATATCATAATGATTATGACCATACTGTAACAAAAACCCCTATCCTTACTGTAACAAACCTAAGCCGATCATATTTTATTGCCTGTTCAAATCACACTGTTTTACTGTTGCAAACTATTTCATATTTAAAACTGTTTGGAACTGCATGATTCTATTATTTAATTTAACTGTTAAATTAGCATGAATTGTACTTTGCTCCCTCCTGACTGGAGATACATTTTTAGGAGACATTGAGGATGCTGAGCTGTTAATCAGCAGCTACTACGACCCTGTGTTGTACCCAGTTGTGCTGCCAGAGTCCCCACAGGAGGACGATGGGATTGAGGCCGATGATCCGGCTGTTAGATAGATTTTCTTTCTGCATTGTTGTTTTATTTCAAATTCTGTATTTTATTTCAGAACAGTTTCCTTTGTATTTAATTTTCAAAGTTTAATAAAGTTTATTTTCGATGTTGAGTTGTGACAAATATAGTTGTGTTGTATGGTTACCTGCTACTGAACAGCTTACTGCCGCCGTCTCAACAACGGTACAGGCTGGGCATGATCCGGTTCGACCTAATTATTTGGGATCGGGTCGTGACATGTTTTCAGTGGTGGCCCATGCAGGTCCTACAAAAACTTAGGAAAACATACCTAGAAATAATTAGAACACTGGAACATTGATTTGTCACGACATAGGACCGAATTATATAAATAAATATTTTTGTTTGATTATAGACTGGTAGGATACCTTGCTTATGTATGTACCCTAAACCTTCCAGATCATGGCCAAAAAAAAGACTACCCGATCCGGCCCTGCTGACGATGAGGTGTCATCAACTGATCACACCCCTTCTTAAGCACGCCGGGACCCACCTCCCTTGCAGCTGACAGACCGTCCTCATGCTGCACTAGCTTCCCGGCCCGTTTACGCTTCCACAGCGCAAACGTCGGAACCGGCACTTCCCCGGGCTGAGCCGCAGATCCCTGTGGTAGTGCCCGCACCAGCTGCCCCACCAGTACCCGTGGATCCCACTGACCTAGTGGGAATGCTACGAGGAGTGCTTGAAGCACAGAGAGCTCAAGCAGAAGCCCACAGAGAGCAAACTGCTGCCCAAGCTGAAGCCCATCGCGAGCAGACCGCGATTATGAGAGAAGGCATGGAGAATGCCCACAACGTGGCCATGGCTGCCCTCGAGAGAGGAAGAACCACATCATCAGAGCCACGACCTGCCAAGGTAAGCATGATTCAGGAGTTAAGTTATATTTCTTTAAGGCCATTCTTTTGATTTGAGGCGTATTATTGCATGAAGGTTGGAGATATAGAAAGCTTTAAGAAGCAAGACCCTCGACCTTTCAAAGGAACCGAGGGTATCATCTACGCTGATGAATGGCTAGACCATATGGAGCGTCTCTTGAGCGTCGTTCGACTCCCGGAGGACCTCAAGGCTGAAGCTGTAGGACTCCAACTACAGGATGTGGCGAGCACCTGGTATCGGAATGAACCCCGACTCCAGGACAAGCAGCTCGACTGGGACACCTTCAAGAAGCTGTTCTGCAGGAAGTTCTTCCCGACATCCGAGATGCGGGAAATGGAGAGGCAATTCCATAACTTGAAGCAGGGAAGCATGACGGTCAACGAGTATGCGGCAGAGTTCGGCCGACTAAGCTGCTTTGCCCAGAACCTGGTAGCTGACCCCAAGGATCGTGCTGAGCGATTCAGGTATGGCTTACGAGAAGAGATTCGCACCCCTGTGATCGCAGGTGGCGCTAAGACCTATGAGAGGATCCTGATTCGAGCTCAGGACGTGGAGAAGAGCCAGCCTTCTCGATCCAAGAGGGAGTATCCTGGAACTAGCAACTTCCAGGGTAACCAGAAGAGGCCCAACATCAACAGCAACAGGCCCTCGCACCACCAGCAGCATCATCATCAGGCGAGAACCAATGACAGAGCACACCAGAAGCAGATTCCTGTCTGTGACTATTGCAAGAGGCCAGGGCATCAGTCGAACATCTGCAGGAAGAGGCTAGGACGCTGCCTAGTCTGTGGGTCTGCCACCCACCAAGTGAAATACTGACCCATGTCAGCCCACCGGACCGGAACCAACCAGTAAAGAGCTCCCCTACCTACTCAGCAACAACAGTTTGGACAGCACCAGCAGAAGACCGGGTGAGCATTTGCCCTAGCAGCTGATGAGCAGGAGCCAGAGCAGGAACCCACCGCTGATGTCATCACAGGTTCCATTTATGTGTTTTCACATCCTGCTCTAGCATTATTTGATTCGGGTGCATCACATAGTTTCATATCATCAAAGTTTATTGCTGCACACCACATAGATTCGGGACTTAGCAAGGTGATTAGTAGGGTTATGACCGGTGGTGGATCCATACCCATCACTGAGGCTTACAATTTTTCCATAACCATCTCTGGACACCAGTTCTCAACACCCTTACTAGTGATGCCCCTGTCCAATTATGATGTAGTCCTAGGGATGGACTGGTTAAGTGAACAGCATGCGCTGATAGATTGTCACCGAGGATGTGTAATCTTTAGCCCACCAGGAGAACCGGAGTTTGTAATCTCTCGGGCTCCGGAAGATATGAAGAGTATTTCCTACTCCTCTATCACCGAAGAACCCGGGCCTTCTCACCCTATCATTGCGAAATTTATGGATGTCTTTCCAGATAGTCTTCCAGGATTGCCGCCAGATCGAGATGTGGAATTCAACATCGATCTAGTACCCGGCTCTTCTCTTATTTTTTGGGGATGCTACAGAGTCAACCCCAAGGAGGCTAAGGAGATGAAAGATCAGATCGACGAGCTGAAGTCGTAAGGATTTATCAGAGACGGAGCTTCACCCTGGGGAGCACTAGTTTTGTTCGTGCCCAAGAAGGATGGAACTGTACGGATGTGCATCGACTACCGAGCGCTGAACAACATCACCATCAAGAACAAGTACCCCCTGCCCCGGATCGACGACCTGTTTGATCAACTGAGCGGAGCCAAGGTATTTTCAAAGATAGATCTCAGATCAGGCTACCATTAAATCAAGGTCAGGAAGGAGGATATTCCCAAGACGGCGTTCAACACCAAGTATGGACAATTTGAATTCTTGGTCATGCTGTTTGGACTGACAAATGCTCCTGCGGTATTCATGAACCTCATGAACAAGGTTTTCCATGAATATCTGGATCAGTTTGTTGTTGTCTTCATCGATGACATACTGATCTACTCGAAGACGGAGGAAGAGCATGAAGAGCACTTGAGGAAAGTGCTGAGTACCTTGAGGAAAGAGAAGCTCTATGGTAAGCTATCCAAATGCAAATTCTTTTTAGACAAAGTAGAATTTTGGGGCCATGTTGTCACAGGAAAAGGAATTTCGGTGGATCCAAAGAAGATAGCTGCTATTGAGAAGTGGACTGTACTAAGCTCGGTTGCAGAGATCAGGAGCTTTTTGGGACTAGCTGGCTACTACCGGAAGTTCGTGAAGGATTTCTCCAAGATTGCGGAGCCAATGACGAAGCTTACCAGGAAGAATGAAGAGTTCATAGTCTGAAGCATGCCAGTCAGCTTTTGAGGAACTGAAGAAGAGGCTCACAACGGCCCCGATACTTGCGCTACCCGCAGGTACCGGCGGTTTCTCAATCTATAGTGATGCTTCCGAAAAAGGACTGGACTGCGTTCTTTAACAACACGGGAAAGTAATTGCCTATGCATCTAGACAATTGCGGACTCATGAGAAGAACTACCCCACACATGACTTGGAGCTTGTAGCGGTGATATTTGCTTTGAAGCTATGGAAGCACTACCTGTATGGAGAGAGAGTGGAAATATTTACGGACCACAAAAGTCTGAAATATGTTTTCACTCAGAAGGAGCTGAATATGAGACAAAGACGATGGCTGGAGCTGATAAAGGATTTTGATATCAACCTGCAGTATCATCCGGGTAAGGCTAACGTTGTTGTAGATGCACTTAGTCGATACCCGATGGCAATGTTCTTGACCAAGGAGCGCCATTTGCTGGACATGGAGAAGCTTGGATTGGAAATTGTACTGCCCAAGGAGGAGATGAAGAAACTTGGAAGAGAAGCCATCGTACCAGGAGCTGAATCATCATTGATGCAGTTGCAAGTGCGTTCGAGTCTTATGGACAGGAACAAGGAGACACAATTCCAAGACGAGACGCTTTGCAAACTTAGAGACCAAGTGTTGGCAGGAACACTTGAAGGATTCTCAATCGCCAATGACGGAGCATTGAAGAATGGTACGAGACTTTACGTACCTACTGGCGAACTGAGGAACGAGCTGATGCAAGAAGCGCACCAGTCGCAGTATTCCATACATCTAGGAGCCAACAAAATGTACCGGGATATGCAAACTATAGTATGGTGGTACGGGATGAAGAAGGACGTATCCAGGTATGTGGCTAGATGTTTAATTTGTCAGCAAGTTAAAGCCAGTAGACAGAGACCAGCAGGATTATTACAGCCGCTTGACATTCCGGAGTAGAAATGGGAGCACATAACGATGGATTTTGTATCGGGACTGCCTCGATCCCAAGGAGGGAAGGATGCCATTTGTGTTATTGTGGACCGACTGACGAAGTCAGCTCACTTTATCCCCTTCAAGGTTGGTTTATCCACCGAGAAGTTGGCAGCACTGTACATGCAGCACATCTACCGGATTCATGGAGTTCCGGTAAGTATCGTATCTGACAGAGATACTAGATTTATATCTCACTTTTGGAAGAGTTTGCATGACATCTTGGGAACCCAACTGAAGTTCAGCACCGCCTACCACCCTCAGACTGACGGGCAATCAGAGAGAACCATCCAGACGCTAGAAGATATGCTGAGATCCTGCGTCCTGGAATTTGGAGGGTCTTGGGAAGACCATTTGCACTTGGTAGAGTTCTCTTACAACAACAGCTACCAAGCTAGCATCGGGATGACACCGTTCGAGGCACTCTATGGACGTCGTTGCCGTACTCCACTTGCTTGGGACGACGTCGGAGAACGAGTGTTGCTTGGACCTGAGATGGTGACCGAAGCAGCAGAGAAGGTGAGAATGATCAGAGACAAGCTCCGGATAGCCCAAGACAGACAGAAGTATTGGGCCGATTGCAGCAGACGGCCTTTGGAGTTTGAAGCAGGTGACAGTATATTTGTGAAGATCTCGCCTACCAGAGGAACAATCCGTTTCGGCAGAGCAGGAAAGTTAAGCCCCAGGTACATTGGTCCATTTGAAGTACTTAGCAGGATTGGAGAAGTGGCTTATCGGGTAGCTCTACCCCCAAGTCTCAAAGGCGTCCACAACGTCTTCCACGTCTCGCAGCTGAGACGCTACATCCCGGATCCGAGCCATATCTTGGACCATTCAGAGCTGGAGATTGGACCCAGCCTCACAGTGCCAGAGAAGCCAGTGGCGAGATTGGACCGAGGCGAGAAGAGGACCAGGAACACCGTGACGCCTATAGTCAGAGTGATGTGGCGGCACAACTCACCAGGCGAGTCGACCTGGGTGCGAGAAGACCAGATACGGGAGCAGTACCCGTACCTGTTTGAGACTTGAGGTAATCCCTAACCTTGCTTTTAAATTTCGAAGACAAAATTTTCTAAGGAGGGAAGATTGTGAAACCCACATTTTATGATTAATTAATATTAGTGTTTTGTATTAATTATTGGTATTTTTAATATTATTATTATATATATTTTTGAGTGCAAATGATTTCAAAATAAACAACAAGAATTTTTGAATTCAGACCCAGACGCGAGTCCGAACCCAGACCCAGGCCTGAGCCGAACCCAATTTCATTTTCCATTCCTATTTAATCTGACTTGGTTTAATTGTTAATTATAAAAAAAATATTAAAACCGTTTGGAGAGCCGGTCCAATTTGGACCAGCACTTCTCCCCTCTTCCCACGATTCAACAACTTTCCCTATTTACTCCTTTCCACCCATTCATTTCTTCCCACGATCTGGAAGGAGACTTGTTCTCCTCTTCTCCTTAATAAACACTCACACCCCCAACTCTTCTCCTCAGAAGGAAAAGCTCTCTTACTCCTCACAGAGAACACCCAACTCTCTTCTCTCTCTCTAACTCTCTCATCTCCACCAAACCCCCTCAACTGCAGAAGGAAAAGCTCCCTTTCTTCTCACCAGAACTCCTCACCAACTCCCACTTTCCCTCTTTAAACCCTCACCCCCGCGCCCCCTTCGGCGCTCCCTGCCGACCCGCGCCAGCCGACGTCCGGCGATCCCCGCGCCCGTCCCCCTCGCGCGCCCTCCTTCGCGACACCGCCGAGCTCCTCGGCCGACCGCCAGAGCTTCGGCGCCCCTCTGGCCGAGCACCTCCGCTGTTCCAGCGTTCCCCGCCGTGCCCTAGCCGTGCGCCTCTACCCGCGCGGTCTCACGACTCCCTGTGCGCCCTGGCGCAGCGTCTCTCTGGCCAGCGCTCTTCCCGACTCCCCGATCTGCTGATTTTGGCAGCGATGCTTCGAATCAGCGCTGTTTCGGGAATACTTTTGCTGTTCTGGATCTCCATTTCTTTATATTTTTTTATTTGAGAGCTCTAGCCGAGCAACCTGAGGTATAACCCCTGTCCCGCTCATTTTATTTCAGTCGATGATGAGAAATGGTCCCCGATTCCCTTTGGGAATTCGGTTTTAGCGACGTCGTAATTTTTCGGGACTTTCGGAAAGGTCCTGTGGATTATTTTGGATTCCCGAAATATTTCGGGAATTGATTTTTGGTATGTTTTAGCTTTTCGGATTTTTTCGGTAGCGTTCTGTGATTTGTGGGATTGTAATCGAACTTCCGAAATTATTTCGGGTCGTTCCGATTATTCTGTGGATTGGTTGTGGATTTTTATATATATAAATTCGGGTTTTTCCTGGTTTGGGATTTGCAGGAAATTATCGGCGCTATTTCCCAGTTTTTGGGTTGACCAAAAACAGAGGAGATGCTGCCGGATTTTTCCGTAAATCCTGGATTATTTTAAAAATGAATTTAAAATAAATTTTGGAATTTTATTTAATATTTTATTTTGGGTGACGACCGTATCGGTCAATGGACCCGGCTAAGTGCAAATGAAACCGGCTTCGCCCGGACGTTGAGGCATTAGCCCAGTTGAGGATTGGACCATATCTGAGACTCTATATTTATCTTTATTTTTACTATTTAATTCTGATAATATTTTATTCATATTTAAAGTTTAGGACTAACGGCAGTTTTGTCTTATTTCAATTTATGTAAATAAATTGTAATGGGCATAAGCCCAGCTGGCTGTGGTCTGTAACTGTATTTGGTAGCTTAGATTTTTGTTATTTCTGGTTTTGCGAGTTTTTGTATTAAAACGAGTAAAATTGAATAAAAACTATTTTCGTATAAAAATAATTAAGATTTTCTCACCTAAAATCTATCAGTTTTTATTTAATTAAAAATCATGTATTTCTCACTAAATAAGAAAATTAGCTTTATATTTATAAACTATGAAAATACCAAGTTTTAATAATTAATCTGGTATCGACGAAATTTTCCGAATTCAAAAGTTTACAACGATCTTTTTCCCTTGTACTAAATCAACGCACAAATAATCGTGTTTTCGTGTTTTGTTAATTAAAAAATTAAAATTGGATTAGGATGCAAATAGAGATTTCAACTAGCGTAGCTAGATTGGTAAACCTGGAATCTGAGTCAATTTCTCGAATGTAGGAATTCGAGGACGATTCTGATTTCCTGACTCGAAGTCTTCTACCTCTCCAGTCAAATCCTTTGAGGCAAGTATAGTTTATGTTAGTTTACAGTTATTTATTTAATCGCTTTACTGCAAGTTTAAACCACGATGCAAACACGAAACTCTCTCTGAGAGTACTGTAACTACTGGGGACTGGGGGAATAGCGTATGATTATGACCATACTGTAACAAAAACCCCTATCCTTACTGTAACAAACCTAAGCCGGCCATATTTTATTGCCTGTTCAAATCACACTGTTTTACTGTTGCAAACTGTTTCATATTTAAAACTGTTTAGAACTGCATGATTCTATTATTTAATTTAACTGTTAAATTAGCATGAATTGTACTTTGCTCCCTCCTGACTGGAGATACATTTTTAGGAGACATTGAGGATGCTGAGCTGTTAATCAGCAGCTACTACGACCCTGTGTTGTACCCAGTTGTGCTGCCAGAGTCCCCACATGAGGACGATGGGATTGAGGCCGATGATCCGGCTGTTAGATAGATTTTCTTTCTGTATTGTTGTTTTATTTCAATTTCTGTATTTCATTTCAGAACAGTTTCCTTTGTATTTAATTTTCAAAGTTTAATAAAGTTTATTTCCGATGTTGAGCTGTGACAAATATAGTTGTGTTGTATGGTTACCTGCTACTGAACAGCTTACTGCCGCCGTCTCAACAACGGTGCAGGCTGGGCATGATCCGGTTCGACCCAATTATTTAGGATCGGGTCATGACATGTTTTCAGTGGTGGCCCATGCAGGTCCTACAACAACTTAGGAAAACATACCTAGAAACAATTAGAACATTGGAACATTGATTTGTCACGACATAGGACCGAATTATATAAATAAATATTTTTGTTTGATTATAGACTGGTAGGATACCTTGCTTATGTATGTACCCTAAACCTTCCAGATCATGGCCAAAGGAAAGACTACCTGATCCGGTCCTGCTGACGATGAGGTGTCATCAACTGATCACACCCCTTCTTAAGCACGCCGGGACCCACCTCCCTTGCAGCTGACAGACCGTCCTCATGCTGCACCAGCTCCCCGGCCCGTTTACGCTTCCACAGCGCAAACGTCGGAACCGGCACTTCCCCGGGCTGAGCCGCAGATCCCTGCGGTAGTGCCCGCACCAGCTGCCCCACCAGTACCCGTGGATCCTACTGACCTAGTGGGAATGCTACGAGGAGTGCTTGAAGCACAGAGAGCTCAAGTAGAAGCCCACAGAGAGTAGACTGCTGCCCAAGCTGAAGCCCATCGCGAGCAGACCGCGATTATGAGAGAAGGCATGGAGAATGCCCACAATGTGGCCATGGCTGCCCTCGAGAGAGAAAGAACCACATCATCAGAGCCACGACCTGCCAAGGTAAGCATGATTCAGGAGTTAAGTTATATTTCTTTAAGGCCATTCTTTTGATTTGAGGCGTATTATTGCATGAAGGTTGGAGATATAGAAAGCTTTAAGAAGCAAGACCCTCGACCTTTCAAAGGAACCGAGGGTATCATCTACGCTGATGAATGGCTAGACCATATGGAGCGTCTCTTGAGCGTCGCTCGACTCCCGGAGGACCTCAAGGCTGAAGCTGTAGGACTCCAACTACAGGATGTGGCGAGCACCTGGTATCGGAATGAACCCCGACTCCAGGACAAGCAGCTCGACTGGGACACCTTCAAGAAGCTGTTCTGCAGGAAGTTCTTTCCGACATCCGAGATACGGGAAATGGAGAGGCAATTCCAGAACTTGAAGCAGGGAAGCATGACGGTCAGCGAGTATGCGGCAGAGTTCGACCGACTAAGCCGCTTTGCCCAGAACCTGGTAGCTGACCCCAAGGATCGTGCTGAGCGATTCAGGTATGGCTTATGAGAAGAGATTCGCACCCCTGTGATCGCAGGTGGCGCTAAGACCTATGAGAGGATCCTGATCCGAGCTCAGGACGTGGAGAAGAGCCAGCCTTCTCGATCCAAGAGGGAGTATCCTGGAACTAGCAACTTCCAGGGTAACCAGAAGAGGCCCAACAACAACAGCAACAGGCCCTCGCACCACCAGCAGCATCATCATCAGGCGAGAACCAATGACAGAGCACACCAGAAGCAGATCCCTGTCTGTGACTATTGCAAGAGGCCAGGGCATCAGTCGAACATCTGCAGGAAGAGGCTAGGATGCTGCCTAGTCTGTGGGTTTTCCACCCACCAAGTGAAAGACTGTCCCATGTCAGCCCACCGGACCGGAACCAACCAGCAAAGAGCTCCCCTACCTACTCAGCAACAACAGTTTGGACAGCACCAGCAGAAGACCGGGCGAGCTTTTGCCCTAGCAGCTGATAAGCAGAAGCCAGAGCAGGAACCCACCGCTGATGTCATCACAGGTTTCATTTATGTGTTTTCACATCCTGCTCTAGCATTATTTGATTCGGGAGCATCACATAGTTTCATATCATCAAAGTTTATTGCTGTACACCACATAGATTCGGGACTTAGCAAGGTGATTAGTAGGGTTATGACCGGTGGTGGATCCATACCCATCACTGAGGCTTGCAATTGTCCCATAACCATCTTTGGACACCAGTTCTCAACACCCTTACTAGTGATGCCCCTGCCCAATTATGATGTAGTCCTAGGGATGGACTGGTTAAGTGAACAGCATGCGCTGATAGATTGTCACCGAGGATGTGTAATCTTCAGCCCACCAGGAGAACCGGAGTTTGTAATCTCTCGGGCTCCGGAAGATATGAAGAGTATTTCCTACTCCTCTATCACCGAAGAACCCGGGCCTCCTCACCCTATCATTGCAGAATTTATGGATGTCTTTCCAGATAGTCTTCTAGGATTGCCGCCAGATCGAGATGTGGAATTCAACATCGATCTAGTACCCTGCTCTTCCCCTATTTCTCGGGGATGCTACAGAGTCAACCCCAAGGAGGCTAAGGAGATGAAGGATCAGATCGACGAGCTGAAGTCGCAAGGATTTATCAGAGACGGAGCTTCACCCTGGGGAGCACTAGTTTTGTTCGTGTCCAAGAAGGATGGAACTGTGCGGATGTGCATCGACTACCGGGCGCTGAACAACATCACCATCAAGAACAAGTACCCCCTGCCCCGGATCGACGACCTATTTGATCAACTGAGCGGAGCCAAGGTATTTTCAAAGATAGATCTCAGATCAGGCTACCATCAAATCAAGGTCAGGAAAGAGGATATTTCCAAGACGGCGTTCAATACCAAGTATGGACAATTTGAATTCTTGGTCATGCCGTTTGGACTGACAAATGCTCCTGCGGTATTCATGAACCTCATGAACAAGGTTTTTCATGAATATCTGGATCAGTTTGTTGTTGTCTTCATCAATGACATACTGATCTACTCGAAGACGGAGGAAGAGCATGAAGAGCACTTGAGGAAAGTGTTGAGTACCTTGAGGAAGGAGAAGCTCTATGGTAAGCTATCCAAATGCGAATTCTTTTTAGATAAAGTGGAATTTTGGGGCCATGTTGTCACAGGAAAAGGAATTTCGGTGGATCCAAAGAAGATAGCTGCTATTGAGAAGTGGACTGCACCAAGCTCGGTTGCAGAGATCAGGAGCTTTTTGGGACTAGCTGGCTACTACCGGAAGTTCGTGAAGGATTTCTCCAAGATTGCGGAGCCAATGACGAAGCTTACCAGGAAGAATGAAGAGTTCATAGTCTGAAGCATGCCAGTCAGCTTTTGAGGAACTGAAGAAGAGGCTCACAACGGCCCCGATACTTGCGCTACCCGCAGGTACCGGCGGTTTCTCAATCTATAGTGATGCTTCCAGAAAAGGACTTGGCTGCGTTCTTCAACAACAAGGGAAAGTAATTGCCTATCCATCTAGACAATTACGGACTCATGAGAAGAACTACCCCACACATGACTTGGAGCTTGCAGCGGTGATATTTGCTTTGAAGCTATGGAAGCACTACCTGTATGGAGAGAGAGTGGAAATATTTACGGACCACAAAAGTCTGAAATATGTTTTCACTCAGAAGGAGCTGAACATGAGACAAAGACGATGGCTGGAGCTGATGAAGGATTTTGATATCAACCTGCAGTATCATCCGGGTAAGGCTAACGTTGTTGCATATGCACTTAGTCGATACCCAATGGCAATGTTCTTGACCAAGGAGCGCCATTTGCTGGAGGACATTGAGAAGCTTGGATTGGAAATTGTACTGCCCGAGGAGGAGATGAAGAAACTTGGAAGAGAAGCCATCGTACCAGGAGCTGAATTATCATTGGTGCAGTTGCAAGTGCGTTCGAGTCTTATGGACAGGATCAAGGAGACACAATTCCAAGACGAGGCGCTTTGCAAACTTAGAGACCAAGTGTTGGCAGGAACACTTGAAGGATTCTCAATCGCCAACGACGGAGCATTGAAGAATGGTACGAGGCTTTGCGTACCTACTGGCGAACTGAGGAACGAACTGATGCAAGAAGTGCACCAGTCGCAGTATTCCATACATCTAGAAGCCAACAAAATGTACCGGGATATGCGAACTATAGTATGGTGGTACGGGATGAAGAAGGACGTATCCAGGTATGTGACTAGATGTTTAATTTGTCAGCAAGTTAAAGCCAGCAGACAGAGACCAGCAGGATTATTGCAGCCGCTTGACATTCCGGAGTGGAAATGGGAGCACATAACGATGGATTTTGTATCGGAACTGCCTTGATCCCAAGGAGGGAAGGATACCATTTGGGTTATTGTGGACCGACTGACGAAGTCAGCTCACTTTATCCCCTTCAAGGTTGGTTTATCCACCGAGAAGTTGGCAGCACTGTACATGCGGCACATCTACCGGATTCATGGAGTTCCAGTAAGTATCGTATCTGACAGAGATACTAGATTTATATCTCACTTTTGGAAGAGTTTGCATGACAGCTTGGGAACCCAACTGAAGTTCAGCACCGCCTACCACCCTCAGACTGACGGGCAATCGGAGAGAACAATCCAGACGCTAGAAGATATGCTGAGATCCTGTGTTTTGGAATTTGGAGGGTCTTGGGAAGACCATTTGCACTTGGTAGAGTTCTCTTACAACAACAGCTACCAAGCTAGCATCGGGATGACACCGTTCGAGGCACTCTATGGACGTCGTTGCCGCACTCCACTTGCTTGGGACGACGTCGGAGAACGAGTGTTGCTTGGACCTGAGATGGTGACCGAAGCAGCAGAGAAGGTGAGAATGATCAGAGACAAGCTCCGGATAGCCCAAGACAGACAGAAGCATTGGGCCGATTGCAGCAGACGGCCTTTGGAGTTTGAAGCAGGTGACAGTGTATTTGTGAAGATCTTGCCTACCAGAGGAACAATCCGTTTCGGCAGAGTAGGAAAGTTGAGCCCCAGCTACATTGGTCCATTTGAAGTACTTATCAGGATTGGAGAAGTGGCTTATCGGGTAGCTCTACCCCCAAGTCTCGAAGGCGTCCACAACGTCTTCCACGTCTCGCAGCTGAGACGCTACATCCCGGACCCGAGCCATATCTTGGACCATTCAGAGCTGGAGATTGGACCCAGCCTTACAGTGCCAGAGAAGCCAGCGGCGATATTAGACCGAGGCGAGAAGAGGACCAGGAACACCGTGACGCCTATAGTCAGAGTGATGTGGTGGCACAACTCACCAAACGAGTCGACCTGGGAGCGAGAAGACCAGATACGGGAGCAGTACCCGTACCTGTTTGAGACTTGAGGTAATCCCTAACCTTGCTTTTAAATTTCGAGGACAAAATTTTCTAAGGAGGAAAGATTGTGAAACCCACATTTTATGATTAATTAATATTAGTGTTTTGTATTAATTATTGGTATTTCTAATATTATTATTATTATATATATTTTTGAGTGCAAATGATTTCAAAATAAACAACAAGGATTTTTGAATTCAGACCTAGACGCGAGTCCGAACCCAGACCCAGGCCTGAGCCGAACCCAATTTCATTTTCCCTTCCTATTTAATCTGACTTGGTTTAATTGTTAATTATAAAAAAAATATTAAAACCGTTTGGAGAGCCGGTCCAATTTGGACCAGCACTTCTCCCCTCTTCCCACGATTCAACAACTTTCCCTATTTACTCCTTTCCATCCATTCATTTCTTTCCACGATCTGGAAGGAGACTTGTTCTCCTCTTCTCCTTAATAAACACTCACACCCCCAACTCTTCTCCTCAGAAGGAAAAGCTCTCTTACTCCTCACAGAGAACACCCAACTCTCTTCTCTCTCTCTAACTCTCTCATCTCCACCAAACCCCCTCAACTGCAGAAGGAAAAGCTTCCTTTCTTCTCACCAGAACTCCTCACCAACTCCCACTTTCCCTCTTCAAACCCTCACCCCCGCGCCCCCTTCGGTGCTCCCTGCCGACCCGCGCCAGCCGACGTCCAGCGATCCCCGCGCCCGTCCCCCTCGCGCGCCCCCCTTCGCGACCCCGTCGAGCTCCTCGGCCGACCGCCAGAGCTTCGGCGCCCCTCTGGCCGAGCACCTCCGCTGTTCCAGCGTTCCCCGCCGTGCCCTAGCCGTGCGCCTCTACCCGCGCGGTCTCCCGACTCCCTGTGCGCCCTGGCGCAGCGTCTCTCTGGCCAGCGCTCTTCCCGACTCCCCGATCTGCTGATTTTGGCAGCGACGCTTCGAATCAGCGCTATTTCGGGAATACTTTTGCTGTTCTGGATCTCTATTTCTTTCTATTTTTTCATCTGAGAGCTCTAGCCGAGCAACCTGAGGTATAACTCCTGTCCCGCTCATTTTATTTCAGTCGATGATGAGAAATGGTCCCCGGTTCCCTTTGGAAATTCGGTTTTAGCGACGTCGTAATTTTTTGGGACTTTCGGAAAGGTCCTGTGGATTATTTTGGATTTCCGAAATATTTCGGGAATTGATTTTTGGTATGTTTTAGCTTTTCGGATTTTTTCGGTAGCGTTCTGTGATTTGTGGGATTGTAATCGAACTTCCGAAATTATTTCGGGTCGTTCCGATTATTCTGTGGATTGCTTGTGGATTTTTATATATATAAATTTGGGTTTTTCCTGGTTTGGGATTTGC
Source organism: Iris pallida (assembly GCA_029216955.1). NCBI lineage: Eukaryota > Viridiplantae > Streptophyta > Magnoliopsida > Asparagales > Iridaceae > Iris > Iris pallida. The sequence continues at coordinate 9,184,206 of JANAVB010038419.1, forward strand.
AGGAAATTATCGGCGCTATTTTCCAGTTTTTGGGTTGACCAAAAACAGAGGAGATGCTGCAGAATTTTTCCGTAAATCCTGGATTATTTTAAAAATGAATTTAAAATAAATTTCAGAATTTTATTTGATATTTTATTTTGGGTGACGACCGTATCGGTCAATGGACCCGGCTAAGTGCAAACGAAACCGGCTTCGCCCGGACGTTGAGGCATTAGCCCAGTTGAGGATTGGACCATATCTGAGACTCTATATTTTATCTTTATTTTTACTATTTAATTCTGATCATATTTTATTCATATTTAAAGTTTAGGACTAACGGCAGTTCTGTCTTATTTCAATTTATGTAAATAAATTGTAATGGGCATAAGCCCAGCTGGCTGTGGTCTGTAACTGTATTTGGTAGCTTAGATTTTTGTTATTAAGATTTTCTCACCTAAAATCTATCAGTTTTTATTTAATTAAAAATCATGTATTTCTCACTAAATAAGAAAATTAGCTTTATATTTATAAACTATGAAAATACCAAGTTTTAATAATTAATCTGGTATCGACGAAGTTTTCCGAATTCAAAAGTTTAAAACGATCTTTTTTTCCTTGTACTAAATCAACGCACAAATAATCGTGTTTTCGTGTTTTGTTAATTAAAAGAATTAAAATTGGATTAGGACACAAATAGAGATTTTAACTAGCGTAGCTAGATTGGTAAACCTGGAATCTGAGTCAATTTCTCGAATATAGGAATTCGAGGGCGATTCTGATTTCCTGACTCGAAGTCTTCTACCTCTCCAGTCAAATCCTTTGAGGCAAGTATAGTTTATGTTAGTTTACAGTTATTTATTTAATCGTTTTACTGCAAGTTTAAACCACGATGCAAACACGAAACTCTCTCTGAGAGTACTGTAACTACTGGGGACTGGGGGAATAGCGTAATGATTATGACCATACTGTAACAAAAATCTCTATCCTTACTGTAACAAACCTAAGCCGGTCATATTTCATTGCCTGTTCAAATCACACTGTTTTACTGTTGCAAACTGTTTCATATTTAAAACTGTTTAGAACTGCATGATTCTATTATTTAATTTAACTATTAAATTAGCATGAATTGTACTTTGCTCCCTTCTGACTGGAGATACATTTTTAGGAGACATTGAGGATGCTGAGCTGTTAATCAGCAGCTACTACGACCCTGTGTTGTACCCAGTTGTGCTGCCAGAGTCCCCACAGGAGGACGATGGGATTGAGGCCGATGATCCGGCTGTTAGATAGATTTTCTTTCTGCATTGTTGTTTTATTTCAAATTCTGTATTTCAATTCAGAACAGTTTCCTTTGTATTTAATTTTCAAAGTTTAATAAAGTTTATTTCCGATGTTGAGTTGTGACAAATATAGTTGTGTTGTATGGTTACCTGCTACTGAACAGCTTACTGCCGCCGTCTCAACAACGGTGCAGGCTGGACATGATCCGGTTCGACCTAATTATTTGGGATCGGATCGTGACACCTGGTTGCCCCCTCAAATCTAAGGTTAGGGTTAGGGGCTCTGGTGGATTTGGGGAAGAGGAATTAACAAAATGTTGAGATGAGAATAAGCTTCTCTCTCATCCTGCTAAATTTAAAGGAATGAGAAATTTACACATAAGCTCTTCCGATCTGGCAATTATGCAGAAAGCCCTCCCGCTCTGGCAATTATGCAGAAAGCCCCCTCCGCAAATAGGCAATTATGCAGGGAGCCCCCTCTCCTTCACATTAATTGCAAAAGTTTTAAAAACAGTTAGAAGATGGTTAGAAAATTTTGAAAAATGGGGACCACTCCAATTCCTTGTAACAAACTAGGAATTCCCTCCAAAAGTACAAATAAAATTTCTTATTTAAAAATCAATTAAATTATTAATCAGAAATTTAAATTTAGAATTTTAAAAATGCCAAAAAAGTAGAGTGACAGAAGCCCTCGCGGTCCGGTCACCGCCTCTTCAAGAGCCCCAAACTCCTCCTCGCCTCCGCCTTCCTCCTCCTCCTGGTCGTGGTGGGCGCTGTCACGACCCGTTACCCAAATTATTCGGTCGGGCCGAGCCATGTCCAGCCTACGCTTAAGATAAAGCGCAGTAAGCTGTTCTAGACAGTCAGGTAATAATGATAAATGTGCTAATAATTAAGATAGTTTAAGAATGATCACAACACAGCTTCTATATAGATGAAAAACCACTAAGTTTGATAATAATACAAACCAAAATGTAAGACTGGAGACAAGGTCCGGTTTAAAGGTACAAAACAGCGTCTGTGATAATAACCCAACACTAAGTCAAACTAAGCAGCTAAGCAGGATTCCCTGCTGGAATATCCTCAACTGGAGCTCCATAGTACGGGTCACAAAGCATTTCTTCCTCGGTCAAAATACCTACAACGTTATCCTGTCAGGACGGGAGCAAGTACAACCTCTACTACTAAAGTACTGAATGTATAATGCAAGAGATGTACAACAGGAACATGGTATGATAAGACTGAAAAATAGACATACTGGAATCAGGGTAAATCATATAAAGCGGAAAATCATGGTATATCTTGATTATCATTTTAAGACACTCTTGTCAATTGTGGCATATGTACATTATGTATTAAAACTGGAGCAGGTATGAGATCGGTCAATAGGTGCTATGCTAGTTTACTGCAATGTACGTATGTACATTCCACAAGTCCAGAAACTACATTGTTAGTTTACTGCAATGTACGTAAGTACATTCCACAAGTCCAGAAACTACATTCTCAGTTTACTGCAATGTACGTATGTACATTCCACAAGTCCAGAAACCGCACTGCTAGTTTACTGCAATGTACGTATGTACATTCCACAAGTCCAGAAACTACACAATTAGCATACTGCAATGTAAGTGAGTACATTCCACGAGTCCAGTAACTATACTATCAACTCTCTCATAACCCAGTAATCATCATGTAAAAGATACGGGAAATAGTGTAAAGCATGGTGGGAACTGGCTATAGTATGAAACATGTTATGATTTGACTTGCTACTCCAAGGATCAGCATTCACATGGGTTGATTAACATTCTTTTATCACATAACAGTGTTTTTAACATGTACAATTAATAAAAGACTTACAACTGGATTAATGGTAATTTAACAAGGTTGTCACATGTACTTAACATTAAAAGACAGTAAATGAGTTTGTAGATGTACTTGCCTGGAGCAAAGCAATGCAATGACAATAAAGCTAAGATGTAGAGTGTCCTGGCACTGAAAACATATATATACTCAGACTCTAAGTTACAAGACAATATAAATACACTAGTGATGTGAGAAGGCCAAATTGGACATTGGCTAGGTGAACTTAGCCTAGGGGTTCAAAGTGAAGTGATTTGGCATCTAAACTAACACATGTGTCTCCCATATTAAGGCTGGTTAGCAATCCAAATACTAGAAATACACAAAAATCACAAGTCATGACTTAGTCATAATTATTGGTAAAATAAACATTCTGTGCACTGTGTTCTAACAATTTTAGAAAATACTAGAAATCTTCGATAAATGCAAAATAATATACTGACAGAAACCTTGTTAATTATAGAAATTTATTATAATTTTTCTGGGATTTATTACCCAACAGAAGTATTTTATAAAAATCAGTTTTCATAAATATATAGAAAATGAGTTCTGGTTTCATATGCCAAACTAGGGGCAAAACAGTAAATTAAATACTACAAAAATTATACTAAATTAGCTAACTTAACATAGTATCTAAAAACTATTTTTCCATAATTTTAGCAACACTCAAAGTATTTTTAGAAAATCAAAAACAGCAAGTTACATAATTTTGAAATTAAATAATTAATACTTTACTTAATTTTGTCAATGTACATATATGAACCATAGTCCAAACACATGACTCAAGACCATGTATCAAGTCCAATATGACTTGTACAAGTCTAAAATGTGTGAAAACATATTTGAGCCCAAATACCCATGCTAGGCTTGGACACCAAATGGTTGCAGTGATTTAAATACACTAAAAATACAATTTGGTAAAAGTACAAAGTAAATATTATTATTTTAATAGGGCAAAATTATACATAGTGGTTACAAAAGTATGACAACTTATTTTATAAAGATATTTTACACTAAGTAAAGTAAAACATATATATAAAAGTACATCTACAATATTTATATTTATACATAAATATATAGATATTTATATCAAGGATATATATATATATCCATATTTTTAAAAGTTACATATATATATATGTAAGGAAAATAATCAATTTATAAAGTATATATATATAATGAAACATTTAATTATAAAGTGTATAATAATGTATATATACATATGAAAACATATATATACATAATTTACTAACTATAAAAATATATACAAGAAAATATATACATATATACATATATGTATATAAATACATATAAATATATATATAAAAGTTTACTAATTATAAAATTATATATACATATAATATACTGTCAAAATACAGTATATAAAATATATATATATATACTAATATATATATATATACACATATATATATATAAATATATATATAGAAAATAGAAAAAGGAAAAAGGAAAAGAAAAACAAAAACAAAAACAAACAGCAGGGGGGCTCGAACTCGGTCAGCCAGAGGGGGGGGTTTAAACTGTGCGGGCTGGCCAGTAGGTCGGGTTCGAGTGACTGTTAGGGAAGGGGGTTTGATTAAATATATGTCAGATTTTAAGTTAATGGGTTTTAAACCCGTTAGCACAAAACCAAACCTGTTCTCTAAATGACAGTTCGCTCGTGTCCATACTGTCCAGGACACGAGAAATGAGATCTGACACCGTGTCGACGTGTCCATGCACTGCACGACACGCACGACACGATCTACGCGTGTCCACACTTACCACTAGGTTCGTCTAGGCTGGGCGAGTCTGTGTCCGTGTACACGAGTCGAGTTTCGACACGGGGACGAAGTGATACGTACGTGTCCGAGCTCGACTTGCTGTCGAGAGGGCGATCAGGCGGAGGAGGCGTCGGCGTCGTGGCGGAGCGGTGGCGCTGAGTTCGCCTCGTCGAGACGAAGGTGATGGTGGTGGTGGATGACGACGACTGTGGCGTGGAGGCTAGACTGGGGCTCGCCGGAGTTGGGTGGTGGTGGATCTGGGAGTGGGAAATTACGGCGGAGCTGGGGCTGTGGTCAGTCGAGGTGGTGATGGTCTGGTCGGGGAAGGAGTGGGGGTCTTTTTATAGGGGGAGTTGAGGCGGTGGGCGGTGGTTAGGGTTAGGGTTACGGCCGGATTAGGGTTAGGGTTAGGGTTAGGGGAAGGCGGTGGGGGAGATGAGTAGTTAGCAGGAAACCCCCTAGGATCTAGGAAATTATGTCTAGGTCCTTTCCATTGGGTTATGCAAATATTAATTTCCAAAAGCCCTCCCGTAGTTAGTTTATGCAAAAATTAAATTTGCAAACAACAAATAGGAAATTGCAAACAGCATTTAAACAATTCTAAAAATTGCAAAACCTATTTAAAACAATTCATTTTATTGCAAAAAGGTATTTTATGTATTTAAAACCATTTAAAAATCATTTAAAAATACAGGAAAAATTTCTAATATTTACTATAAAATATTTTAATACTAAAAATAATCATCAATGGCCAATTTAATACTGATTAACAAAAATTTTGAAAAACTGGGGCTGACAAATCTTCCCTCCTTGAAAAATTTTGTCCTCAAAATTTACAAGAACTGAAGACACGCAAGGCATCTAACGTTTTAAAAATAATTACAGCGATGACTAAGGCTATCTCCTAATGATGGAACGTCTATGAAACAGGTCTACTGGTCAATGGTTTGGTCTCATGGGTGCAGTTACTAAATGATGGTTTTACATGAGTCTAGTGATGGGTAACTTAATAAGGCACTAGAATCAAACAGTCATATGCAAATAAATCCAACCTGTGGCACCGTCTGTCAAGTATTCTGGCTCTGGCTCTGGGCCCTGCACTGGTACTGCTGCCTGAATGGCTAAAGGGTATGCTCTCCCTGAAGGTCCTCTGGTAAATGGCTTCGCCTTCGGGCACTCCCGAATCATATGGGTTGAAGACCCGCAAGCAAGACACTGGCTCAATTTCTTCCTACAGATGGAGACATCGTGCCCTGGCTTTTTGCAGAAGGCACAAGAGACCCACTTCTGCTGCTGGTGTCCCGGATCTCGGGCAAATGATAACTGATGCTGAGGATGAGCTGGTGGAGAATAGGCCTGCTGGTGCTGGGTAGTCGTCCTCTGCTGGAAAGTCTGGCGCTTGGACGGCCCGTCATGATGTGTGGTAGCTGGCCTCTTGCAAGACAAAAGACGCTCCTCGATACCTCAGGCTCTCTCCAGTAGCTGGTAGTAGTCTGTGATCCCGTTGGCCACTAGTAAGATGCTAATGTCCGGGACAAGACCATGGCAGAATCTGCGAGCCATCTCCTCCGGGTCGGCTACTAAGCTCGGGGCAAAACGACTGAGTCTGCTAAACTCACCTGCGTACTCATCGACTGTACGGCTCCCCTGTTGCAGGTTCTGGAATTGCAATCCCATGGCAACTCTAGCGGTGGTGGAGAAGAACTTCCTCTTGAACTGGATCTTGAATTGCTCCCAGTTTCCTCTGCCGCCAATGAACATCGTCTCATTTCTGAACCAGACCCCTGCCAGGTCTGCTAACAAAAATCATGCTGCCTCGACCCAAAGATTGTCAGGTAATCTAACCCCTATGAGCTTCCTCTCTACAGAATCTAACCAGTCATCAGCTACAACTATGCCTTCCGTCCCAAGAAACTCCTTTGGTTTTAGGTTCATAAAACTCTTGATGCTACCTAGCCTCAATTGATGTTCTATAGGTTGCGAGACGGGGGTATGCTGAGTATTCAGGAGCCCCTGGATCAAAGCCAGTAATTGGGTTCCGTCGAGGGAAACAATAGTCTGGGGAGGTATGATAGGAGGTGGGGGTGGAGGTATCTGGGTCTGCGGGATAGGAGGTGGTGGTGCGAAGTCTAACGGGCCTCTCCGGGTAGTAGGGGGAGGTGATGAAGGTATACCGTCACCTGAGGTGGCGGAATCGGGAGAGTGTGTAGGGTCCATCTATTTATAAAAGACAAAGGAATTATAAGAATAAAGCAAGCAATCATAAGCAAACAATTTAGTTACACTACTGGTCCTATGCTGTGATGAGTTTTCCTATGTTGCAATCCTAGAAATCCTCTAGGTGTTCTAGATGTCGTTCCTAGTGTTATCTAGTTATCCTTAATTTCTGCAGGCGTGCTTGGTACAGTAACGTAACCAAACAACTTTAGTCAGGACCTGCGTGGGCCGCCAAAAAAACATGTCACGACCCGTTACCCAAATTGTTGGGCTGGGCCGAGCCATGTCCAGCCTACGCTTAAGATAAAGCGCAGTAAGCTGTTCTAGACAGTCAGGTAATAATGATAAATGTGCTAATAATTAAGATAGTTTAAGAATGATCACAACACAGCTTCTATATAGATGAAAAACCACTAAGTTTGATAATAATACAAACCAAAATGTAAGACTGGAGACAAGGTCCAGTTTAAAGGTACAAAACAGCGTCTGTGATAATAACCAAACACTAAGTCAAACTAAGCAGCTAAGCAGGATTCCCTGCTGGAATATCCTCAACTGGAGCTCCATAGTACGGGTCACAAAGCATTTCTTCCTCGGTCAAAATACCTACAACGTTATCCTGTCAGGACGGGAGCAAGTACAACCTCTACTACTAAAGTATTGAATGTATAATGCAAGAGATGTACAACAGGAACATGGTATGATAAGACTGAAAAATAGACATACTGGAATCAGGGTAAATCATATAAAGCGGAAAATCATGGTATATCTTGATTATCATTTTAAGACACTCTTGTCAATTGTGGCATATGTACATTATGTATTAAAACTGGAGCAGGTATGAGATCGGTAAATAGGTGCTATGCTAGTTTACTGCAATGTACGTATGTACATTCCACAAGTCCAGAAACTACATTGTTAGCTTACTGCAATGTACGTAAGTACATTCCACAAGTCCAGAAACTACATTCTCAGTTTACTGCAATGTACGTATGTACATTCCACAAGTCCAGAAACCGCACTGCTAGTTTACTGCAATGTACGTATGTACATTCCACAAGTCCAGAAACTACACAATTAGCATACTGCAATGTAAGTGAGTACATTCCACGAGTCCAGTAACTATACTATCAACTCTCTCATAACCCAGTAATCATCATGTAAAAGATACGGGAAATAGTGTAAAGCATGGTGGGAACTAGCAATAGTATGAAACATGTTATGATTTGACTTGCTACTCCAAGGATCAGCATTCACATGGGTTGATTAACATTCTTTTATCACATAACAGTGTTTTTAACATATACAATTAATAAAAGACTTACAACTGGATTAATGGTAATTTAACAAGGTTGTCACATGTACTTAACATTAAAAGACAGTAAATGAGTTTGTAGATGTACTTGCCTGGAGCAAAGCAATGCAATGACAATAAAGCTAAGATGTAGAGTGTCCTGGCACTGAAAACATATATATACTCAGACTCTAAGTTACAAGACAATATAAATACACTAGTGATGTGAGAAGGCCAAATTGGACATTGGCTAGGTGAACTTAGCCTAGGGGTTCAAAGTGAAGTGATTTGGCATCTAAACTAACACATGTGTCTCCCATATTAAGGCTGGTTAGCAATCCAAATACTAGAAATACACAAAAATCACAAGTCATGACTTAGTCATAATTATTGGTAAAATAAACATTCTGTGCACTGTGTTCTAACAATTTTAGAAAATACTAGAAATCTCCGATAAATGCAAAATAATACACTGACAGAAACCTTGTTAATTATAGAAATTTATTATAATTTTTTTGGGATTTATTACCCAACAGAAGTATTTTATAAAAATCAGTTTTCATAAATATATAGAAAATGAGTTCTGGTTTCATATGCCAAAGTAGGGGCAAAACAGTAAATTAAATACTACAAAAATTATACTAAATTAGCTAACTTAACATAGTATCTAAAAACTATTTTTCCATAATTTTAGCAACACTCAAAGTATTTTTAGAAAATCAAAAACAGCAAGTTACATAATTCTGAAATTAAATAATTAATACTTTACTTAATTTTGTCAATGTACATATATGAACCATAGTCCAAATACATGACTCAAGACCATGTATCAAGTCCAATATGACTTGTACAAGTCTAAAATATGTGAAAACACATTTGAGCCCAAATACCCATGCTAGGCTTGGACACCAAATGGTTGCAGTGATTTAAATACACTAAAAATACAATTTGGTAAAAGTACAAAGTAAATATTATTATTTTAATAGGGCAAAATTATACATAGTGGTTACAAAAGTATGACAACTTATTTTATAAAGATATTTTACACTAAGTAAAGTAAAACATATATATAAAAGTACATCTACAATATTTATATTTATACATAAATATATAGATATTTATATCAAGGATATATATATATCCATATTTTTAAAAGTTACATATATATATATATGTAAGGAAAATAATCAATTTATAAAGTATATATATATAATGAAACATTTAATTATAAAGTGTATAATAATGTATATATACATATGAAAACATATATATACATAATTTACTAACTATAAAAATATATACAAGAAAATATATACATATATACATATATGTATATAAATACATATAAATATATATATAAAAGTTTACTAATTATAAAATTATATATACATATAATATACTGTCAAAATACAGTATATAAAATATATATATATATACTAATATATATATATATATATACACATATATATATAAATATATATATAGAAAATAGAAAAAGGAAAAAGGAAAAGAAAAACAAAAACAAAAACAAACAGCAGGGGGGCTCGAACTCGGTCAGCCAGAGGGGGGGGGGGGGTTTAAACTGTGCGGGCTGGCCAGTAGGTCGGGTTCGAGTGACTGTTAGGGAAGGGGGTTTGATTAAATATATGTCAGATTTTAAGTTAATGGGTTTTAAACCCGTTAGCACAAAACCAAACCCGTTCTCTAAATAACAGTTCGCTCGTGTCCATACTGTCCAGGACACGAGAAATGAGATCTGACACCGTGTCGACGTGTCCATGCACTGCACGACACGCACGACACGATCTACGCGTGTCCACACTTACCACTAGGTTCGTCTAGGCTGGGCGAGTCTGTGTCCGTGTACACGAGTCGAGTTTTGACACGGGGACGAAGTGATACGTACGTGTCCGAACTCGACTTGCTATCGAGAGGGCGATCAGGAGGAGGAGGCGTCGGCGTCGTGGCGGAGCGGTGGCGCTGAGTTCGCCTCGTCGAGACGAAGGTGATGGTGGTGGTGGATGACGACGACTGTGGCTGTGGAGGCTAGACTGGGGCTCGCCGGAGTTGGGTGGTGGTGGATCTGGGAGTGGGAAATTACGGCGGAGCTGGAGCTGTGGTCAGTCGAGGTGGTGATGGTCTGGTCGGGGAAGGAGTGGGGGTCTTTTTATAGGGGGAGTTGAGGCGGTGGGCGGTGGTTAGGGTTAGGGTTACGTCCGGATTAGGGTTAGGGTTAGGGTTAGGGGAAGGCGGTGGGGGAGATGAGTAGTTAGCAGGAAACCCCCTAGGATCTAGGAAATTATGTCTAGGTCCTTTCCATTGGGTTATGCAAATATTAATTTGCAAAAGCCCTCCCGCAGTTAGTTTATGCAAAAATTAAATTTGCAAACAACAAATAGGAAATTGCAAACAGCATTTAAACAATTCTAAAAATTGCAAAACCTATTTAAAATAATTCATTTTATTGCAAAAAGGTATTTTATGTATTTAAAACCATTTAAAAATCATTTAAAAATACAGGAAAAATTCCTAATATTTACTATAAAATATTTTAATACTAAAAATAATCATCAATGGCCAATTTAATACTGATTAACAAAAATTTTGAAAAACTGGGGCTGACAAGCGCCGTCGCCACCGTGTACACCGCGGAGGAAGAGAGCACCGAGGACCCGCCCAAACCGGCACTCCACACGGGCGCCAAGTCCGTACAGATGCTCTGCTCCTCCACCAACTACCAGAAGTCCTGCGAGCAGAGCCTGTCGAAGGCCCTCCCGGACGACAACCTCGAGCCCAGGGACGTGCTCAAGGCTGCCATCTCCGTCGCGGTTGACGAGACCTACAGGGAGCAGATACTCATCGAGAAGAAGAAGCCCAATATCGTGTTCATCGAAGACGGCCCGGACAAGACCATCATCACCTACGACTCCAACTACGACATCAACGGCACCAAGACCTGGAAGACCGCGACCGTAGGCGTCCAGGGGCACAACTTCACGGCGAGGGACATCGGGTTCGTGAACTTGGCCGGGCCCGAGGGGCACCAGGCCATGGTGCTCCGGATAAACTCGGACTTCGCGGTGGTGTACAACTGCAGGATGGACGGGTACCAGGACACCATGTATGTCCAGAACTACAGGCAGTTCTACCACGACTGCACAATCTCCGGCACCATCGACTTTATCTTCGGGGACGGCCGCGTCGTCTTCCAGAACTGCCGGATCATCGTGCGCCAGCCGGAGCCCACGCAGCAGAACATAGTGACCACCCAGGGCCACATGGACCGCCACCTGGCCACATGGCTGATAAATCTCAAATGGATCTACAAGATCAAGGAGGACGAGCACGGCGGCGTCGTCTAGCACAATACGCGGCTCATGACAAAAGACTATGTGCAGCAGGATTAAGGGGGTGAATTGTAGGAATTAATCCTATTGCTTGGTTTGCTTTTTTTTCTAGTCTTTAGCTAGTGTTCTAGCTAGTCTCTAGTGGTTATTCTATGGTATAGCACATTTGTAGGAGCTATTTGCTCCGGGCTCCTTTGCACTACTCTTGTCATCTATTGCCTATATAAAGGCTGTCTCAAATAAAGAATATCACAGCAAGTAAAAACTTGCAATTTCCATAAGCTCTCTTTTTCTCCTCTCTAGCTCTCCGTGTGTGTGCCAAGTTCCAACTCCAACATTTCATTCCCTATTCTCTAGCCATGTTGTAGTATTTAGCATGAACATGCTCGCTAGCTTTTTTTTTTTTTTTTTCTCGGAAAAAAATGGATGGCCTTTACATATCATTGAGAAAAGAGATGACATTGATTTCATTACGGCGCTACTATTTGGCCCGCGGACGGGCATGTCCGCCATCATGTGGCACTCCTCCATTGGCAGGGGGCAATGGGAGAGCGTCATGCAGGCGGACAGGCTGGCCCGCCTGCGGTCAAGAAAACAGTTCTGTTTCATTAATCAACAAAGAGAGAAAAACAAAACAAAACATGACCCTAAATTTCATAGCAGTTCCTCCCCAATGTGGATTGCGAGGTAGCTCAGCTTCAAAGCCTGGTCGTTCTCGGTCTGCAGCAGCGGCTTCGCCCCGAACTTTGCGAACACGTCGCTGCAGGAGACGGCCTCGTCCCTCGCGTTGCTTAGGTAGTTGGACGCCCCATGGAAGTCCTTGGCCTGTAGGCGGTTGGCGGCCTGCTGCAACTTCAACAGACCCCTCCCGTAGACGTTGTCGCAAGCGCGCAGTGCCCTCCCGGAGACGACGTCCAGTCCGCTAGTCTTCAGCAACTCCTGAATCTTGGCAATGTTGGCGTTGAAGTTCTCGTCGCACAGCTCCGTGGCCACTGCGACGAGCCCCTGCAGGTCTGCATTCTGAGCATTGGCGGCGGACTTGAGCGTGGAGACGCAGTAGCTGTAGTACTCTGATCCCCGTGTCGCCTTCTCGCACACCTCTTCAATCGAGGCGTGGACGTGGAAGAACGAAAGGAGGGCGAGGAAGAGGAGGGGAGCTGCGAGGGAGCGAAGGGCCGGCGCCATTATTTCTCTCGAAGAGAGACTTATTCTTCTGCGCCTTAACCTTAGCTCCTCTCTGTATATTTTTGCTCCTCCATTTCTCGTCGCATCGACCGGGGACTTATGTAGGCCTCCATGGCAGACCGGTTCAAATGGTAGGGAGTGAAACCAGGGAATGGGAGAGTTTCAAATTCATGTTGTGATCAGGATCAGTTGTGCTATGATCATATCAACCGATCAAAGGCCTGAGAGTTAATTTCTTCCAAAAAAGAAAAAAAAGAAAAGAAAAAAGGAACGAGTACTCGATCTTGTGCAACAGGATTAAGTCTAACATTTATCATTTTCTTGAATAAAACTAGTGGAAGATTCGTGCATATGATCAATCAGTTATGCTTCACCATGAGAATTAAGTGCACTTGGCACCAAGTTTTGCAGAAGATTTAATAAGAACCCAATGTATCTTGCAGTAGCTCACCACCTCAGGATCCTCGTTAGCAATCACCCGAATATAACTCATATTATACGCAAAAAAATTTCGTATCTTTCAGAAATGTATAATACTTACGTACTTTTGATCAAATCAGTATGTAAATTTAAGTATGCGAAATTTTAAACGTGTTTCGTATAAATTATTAAAAAATTTGACCCAAAAACGTGGAACATGTTTAAATAACTAAATTTGACAATATATTTAAAAATGTGAAGTTTATAACCTCAATATTTCTATTTTTCGAATATTTGACCGAATTTTAAAACAATTTATACTCATACTTTTGCCATACCGAATTTTTCCCGCGGCTCAGGATTGCTCCAAAGTTCAGCATCAAATGCATGTGGGGGTGGCAAAATCATTACGGCTATTTAGGACACATGTTAACACATTGGAAACTACTTTGATACTTAAAATATGTATTTATTATCATGTTTTCTTATAGAAATATCTATAATAAAATATATATTTATCGATGTGTTATCATCTACTTTTAGATCATATGGTCTCGATCAAGAAGCGCTCCTGGGCTTCTTAGGCAATAGAAACCTGTTCACCAAATTTCAAGAGCTTTTGTTGACAATTTTACTTGGTAAATGATTGCGAGGTTTTGGGGAAAAAGGTAGTTTTCATACAATGACACACATTTGTACAACAACAAAAATATAGACCCAACATCTTCGTGTGAACATGGACACGTAGTTCCAGAAAAATTTACATAAGTTACAAGTTACATGTATTGGAAAAAAAAATTGTACAAATTGTACATAAAGTTACATCTATGGGAAATTTTATTGGGATGAGTTGCATACCGGATTTTTTTAGTTAGCAAAGACCAGTTGATCGGCGTGTCACCAACATACCAGTTGAACGTGATAGCATGATTTTAGGAATGGATATGCAGATAGCCTACAATTAGTATTTTCTTGATTTTTTTTTGAAGGGTTTTGAAGGCCGATTAAATAGACTTATCCTATCTAGGTGATTTGGAGGTTCTCCGCGGGATTCGAATTAGATAGGAGAGCCATATTAAATTGTTTTCGGTATTCTCATTCTTTGATAACTTGTAAATATAATTTTTTTTCATTGTATTTATTCATGTTCATTTTAGTAGTTGTGGTGATCCGTGTCCATATTAGTAGGATAAGTTGTAGAAGAGATTATGCATCTCTTCAAATACAGTAGTGTTATTTTTTGGGTTGGACTCCGATTATCTCTTGGTTTTCTTTCGCATTAGACTTCCACCTAAAATATTTGTGTTTGCGATTGTGATTGAGTGTCTGCATGTTTCTACGATTTATGTCGGCCCTTGCTAGTTTCGTGTCGATCGGGAATGATCTTTTTTGGCTGCGTCCAAGCTTCATTCCCACTAGAACGATATCAGACGTCAGGCTAAGGGTACTACTGTCACGTGTTTGACAAATTGACCGAGTAGAAAAGCTGAATGTGAAATCAATTCATATGATTAACATTAATAACACAAATTATCATTATTGACAGAGCAAGATTAAGAATATACTTTTAGGCAATAATTTATATCTACCGGTATTTTCTTCCGAAAGGCCAGTGATAAATCAGAAAAAGACTAGTCGTCCGAGCATAAACATGTTTGTGGTTACATTCGACAATTCGTAGATGAAAATGTATGTAATCACATTGCAAACATATATCATACAAAGACATGGGAGAAGTTGTAGTTCTTGTACGCCACGAAGACGGACATCAATAAAGTGTGGATGATCAGACATGATAGGTCTATGGTACAAAGGCGATTTACTAATTATGGATAGTGTATGAATTCTAAGGTGTAATTGATCAATTGTCGCCAATCAAGATCAAAGGTGACTACGAATTCAGAGGCTTTGCTTGCTAGGTACTTTGTTGGACTCTTAGAAAATCGTACAAGTGTCTTTGACGACTTATGCTCCCGATGGTGTTGTGACTCCAAAGTTCACTAGGAGCCAGGTGTTGAATGAGGAGATAAAAAAAAAAAAAAAAAAAAACTCACGGGACATCATCTTCATCTCAGATTGAGGTGTTAGTTCTCGAGTGAAGGAGCAAGAGAATAATCCCTATGACAGAGACATGAGTAGAGAAAAGTCTAATGGTCGATGACTTCGAATGCAAGAGTACCACTTAATTAAGAGAAACTTTTTTGGCCTAAAAGAAGCAGAAGTAAAGCGAGAATATTACAACAACACTTGAGCACATGGAGTTGATATAATTATCGTAGGTGACGATGAATCTCGTCTTGATGGTAGTAGTTGGTTGGTTGAACTCGGAGGCTTTAACACGTGTCCCATTGTAGGGTATTGTTTTTCAATTATATACAACATGTGACTGTGGGAATATTTTTTTTTTTTTTTTTGAAATCACACGCACACACACAATTGGGGGGCTCGAACCTTGCCGGCCCCTCCGGATGTCTGCTCTAATACCATGTGACTGTGGGATGTTAACGACGATAACATGAATGTGTGGAAGGTGATTGCTATTGGAGACAAAGCGCAAAACTAGGAATTTAAATTATCCTGGACCAAGTCTTACGGTACTACTATACAAACAAATAAACGAAATATACAGTTATAAAAATATTCTTTATCGAACAGGAAAAAAACATACCATCTAACCACTATATACAAGGAATCTGAATGGACATAGCGACATGGGGTGAGGCCAAGTTAAAAAAATTAGACTGCACTACAGTCCGAACCAGCCGAGCCGAGCCGAGCCGAGCCGAGCCGAGCCGAGCCGAGCCGACGCACATGAACTACGTTGGTTCTCAGTAGAGTTCATTATGTCTCCAGCATCTAGTTTAACTTTGTATTGTTTGAAAAACTGAATGATTAAAGATTCTTTAATCTCTTCAAAAATAATAAGTGAAAGTTGATAAAAGTTTCGAAAATTGTTGCCATGAAGATAAAAGGTCCGATCATAATTATCATATGGGAGCTACTGCTTGGCCCGCTTGCGGGCTGGCCCACAGCCAGCTAGCGGTGTCACGATCCGCTCACGAATAATCGGACACAAGTCGGACACGTCCAGCCTTCGTCGTTAGGCACGACGAAGTAAGTTGTACCAATATAGGAAAAACTAACCAGATAAACAGGAGTAAATGTGAAACACAACATCTATAAACGAATCCCAAATCCAGATACATGTCTCAAAGTTATTACATTCCAGTAAATGAAAGTAAAGTCTAATAGTCTCAAATACAACAGAATATAAACTGCTAAGATAAAATGCTAGGCTTCCTCAGCCTCTAAGTCTAGAGCAACTCCAGCTAGCTCTACTGCATCTACTGGCTCTCGGCCATAATAGGTATCACACAGAGCCTCCAACTCACCTGCAACATATCCTAGTCAGGAGCGGAGCAAAGTACAGTTCTAGGTAATGAACAAGAACATGATTATGGAAATAAGTACAGGAGAACAGGAAATATGAAATACAGGAAATGAACAGAAAAGTACAAGAATGAAAGTACAGAAATGTAAAGTACAGAAAATGTAAAGTACATGAATTAAACTATAATCCTGAAGTACAAGACATGACAAGTGCACCATGTTTGAAATACAACTAGCATATGTGACCGGCTAGGGTGAGTACGGGAGCATGTACAGGAGTACATGAATAAGGTACGGCTTAGGGCCCGCGTGCACGATGCGAGGCCTAAGCTATCTACATGAATATAGTAACCGGGGTTCGGTCACATAGCTAGTGTATTTTCCCACCCGACACAAGTAAGTACAAGAACAGAAAATACAGGAGTACAGGATATCGTGTCATGACGTGTCACAAGAAGAGTACAAGATATGTAAATGTACAATAACCGTAGAAAAGTACTTGCCTTGCTCCGGGAGGGTACTGGTAAACAATGGAGCTGGATATCTTCCTGTTTTAATATTTTACAAGTTGGTTAATAACTAACAAATTATGTTTTAGTTATCTTGTAAATTCTAATCGTAGGCTAACTATAGAATACCTATAATGATGTACTAACTAGCTATACACCATTTCCAACTAGATTATAGGATAGAAAAATATATTAAATAATATACGTAATTTTTTGTGTAAAATCATAGTGATACTATGACTGCTATTTGTACATATATTTATGCTAAAAGAATAATAATAACTAACATGGCTTACTACAACATTTCTTTAAGGAAACAAATATAATACTTATGTTATCAGGGACCCAATTAAATCTCTTAGTAAGATATTAAAATAGAAGCATCAGTTTTATCCAACCAAATAGGTTGATTATGGCATTCAATAACTAAACTTTTTAATTCAACATAAAGACCTATCCGGCCCACTCTTCTTCATGTCAAGAGTCCACATTCGACACAAAAACACAAAACATTCTAGTTAACATAATACTCCAATTAGGCCTGTAGCCGAACTCTCCAAATGAGGAACTTAATAAAGACAATTGCAGAACACTCACACAATTTGAATATAAGAATATCGACCACCCATTATTCCAAACAAAACTCCAAATTCAAACTCCACAGAATTCCCAGATTATACAAGGATATAATCAACTTAATTTGATGAGAATCACACAGCAATTAAAAAGAGAAATATGCTACTAAGAATCTAATAAATAAAACCCATCCACAATCCCTATCCAGGACACGAACCACCGATGTGATTCAGAACTCCAGATGCAGCTACAAGGATCACGCTCCATGGCCGGTACCCAAACACGACATGCTAGGTCACGTTCTGGACACCACACGAACTGGTACAGGGTCTTGGACACGATACGAACGCCAAACAGGTTCAAACACGAAACTCGAACACGACACTTCAGAGCTGAATCGATTTCAACCGCACTAAAGCCAAAGCCACAGGACACAAACCACCCAATCTATCATTCTTGGCATACAACGCACACACACACACAACCGGCCAATCAAAAGAACTCGACAGAGAACTCAAATTAAGAGAAGATTGCATATACCTGGAAAAGAATTCAATCAAATCCCGAATTCTTCAGTCGATAATTAGTCCATGCTTCCTCTGCAACAAATTCTCACCAGATCTAAAATTGGCTCTCAATCAGGATGGAATTCTACTCGATCCGATCAATCCGACCCAAAGCTGGATCGATCAAGAAAGAGAAATGATTAAAACAAGAATCAATCAATTCTCGAAAATTTTGAAGAATCACATGAACTCACCAATTCTGAGATGAATTCTCAGTTTGGGTGGAATTCTATCCGAGCAAACTGAACCAAGCTAAACCGATCCAAAGAAAAGAAGGGATCAGAAAGAACAATGCCAATAATTCTCGAAAAATTCGAATCATAAAAAATGACTCACCAATCGACTGTTGAATCAAACCAGAAGGAAGTTGCAGCGAGCTCGCGATGCCCAATCGACGAGATGTCGTCGGAGTCTCCGCTCACTACCGTCGGAGAAGGAAAAAGAACGAAGCCGATGCCGGTCCTGACATCGGGGAACTAGTTGTCGCCCATCTCCACCGCCGTCGTCGAAATCTCCTCTCTCTATTGCCGGTCGAACTTAGGGTTAGGGTTAACCGACGCTTGGGGAAGAAGCTCTCGGGAGAAGGAAAAAATTGGGTGAAAAAAATGAGGCTGAGCTCTCTCTCTCTCTCTCTCTCTCTCTCTCTCTCTCTCTCTCTCTCTCTCCAATCGGTTTTTAAAGAAATGAATTGTAACTTTTGCACTAAGCACCCCCCCCCCCCCGCTCTAACTCATTTTCCATAAGTCCCTCCGGATTAAGCAAACTTCCAAATTCACCCTTTTCCTTTTCATATATTATATAGAATTCAAATAAATCAGTTAGAAAATTGGTTATAAGTTGTTAGGGAGTGGGGACCACTCCAAATAGATTTAAAAATTAGTTAATTGCCAAAAATTCAAATCTCCTTCCAAAATAATCATGAAATATTTATTTAAAAATACTTCATCAAAGCTATTATTATTTGAAATGATTTTAAACTCAAACTTATTATTATTAAAATATTTCTTAAAATAGGGAGGTGGTGTTACAAATCTTCCCCCTTAAAATAATTTCGTCCTCGAAATTCGAAAGACAATCAAAACAAAATCACGATTAATTGTTTTAACACAAATCATTTATTGAATTTAAATTTTTGAAAACAAGAATACAATCAAGCAAACAAACTAGGATAGCGCTCTCGCATCTCGTCCTCATGCTCCCATGTGGACTCTTCCGGAGAGTGATGTCTCCATATGACTCGGACAAGTGGAATAGTCTGATTCCGCAGGTGCTTCTGTCTCCGATCAAGGATCTCCACTGGCTGCTCCTCGTAGGTCAAGCTCGGACCCACCTCTAGCTCTGAATAGTCCACCACTTGGCTCGGATCTGGAACGTAGCGTCGAAGCTGGGACACGTGGAAAATATCGTGCACTCCCTCCAAGCTAGCTAGTAGTGCCATTCGATATGCCACATTGCCAATCCGTACTGTCACATGAAAGAACATGGTATCTCAGGAATCACAGGAACTAAGTACATGATATATCTCCTGAACATGTGTGTACAATATTTGAAATATAACTAAGTATATGACCGGCTAGGGGTAAACACATGAAAGCACATGAATGGTACGGCTTAGGACCCGCGTGCACGATGTGGGGTCTAAGCTAAACACACCTGAGTTGTTTCTTGGGTTTGGTCACATAAATAGTATATTTTCCCTCCCCAGGTACAAGTAATAAGAACAAGGAACATGAGCACCAGAAAAATATGTCGTGTCGCAGTGTGTCAATCAAGGAAGCACATGATATAATGAAATGTACAAGACCATAAAGTGTACTTGCCTTGCTCCAGGAAAGTACGGGTGAAGATCGGAGCTAGATGTCTTCCTGTTTTAAAATGATTTACAAGTTGATTAATTTCTAATACAATATTATACTCCATAAAATCCTATTAACATAAACAATTTAAAACTTAATTATTCGAAGACTGGCTTTTAATTATCTAGTCCATGATCACAACTTTATCATCCAATCCTTGATAAAGATATATTAACCAAGTATAGTCTAATGACCTAACAGTTCTCAACTAAACACAATACTGGAACCAATATATAGGACCCACCTACTATGTAGCAACCACAATGAAACTAGAAGAGACTCTACTACTTCCAGACCTGGTTCCCAACACAAAATTAACATGCTACCTGAGGTCAACCAGAGGTTGTGCTTAAACCGAACAACTCATCCACCAAACTTAATATGACACAGAAATCTCTTAATAAAAGAAAATAGCATCACAACTATTTTAATCCAAAAAGAATACCAAAATTATACAATATACATAAAACTAATCACCTGCAAGTACCTTATAGGATTTATACAACCCAACTAAATATAGCAAATTATGCCAAAACCACATACCATTCCCAGCCGAACTTACCAATGGACATGATGTCCTGCCCAGGTTGGAGCAACCACAGAAATCAAAAGAAAATACAGAACAAAATTACAATCAAATTAAAATCAAATCATTCATCAAAAGAATCATCAACCCCGACCCAAACTCCAATTGATCACCAACACTTGAATCTGGCTACACAATCAGCTACTGGACACGCACGCAAACTGGACACGAACTCATGCCTGACACGAACACATCCAGGATACGGACACGGCTACTCGATCACTACCACGAACTGGTACACCCATGCAATCACGAACAGTACAAAGTCTCAGACACGAACCATGCCAATGGAGGCATATACGAACACACACACAAATGGTTTAAAAGTCTCGAATACGATCCAACCTCAATTTGGTGCAGACACAACGCTCATCCAACACAAACCCGACGCATGAAACAAACAGTATAAAATTACGACCAGGCATTCCAATATAATTCCAAACAACAACCAAAAGATTGGAGAAGAGTTTACCTGAGGGATTCCTTACAAGGTTGAGGACACGGTCTAAGTTGGACACAACTCTAGATTCCAAGATTTGCTGCAACAGTCTCCTCAAACAATAATCAAAGAGAAAATTTAGATTTTCGAATAGTAATTTCAAGAAATTTTAGAAGAAAACCCAGAATCAAAAATACCTCAAATAATACTCCTTATCAATTGGTTTCTAAATCAAGACCGATTCAAATCCATTAGCTAAAGCTGCTCATCACGAATTATCAAAGTAGAAAGAAACAAATATTAAATTAGCAGAATCTCGAAACAAAACTCAATTCGTCAAAGATCAAATAGTCCGATCGACAAAATAAACAAGGACAACGAATCGGCTCACCTGAGGTTGTATCCGAATAAAATTGATTCCAAACAATGATCAAGATCGATAAGAAATTGTTACTGCAATTTCAACATAACAACAATAATTTGAAACAACCGCATCACTCAAATCACTCAGGGAAAAATTGATAGAAAACTCACCAAAACTCCACTCGATCTGGTCGAAAAAGGGAAGGGAACGGTCGGCGAAGTCGCCATTCACTACAGGGAGACATCTTCACTGAATGGGAAGAGTCGCCGTGAGGATCGCCGAAGACAGGGTGATTCGCCGCTGCTCCTAAGAACGGGGATGTCGTCGCTGCTACCAGCTAGGCCGCCGGAGGAACGAAGCTCCACGCCGCTGTTGAGAACATCGCCGGAGACACCTTGGTCGTCGCCGAAAAAATAATCGCCACCGCTCCTCTGTGACCAAGCCGAGAGGAACAAAATTTGGAAAAAATGAGTGGAGAGTTAATTCTCTCTCCTCACTCTCAGACTTAATAGAGGAGAAAATATGAATTATTCAATTTAATCCCCCCGCCCAGTTTATTTGTAAAACAGCCCCTCTGAACTTTGGAAAAGTTCAGAAAACCCCCGCCCCTTTACATTATTTACAGGAACTGATAAAATCAGTTAGAAACTTTGAAAAAAAATGGGGGACCACTAAGTTGGTTGTAACAAACTTTCAAATTTGAAAATTTCTACCCTCAATTAATTCCTTCCAAAATATAAATCACAATAGTTATTATTTAACACTAAACTTATTATTGAAAATTTTAATCATCAACAATTCTTATTAGAAATGATTTTAAAATCAACTTAAAATTCTCAAAATAGGGAGGTGTAGTTACAAATCTCTCCCCTTGAAAAATTTTGTCCTCTAAATTCGAAGACCCAAAAATAAATCTCAGTAAATCACAAAAGATTCAAACACAAGTCATTTATTGAAAATAGAATACAATCAAGCAAACAATCTAGGATAGCGCTCTCGCATCTCGTCTTCGCGCTCCCGTATGGACTCTCCCGGAGAGTGGTGTCTCCACATGACGTGGACAAGTGGAATAGTCTGGTTCCGCAGGCGCTTCTCCCTACGATCAAGGATCTCCACCGGCTGCTCCTCGTAGGTCAAGCTCGGACCCACCTCTAGCTCTGAATAGTCCACCACATGGCTCGGGTCTGGAATGTAACGTCAAAGCTGGGACACGTGGAAAACATCGTGCACTCCCTCCAAGCTAGCTGGAAGCGCTAGTCGATAAACCACCTTGCCAATCCGTGCTGTCACGTCGAAGGTCCCGATGTACCTCGGACTGAGCTTCCCGTCTCTGGTCGGTGAGATCTTCAGGAACACTCTATCTCCGACAGCGAACTCCAGTGGCCGTCTACTGCTGTCCTCCCAGTGCTTCTGTCGATCATGTGCAACTCTGAGATGCTCCCTGATCAGCCTGACTTTCTCAGCTGAGTCTACCACCATCTCTAGCCCAAGCAAAGCTCTCTCACCAACGTCGTCCCAAGATAAAGGTGTGCGACATCTACGCCCATACAGCATCTCGAACAGGGTCATCTCGATGCTAGCCTGATAATTATTGTTATAGGCAAACTCCACTAGATGCAAATAATCCTCCCACGAACCGCCAAAATCAAGTGCACAAACTCGTAGTATGTCCTCCAGTGTCTGAATGGTCCTCTCGGACTGCCCGTCCGTCTGTGGATGATAAGCAGTGCTAAACTTCAACTGCGACCCCAAGCTCAACTGTAGACTCCTCCAAAAGTGTGATGTGAAACGGCTGTCCCTGTCTAAAACAATGCTAACTGGCACTCCATGAATCCGCACAATCTGCCGCTTGTAGAGGTCGGCAAGCTTCTCGGTCGACAGCCCAACCTTGAACGGAATGAAATGAGCAGACTTTGTTAGTCTGTCCATGATCACCCAAATAGCATCCTTGTCGCTGGGCGTACGCGGTAATCCAGAGACGAAGTCCATGGTGATATGCTCTCACTTCCATTCCGGAATAGGTAAAGGCTGGAGTAATCCCGCTGGTCTCTGGCGCTCCGCCTTGACTTGCTGGCACACAAGACATCTGGAAACAAATTTGGCAACCTCTCTCTTCATCCCATACCACCAAACATACTCTCGCAGATCCTTGTACATCTTGGTAGACCCAGAATGAATAGAATACTGCGACTAGTGGGCTTCCTGCATCACTTCCTTCCGCAGATCCTTGGACACACACAACTAGTTCCCGTGCCTCAGGGATCCATCATCTGCAATAGTGAAGTCGTCGAGCAATCCTGCCTTCGCCTGAGCTCTAAGACATCGGAGTCCCTCATCAAGAAACTGGGTCTCCTTGATCTTCTCTAACAGTCCTGACTGTATCTGCATGTGCATCAGCTGCCCTCCTACTCCTGGTAGAACAATCTCAATCCCAAGGCTCTTAAGATCCTCCAGAAGATGCCGGTCCATAGTGAGAAATATAGCAACAGGATATCGACTGAGAGCATCTGCCACCACATTCGCCTTCCCAGGGTGGTACTGCAGATTGATGTCAAAATCCTTCATGAGTTTCAGCCATCTGTGCTGCCTCATATTCAGCTCCTTCTGAGTAAAGACATACTTCAGGCTTTTGTGGTCCGTGAAGATGTCCACTCGCTCTCCATACAGATAGTGCTTTCACAGTTTCAAGGCAAAAATGACTGCTGCAAGCTCCAAGTCATGTGTGGGATAATTATTCTCATGGGGCCTCAACTGTCTAGAAGCATAAGTAATGACCCTCTTGTTCTGCTCAAGCACACATCCCAAGCCTTTCCGTGAAGCATCACTGTAGATGACGAATTCTCTCGATCCAGATGGCAAAGCTAGAACTGGCGCTGTCGTGAGTCTTCTCTTCAATTCTTCAAATGCTAACTGGCAAGCGTTGCTCCAGATGAACTCCTCGTCCTTCCATGTAAGCTTCATTATAGGCTCCGCTATCTTGGCAAAATCTTTCACAAACTTCCTGTAGTATCCTGCTAGACCCAGGAAACTACGAATCTCTGCTACTGACTTAGGAGGTGCCCATGCTTCCACTGCTTCAATCTTCTTAGGATCCATAGAAATCCCCTCTCTAGCCACCACATGCCCTAGGAACTCCACTCTGTCCAAGAAAAACTCACACTTCGAGAGTTTCCCGTACAGCTTCTCCTTCCGCAAAATCTCCAACACAATCCGTTGGTGTTCCACATGCTCCTCCTCGGACTTCGAATAGATCAAGATGTCTTCAATGAAGACTACGACAAACTTGTCCAAATACTTATAAAAAACTTTATTCATCAAGTTCATAAACACTGCTTGGACATTGGTGAGTCCGAACGACATCACCAAGAACTCATACTGGCCGTATCGGGTGTTGAAAGTTGTATTCGGAATATCCTGCTCCCGAACATTCATCTGATGATATCCCGACCGAAGGTCAATCCTGGAAAAGACCTTCGCTCCACTAAGCTGGACAAACAGCTCATTAATCCACGACAAAGGGTATTTATTCATGATGGTAATTTTATTGAGTGCATTATAATCAATACACATCCTCACAGTCCCATCCATCTTGGGCACGAAAAGTACCGGTGCTCCCCAGGGTGAAGCACTGGACCGAATAAAACCCTTGTATTCCAATTCATCAATCGGGGCCTTCAACTCTGCAGCTTCCTTCAGGTTGATCTTGTAGTAATGCTGGGACTTCGGCGCTGATCCAGGCACTAGGTCGATGCTGAACTCCACATCTCGATCTGGCGACAATCCTGATAACTCCTTGGGAAATACATCAAGATACTCTGCAATCAGCGGAAGAGGCAACTCCTGGTCTTCTACAACTTCCCCGAAGTAGACTCCCTCTGGCCTCTCTACAACTCGTCTGCTGATCTCGAATGGTGGAACTCCTGGCTGGCTGAAGATCACCTTCCCCTTATGGTAGTCTATTACGGCAAATTGCTCGCTCATCCAGTCGATGCCGAGGACTATATCAAATTCGGGCAGTAGCATCACTAGAAGTCAAGCCCTAATCTCCCTTCCAGCAATAGTGATAGGGCATTCCACCATCTCACTCACTGGCACTACCCCTCCTCCTGTCATAATCCGACAGTTTCTCCTAGTGGACTTGGTTGTGAAGCCGTGTCTATATAGAAAGTCGTATGATACAAAGCTATGTGTGGCTCCAGAATCAAATAATGTAATGGCAGGGAAAGAATATAAAAGTATAGAACCTGTGATCACATCTGGAACTGCCTCAGCCTCCTTAACTGCGGCAATGACGTAAGCACATTCCTGCTGCGGTCCTTCCCTCTGCTGACGCTGTACAAACTGCTGCTGCTGAGTGGGTAAAGCCGGTCCCCTCTGTGGTATAGCTGGTAATGGTCTGGGTGGTACAGGTGGTGGTCCTCCAACTCCTCGGGGTCCTCCTGCTAGTCGAGCTGTAGCCTGAGCGTAGTCCCTCATCTGGTGTGCATCTGATCCGCAAAAGTGGCAAAGTCCCAGCCTCTTGCGGTACTCGTCGATATGGTGTCCGGGGCGATGACAAAAGGCACAACTAGTCGCCAGATGCTGTCTCTGATGCTGATGTGCAGGAGCTCTAGCCGGACGGGGATGCTGCTGCTGCTGTGGCCTCGTCTGGATCTGAGTCTGGACCCTCTTCGCTGGTGCCTGAAAACTGCTGCTGTCCATGTCCCGATCCATCTTCAGCTTTGGATCTGCCTCCTTCTCTACAGCTGAGCAATCTTGAGGATGCTCGCATATGTCGTCGCCTGACTAATTGCCACCGCGTGTCGCAGCTCCCTGGTGAGACCCTTCTTGAATCTCCAAGCTCTGTCCTCCGGTGCTCTGACTAGGTTCTCTGCGAACCTGCTGAGCCTAGTAAACTTTGAAGTGTACTGTGCAACTGTCATAGTCCCCTGCTGTAGCGTCTCGAACTGCATCCTCAGCTCATCCCGCTCCATATCGGGGAAAAACTTTTTCTTGAACAGAGTTTTGAAATCTGCCCAAGCCACCTGAGGCTCTGCCAACTGAGGCTCCTCCCGGTACCAAGCTCTAGCCAAATCGAAGAGTCGCATACTAGCCACCTCCACCTTCAGGTTATTCGGAATCTGTGCCATCTTCAAGGTCCTCTCCGCATTCTCCAGCCATTCGTCTGCATAGACGATCCCCTCGTCGCCCCAGAAATCCAACGAGGAGAAATTCTGGTACTTCTTGGCCGTCCCTGGTCTCGGTGCTGCTGGAGCTGCACGTGCTGCTGGAGCTGGTGCTGTCGGCTATCCGGTCCTGAGTGCGTCGACGACAGTCGCTCTGAACTGTGCGGCCTGTTGACTCTGAGCCTTCCTAAACTGCGCAGCCTGGTGATTCTGGGCCTCCATAATCTGCTGAAACATAGCCATCACCTGGGCGCCGTCAAACATCATCGTCGAGGGTAGCGGCGGAAAGATCGGAGGTGGTGGTGGAAGCTGATCTGCTGAAACATCTGGTGCGGGCTGATCCGAACTGCCTGCAACTCCGGGCTGATCCGTGGTCTTCCTTGTAGTAACCATCCTGCAATAGAAAGAAAACTCCGTTGATTGACAAACCCTAAAACCTAATAAACAATGTTTTTATAATGTCAAAGCACCTGATAAACCTGATGAACCTGATATACCCTTATTTCCCAATTTTTTCTATGCTGTGATCAAGTTTCTCTAGTGTAATCAAGTCCCCCAATAGTATGCTAAGACCTAGGTACCATTAGGAAAGACCTGCATGGGCCACCACTAAAAACATGTCACGACCCGCTCCCGAATAATCAGACACGTCCAACCTTCGTCGTTAGACACGACGAAGTAAGCTGTACCAAACTTGGGAAATCTAACCAGATAATCATGAACAAGTATGAAATCACAGCATCTATAAATGTATCCCAAACCCAGAGTAAAGTACAAATCTCAGAATTTATTACATTCCAGCAAAATGAAAGATAGAGTCTACTAGTCTCAAATACAAGAAAAATATAAAGTGCTAAAGGTAAAGCTCTAGGCTTTTGCAGCCTCTAAGTCAAGAGCAACTCCAGCTAGCTCTCCTACATCAACTGGCTCTCGGCCATAATAAGTGTCGCACAGGGCCTCCAACTCACCTGCAACATATCCTATTCAGGAGCGGAGCAAAGTACAGTTCTAGGTAATGAACAAGACATCATGATATGAAAGTACAAGGAAACATGGTATGTAAAGTACAAGAAAGAACATGGTGTATAAGTACATGAAAGAACATGGTATGTAAGAACATGAAAGAACATGGTATCTCAAGAATCACAGGAACTAAGTACATGATATATCTCCTGAACATGTGTGTACAATATTTGAAATATAACTAAGTATGTGACCGGCTAGGGGTAAACACATGAAAGCACATGAAAGTACATGAAAGCACATGAATGGTACGGCTTAGGACCCGTGTGCACGATGCGGGGTCTAAGCTAAACACACCTGAGTTGTTTCTTGGGTTTGGTCATATAAATAGTATATTTCTCCTCCCCAGGTATAAGTAATAAGAACAAGGAACATGAGCACCAGAAAAACATATCGTGTCGTAGTGTGTCAATCAAGGAAGCACATGATACAATGAAATGTACAAGACCATAGAGTGTACTTGCCTTGCTCCAGAAAAGTACGGGTGAAGATCGGAGCTAGATGTCTTCTTGTTTTAAAATAATTTACAAGTTGATTAATTTCTAATACAATATTATAATCCATAAAATCCTATTAACATAAACAATTTAAAACTTAATTATTCGAAGACTGGCTTTTAATTATCTAGTCCATGATCACAACATTATCATCCAATCCTTGATAAAGATATATTAACCAAGTCTAGTCTAATGACCTAACAGTTCTCAACTAAACACAATACTGGAACCAATATATAGGACCCACCTACTATGTAGCAACCACAATGAAACTAGAAGAGACTCTACTATTTCCAGACCTGGTTCCCAATACAAAATTAACATGCTACCTGAGGTCAACCAGAGGTTGTGCTTAAACAGAACAACTCATCCACCAAACTTAATATGACACATAAATCTCTTAATAAAAGAAAATAGCAGCACAACTATTTTAATCCAAAAAGAATACCAAAATTATACAATATACATAAAACTAATCACCTGCAAGTACCTTATAGGATTTATACAACCCAACTAAATATAGCAAATTATGCCAAAACCACATCCCATTCCCAGCCGAACTTACCAATGGACATGATGTCCTGCCCAGGTTGGAGCAACCACAAAAATCAAAAGAAAATACAGAACAAAATTACAATCAAATTAAAATCAAATCATTCATCAAAAGAATCATCAATGCCGACCCAAACTCCAATTGATCACCAACACTTGAATCTGGCTACACAATCAGCTACTGGATACGCACGCGAACTGGATACGAACTCATGCCTAACACGAACACATCCAGGATACGAATACGACTACTCGATCACTGCCACGAACTGGTACACCCGATGCAATCAAGAATAGTACAAAGTCTCAGACACGAACCACGCCAATGGAGGCAGACACGAACACACGCACAAATGGTTTAAAAGTCTCGGATACGATCCAAACTCAATTTGGTGCAGACACAACGCTCATCCAATACGAACCCGACACATGAAACAAACAGTATAAAATTACAACCAGGCATTCCAATATAATTCCAAACAACAACCAAAACATTGGAGAAGAGTTTACCTGAGGGATTCCTCACAAGGTTGAGGACACGGTCTAAGTTGGACACAACTCTAGATTCCAAGATTTGCTGCAACAGTCTCCTCAAACAATAATCAAAGAGAAAATTTAGATTTCCGAATAGTAATTTCAAGAAATTTCAGAAGAAAACCCAGAATCAAAAATACCTCAAATAATACTCCTTATCAATTGGTTTCTAAATCGAGACCGATTCAAATCTTTAGCCAAAGCTGCTCGTCACGAATTATCGAAGAAGAAAGAAACAAATATTAAATTAGCATAATCTCGAAACAAAACTCAATTCGTCACAGATCAAATAGTCCAATCGACAAAACAAACAAGGACAACGAATCGGCTCACCTGAGGTTGTGTCCGATTAAAATTGATTCCAAATAATGATCAAGATCGATAAGAAATCGTTACTGCAATTTCAACATAACAAGAAGAATTTGAAACAACCGCATCACTCAAATCACTCAGGGAAAAATTGATAGAAAACTCACCAAAACTCCACTCGATCTGGTCGAAAAAGGGAAGGGAACGGTCGGCGAAGTCGCCATTCACTACAGGGACACGTCTTCACTGAATGGGAAGAGTCGCCATGAGGATCGCCGGAGACAGGGTGATTCGCCGCTGCTCCTAAGAATGGGGACGTCGTCGCTGCTACCAGCTAGGCCGCGGGAGGAACGAAGCTCCACGCCGCTGTTGAGAACATCGCCGGAGACACCTTGGTCGTCGTCGAAAAAATAATCGCCACCGCTCCTCTGTGACCAAGCCGAGAGGAACAAAATTTAGAAAAAATGAGTGGAGAGTTAATTCTCTCTCCTCACTCTCAGACTTAATAGAGGAGAAAATATGAATTATTCAATTTAATCCCCCCGCCCAGTTTATTTGCAAAACAGCCCCTCTGAACTTTGGAAAAGTTCAGAAAACCCCCGCCCCTTTAAATTATTTACAGGAACTGATAAAATCAGTTAGAAACTTTGAAAAAAATGGGGGACCACTAAGTTGGTTGTAACAAACTTTCAAATTTGAAAATTTCTACCCTCAATTAATTCCCTCCAAAATATAAATCACAATAGTTATTATTTAACACTAAACATATTATTCAAAATTTTAATCATCGACAATTATTATTAGAAATGATTTTAAAATCAACTTAAAATTCTTAAAATAGGGAGGTGGAGTTACACTTCTCCTTCCGCAAGATCTCCAACACAATCTGCAGGTGCTCCACATGCTCCTCCTCAGTTTTTGAATATATCTGTAACGCCCCAGTCCCAAAATATGTAGGACTAAGTACGTAGACATGCCAGCTGTACTATACGACGAATACACCAATATATGGTAATCCCCATATTGGTACATAAGCTGTAATAGTAGTACATGATAAGTCACAATAATATAACTAAATCTCATCCACAGCTCAACACAGAGAATATAATAAGTCCACTAAATAAGATAAATGATATCAAAATATAGCCGGGTAGACATTCCCACCCAAACAGCTATGGAAAAATAGTCTCAACTAAATGGAGTCCAACCTCCTCAAACAGCAAGAAAGATGATAAAAAGATATCCAATACATGGTCTCAGATAATAAAGAATAAAGCTAAGTATGAGCGGGAGATGCCTCGTCACCGATGTATGATTGATCCAATGCGGCACCGTACTCCTCTGGATAGTCCTGCTCGTCTAATCCTGGAGAGATCACCAGGTCCTCAGTGGGACGTAATAAGATACAGAAAATATGCCAAGTAACTGAATGTGTAAAAATATGCAACTATGACTCTACAGGATCTCCTAACCGTCTATGTGAGAATCAATTTAGAGGACAACGTTCTACGCAGGGGCTGTCGCAAGCAAGTAATAAAGAGTGGCCAACAAGTAGCGCTCATCCGAGACACTATCGGCCGGGTAACACGTAGCGCTCATCCGAGACACTATCTCCCAAATGTGTGTAAAATAAAAGTAGCCCCTACGCTAGTAGTTGTCCCCTCCCCCCAACTGCTCCTGTCCAAGATGTATCCACAGCCTGTCCAGTTGGCAACTGCTACGGCTTCTAACTCGACACACTAGTAGCAGTTACCTTCTAACCGTCGCACGTACCGTACGTATCGATGGCCAGTCGAGTACGCAGGTCCGTGTCCTATATAACTCACTCATAACATGATACACATGTGTCAAGGCCATAGGGGATATGAAAATATCCCACATACTCATAGGGTAGTCAACTAACACAAGGTTGACATGTAATATAAATAATATAAAACGACTTTTTGTAGCCGCTTGCACCCAAGTGTGACTTGGACGCCTAATAGAAACAAAATGACAAATAAGAGAAAGAAATATGCAATAATAAAATATACTAAAAATAAGTGAGCACAATCAGAATCTATGGCAAGGTATACTTGCCTGCGGTGCGAGAAAGGCAATCCAAGAGTAGCAAGTGTCAGCACCAAAACTCATAAATCACAGATGACTCCAAACGCTGAAACAAACATCAAAAATGATCTCGGTGAAGAAGATATACCTAGGAAACTCTTGTCCAAAAGTCCAATTCTGGAACAGGGGCAAAATTGTAATTTTGGGTCAAAACGATGTCCGCCGTTGGACCCGCTTTGCACCAAAACACGTGCCAAAGTCTATGGTCTCTAAAGTCGTCAAACTATATGTCTACGGATTTTGTTTGAGGAGTGGAACTCAACGGTATGTCCAGTTTTGGATTCCGACGAGCCGTGTACAAATTCGCCCGTTTGAGTTGGTCGCGAGCCCGCCAAAAAGGGATTCCGATTTGACCTTCTCAGAATCGAACCAAACTTGGCACACAGGACTAGAATTTTGATTTGGACCTGTTGGCGCAAGTTTCGTCTCGATTCGACGACTGTACACGAAGTTATGGACAAGTTTGCAAAACGTCGATACGGGGTATCTCGACGGATACGCGTTGATTTCGTCGCGCACACGCGACGAAACTGAGTACCGTCAGTTCCCACACGTCAGCAACATCGATATGCGCCTTTCGATGCGTATAACGCACGACCACGTCGCCTGGTTTGTCGGGGCGTACGTCGTATCGTGGAAATTTTTCTGAAATTAACTCTTCTGAAAATAGTTTTTCGCCCAACTTTAACACTGATTTAATTCTCGCACAGAAAGCGAAATACAGATCTACAAAATGCGTTTTAATCGTGGTTATGTTGTCTTCACATGTGTTTAATTAGTTTCTGAAAAATCTAGACACACGGATCGAAATCTGGCTTCTAAGTTGGGGTTTTGAACTATGTTTAAACTCTGTTTTCGACAGTTTTTGGAGCAACTTTGTCTCGATTTCTCGAGCAATCCCTTGGGGTTCCCAGGATTCTATCAGAAGGGGATTGGTGGGGTTCATATGGGCTACACACAGGAATTGATAGTTCAAGAAATCATTGAGCGTGCGTGAAGAAAAGAGGATTGGAAGAAGGGTACCTCGCTGTTCGCAAAACTGAGACTGCTCGAAAGTAGGGTCGTCCTGGGCTGTCCGGCAGCGTTTGCGCGGTGGTGCGGCGCCGCCAACGGCCTGGGTAGCTTGCCTGGGGTTCGAGATAGAGAGGAGATATGGAGGGTGAAAAGTTCGGGAGAGTTAGGGTTTGGTTTCGAGCGGGTTTTATATACCACTGCCGACTTGTTCCTAATAGGATTAGAATATGGGAGGGGCTCGGTTGCTAAAGAGTTTGCTGCTGTGTTAAGTTGGGTGGTATTAGGAATAGGTGGGGTCGGGTTTGATAAGTGGGTGTTCGATTTGTAATAGCAGCTGCTGTGTTAATAGACTATGGTGGTTTTAGAATTAAGGGGTCGACATTTAGGTCTCTCAGGGGGTCGGATTTGATAAGGGTTGCAGCTACTGCTGCAGTTAATAGTTGCATTAGTGGGGTCGGGTCCCCCCCCGCAGCTTGCAGCTGCTGTTGTGGGGGCTCGGCCACCACTCACGTTTTATTTTTATTTTTTTATTTTTATTTAACAAACACTAACAATATATATATATGTATATAATCACAAGGAAAATTCTAAAATTCTTAATAAAGTAACAAAAAAATATTTTGTAACAAGGTAGGCTATACTTAGTAGTATTAAAATATCAAGCACACAAACATGCATATATTATATACATCTATAATTACGTATATATACCAAATAAATTCTAAATAATATAGAAAAATAAGTTTTAAAGCACTAAAATAATTAGAAATTATTGGGGTTTTACATCCTACCCAACTTGAAGAAAATTTCGTCCTCGAAATTAAATTAAGGTCGGGGGATCAAATGCAATGCAAGGAAATTGATAATAATTAAAAAGCTTCATTGCAAGACATACCTTCGTCTTCGAACAACTGCGGGTAGCGATTTCGGATGTCGTCCTCGCACTCCCAAGTAGACTCCCCTGGCGAGTGATGCTTCCATGCCACGCGAACCAATGGAATAGATTGATTCCGCAACACCTTCACTCGGCGATCGAGGATACCTACTGGTTGCTCTTCGTACGACAAACTCGGTCCAACAGTGATCTCGGAGTGATCAAGCACATGATTGTTGTCTACCACGTACCTCCTCAGCTGAGATACATGGAATACATCATGCACTCCCTCCAGCGACGGTGGCAAGGCCAATCTATAGGTAACCTCTCCAACACGTTCCAAGACATCGAAGGGCCCGATGTACCTTGGACTCAACTTGCCACGTCCTCCGAATCGAATCGTGCCTCTAGTGGGGGATATCTTCAAGAACACATGGTCGCCTTCTTTGAACTCCAAAGGTCGACGACGATTATCTGTCCACTGCTTCTGACGATCCTGCGCTGCTCGCAGGTGGCCCTGGATCTTCTTCACTGTCTCCACTGTGCTCAAGACTAACTCGAGACCCAATAGCTGTCGCTCTCCTATGTCGCTCCAACAAACCGGAGACCGACACTTCCTACCATACAATGCTTCAAACGGAGCCATTTGAATGCTCGCTTGATAGCTATTGTTGTAGGAAAACTCAACAAGATGAAGAGGTCCTCCCATGAACCGCCAAAGTCAAGCATGCATGCTCTCAACATATCCTCTAGTGTCTGAATGGTACGCTCCGACTGGCCGTCTGTCTGCGGATGGTATGATGTGCTAAACTTCAATCGAGTGCCCAAACTCTCTTGCATGCTCCTCCAAAAGTGCGAGGTAAATCTCGAGTCACGGTCCGACACAATACTAACAGGCACACCATGCAATCTCACAATCTGCTCCATATACATCTCTGCCAATACCTCTGTCGACTGGCCCACTCTAAAAGGTAAGAAATGGGCTGACTTCGTAAGTCTATCAACAATCACCCACACTGCGTCATGTCCTCTAGGCCTCCGAGAAAAACTCGTGACGAAATCCATAGTAATGTGCTCCCACTTCCACTCAGGAATGGGTAGCGGCTGTAACAGTCCAGCTGTCCTCTGGTGCTCTGCCTTCACTTGTTGACATACCAAGAACTTGGCAACAAAATGAGCTATCTCTCGCTTCATTCCGTGCCACCAATAATACTGTCGTAAGTCACGGTACATCTTGGTTCCTCCGGGATGAATAGAATAAGTCGAATTGTGAGCCTCTGTCATTAGCTCCTGCCGCAACTCTCCATTAGGAACATAAATGCGATCACCACATCGCAACGTCCCGTTGGAGTGGATCCTCAATCCCGTCTGCTCTCCTACTTCAGTCTTCTCCCTGAGCCGTCGAAATCTAGCATCATTAGGCAATACTGCCTTGATGCGCTCTACCAATAATAATTGCATTTGGAGGTTGGCTAATACGCCATCGGCTCCAGGCAATACTACCTCAATACCAAGCTGCTCCAAGTCTCTAATCAACTCCTTCTGCGTAGTCAAAAAGTATGCCATGGGCTTACGGCTTAATGCGTCTGCCACGACATTAGCCTTGCCCGGATGATAATGTAGCTCGATCTCATAATCCTTCATCAACTCCAACCAACGTCGCTGTCGCATATTCAACTCCTTTTGTGTGAACACGTACTTGAGGCTCTTATGATCAGTGTAGATATCAACCTTCTCGCCGTACAAGTAGTGTCTCCATAGCTTTAAAGCAAAGATAACCGCTACGAGCTCTAGATCGTGGGTCGGATAATTCTTCTCATGCACCCTCATCTGTCGCGATGCATATGCTACTACCCGACCGTGCTGCATCAATACGCATCCTAATCCCTTCCCGGATGCATCACTGTAGATCACAAATCCTCCTGGGCCCGATGGTAGTGTCAAGATCGGTGCTGTGGTCAATCGCTTCTTCAACTCATCAAATGCGGCTTGACACTCGTCTGTCCATACAAACTCCTGATCCTTGTAAGTTAATCGAGTCATTGGCCCCGCTATTCGAGAGAAATCTTCTACGAACCTTCGGTAGTAACCCGCAAGTCCGAGAAAACTTCTCACCTCAGTAGCTGATGTCACAACCCGCACCCAATATTTGGGCATGAACCGTGTACACGCCCAGCCCACGCCGCAGAGTCGATGGTAGAATGCTGTAACAATATGATGAACAACCACGCAATAATATAATTCACACATGGGACAACCACAACTCAAAGTTACAGCTCAAAAGCTAGAAAGTAAAATAAATATCCACCTCAAAGGAAATGTATGATAATAAATGAAATGATAATCTCTACCACAAGTCTCAACATCAACTTAAAATCCAATACAAGACTCAACTCTAACTAAAGATGAAACTAAACAAATGTAGCAGGATCAGACGCTGCGTACTCCTCCTGATAAGCAAAATCTGTCTCAACTAAATCCCCCATGTATGGTCCATACTAGTCAGGGCACTCGACCTCCTCGCAATCACCTAAAATTGTTTGGTTATCCAGTCAGGATGGAACGAGTATAATTCATCGAATGTAGTTCCAATATATGAAAGTAACTATAAACAAAGGTTAGACATCAATCATGAGTTTGAAAATAAATAGTAAAACTGTGAGAAAAGACAGTAAAATAAAGTAAACCAATACCTTCCCAACTGTTAGAAATACCTTTGATATGTGATCGGTCTGGGACACTACATCGTACGGTCTACGAGGTCTACTTGCATAAAAATAAGCACGGTCTACAATGTCTACTTGCAGAAAATAAACACGGGCTACAATGTCTACTTGCAGAAAATAAACACGGGCTGCAATGTCTACTTGCAAAAAATAAACACGGGCTACAATGTCTACTTGCAGAAAATAAACACGGGCTACAATGTCTACTTGCAGAAAATAAACACGGTCTATGGTCAGATCACATATCTTTGGTATTTTAAGTTCCCGACTCATTGTTTATTAATAAAATAAAATTCACATAATTAATGACTAATCAATGAGATATAGTAAAATTCAATACTGGAAACAGACAATGAACTGTACTCGCCTGAAGTCCCGAACTGCTGTAATAGATCCAAAGCCAAGTCTGAGCCCAAATGACCTATTTAATGATTCAATAGGATTAATACACAACTGAGAGTACAATAGAAGCTAACTATTTGGTCATTAAGGCTTTTAGATGTGTCTATCTTGAATTACATGTTGTAATGAAGCCTAGTGTTCCTAACTGTTCACTGGTTCCTGAATGGTCTTAACTATTAAGGTTTTTAAAGTAATTCTTTCCAACCCAAAACTTGATGCAACCAAGCTAAGTCATAAGGCCAAAGGGTAGAGACTGGTTTGAGTCTTCGAAGACTCATGAATCGAATGATAACTTGATTTGGTTTGAAAATATCAGATTACCAAATAAAGCTCAAGCACTAATGAAGTTCACTTAATAATACAAGAACTGAAATGTCTTGGTTGTGCACATGTTTAAGTAAATGATTTTATGTATTGGAGATGAGCCTTACTACAGGTTTGAGTCATGTTGATTTTATACTGGGTATCAGATGCCAAATGATGGTATTAGTATTTGCCATCTCATGGCTTAAAGGTTTCCCCATGACACAGAGAACTCCAAGTGTTTAGACTATGAAACTAGACTAATGGACCCATATCATGAGGCTACACTGAGTTATCATTAGGAATCAGGAAGGTTTCTGGCTTAGTATCATGTGATCCCTAGAGTTGATACTCAATGTACCAATCAACCTGGGTACCCCTGCCTGCTACCAGGTTGATTCGAATGATACCCAAACAGTTGATTTGGCACACACCTATTGCTAACACTGCTCCTTCACATTGTTGTATCAATGCCACTACTTATAATTTCCTATGACTCGATGTCTGAGTCAGCAATTTGCCAAACTAGACCTGGACCATTTGGATACTATGGTGTTAAGGAATTCCATGAGTTTTCCTGAACCCTCTGAGCCCATACATGCTTATACCAAGGGTTTCCAGTTTAGTTAACACCATGATACCATGGGTGTTAGCCTGAAACCAAGTCCTGTCTGATGGTGTTCATCCAGGAACCGACTCAGGAGAACTACCTGTAACTGATATGGCTATACTCTTGCCTGGAAGTACTCTCCAGGTTCACCCATATGGCACTTGCTATAGGGTTAGTAAAGTATTAGGGGTAGCTTTACTGTTATGGATCATGAATGTGTAGGTAATCATTCAAGGTAGGCAGTAAAATGCAAAGGTTTAACAGAACATGGTAATGTCAGAATCTATATTAATCCTATCTATCAGATTAATCTCGAGTTCTATTGATACTCTTCGAGTATCTACAGGTTTTCAGATGATATGATACTGGCTTGACACTTCTTGGTATTGGTATGGATATTCTTGGTTTGATTTCAGTTTATTGCACAACCCCTGTTCCTCCATCATAGTTAAGTCTTCCCTCCTATCTAGCCTATAGAATTCTTTTTATATATATAGGACATGAACTTGCAGGAACCAGGAAGGGTTTACATACCTCGTTGCTAAACTTCGATCCGGAGGGATTCCTCAATTTTGTGTTGGTAGCAAGAACTCTAGGGCTTCTCCCCTCCGTTCCCTGCTGCTCTACAGGACTCAAGAGATTCTCTAGGGTTCCTCTCCTCCTTCTTGCTCGAAACAGAGATCAGGAGTCTCTTAGTCGATGTATATATATCTCTATGCAAGCGAGGGGGGAAAGATAAGGGTCTGCCAAAATTAAACTGATATGCCCAATTTAAACTGATATGCCAAGTTTAAACTGATATGTCAATTTAAACTTATGGGATTTCCTGGTTTCGAATCCTAATTTGAAAAAGACTCTAACTAGCTAATATGCCATATCTGGATTTGAATGTTCCAGTGAGTTGGGGGGGGTCGGTTTAGCAGGGAACTCAGAAAGAGGGAGGTAGAATACTTGGGTACTTTGCAAACAGTGAAGTTCCCTAATAAGACTTGGGTACCTAATACCAGGATCCTGGTGACTCCCTGATATAAGAGTTTAACTGGAAAAATATCATCAGGGCCTATGCGAAATTCTTCCATTGCAAGGATCCTCCTTATGAAATACCTATATTTATATATACATGTGTATAGAAAAAAAACAAGTGTCTAGTTCAAGGGTGATAATTTAGTAATTAATAATTAAGTAAATAAAATAATTAAATAAAAAATTTTAGCATGATGGAATTTGATCAAGGGGATTACAATTCTATCCCCCTTAAATTAATTTCGTCCTCGAAATTCAGCTGGAAGAAGAAAAAAAAAGTAATGTAGAACTGTACCTCAGTTCTCAAAGAGGTAGGGGTAGCGCTCGCGCATCTCACTCTCTCTCTCCCACGTGGACTCGCCTGGGGAGTGGTGTCACCAAGCGACGCGAACCAAGGGAATCACTTGATTCCTTAGCACATTCTCTCTGCGGTCCAAGATCTCTGCGGGCTACTCCTGGTAGCTGAGACTCGGTCCCACTTCGATCTCTGAATGGTCCAAGACATGGCTGGGATCCGCCACGTATCGTCGTAGCTGGGATACGTGGAACACGTTGTGCACTCCTTCCAGTGCAGGCGGCAAGACTAATCGGTATGCTACTGCACCGATTTTCTCGAGGATCTCAAACGGCCCAATGAAACGTGGGATGAGTTTGCCGCCTTTACCGAAACGGATAGTGCCACGTGTCGAAGAAATCTTCAAAAATACCAAGTCACCGACCTAGATGCACAAAATGTTAACGCGAAACTCATAACTATACACAAATAGACCTTAAGATGATTTATACCTCAAACTCTAACGGTCTATGGTGACTGTCGGCCCAGTGCTTCTGCCTGTCTTGAGCTACGCGAAGCCGCTCTTTAATCATCTTGACCTTCTCTGCAGCATCTACTACCATCTCCGGTCCCAATAGTGCACGCTCTCCCACATCGTCCCAAGACAGCGGCGTACGACATCTCTGAC
This sequence comes from Iris pallida, assembly GCA_029216955.1. Taxonomy (NCBI): domain Eukaryota; kingdom Viridiplantae; phylum Streptophyta; class Magnoliopsida; order Asparagales; family Iridaceae; genus Iris; species Iris pallida. The sequence continues at coordinate 9,223,961 of JANAVB010038419.1, forward strand.
CATACAACGCCTCAAAAGGGGACATCTCGATACTAGCTTAGTAGCTGTTGTTATAGGAGAACTCCATGAGATGAAGGTGGCCCTCCTATGAGCCGCCAAAATCTAGCACGCATATCTGCAGCATTTCCTCGAGCGTCTGAATAGTCCTCTTCGACTGTCCATCCGTCTGCGGATGATAAGCAGTGCTGAACTTGAGCGCTGTGCCCAAACTGGCCTGTAGGCTCCTCCAAAAATGAGATGTGAACCTGCTATCACGGTCTGACACGATACTCACCGGAACCCCGTACAGCCGAACTATCTGCTTCTTCAATTCTTCAGCTTCCTTGTTGTTGATCCTGTACACCGGTTGAGCCGTCGGTTCTGCGCCTGGCACTAGATCAATAGCAAACTCGATGTCCCTGTCTGGCGGCAATCCTGGTAGGTCTTCGAGAAAAACGTCCATGAACTCCGTGATGATGGGATGCGGGGTCTCCTCTCCCTCGATCATAGCTCCGCAAATAGCTTCGTGCTGTTGCTCGACTGCTCCTCTCGCAAACTCGAATGCCGGTACCCCAGGTGGACTGAAAACAACACATCCTCGATGGCAGTCTATACTGGCAAAATTCTTACTCAACCAATCCATACCGAGAACGATGTCAAAACTCGGTAGTGGCATTACGAGTAAGTTGGCGCGCAACTCCCTACCTCCCAAGGTGATGCGCCGCCTTATGCAAATATCCTTGACTAGGATAATGCCTCTGCCTGTCATAATTTTGCAACTACCGCCCAAAGATACAGACGCTATACTATGCTTGAATACAAAAGCTACAGAGATAAAACTATGGGATGCACCGGAATCAAACAAAGCTACAGCGGAAATAGAATCAAGAAGTATAGAACCTGCTATCACGTCCGGGGTAGGCTATGGCTCCTCAATGGCCATGGCAAAAGCTCGGCCCTGCTATGGTGCGCCTCTCTGCTGGTGCTGAGCGAACCGCTGCTGCTGAGTGGGAAGTGGAGGACCTCGTGGCTGAGATGCTGCTGGCCCTCTCTGTGCCGGTGCCATCTCGTGTCCTGTCTATTTAGGGACTAGTAAGCAGTCTTTCATCTGATGCGATGGAGATCCATAATATAAGCATGCTCCGAGTCTCTTCCGGCAGTCGTCCCAAATGTGTTCGTTCCTCTCGCAGTGAGTGCAGTGCGAAATCTGCTGTTGCTGTCTCTGCGGCTGCTGAGTCAGGGCTCGGGCTGGAGCCCGGTTCTGCTGGTATGCTGGAGTCTTACCAGCAGGCTGGAACTGCTGCTGATGATGGTGCTGAAAGGCCTTCGGCTGAAACTGGGGACGCTTCGTCGGTGCTGATTGGTTGTTGTTTCCTCCAAAAGTCTCTCGACTCCTCTTCGGTCTGTAATTCAGTTCTTCCTCTACTGCTTGTACGACCTCCAGAATCTCCTCATAGGTAGTAGCTCGGCTGGTGGCGATGGCTAAGCGAATCTCGTGTGATAGTCCCTTCCTGAACCGTCGTTCCTTGTCTTCCGGGGTACTGACCAAGTTCTCGGCAAAGCGACTGAGGTGAGAAAGCTCTGCTGTATACTCATCGATGGTGTGGTTGCCTTGTTCCAGATGCTCGAACTGGCTCACTAGCGCCTCTCATGCCATATATGGGTGGAACTTCTTCTTGAACAGGCGCTTGAATTCCTTCCAAGTTACGTCTCGAGCAGAAAAGCGAGGCTCGCCTTGGTACCATGTCCGTGCAATATCAAAAAGCTGTCCACTGACTGACTCTATCTTCAGATCTTCTGGAATTCGGGCCATCTTCAGATACCTCTTTACGTTCTCCAGCCATTCGTCAGCGTAGATGATCCCCTCTGTCCTATAGAATGGCATGGGCCTAAAGTCCATGAAGTGCTTGGGATTCCCTAGTTGCTGTCGGGTAGCATCTCGAATCTGAAGTGCCTCTCTCAGAGTGTTGTGAAACATGTTGGCCTGCTGCTGGATGATCCCGAGGAGTGTAACATTGTCCAGTGCTGGTGGCGGAGGCAGTACAGGTGCCGGGTACATCGCTGGTGCGGGATGTATAGTAGGTGCTGGGTACATCGCTGGAGCTGGATGCATGGCTGGTGTTGGGTACATATAGGGGACCTGCTGCATCATAGGTGCGGAATACATAGATGGTGCTGGGTGTATCGTAGGTGGTGGATAAGCTGCTGGTGCTGGTGGAGGAATGGGTGCTGGTGCTGGCGTCTGCGGAGGAAACTATAGTGGAGGCGGAATGTCATCCCTGCGGAACCTCGAGTACTGTGGCTGAGCCGGTCCACCCTGGTGAGTAAGCTGGCCTCCCTGCGTCGGAGGAGTCTCGTAAGTGAAAAATCCGCCAACAACTGGTGGAGTGTTCCATGCAGCATTGTTCCTGTCCTGTGAATCCATTAGCTGAAAACAAAGGAAACTATTAGACGAATGGAATGATTCAAACATGATGCATAAGAGTAATTGAAGGCGAGTATAGAAGTCAATGACGCAAATTCACTCTACGGAGATAGTCCTTAGGTCCTTATTTCTAGTCCTAATCACAGGCCCGCAGTAGTACGACTAACTTAAGTACTACTACGATTTCACTGGTCTTGTGAAACGTCGACCTGCATGGGCCACCATAAAAATGTATTATGACCCGTACCCAATATTTGGGTATGAACCATGTACACGCCCAGCCTACGCCACAGAATCGGCAGTAGAATGCTGTAACAATATGATGAACAACCACGCAATAATATAATTCACACATGGGACAACCACAACTCAAAGTCACAGCTCAAAAGCTAGAAAGTAAAATAAATATCCACCTCAAAGGAAATGTATGATAATAAATGAAATGATAATCTCTACCACAAGTCTCAACATCAACTCAAAATCCAATACAAGACTCAACTCTAACTAAAGATGAAACTAAACAAACGCAGCAGGATCAGACGCTGCGTACTCCTCCTGATAAGCAAAATCTGTCTCAACTAAATCCCCCATGTATGGGCCATACTAGTCAGGGCACTCGACCTCCTCGCAATCACCTAAAATTGTTTGGTTACCCAGTCAGGATGGAACGAGTACAATTCATCGAATGCAGTTCCAATATATGAAAGTAACTATAAACAAAGGTTAGATATCAATCATGAGTTTGAAAATAAATAGTAAAACTGTGAGAAAAGACAATAAAATAAAGTAAACCAATACCTTCCCAACTGTTAGAAATGCCTTTGATATGTGATCGGTCTGGGACACTACACCGCACGGTCTACGAGGTCTACTTGCATGAAAATAAGCACGGTCTACAATGTCTACTTGCAGAAAATAAACACGGGCTACATTGTCTACTTGCAGAAAATAAACACGGGCTACAATGTCTACTTGCAGAAAATAAACACGGGCTACAATGTCTACTTGCAAAAAATAAACATGGGCTACAATGTCTACTTGCAGAAAATAAACACGGTCTATGGTCAGATCACATATCTTTGGTATTTCAAGTTCCCGACTCATTGTTTATTAATAAAATAAAATTCACATAATTAATGACTAATCAATGAGATATAGTGAAATTCAATACTGGAAACAGACAACGAACTGTACTCGCCTGAAGTCTCGAACTGCTCTAATAGATCCAAAGCCAAGTCTGAGCCCAAATGACCTATTTAATAATTTAATAGGATTAATACACAACTGAGAGTACAATAGAAGCTAACTATTTGGTCATTAAGGCTTTTAGATGTGTCTATCTTGAATTACATGTTGTAATGAAGCCTAGTGTTCCTAACTGTTCACTGGTTCCTGAATGGTCTTAACTGTTAAGGTTTTTAAAGTAATTCTTTCCAACCCAAAACTTGATGCAACCAAGCTAAGTCATAAGGCCAAAGGGTAGAGACTGGTTCGAGTCTTCGAAGACTCATGAATCGAATGATAACTTGATTTGGTTTGAAAATATCAGATTACCAAATAAAGCTCAAGCACTAATGAAGTTCACTTAATAATACAAGAACTGAAATGTCTTGGTTGTGCACATGTTTAAGTAAATGATTTCATGTATTGGAGATGAGCCTTACTACAGGTTTGAGTCATGTTGATTTTATATTGGGTATCAGATGCCAAATGATGGTATTAGTATTTGCCATCTCATGGCTTAAAGGTTTCCCCATGACACAGAGAACTCCAAGTGTTTAGACTATGAAACTAGACTAATGGCCCCATATCATGAGGTTACACTGTGTTATCATTAGGAATCAGAAAGGTTTCTGGCTTAGTGTCATGTGATCCCTAGAGTTGATACTCAATGTACCAATCAACCTGGGTCCCCCTCCTGCTACCAGGTTGATTCGAATGATACCCAAACAGTTGATTTGGCACACACCTATTGCTAACACTGCTCCTTCACATTGTTGTATCAATGCCACTACTTATAATTTCCTATGACTCGATGTCTGAGTCAGCAATTTGCCAAACTAGACCTGGACCATTTGGATACTATGGTGTTAAAGAATTCCATGAGTATTTTTGAACCCTCTGAGCCCATACATGCTTATACCAAGGGTTTCCAGTTTAGTTAACACAATGATACCATGAGTGTTAGCCTGAAACCAAGTCCTGTCTGATGGTGTTCATCCAGGAACCGACTCAGGAGAACTACCTGTAACTGATATGGCTATACTCTTGCCTGGAAGTACTCTCCAGGTTCACCCATATGGCACTTGCTATAGGGTTAGAAAAGTATTAGGGTAGCTTTACTGTTATGGATCATGAATGTGTAGGTAATCATTCAAGGTAGGCAGTGAAATGCAAAGGTTTAACAGAACATGGTAATGTCAGAATCTGTATTAATCCTATCTATCAGATTAATCTCGAGTTCTATTGATACTCTTCGAGTATCTACAGGTTTTCAGATGATATGATACTGGCTTGACACTTTTTGGTATTGGTATGGATATTCTTGGTTTGATTTCAGTTTATTGCACAACCCCTGTTCCTCCATCATAGTTAAGTCTTCCCTCCTATCTAGCCTATAGAATTCTTTTTATATATATAGGACATGAACTTGTAGGAACCAGAAAGGGTTTACATACCTCGTTGCTAAACTTCGATCCGGAGGGATTCCTCAATTTTGTGTTGGTAGCAAGAACTCTAGGGCTTCTCCCCTCCGTTCCCTGCTGCTCTACAGGACTCAAGAGATTCTCTTGGGTTCCTATCCTCTTTCTTGCTCGAAACAGAGATCAGGAGTCTCTTAGTCGATGTATATATCTCTATGCAAGCGAGGGAGGGGGAAAAGATAAGGGTCTGCCAAAATTAAACTGATATGCCCAATTTAAACTGATATGCCAAGTTTAAACTGATATGTCAATTTAAACTGATGGGATTTCCTGGTTTCGAATCCTAATTTGAAAAAAGACTCTACCTAGCTAATATGCCACATCTGGATTTGAATGTTCCAGTGAGTTGGGGGGGGGGGGGGGGGGTCGGTTTAGTAGGGAACTCAGAAAGAGGGAGGTGGAATACTTGGGTACTTTACAAATAGTGAAGTTCCCTAATGAGACTTGGGTACCTAATACCAGGATCCTGGTGACTCCCTGATATAAGAGTTTAACTGGAAAAATATCATCAGGGCCTATGCAAAATTCTTCCATTACAAGGATCCTCCTTATGAAATACCTATATTTACATACACATGTGTATAGAAAAAAAAACAAGTGTCTAGTTCAAGGGTGATAATTTAGTAATTAATAATTAAGTAAATAAAATAATTAAATAAGAAATTTTAGCATGATGGAATTTGATCAAGAGGTTTACAGCTAATGTAGGAGCGGGCCATGATTCGACTGCTATGATCTTCTCTGGATCCACTGATATGCCATCACCCGTAACAACATGACCGAGAAATGATACCTCCTTGAGAAAGAAATCACACTTGCTAAGCTTCGCAAAGAGCCTCTCATTCCTCAGTGTTCCCAAAACTATCCGTAGATGCTGCTCATGCTCCTCTTGACTCTTGGAGTAAATTAAGATATCATCTATAAAGACTACTACAAATTTGTCCAAGTACTGGTGAAAGATCTTGTTCATTAAATTCATGAAAACTGCGGGTGCATTGGTCAAACTGAAAGGCATGACCAAGAACTCGTAGTGTCCATACCTTGATCGAAAAGCCGTCTTTGCTATATCTTCCTTCCGAACCTTCAATTGGTGATAGCCTGATCGTAAGTCGATCTTGGAGAATACTTTTGCTCCACTCAGCTGATCAAATAGATCGTCTATACGCGACAATGGGTACTTGTTCTTCACTGTCACTGCATTCAATGCTCTGTAGTCGATGCACATGCGCACTATCCCGTCTTTCTTAGGCACAAAAAGAACGGGTGCTCCCCACGGTGACGCACTGGCACGAATAAAGCCCTTCACCAATAAGTCATCAATCTGCGTCTTCATCTCTACCAACTCTTTGGGTGCTAGCCGATAAACTTGAGATGAAATAGGCTTGGCTCCCGAATAAGCTCAATGGAAAACTCAATGTCTCGGTCAGGCGGCAGTCCTGGCAACTCCTCGGGGAATACATCCTCGAACTCGATGATGATAGGGTGCTGAGGGGTGTCCTGCATCATCATGTAAGTCCCCGATACAGATGCATCGCTCCTCAAGGCGTCCTCTTTGGTGAACTCGAACTCCGCATCACTCGGTGGTCTAAAGACGATACTACCCCTATGGCAGTCAATGAGAGCGAAATGCTGGCTCAACCAGTCCATTCCGAGAACCACATCGAACGTCGGCATCGAAAATACAAGTAGTCGCGCCTTCATCTCTCTACCATTTATCACTACAGGACAATCTCTACAAATACCACTAACAGGAACTACTCCTCCTCCAGTGAGGATTCTAAAGTTTTTAGATAATAATGACATGGGTATAATGTGTCTAGTGGCAAAGCTAGTGGCTATGAATGAATGGGTGGCTCCAGTGTCAAATAATGTGATGGCAGGAAATGATGCAACTAAAACCATACCTGCTATAACGTCCATCTCTTGTTCTGTCTCCTCTGTAGCTAGTGCAAAAGCCTTCCCCACTCTCTGATTGCCCGTCGGTGCTCTAGCCTGCTGGAATTGGGCTACCTGAGGGGGTAAAGGTGGTCGTGGTACTCCTGGTCCTGCAATAGCTGGCCTCTGCTGCTGATTATGTGGAGTGACTCTCTAAAATGAGCAATCCTTAGCCTGGTGCTGATTCGACCCGCAAATCAAACAATGCCCCAACCGTCGTCTACAATCTCTCACAACATGACCAACCTTACCACAGAAATTGCAAGTGGCCCTCTTCTGTGTCTGGTATGGCCCTGTCCTCTGCTGATGCTGATGTGTGGGAGGACGTCTCACTGGCCCTCCTATAGTGGTCTTAGCTGATCCCACAGTCGATGTAACTCGTCGATTCGCCTTCTTGCTTATGGCCTCCTGAGTTCTAGCCACTGCCAGAACAGCTGCTTGGGAGACCCTCGACTCGGAGCTAGTGTACCTCTGCAACTCTATACTCAAGCCTCTATGAAACCTTTTGGCTTTCTCCAGCTCTGTCGTAACCAACCCTGGTACGAAATGACTCAGTCGGCTAAACTCGGCGTCGTACTCGTCAACTGTCATATTCCCCTGCTCCAAGTGTAGAAACTGGTCATATAAAGCATCCTTGGAAGTGTCGGAGAAAAACTTCGTATTGAATAGTTCTTTGAATTCCTCCCATGTCTGATCAACTCCTAGCCGCCTCTCCTCTGCGGCCCACCAATAATAAGCATTTTCTTCCAGCTGTAACTTCACTGTCGTCATCCATAGATCTGCCGATAACTCTGAAGCCTTCAGGAGATTCTCTATCTTAACCAGCCAATTGGTGATCCCAATAACATCTTCAGTGCCCTTGAAGTGCGGAGGATTCATGTTGCGGAACCTTTCGATAGAACCCACAGTGGCTTGGGGTGCTCGGGTCAGTGCTGTATCCAAACTCCTCCTGATAGCCTCGCTCTGCTGCATCTGAGCCTGTACTAAGCTCTGGAGGATCTGCTCTGTAGTAGTCCCACCAGCCTGAGACATGGGCTGCTGGGGGGGCATGTATGGCATCTGGGGCATGATCTGTGGGGCACCCTGTGGCCCGTACTGTAGAGGATATGAAGGATATGGAAAGGGATACTGTGGGGGGTATGTGGGTAGATACGGAGGTGGATTATGTGGAGGATACTAGGGTGGATATGATGGTGGATATGGTGATGGATATGGTAGGGGCTGCTGGAGTGGATAAGATGGCGGATACTGTGGTGGCTGTTGGGGTGGGTATGATGATGCTGGATATTGTGGAGGTGGTGGTGGTGGATATGAGGATGGGGGATACTGTGGAGGTGGTGGTGGTGGATATGATGATGGTGGATATGGGGGTAGAATCCGTGCTAGGGGATGAGGTGGATAAGGTGGCGGTGGCGGTCGGTACTCCTCTTGAGTTACAGGGTTTCCAGGTTCTGTCGGCCCCACTTGAGGTGCCGGGGCTTGCTGCTGAGTAGTGGGGGGTGTCATCACAGGCTGCAATCCAGATGGTGCTAGAGTGGTAGGGGACATAGGTGGCTGACTCGCCGATCCTTCTTGAGCAGTGGCGTTCCCGTCAGTAAGGGCGAGGGGAGTAGTGCGTCCACTACGAAGATTCATCCTATATTGGCACGAAGAATTAGAGTTGGTTAGAACAATTTTAAGCTGAAAGGAATTCAATAAGTTATAGAAAAAAGTAGATGGAGTAGAGATCAAAGAAGGTAGTAGTAAGTGGATGAGATCCTATATCCTATTCCTAGTTTGCAGGCTTGTTGGGCACAGTCATGTAACCCAACAATATTACTGGACCTGCATGGGCCACCACAAAAACATGTAACGCCCCAGTCCCAAAATACGTAGGACTAAGTACGTAGACATGCCAGCTATACTATACGAAGAATACACCAATATATGGTAATCCCCGTATTGGTACATAAGCTGTAATAGTAGTACATGATAAGCCACAATAATATAACTAAATCTCATCCACAGCTCAACACAGAGAATATAATAAGTCCACTAAATAAGATAAATGATATCAAAATATAGCCGGGTAGACATTCCCACCCAAATAGCTACGGAAAAATAGTTTCAACTAAATGGAGTCCAACCTCCTCAAACAGCAAGAAAGATGATAAAAAGATATCCAATACATGGTCTCAGATAATAAAGAATAAATCTAAGTATGAGCGGGAGATGCCTCGTCACCGATGTATGATGGATCCAATGCGGCACCGTACTCCTCTGGATAGTCCTGCTCGTCTAATCCTGGAGAGATCACCAGGTCCTCAGTGGGACGTAACAAGATACAGAAAATATGCCAAGTAACTGAATGTGTAAAAATATGCAACTATGACTCTACAGGATATCCTAACCGTCTATGTGAGATGCACTTTAGAGGACAACGTTCTACGCAGGGGCTGTCGCAAGCAAGTAATAAAGAGTGGCCAACAAGTAGCGCTCATCCGAGACACTATCGGCCGGGTAACACGTAGCACTCATCCGAGACACTATCTTCCAAGTGTGTGTAAAATAAAAGTAGCCCCTACGCTAGTAGCTGTCCCCTCCCCCCAACTGCTCCTGTCCAAGATGTATCCACAGCCTGGCCAGTTGGCAACTGCTACGGCTTCTAACTCGACACACTAGTAGCAGTTACCTCCTAACCGTCGCACGTCCCGTACGTATCGATGGCCAGTCGAGTACGCAGGTCCGTGTCCTATATAACTCACTCATCACGTGATACACATGTGTCAAGGCCATAGGGGATATGAAAATACCCCACATACTCATAGGGTAGTCAACTAACACAAGGTCGACATGCAATATAAATAATATAAAACGACTATATGTAGCCGCTTGCACCCAAGTGTGACTTGGTCGCCTAATAGAAACAAAATGACAAATAAGAGAAAGAAATATGCAATAATAAAATATACTAAAAATAAATAAGCACAATCAGAATCTATGGCAAGGTATACTTGCCTGCGGTGCGAGAAAGGCAATCCAAGAGTAGCAAGTGTCAGCACCAAAACTCACAAATCACAGATGACTCCAAACGCTGAAACAAACATCAAAAATGATCCCGGTGAAGAAGATATACCTAGGAAATGCCTGTCCAAAAGTCCAATTCTGGAACAGGGGCAAAATCGTAATTTCGGGTCAAAACGATGTCCGCCGTTGGACCCGCTTTGCACCGAAACGTGTGCCAAAGTCTATGGTCTCTAAAGTTGTCAAACTATATGTCTACAAATTCAGTTTGAGGAGAGGAACTCAATGGTATGTCCAGTTTTGGATTCCGATGAGCCGTGTACAAATTTGCCCGTTTGAGTGGGTCGCGGGCCCGCCAAAAAGGGGTTCCGATTCGACCTTCTCAGAATCGAACCAAACTTGGCACACAGGACCAGAATTTCGATTTGGACCTGTTGGCGCAAGTTTCGTCTCGATTCGACGACTGTACAAGAAGTTATGGACAAGTTTGCAAAACGCCGATACGGGGGTATCTCGACGGATACGTGTTGATTTCGTCGCGCACATGCGACGAAACTGAGTTTCGTCAGTTCCCACACGTCAGCAACGTCCATACGCGCCTTTTGATACGTATAACGCGCGACCACGTCGCCCGGTTTGTCGGGGCGTACGTCGTATCGTGGAAATTTTTCTGAAATTAACTCTTTTGAAAACAGTTTTCCGCCCAACTTTAACACTGATTTAATTCTCGCACAGAAAGCAAAATACAGATCTATAAAATGCGTTTTAATCGTGGTTATGTTTTCTTCACATGTGTTCAATTAGTTTCTGAAAAATCTCGACACACAGATCGAAATCTGGCTTCTAAGTTGGGGTTTTGAACTATGTTTAAACTCTGTTTTCGACAGTTTTTGGGGCAACTTTGCCTCGATTTCTCGAGCAATCCCTTGGGGTTCCCAGGATTCTATCAGAAGGGGATTGGAGGGATTCATATGGGCTACACACAGGAATTGATAGTTCGAGAAATCGTCGAGCGTGCGTGAAGAAAAGAGGATTGGAAGAAGGGTACCTCGCTGTTCGCAAAACTGAGACTGCTCAGAAGTGGGGTCGTCCTGGGCTGTCCGACAGCGTTCGTGCGGTGGTACGGCACCGCCAACGGCCTAGATAGATCGCCTGGGGTTCGAGATAGAGAGGAGATATGGAGGGTGAAAAGTTCGGGAGAGTTAGGGTTTGGTTTTGAGCGGGTTTTATATACCACTGCCGACTTGTTCCTAATAGGATTAGAATATGGGAGGGGCTCGGTTGCTAAAGAGTTTGATGCTGTGTTAAGTTGGGTGGTATTAGGAATAGGTGGGGTCGGGTTTGATAAGTGGGTGTTCGGTTTGTAATAGCAGCTGCTGTGTTAATAGACTATGGTGGTTTTAGAATTAAGGGGTCGGGATTTAGGTCTCTCAGGGGGTCGGATTTGATAAGGGTTGCAGCTACTGCTGCAGTTAATAGTTGCATTAGTGGGGTCGGGTCCCCCCTCCCCCGCAGCTTGCTGCTGCTGTTGTGGGGGCTCGGCCACCACTCACGTTTTATTTTTTTATTATTTTTATTTAACAAACACTAACACTATATATATATATATATATATATATATATATATATTTTATATATATATATATATATATATATATATATATTTATATATATATGTACATAATCATAAGGAAAATTCTAAAATTATTAATAAAGTAACAAAAAAATATTTTGTAACAAGGTAGGCTATACTTAGTAGTATTAAAATATCAAGCACACAAACATGCATATATTATATACATCTATAATTACGTATATATACCAAATAAATTCTAAATAATATAGAAAAATAATTTTTAAAGCACTAAAATAATTAGAAATTATTGGGGTTTTACATCCTACCCAACTTGAAGAAAATTTCGTCCTCGAAATTAAACTATGGTCGGGGGATCAAATGCAATGCAAGGAAATTAATAATAATTAAAAAGCTTCAATGCAAGACATACCTTCGTCTTCGAACAACTGCGGGTAGCGATTTCGGATGTCATCCTCGCGCTCCCAAGTAGACTCCCCTGGCGAGTGATGCTTCCATGCCACGCGAACCAATGGAATAGATTGATTCCGCAACACCTTCACTCGGCGATCGAGGATACCTACTGGTTGCTCTTCGTACGACAAACTCGGTCCAACAGTGATCTCGGAGTGATCAAGCACATGATTGTTGTCTGCCACGTACCTCCTCAACTGAGATACATGGAATACATCATGCACTCCCTCCAGCGACGGTGGCAAGGCTAATCTATAGGCAACCTCTCCAACACGTTCCAAGACATCGAAGGGCCCGATGTACCTTGGACTCAACTTGCCACGTCCTCCGAATCGAATCGTGCCTCTAGTGGGGGATATCTTCAAGAACACATGGTCACCTTCTTTGAACTCCAAAAGTCGACGATGATTATCTGCCCACTACTTCTGACGATCCTGCGCTGCTCGCAGGTGGCCCTGGATCTTCTTCACTGTCTCCACTGTGCTCAAGACTAACTCGGGACCCAATAGCTGTCGCTCTCCTATGTCGCTCCAACAAATCGGAGACCGACACTTCCTACCATACAATGCTTCAAACGGAGCCATTTGAATGCTCGCTTGATAGCTATTGTTGTAGGAAAACTCAACAAGATGAAGATGGTCCTCCCATGAACCGCCAAAGTTAAGCATGCATGCTCTCAACATATCCTCTAGTGTCAGAATGGTACGCTCCGACTGGCCGTCTGTCTGTGGATGGTATGATGTGCTAAACTTCAATTGAGTGCCCAAACTCTCTTGCATGCTCCTCCAAAAGTGCGAGGTAAATCTCGAGTCATGGTCCGACACAATACTAACAGGCACACCATACAATCTCACAATCTGCTCCATATACATCTCTGCCAATACCTCTGTCGACTGGCCCACTCTAAAAGGTAAAAAATGGGCTGACTTCGTAAGTCTATCAACAATCACCCATACTGCGTCATGTCCTCTAGGACCCCGAGGAAAACCCGTGACGAAATCCATAATAATGTGCTCCCACTTCCACTCAGGAATGGGTAGCGGCTGTAACAGTCCAGCTGTCCTCTGGTGCTCTGCCTTCACTTGTTGACATACCAAGCACTTGGCAACAAAACGAGCTATCTCTCGCTTTATTCTGTGCCACCAATAATACTGTCGTAAGTCACGGTATATCTTGGTTCCTCCGAGATGAATAGAATAAGTCAAATTGTGAGCCTCTGTCATCAGCTCCTGCCGTAACCCTCCATTGGGAACATAAATACGATCACCACATCGCAATGTCCCGTCGGGGTGGATCCTCAATCCTGTCTGCTCTTCTGCTTCAGTCCTCTCTCTGAGCCGTCAAAATCTAGCATCATTAGGCAATGCTGCCTTGATGCGCTCTACCAATGATGATTGCACTTGGAGGTTGGCTAATACGCCATCGGCTCCAGGCAATACTACCTCAATACCAAGCTGCTCCAAGTCTCTAATCAACTCCTTCTGCGTAGTCAAAAAGTATGCCATGGGCTTATGGCTTAATGCGTCTGCCACGATATTAGCCTTGCCCGGATGATAATGTAGCTCGATCTCATAATCCTTCATCAACTCCAACCAACGTCGCTGTCGCATATTCAACTCCTTTTGTGTGAACACGTACTTGAGGCTCTTATGATCAGTGTAGATATCAACCTTCTCGCCGTACAAGTAGTGTCTCCATAGCTTCAAAGCAAAGATAATCGCTGCGAGCTCTAGATCGTGGGTTGGATAATGCTTCTCATGCACCCTCAACTATTGCGATGCATATGTTACTACCCGACCGTGCTGCATCAATACGCATCCTAATCCCTTCCCGGATGCGTCACTGTAGATCACAAATCCTCCTGGGCCCGATGGTAGTGTCAAGATCGGTGCTGTGGTCAATCGCTTCTTCAACTCATCAAATGCGGCTTGACACTCGTCTGTCCATACAAACTCCTGATCCTTGTAAGTTAATCGAGTCATTGGCCCTGCTATTCGAGAGAAATCTTCTACGAACCTTCGGTCGTAACCCGCAAGTCCGAGAAAACTTCTCACCTCAGTAGCTGATATAGGAGCGGGCCATGATTCGACTGCTGTGATCTTCTCTGGATCCACTGATATGCCATCATACGAAACAACATGACCGAGAAATGATACCTCCTTGAGAAAGAAATCACACTTGCTAAGCTTCACAAAGAGTCTCTCATTCCTCAGTGTTCCCAAAACTATCCTTAGATGCTGCTCATGCTCCTCTTGACTCTTGGAGTAAATTAAGATATCATCTATAAAGACTACTACAAATTTATCCAAGTACTGGTGAAGGATCTTGTTCATTAAATTCATGAAAACTGCGGGTGCATTGGTCAAACCGAAAGACATGACCAAGAACTCGTAGTGTCCATACCTTGATCGGAAAGCCGTCTTTGCTATATCTTCCTTCCGAACCTTCAATTGGTGATAGCCTGATCGTAAGTCGATCTTGGAGAATACTTTTGCTCCACTCAGCTGATCAAATAGATCGTCTATATGCGACAATGGGTACTTGTTCTTCACTGTCACTGCATTCAATGCTCTGTAGTCGATGCACATGCGCACTGTCCCGTCTTTCTTAGGCACAAAAAGAACGGGTGCTCCCCACGGTAACGCACTGGCACGAATAAAGCCCTTCTCCAATAAGTCATCAATCTGCGTCTTCATCTCTACCAACTCTTTGGGTGCTAGCTGATAAACTCGAGATGAAATAGGCTCGGCTCCCGAATAAGCTCAATGGAAAACTCAATGTCTCGGTCAGTCGGCAGTCCTGGCAACTCCTCGGGGAATACATCCTCGAACTCGGTGATGATAGGGTGCTGAGGGGTGTCCTGCATCATCATGTGAGTCCCCGATACAGATACATCGCTCCTCAAAGCGTCCTCTTTGGTGAACTCGAACTCCGCTTCACTCGGTGGTCTAAAGACGATACTACCCCTATGGCAGTCAATGAGAGCGAAATACTGGCTCAACCAGTCCATTCCGAGAACCACATCGAACGTCGACATCGAAAATACAAGTAGTCGTGCCTTCATCTCTCTATCATTTATCACTACAGGACAATCTCTACAAATACCACTAACAGGAACTACTACTCCTCCAGTGAGGATTCTAAAGTTTTTAGATAATGATGACATGGGTATAATGTGTCTAGTGGCAAAGCTAGTGGCTATGAATGAATGGGTGGCTCCAGTGTCAAATAATATGATGGCAGGAAATGATGCAACTAAAACCATACCTGTTATAACGTCCATCTCTGGTTCTGTCCCCTCTGTAGCTAGTGAAAAAGCCTTCCCCACTCTCTGATTGCCCATCGGTGCTCTAGCCTGCTGGAATTGGGCTGCCTGAGGGGGTAAAGGTGGTCATGGTACTCCTGGTCCTGTAATAGCTGGCCTCTGCTGCTGATTATGTGGAGTGACTCTCTGAAATGAGCAATCCTTAGCCTGGTGCTGATTCTACCCGCAAATTAAACAATGCCCCAACCGTCGTCTACAATCTCTCACAACATGACCGACCTTGCCACAGAAATTGCAAGTGGCCCTCTTCTGTGTCTGGTATGGCCCTGTCCTCTGCTGATGCTGATGTGTGGGAGGACGTCTCACTGGCCCTCCTATAGTGGTCTTAGCTGATCCCACAGTCGATGTAACTCGTCGATTCGCCTTCTTGCTTATGGCCTCCTGAGTTCTAGCCTCTGCCAGAACAGCTGCTTGGGAGACCCTCGACTCGGAGCTGGTGTACCTCTACAACTCTATACTCAAGCCTCTATGAAACCTTTTGGCTTTCTCCAGCTCTGTCGTAACCAACCCTGGTGCGAAACGACTCAGTCAGCTAAACTCGGCGTCATACTCGTCAACTGTCATATTCCCCTGCTCCAAGTGTAGAAACTAGTCATATAAAGCATCCTTGGCAGTGTCGGAGAAAAACTTCTTATTGAACAGTTCTTTGAATTCCTCCCATGTCTGATCAACTCCTAGCCGCCTTTCCTCTGCGGCCCACCAATAATAAGCATTTTCTTCCAGCGGTAACTTTACTGCCGTCATCCATAGATCTGCCGATAACTCTGAAGCCTTCAGGAGATTCTCTGTCTTAACCAGCCAATTGGTGATCCCAATAACGTCTTCAGTGCCCTTGAAGTGCGGAGGATTCATGTTGCAGAACCCTTCGATAGAACCCACAGTGGCTTGGGGTGCTCGGGTCAGTGCTGTATCCAAACTCCTCCTGATAACCTCGCTCTGCTGCATCTGAGCCTATACTAAGCTCTGGAGGATCTGCTCTGTAGTAGTCCCACCAGCCTGAGACATGGGCTGCTGTGGGGGCATGTATGGCATCTGGGGCATGATCTGTGGGGCACCCTGTGGCCCGTACTGTAGAGGATATGAAGGATATAGAAAGGGATACTGTGGGGGGTATGTGGGTGGATACGGAGGTGGATTCTGTGGAGGATACTGGGGTGGATATGATGGTTGATATGGTGATGGATAAGGTAGGGGCTGCTGGGGTGGATAAGATGGCGGATACTGTGGTGGCTGTTGGGGTGGGTATGATGATGCTGGATATTGTGGAGGTGGTGGTGGTAGATATGAGGATGGAGGATACTGCGGAGGTGGTGGTGGTGGATATGGGGGTAGAATCTGTGCTAGAGGATGAGGTGGATAAGGTGGCGGTGACGGTCGGTACTCCTCTTGAGTTACAGGGTTTCCAGGTTCTGTCTGCCCCACTTGAGGTGCCGGGGCTTGCTGCTGAGTAGTGGGGGGTGTCATCACAGGCTGCAATCCAGATGGTGCTGGAGTGGTAGGGGACATAGGTGGCTGACTCGCCGGTCCTTCTTGAGCAGTGGCTTTCCCGTCAGTAAGGGCGAGGGGAGTAGCGCATCGACTACGAAGATTCATCCTATATTGGCACGAAGAATTAGAGTTGGTTAGAACAATTTTAAGCTGAAAGGAATTCAATAAGTTATAGAAAAAAGTAGATGGAGTAGAGATCAAAGAAGGTAGTAGTAAGTGGATGAGATCCTATATCCTATTCCTAGTTTGCAGGCTTGTTGGGCACAGTCATGTAACCCAACAATATTACTGGACCTGCATGGGCTACCACAAAAACATGTAATGCCCCAGTCCCAAAATACGTAGGACTAAGTACGTAGACATGCCAGCTGTACTATACGAAGAATACACCAATATATGGTAATCCCCGTATTGGTACATAAGCTGTAATAGTAGTACATGATAAGCCGCAATAATATAACTAAATCTCATCCACAACTCAACACAGAGAATATAATAAGTCCACTAAATAAGATAAATGATATCAAAATATAGCCGGGTAGACATTCCCACCCGAATAGCTACGAAAAAATAGTTTCAACTAAATGGAGTCCAACCTCCTCAAACAGCAAGAAAGATGATAAAAAGATGTCCAATACATGGTCTCAGATAATAAAGAATAAAGCTAAGTATGAGCGGGAGATGCCTCGTCACCGATGTATGATGGATCCAAAGCGGCACTGTACTCCTCTGGATAGTCATGCTCGTCTAAACCTGGAGAGATCACCAGGTCCTCAGTGGGACGTAACAAGATACAGAAAACATGCCAAGTAACTGAATATGTAAAAATATACAACTATGACTCTACATGATCTCCTAACCGTCTATGTGAGATGCACTTTTGAGGACAACGTTCTACGCAGGGGCTGTCGCAAGCAAGTAATAAAGAGTGGCCAACAAGTAGCGCTCATCCGAGACACTATCGGCCGGGTAACACGTAGCGCTCATCCGAGACACTATCTCCCAAGTGTGTGTAAAATAAAAGTAGCCCCTACGCTAGTAGCTGTCCCCTCCCCCCAACTGCTCCTGTCCAAGATATATCCACAGCCTGTCCAGTTGGCAACTGCTACGGCTTCTAACTCGATACACTAGTAGCAGTTACCTCCTAATCGTCGCACGTCCCGTACGTATCGATGGCCAGTCGAGTACGCAGGTCCGTGTCCTATATAACTCTCTCATAACGTGATACACATGTGTCAAGGCCATAGGGGATATGAAAATACCCCACATACTCATAGGGTAGTCAACTAACACAAGGTCGACATGCAATATAAATAATATAAAACGACTATATGTAGCCGCTTGTACCCAAGTGTGACTTGGACGCCTAATAGAAAGAAAATGACAAATAAGAGAAAGAAATATGCAATAATAAAATATACTGAAAATAAATGAGCACAATCAGAATCTATGGCAAGGTATACTTGCCTGCGGTGCGAGAAATGCAATCCAAGAGTAGCAAGTGTCAGCACCAAAACTCACAAATCACAGATGACTCCAAACGCTGAAACAAACATCAAAAATGATCTCGGTGAAAAAGATATACCTAAGAAATGCCTGTCCAAAAGTCCAATTCTGGAACAGGGGCAAAATCATAATTTCGGGTCAAAACGATGTCCGCCGTTGGACCCGCTTTGCACCAAAACGCGTGCCAAAGTCTATGGTCTCTAAATTCATCAAACTACATATCTACTGATTCAGTTTGAGGAGAGAAACTCAACGGTTTGTCTAGTTTTGGATTCCGATGAGCCGTGTACAAATTTGCCAGTTTGAGTGGATCGCGTGCCCGCCAAAAAGGGGTTCCGATTCGACCTTCTCAGAATTGAACCAAACTTGGTACATAGGACCAAAATTTCGATTTGGACCTGTTGGCACAAGTTTTGTCTCGATTCGATGACTGTACACGAAGTTATGGACAAGTTTGCAAAACGCCGATACGGGGGTATCTCGACGGATACACGTTGATTTCGTCGCGCACATGCGACGAAACTGAGTTCCGTCAGTTTCCACATGTCAGCAACGTCCATACACGCCTTTCGATGCATATAACGCGCGACCACGTCGCCCGGTTTATCGGGGCGTACGTCGTATCGTGGAAGTTTTTCTGAAATTAACTCTTTTGAAAACAGTTTTCCGCCCAACTTTAACACTGATTTAATTCTCGCACAGAAAGCGAAATACAGATCTACAAAATGCGTTTTAATCGTGGTTATGTTTTCTTCACATGTGTTCAATTAGTTTCTGAAAAATCTCGACACACAGATCGAAATCTGGCTTCTAAGTTGGGGTTTTGAACTATGTTTAAACTCTGTTTTCGACAGTTTTTGGGACAACTTTGCCTCGATTTCTCGAGCAATCCCTTGGGGTTCCCAGGATTCTATCAGAAGGGGATTGGAGGGGTTCATATTGGCTACACACAGGAATTGATAGTTCAAGAAATCATCGAGCGTGCGTGAAGAAAAGAGGATTGGAAGAAGGGTACCTCGCTGTTCGCAAAACTGAGACTGCTCGGAAGTGGGGTCGTCCTGGGCTGTCCGGCACCGTTCGTGCGGTGGTACGGCACCGCCAACGGCCTGGATAGCTCGCCTGGGGTTCGAGATGGAGAGGAGATATGGAGGGTAAAAAGTTCGGGAGAGTTAGGGTTTGGTTTCGAGCGGGTTTTATATACCACTGCCGACTTGTTCCTAATAGGATTAGAATATGGGAGGGGCTCGGTTGCTAAAGATTTTGCTGCTGTGTTAAGTTGGGTGGTATTAGGAATAGGTGGGGTCGGGTTTGATAAGTGGGTGTTCGGTTTGTAATAGCAGCTTCTGTGTTAATAGACTATGGTGGTTTTAGAATTAAGGGGCCGACATTTAGGTCTCTCAGGGGGTCTGTAACGCCCCAGTCCCAAAATACGTAGGAACAAGTACATAGACATGCCAGCTGTATACATACGAAATACATGGACCTCGTATGTATACATAAGCTGTAAATGTAGTAATCCAAGACAACTAAATCTCATCCACAAAGATAAATAATGATATAAATCGACTTTGAGTTTGTCATGTACACAATAGTTGGGCGGAGACAAAGTCCACATGTTAGAATTAAGGGGCCGGCATTTAGGTCTCTCAGGGGGTCGGATTTGATAAGGGTTGCAGCTACTGCTGCAGTTAATAGTTGCATTAGTGGGATCGGGTCTCCCCCCCCGTAGCTTGCTGCTGCTGTTGTGGGGGCTCGGCCACCACTCACGTTTTATTTTATTTTATTTTATTTTTTTATTTAACAAACACTAACAATATATATATATATATATATATATATATATATATATATATATATATATATATATATATATATATATATATATATATGTATATAATCACAAGGAAAATTCTAAAATTCTTAATAAAGTAACAAAAAAATATTTTGTAACAAGGTAGGCTATACTTAGTAGTATTTAAATATTAAGCACACAAACATGCATATATTATATACATCTATAATTACGTATATATACCAAATAAATTCTAAATAATATAGAAAAAAAAAAATTAAAGCACTAAAATAATTAGAAATTATTGGGGTTTTACAATATCAGAATGTCGTCAATGAAGACTACGACAAACTTGTCCAGATGCTTGTGAAAAACTTTATTCATCAAGTTCATAAACACTTCTGGGGCATTGGTAAGTCCGAACAACATCACCAAGGACTCATACTGGCTGTAACGGGTATTGAAAGCTGTCTTCGGAATATCCTGCTCCCGAACCTTCATCTGATGGTAATCCGACCGAAGGTCAATCTTGGAAAAGACCTTCGCTCCACTAAGTTGATCAAACAGCTCATCAATCCACGGCAAAGGATATTTATTCTTGATGGTGATGTTATTGAGTGCATGATAATCGATACACATCCTCATAGTCTCATCCGTCTTGGGCACAAAGAGTACAGGTGCTCCCCAGGGTGAAGCACTGAACCAAATAAAACCCTTGCCCTCCAACTCATCAATCTCGGCCTTCAACTCTGCAGCTTCCTTCGGGTTGATCTTGTAGCAATGTTGGGACTTCGGCACTGATCCGGACACTAGGTCGATGCTGAACTCCACATCTCGATCTGGCGACAATCCTGGCAACTCCTTGGGAAAGACGTCGAGAAACTATACAATAAGCGGATGTGGCAACTCCTGGTCTTCTGCAGCTGCTCCGAAGTAGACTACCTCTGGCCTCTCTACAATTCGTCTGCTGATCTCGAACGGTGGAACTCTAGACGGCCTGAAAATCACCTTCCCTTCATGGCAGTCTATTACAGCAAACTGCTCGCTCATCCAGTCGATGCCGATGACTATATCAAATTCGGGCAATGGCATCACTAGAAGTCGAGCCCTAAGCTCCCTCCTAGCTATAGTGATAGGGCAATCCACCATCTCACTAACAGGCACTACCCCTCCTCCTGTCATAATTTGACAGTTCCTTCTAGTGGGCTTGGTTGTGAAGCCGTGTCTATACAGAAACTCATATGATACAAAGCTATGTGTGGCTCCAGAATCAAACAATATAATGGCAGGAAAAGAATATAAAAGGATAGAACCTGTGATCACATCTGGCACTGCCTCATCCTCCTCAACTGCGGCCATGATGTAAGCACGTCCCTACTGTGGTGGTCCCCTCTGCTACTGGTGCTGTACAAAATGATGCTGCTGAGTAGGTAAAGCATGAACCCTCTGTGGTGCAGCTGGTAGAGCTCTGGATGGTGCAGGTGGTGGTCCTCCAGCTCCTCGAGGTCCTCCTGTCTGTCGAGCTGCAGCCTGTGGACAGTCCCTCATCTGGTGTGCGTCTGATCTGCAAAATAAGCAGAGTCCGAGCCTCTTACGGTACTCGTCGAAGCGGTATCCCGACCGATAACAGAATACGCAAGTAACTGCTTGCTGCTGTCTCTGAGGCTGATGTACAGGAGCTTTGGCTGGACGGTGATGCTGATGTGGCCTCACCTGAATCTGAGTCTGGGCCCTCTTCGTCGGCGTTTGGAAACTGCTGCTGCCAATATCCCGGTCCCTCTTCAGCTTCGAATCTGCCTCCTTCTCCACAGCCAGAGCAATCTTGAGGATGCTCGTATACGTCATCGTCTGACTAATAGCTACCGTGTGCCGCAGCTCCCTGGTGAGGCCCTTCTTGAATCTCCAAGCTCGATCCTCCGGTGCTCTGACTAGGTTCTTCGCGAACCTGTTGAGTCGAGTAAAATTTGAAGTGAACTCCGCCACTATCATGGTCTCCTGCTGCAGTGTCTCGAACTGCATCCGAAGCTCATCCCGCTTCACATCGGAGAAAAACTTCTCCTTGAACAGAGTTCTAAAATTTGTCCAAGAAACCTGGGGCTCTGCCAACTGGGGCTCCACCCGGTACCAAGCTCTGGCCAAATCAAAGAGTCGCATGCTCGCCACCTCCACCTTCAGGTCATCTGGGATCCGTGCAATCTTCAGTGTCCTTTTCGTATTCTCCAGCCACTCATCCGCATAAACAATCCCCTCGTTGCCCCAAAAGTCCATCGGACAGAGGTTCTGGTAGTCTCTGGCCGTCCCGGGTCTCGATGCTGCTGGTGCTGAAGGTGCTACCGGTGCTGGTGCTGTCGACTCTCGAGTCCTGAGTCCGTCGATGACAGTCGCTCCGAAATGTACAGCCTAGTGGTTCTGGGCCTCCATAAACTGCTGGAACATAGCCATCACCTGAGCGCCTTTGAAAGTCATCGTCGGTGGTAGCGGAGGAAAGATAGGAGGCGGTGGCGGAAGTTGATCTAACGGAACGTCTGGTGTAGACTATTCCGAGCTGCCTACAACTCCCGGCTGATCAGTGGTCTTCCTCGCAGTAACCATCATGCAACAAAAGAAAACTTCGTGATTGATAAAAACCTAACCTACAAGTAATGTAAATATTTATATAATATCCATATATACACGATGTACCCGATTTCCTATGTTGTGATTCTAGTTTCCCTAGTTTTAATCAAATCCCCCAATAGTACACTAATACCTAGGTACTATTAGGATAGACCTGCATGGGCCACCACTAAAAACATGTCACGACCCGCTCTCGAATAATCGGACACGAGTCAGACATGCCCAGCCTTCGTCGTTAGGTACGACGAAGTAAGCTGTACCAATCTAGGAAAAACTAACCAGATAAACAGGTATAAATGTGAAACATAGCATCTATAAACGAATCCCAAATCCAGATACATGTCTCAAAGTTATTACATTCCAGCAAATGAAAGTAAAGTCTAATAGTCTCAAATACAACAGAATATAAACTACTAAGATAAAATGCTAGGCTTCCTCAACCTCTAAGTCTAGAGCAACTCCAGCTGGCTCTACTGCATCTACTGGCTCTCGGCCATAATAGGTATCACACAGAGCCTCCAACTCACCTGTAACATATCCTAGTCAGGAGCGGAGCAAAGTACAGTTCTAGGTAATGAACAAGAACATGATTACAGAAATAAGTATAGGAGAACAGGAAATATGAAATACTGGAAATGAACAGGAAAGTACAGGAATACAAGTACAGGAATGTAAAGTACAGGAATGAAACTATAATCCTGAAGTACAAGACATGACAAGTGCACCATGTTTGAAATATAACTAGCCTATGTGACCAGCTAGGGTGAGTACAGGAGCATGTACAGGAGTACATGAATAAGGTACGGCTTAGGGCCCGCGTGCACGATACGAGGCCTAAGCTATCTACATGAATATAGTAATCGGGGTTTGGTCACATAGCTAGTGTATTTCTCCATCCGACACAAGTAAGTACAAGAGCAGTAAATACAGGAGTACAGGATATCGTGTCATGACGTGTCACAAGAAGAGTACAAGATATATAAATGTACAATAACCGTAGAAAAGTACCTGCCTTGCTCTGGAAAGGTACTGGTAAACAATGGAGCTGGATATCTTCCTGTTTTAATAATTTACAAGTTGGTTAATAACTAACAAATTTTGTTTTAGTTATCTTATAAATTCTAGTCGTAGGCTAACTATAGAATACCTATAATGATGTACTAACTAGCTATACACCATTTCCAACTAGATTATAGGATAGAAAAATATATTAAATAGTATACTTAATTATTTGTGTAAAATCATAGTGATACTATGATTGCTATTTGTACATATATTTATGCTAAAAGAATAATAATAACTAACATGGCTTACTACAACATTCCTTTAAGGAAACAAATATAATACTTATGTTATCAGGGACCCAATTAAGTCTCTTAGTAAGATATTAAAATAGAAGCATCAGTTTTATCCAACCAAATAGGTTGATTATGGCATTCAATAACTAAAAATTTTGCTTCAACATAAAGAACTATCCGGCCCACTCTTCTTCATGTCAAGAGTCCACATTCGACTCAAAAACACAAAACATTCTAGTTAACATAATACTCCAATTAGGCCTGTAGCCGAACTCTCCAAATAAGGAACTTAATAAAGACAATTGCAGAACACTCACACAATTTGAATATAAGAATATTGACCACCCCATTATTCCAAACAAAACTCCAAATTCAAACTCCACAGAATTCCCAGGTTATACAAGGATATAATCAACTTAATTTGAAGACAATCACATAGCAATTAAAAAAAGAAATATGCTACTAAGAATCTAATAAATAAAACCCATCCGCAATCCCTATCCAGGATACGAACCACCGATGTGATTCAGAACTCCAGACGCAGCTACAAGGATCACGCTCCATGGCCGGTACCCAAATACGACATGCTAGATCACGTTCTGGACACCACACGAACTGGTACAAGGTCTTAGACACGATACGAACGCCAAACAGGTTTAAACACGAAACTCGAACACGAAACTTCAGAGCTGAATCGATTTCAACCGCACAAAAGCCAAAGCCACCTGACACGAACCACCCAATCTATCATTTCTGGCATACAACGCACACACACACAAAACCAGCCAATCAAAAGAACTCGACAGAGAACTTAAATTAAGAGAAGACTGCATATACCTGGAATAGAATTCAATCAAATCCCTGGAATAGAATTCAATCAAATCCCGAATTCTTCAGTCGACAATTAGTCCATGCTTCCTCTACAACAACGAACAGCTCAACCAACAAGGTGAAACTTAGAGAAACTGCTGCCGACAGATCTAAACATACGGAATGAACACATAAAGGAAATAAACCACAAATTCTCACCAGATCTAAAATTGGCTCTCAATCAGGATGGAATTCTACTCGATCCGATCAATCCGACCCAAAACTGGATCGATCAAGAAAGTGAAATGATTAAAACAAGAATCAATCAATTCTCGAAAATTCTGAAGAATCACAAGAACTCACCAATTCTGAGATGAATTCTCGGTTGGGGTGGAATTCTATCCGAGCAAACCGAACCAAAGCTGAACCGATCCAAAGAAAATGAGGGATCAGAAAGAACAATACCAATAATTCTCGAAAAAATTCGAATCATCAAAAGCGACTCACCAATCGGCTGTTGAATCGAACCAGAAGGAAGTTGCAGCGAGCTCGCGATGCCCAATCGACGAGATGTCGTCGGAGTCTCCGCTAACAGCCGTCAGAGAAGGAAAAAGAACGAAGCCCTGCCGATCCTGACATCGGGGAACTAGTTGTCGCCGATCTCCACCGCCGTCGCCAGAATCTCCTCTCTCTACTGTCGGTCGAACTTAGGGTTAGGGTTAACCGACGCTTGGGGAAGAAGCTCTCGGGAGAAGGAAAAAATTGGGTAAAAAAATGAGGCTGAGCTCTCTCTCTCTCTCTCTCTCTCCAATCAGTTTTCAAAGAAATGAATTGTAACTTTTGCACTAAGCCCCCCCCCCCCCCCCGCTCTAACTCATTTCCCATAAGTCCCTCATGATTAAGCAAACTTCCAAATTTGCCCTCTTCCTTTTCATATATTATACAGAATTCAAATAAATCAGTTAGAAAATTGGTTATAAGTTGTTAGGGAGTGGGGACCACTCCAAATAGATTTGAAAATTAGTTAATTGTAAAAAATTCAAATCTCCCTCCAAAATAATCATGAAATATTTATTTAAAAAATACTTCATCAAAGCTTTTATTATTTGAAATGATTTTAAACTCAAACTTATTATTATTATTAAAATATTTCTCAAAATAGGGAGGTTGAGTTACAAGCGGCCCTCCATTGGAAAGTCAACCGGCTAGGACCCATGTCTATAGGGGGGCCAATGGGAGCACGCCAGCCGGCATACGGTCTGGCCCACTTGCGGGCCAGATATCATTTCCCTAATCATATTTATGGAGGAGAGTGCATAAAGTGTACATTGTATAAATATTGTGGGCGCACAAAGTGTACAATAGAATAATTGGATGATTTATTAATAGAGATAAACTACATACATTTAGGAGAGGACTAGCCTCGTCCTTATTCTCTACCTGATGTGGGACTAAACACTCATAACCAATATTCAACAAATGGATATAGATCAATGTTTTGTCATTCTTTTTTTTTTGAAAAATAATACAAAATTTTAAAATCTAGAAAGTTGGACACCAAAATGAGCTTAGATGAGTTTCTACATTCTGTATGTAAAATTTTGAGGTCCAAATTACAGTGTATGTGGCTAGGACGAACCATCACGAGGCTTCAATAGAACCTTACTTTTGATCCTCTAATAACAAGAAGTGGCCCATGTGGGCCTCTGAAACTTTCGAATGATGCATTGGCCAAGGTGCCAGAAGAGTTGTTCCAAGGATTTCAGGCTACAAGATTAGATATTCTCCAGCCATTCTTTGTGAAGTCTCACAGATGGTGTTCTGGAGCTTCACTTTGTACTTGTTTTATGTTGAATTGCTTCATGTCATCTTCACTTATCACTATATTCTTTATGAAGTGTCACATGATCAAGCTTCATTGAGTCACCTTATACATTTCTTACAATATGTTTAGTTTAATGCTATGGTTACTGGACACGTATTCTGTTAGTATGATTTCTCAACTCTGTATTTTAGACTTTGAAATAATAACTAACTAAAAACCGAGACATGAACTTGGTTCAATGTCCTTAAGACAATATTTGTCCCGCACTGATGCTTACGGTTTTAATGACGATTAGTCTTCCAGGATACAACGGTTTTTTTTTTCTTTGGTAGCAACACTTCACACCACAAGAACTCGACGAAGTAATGTTGGTAGTCCATCTCTCTTTTAGAGTTAATACTAGATGGATGAATAAGTTTTTGATTCATTGATTCAAACACTCATAGGACTATCCTTTTGTAAGGGATGAAGAGACACAATTGAAAGGACACACCTTTCCAATAGATAGATTCATTGCACATTTGACACACCTATTGGAAATTAATAAAAACAATTTTTAATTAATTTTTCAAGTCAAATTTACATTCAATTTTTTAACAATCCTCATATGAATGAATATTTGACTGTGCACAATAAAAACTAAATGCAGACACACACAGAGAGAGAGATCATTTGAAAAGTTATTGTATCATGATGGCCTTGAACCTTCCCTTGTGAATATTTATCGAGTTTACTAGCTATCTAGTGAACATGATGTCTTGAATGTTCAACTATTTTTGTAAACTTGTTTCAATAAATATCACACAATTTCTTTCCGATCAATATTGCTTCTATTGATTTGTTCATTTTGGTCCTGAACATTTGCCTGGTTTCATAAGTGTTCTTAGAAAATTCAGCCTTATAATTCTCATAAAAGTGGCCCCACTTCTGCATTCATATAGGTGACTCCTAGTAAGAGTATCCTGATATACTCTACTTAAATTTTAAGTCATATGAATCATTAAAAGCAATGCTTATCCTAATTTTTCTTTACAGACGATAATATTATTTGTCATCCTAGAGAATGGAAAGAGTATTTAAATACTCGTCAATGTCATTTAAGAATTTCACATAATTAGGTTGTCCCTTTGAACCTAAATCTTGGGATCTCCAGTCAACTAGGTTGGATCCTTTATGGAATTTCTTTTATCATAGGCTTCAAGTCCATTTTCCTCGATGACTTATATACTTACTGTCTTGCCAAACCTTTAGTTAGTGGATCCGCAAGGTTTTTTTTGATTTTACATAATTAATCGTGATTATGCCATTAGAGAGAAGTTGTCTAACGGTATTGTGACGTCTCCGAATGTGTCTAGATTTACGTTATAAATATGACTTTGTGCCCTACCGTAGCAGATTAACTATCACAATGTATACAAATTGTTGGTACGAATTTTGGCCATATTGGAATGTCCTTCAAGAAATTTCTTCTTCCAGATAACCATCTAGAAAGACAATTCCCACATTTTGAGATATTTATATAAAGGTTTCTTCATTTCCATAATTCATATGGGATCTTATCCTTTTTCTTATGTCATACATTATTTAAAAGGTAGTTGGTTGTAAGTACAGTTTCTTCCCACAAGTTATCTGGTAGACTCGAAATAAATAATTCATCAATTCTTTAATTGTTCGACTTTTTACCTTGTTCGAAATGAACAAGAGTAGAGGTGATCATCACAGTATTTCAACAACGGACATTTTGTCTGTTACAATATATTAGTAACCAGTAAGTAAAAAATAAAATAAAATTTAGAAATTGAGAAGTGTTCCATCTATGTTAGGTTTTATTAGAACATATCAGAATCAGAACCAAGGGTCTCAAGAAAACAAAATCGGAAAACAGAAATAAATATTGTCTTAGGATTGTAAGAATAAAATAATAATTTAAATAAATAATCTGACCGAGACCGAGGTTTGAACTTGGTTCAATGTTCTTAAGACAATATTCATCCCACACAGGTGCTTACGGTTTATCGACGAATTTCTCTCCCAGAGTACAACGGTACTTCTCCTTCGGTAGTAGCACTTCACACCGCAGGAACTGGACGAAACAATGTTGGTAGTCCCTCTCTCTCTCTCTCTCTCTTAGACCTAATGCTAGATGGATGACTGAGTTTTTGATTCATTGATTCAAACACTCATAGGACTATCCTTTTGTAAGGGATGAAGAGACACAATGAAAAGGACACACCTTTCTAATAGATAGATTCGTTGTACAAAATTCATTGCACATTGGACACATATGTTAAAAAATTAATAAAAATAATTTTTAATTAATTTTTGAAGTCAAATTTATATTCACTTTTCTAACATATTCAAGGTGTTAGATACAACAAATTTCTTAAGTACAGACACTGGCTTGCAACTAATTATGTGTATCTCATGAATATACTAATATTTTTATATGAAGTGAGATATATAGGAGTGATAATCTTTAGTTCTTAGAATCAGTCATCTGGAAAGAATGAGAATAATGTTGTCATAGAATTAAAAACAGGTTTGTCGAGGGGAGTTTCTTTAAAGTTTTCAAGAGTTTTGGGTAATTAAAAAGAAAGTTCCAAAAAATGATTGTACTTGTTAAAGAGTGGCCATAGAATTGTATATGCTTATAAAACGTGTTCATGATTTCCTTCACCTTGTGCTTAGCACTCGATGGTGTTGTTCTAATAGTGAGTCTGCCCTACATTCCTTCGTCAGTTACAGTATATGGCTGTGGTGGGGTCGATGCATTGCAAGGGCGGTCCTGACCCAGGGCAGGTCGGACTAGGCCTATCAATGGATAGTCAAAAATTCGAATCCGATTCGATTCCGTATCCAAATTTTCGGATATTATTCGAAATTTCGGATATCGGATTCGGATATCCTAATATTTTTCGAATATTATCTTTTTTCGGATACGAATTCGGATATTAAGATATTCGAATCCGTTAATATCCGATCCGATTTTAAGTTACAAATTTTGGATATCGGATTCGGATATCCGAAATTTTTATATCTACTATAGTATGATGTATATATTGTTAGAAATTATTGTACCCTGTTGATTCATGAGATGAAGAACATAAATTAAATTATGAAAGCGTACCTAAATCCATTGCTAGGCTTGATAGATCTTGAAACGGTTGTCCTTTTGTGGGGTTCGATCTTCCAACTTGCTACAACCCTTAATGACAAAGATGAATCCAAATTCTTTTTCCCTCTCTTTCTGTTGATAGGGATGCAGAAGAGAAAAAAAGAGAAACCTCTCTTTTGGTGGCCATATAAGTTGGGGACCATAATCCTAATGAATACATATATTTATATGTTTTGATATTTCTAATTTGGCCCCTCATCAAATTAGATTTATCTCCGGTATCTACACATTATTTCCATGACAATTATACCCTTAAGCCAATTTTCTAAATAGACCACTTTAATTTGGCTTAATTATTTAGATAGCCCAACACAATTAATTTTACATGTGTGGCCCCATATTATTGAATAATCTAACAGTCTCCCACTGGGTCACATATGTAACCTTATAATTGTGTTAAGCTTAGTGAGCTCATAAATTGCTATCTTAATCCTTAGAATATATCCGGACAATCTCGTCCATTAACCATATCAACATAGGATCAAAGCGGCCTTCGTCACATATAGCGTAACTAAACCATCAATGGTCACATATACCAATATAGCTAAACGACATAGATCAATCATGGATGCGTAGCATCAAAATTATACGCAATGTGATTAATACATGTCTATTTCTAACTAGTCCTCCTTAACTTTAGTAAGATTAATACTTTAACATAATGAAAACAGAATGAACTGAATTTCCATATATCTGATCAGATAAATATCTAAAATACTTTAATACATAAATGTGTCCAAAACCAAATAGCACCCAAATACATAAAATACAAACTCCCACTGTATTGCCATATTCTTAATTAAGATGACACCCATATAAGCGGTATGCTCATGAAAGACCTTGGGTGATAATGCTTTTGTGAGCGGATCCGCTAACATGGAGTTTGTCCTAATGTGCTATATGGACACTTTTACCATTATAAATTCTTTCTTTCACAACTAGAAATTTTATGTCAACATCCTTTGACTTATACAAGTTCTTGTTGTTATTAGAATACAGTACTGCTGATTTATTGTCACACCATAATTTATGTGGTCTTTTAACACCGTACTGTAGGCGCAGTCTTGTGATAAAATTTCGCAACCATATTCCCTGAATAGATGTCCCACAGCATGTTATAAACCTTGCTGCCATGGTGGAAAAAATTATAAGTGCATGTTTGATACTCATCCAAAATATATCTCTAATAGTCAGCATAATCTAATGTGGATCTCCTGCTGCGTTGGCATCCAACAAAATCGAAGTCGGAATACCTTATAATCCCCAGAATTATCCGTTCTCCTACAAAGAGCATATAATTACTTATTCTCTATTAATTACTTAAGTAGTTTGGCTGCTACCCAATGATCCATCCATATTTGCTTAAATATATGCCTAACATCCTAATATGTATGCAATATCCTGACGCGTACATACTTGAGCATACATTAGACTCCCTACAACTGATCATGAAGGAAAAATCTATTATATTTTCTTAATTTCAAGGCTAACCTTAGGGCACTTGATTGAGACCGAATTTATCACCTGGTTTGCATTGAATACTTTAATCAATATACAAAACCAGAAAATTATTCATACTCCCACTGAACTTGTGATACACACAATCTTCAACAGTGTTCATCTCAAAACCAAACGAGATAATCACTTAAAGTACCTTTGACGAGAAGCTTGCTTGAGTTCATAAATAGATTTTGTCAATTTAAAAACCATATTCTTTGGGTCTTTCGACACAAAGTTTTCTGGTTGCACCATATAAACTGTTTCATCAATGTTACTATTAAGAAATATCGTTTTGACATCCATTTAATGTAATTCAAGATCAAAATGTGCAACATGTGATATAATTATTTTAAAGAAGTTTTTCAAAGATACCGAAGAGAAAAACTCTTTAAAATCAATCCCAAAATTTTGAGTAAAGTCACTAGCTACAAGACGTACTTTATACCTCTCCACATGACCCTTCGAATCCTTTTTGGTTCTAAATGTCCATTTGCAACCAATGGACTTCATACCTTTTGGTAATGGGACAAGTTCTTAAACTTTATTGTCTTGCATGGACTTATACTCCTTATTTATTGTATCAGTCTACTTTGAGAACTGGAACTTTCCACGGCCCGGCGGAAGTTGATTAGATCATCTTCCAGTATCCACAGTCTTCCTCACGTTCCTAGAGAAATATGAAAATGTTATCCGAAATTATATTTCTCCTTTCTCTGGTGGACCATCTTAATATTATCGGTCCTTGAGGTTGTTGAGTTTGTTCCTCAGGAATAATTACCTTATATTGAATGGGGTGCCGCTACGTTGTCGTTGTTAAGGTATCTCAACAACGACTTATAGAGGTAGTTCAATATTGTCTTATTGAGGCTCTAAATTCACTTCTTGATCAATGATAGTTATAGAATCTTGCACATCGTCAAAAGTGATAGTAAGAATCGTAATTAATTCCTTCTCAAAGACAATGATCTTGACTTTATTTCTCGCCCGAACTCAACATCCTCAAAAAATATTACACTTCTCGTCTCAAAAAAATTTCTTAGTGTGGGATTATATAATTATCAACCCCTTGATCTGTAGCATAACCAATAAAGTAGTTGCTTATAATTTAACTTTGGTCTGTCTTCCCATTAAATATTCAATATAAACATTAAAGTCTTTAAAGTCAATGGAATCCAAATCTCATCAGACACAAATCGTTCAACTCTATTTCTAGATAAGTGACCTAATGCTTATGTCATAATGAGGCTCAAAAAAATATTGTTAGTTTTATGTTTATTACCACATGACTTCACTTGCAAGGTTTCATTATAAGATGTAATAGTTTCAACTGAATATAGGTTATCATAAACCTTAATGGAACCGTTACCATTAATATTTGAATTTGAAGATAGACTAAACCTATTATTTCCAAATGAACAATGATAACCAGATTTGTCCAATAATGAAACCAAAACTGAATTTCGTCTAAAAGACGGTACAATAAAAGTGTCTATCAAATCCAAATAATTATCGGTTCCTAAAAATAACCTAAAATGTCCTATTGCTTTCACTTCTACCGATTTGTCGTCACCCACATAGATGTATCTTTCACCATCAATTGGCTTTGGTAGCTCAGACAACCTTGTCTATAAACACTAATGTGGGTAGTAGCACCAGAATCTAACCACCACGTGTTTTTAGGTACTAAATCTAAATTAACCTCAGAACAGACCAAATTTAGAAATGTACTTTTCTTTATACGCCATGCGTGGTACTTTGTACATTTCTTCTTTATGTGTCTTGGCTTGTCACAAAAGAAATAACCCTTAGTTTTATATTGTTGTTTCTTTTGAGCTGGACCCTTAGCAGCTTCTGTATTTATTTTCTTTTTTGCCCTTAAAGTTTATCCCATTAAACATGAAAATTAAATTCTTATTGGCAGATATTGTGGCAACATTAACTGTAAAGAGAACAAAAATAAATAAACAAACATGCTCTAATTAATAACCAAAGAATAAAATATAGTCAAATAAATTTAAATAATGGTGAACCCCACCTCAAGATACCTAGTACATCATTAATATCAAGTCTTTGGACAGTGATATTAATTACAAGTGGTACTCTTGGTGCAATAATCAAACGTTGACAATAAGCCATGTCAAATAATAAGCCTATCTTTGGATGGGATTATTATTCACATGTAAACCTTATAATTGTCACACATTTATCATCACAGGTATGTGTGTAATTCGGCCAAGTATTAACCTTTCTTTGGGCCGGCTAATACACGCATGAATTTACACACAAAAACATCCAACATTCCACATAGACTATCTACGCAAGAGAGGTCACTTTGGCGAGTCAATGAGTCTATTTAGAATATTAGACAACTATTGCTAGTCACAAAAGGCACCAAAAATTTGAATGTTGACTAAATTTTACAAAAACTGAATCATGTCCAAAAATGGTATGTACATGCATATTTATAAGATTATTACTCAAAAAGTAATCAAAAGCATAAGCATGAATTTAAATTTAACAAAATTGGATATTATCAACATAAAAAAATTAATGTAATAATCCACTTAGGATATGCATCCAAGAAAAAGTCATAGACATTAACTAAAAATGATGACTCCAAAATATATATCCAAACTGAACATATTTGGTCTAAACTAAGCATTATCAGCACCTCTTTGCTCTTTAAGTATCCAAATATCTAAAAAAAATCTTTTAAAAGAAGAACAAGCAAACTTTAGACCAATTTGGAGACTAATTATTTAATAACTGAGATCCATCAATCAAAAGATTGCTTGTTTTATGAAGACTAAAAGTAATTCCAAAACAAGTAATTGACGGTCAACGTGTGTTATATTAAGCATAATTATTCAAATGATCACATAATCTGTAATACTTAATTCATAATTTCCTAAGGAGCAAAAGTCCAAATTAGGCACCAAGTAAAATATAAAGTCCATATTCAAATATCCATTAGATCTTTAAGAATTTCATATACCAAAGTACGATATGACCAGAAAATATCAACATATCATTACATTCCAAATTTAAACTTCTACATCTTTGACACAATTAAACCTTTCCTTATCCATATAGAAACCATTATGTATAATAATTTAGAGCGGAAGTGATTTCTTTAAATTTACATTTGCCAAAATTTTACAATTTATGCCGTAGTGCTCCATGATACATGTTCTGTTATATCAAATCAAACCACTGATTCATTATTTATGTAATCTTTTGATTTGATTTTTTTTAAAAAAATCAATATACAAATTTACACATTAGTCCGGGATATAGATAAGTAAATGAAACATTAACTCATTTTAATATTCATACTATGCAACATTTCGAACTTGAGTGTCCGCACCATGGATTCTTACCATAATTTTCTTCGAGATTAATATGTTTCGGTCCACAGAGGACGATCACCAATCCACATTCTCTTGTTCATATAGTAGTAAAAAAAATGACAAATTTTAGCCATATGAATTAGAGAGTTCAACATAAGTACGTCGGTATGTGCTTTCGGATGATTGTAAAAAAAAATTGATCTTACAATTGAAATCCTAAATTAAATAAGATTAAACAATCTAGGATTTCCATAATACAATAAAAATTGAGCCTGAAATCTTTGATCAAATAATCGAAACCCTAAAATAAATTATATGGAACAATATAGGGTTCCTGAACAATAACAAAAATGAATCTGAAACTTCAACCTCATGAATCAAACAAAGGAGGCTCTGATACCACTTGTTAGAAATTATTGTACCCTATTGATTCATGAGATGAAGAACATAAATTAAATTACTGAAGCGTACTTGAATCCATTGCTAGGCTTGATGGATCTTGAAGCGGTCGTCATTTTATGGGGTTCGATCTTCCAACTTGCTACGACCCTTAATGACAAAGATGAATCCAAATTCTTTGTCCCTCTCTTTCTGTTAATGGGGACGCAGAAGAGAAAAAAAAAGAGAAACCTCTCTTTTGGTGGCCGTATAAGTTGGGGACCATAACTCTAGTGAATACATATATTTATATGTTTTGATATTTCTAATTTGGTCCCTCATCAAATTAGATTTATCTCCGGTATCTACATATTATTTCCATGACAATTATTGTAACGCCCCAGAACCAGAATACTGGAGAGCGGGGGCGGACATGGCCAGCTACGTATATTGAAGTGCAACCCACCTCACTATAAGGTCACGGCTGTTTAGATACATGAGGGTTTAACTACAAGCCATCAGTCTCTTAAGGTCATGAACACGTCAATCATGTTACAGCCTGTAGGTAGACAGTAAGTAAGTGCAATCGAGCTAACACGTGCTTGTCGGCTAAACGCCTCAAAAGAATATTTTTACAATGGAGTGGAAGAGAGCAAAATAAAACCTACTCGTTGCCAGGATTACGTCTGGTGGTCACCATCTGGCTGGAAGATAGGGAGATCCTCTAGAGCTGCTCTGGTATCTGGCCACGCAAAACCAGCTGGGTCAGATCCCAGAAAGAACAAGTGCCACAAAGAAGGCTTCACTTAAGAACTAAAACCAACAATTAGCACAAAACATAATAATATAATAAAACTGGAGATATGGAAATCATGATGATATATGATAGGATAACCATGGGACTATTCAGATAACCAAGTTACAACCCTAAAACCAAACAAGGACCGAGGTTATAACCCTTCACCTGAACGGAATATGGTTTCCCACCATTTATCGATAAGTAAAGCACAAGCAATCAGGTCATGTTACAATCTTGTACAGGATCAAGACAAGACTAGACTGGGCTAAACTTCGACCAATCAATCACGGTCAAGCAATGAGTACGGCTTGATACTTTAACTAACTAGGGTTATCACAGGCCTAGTTACTAGCAAGATGCAATGAGATTACTCCAACAGCCACAAGTCCTGCAGACCATCCAGGTTATCCAGGTCGAATATCCGTTCATGAAGGGTGCAACACATGACAGTGTGTTGGAAATGTGCCCTACTCGTCGGCAGGCTACAAATCCACTAGCGCGTCCAGATAACGGGATTGCCTGTAGCTGGAAAATCTCTTCATGACTACTGGATTATTCTAGTTATTAGCCTTACTCAATATCAGTAGGTACCCCTGACCATGGTACTCAGGGGTCCCTGTCCTAGACATGATGCAAGACAATACTGGTTCATTTGTACAAACGCAAACGTCCACGGTGTCCAGGCCATTCATTCTTGTCAAGTCATTCTTGTCATGACATACTAGCCGTCGTAACAGCTTATCAAGGTATATCATGTCAGGTTTACTTATCAAGAGTGCGCCATGACGGGCCACTATCATGTCATGTTACTTGTCAAGAGTGTACCACTACGGGTCACTATCGTGTTCAGGAAACATGTGCAAAATTTATATGGTACAAGCCTTCTATCAAGGGACCCAAGTTACACAGAGGGTCATGAGACAAGGCACAAATGTAACAACCCAACTTAATAAGAGGGGTGCAAGGGTTATGGAAAGAGCCATGCGATTAAGGGAGAAATAAACAAGGTCATGCGGCTCGGCAGGGGACAGGGGCATGCGGCTCGGGAGAGCGGGCTCATGCGGCCAGGGAAGGCTCATGCGGCAATAAATGAGTGGGGAAAACGGGCATATACGACAGTAAAGGAACAAGCTCATGCGGACAGGGAAACCAACACCATGCGGCTGAGGGGAGTGGAAATGAGCTCATGCGGCAAGCACTACCAAGAGCCATGCAGCCCGAGGAGAATAGGGTCATGCGGCTCGGGAGCAGGGTTATGCGGCACGGGCCAATCTAGAGCCATGCGGCTAAGAAGAAATGGGCACATATGGCTAAAAGTCGGGTAGAGCCATGCGGCTGAGGATTTAGGTTCATACGGTTCATGCGGTTCGGAAGGGACGGGCTTATGCGGCTGGGGAACTGCCAAGCGCCATGCGACAATGGAAACACATGCATATGCGACAAGGGCCATGCGACAATGCTGCCCAAAACCATGCGGCTGAGGGGATGGGGTCTCATGCGGCTGGGGTACTGGAACCATGGTCTATGCGACAATAAGCCAACAAAGCCATGCGGTCGGAACTGCCATGAGCCATGCGGCCAGGGGGACTTGCCGCATGAAAAGGCCATGCGGTCAAGCACTGTTATTTTTCTCCAATTTTTTCGAGAAGAAGAACCATGAAAACCATGGATTCCAAGCTCCATAAATCCTTCATCTAAGGTCGGAATCCGGACTTCCATAGGTCAAAATAGGGCAGAAAAAAATTCTCTGCAACATGGAACCATCTAAACTTAAAAATAACATGGTTAGATAGATCAAAACCCAAAAAATCCAAAATTTGCAACAAGCTTAGATCTACATAAAATGAACCATAGAAATTAAATATGCTAAGTATTAAAGTGTCTTAGAATCTTGTGAGGATGACAATGAGACAATAAAACTTGAGTTCCTCCATGAAGCAAGTTGCACTTGCCTAAGCCTCTCTGGTAGTTGGAGGGAGTAAATGGAGGAAGAAGAAGAAGAGTTATGAGGATTAAATGGAGGAGAGAGAGAGGGTTGGCGGCTAATAAAGAAAGAGAGGGGTGGTAGGTAGGGTTGGTCCACATACAAAATTGAACCAAGTCGAACCAAGCAAACTGAACCAAACCATGCAATGAAATGCCAAAATAACCATGCAATGAGACATACAATATGAGTCAAATATGTACATGTATACCAAAATACGTAATACGAACTACGAGCGTTACAACTCTACCCACCTTAAAAGAATTTCGTCCTCGAAATTTAATTAAGAGGCTAGAGAGGCAAAGACAAGCTATGCTAAGCACATGCAAGTTATAACTAAGCAACCAATCAAGCAATTATTTATGCAAGCAAGGAATTTGAGGGCATAAGGCATAAGAAGATATTATACCTTACGAGTCAAACAGGTCAGGAAATCACGATCGGATTTCATCCTCACGCTCCCATGTTGACTCACCCAAAGAGTGATGACCCCAAGCAACACGGACTAAACTAACAGTCTTGTTCTTGAGTATCTTCTCTCTCCGATCTAATATGGATACGGACCTCTCCTCATACGAAAGGTTGGTACCAACAACCAATTCTGAATGATCCAGGATGTGGCTAGGGTTCGGGATATACCGTCACAATTGGGATACATGGAAGATATCATGCACCTCACATAACGACGGCGGAAGAGCGAGACGATAGGATACATCCCCTACTCGCTCCAGAATATCAAACGGCCCTATGTACCTAGGACTAAGCTTCCCCCGCACGCCGAAATGAATAACGCCATAGGTTGGCGAGATCCTAAGGAACACGTGGTCGTCGACAAAAAATTCAAGGGGACGCCGATGAGAATCGGCCCAATGACGCTGGCGATCTTGTGCAACTCGAAGATGATCTCTGACTCTTCTGACCACCTCAACTGTCTGAGTAATCATTTTCGGACCGAGCATCTGCCTCTCTCCAATATTGTTCCATGCTAGCGGGGATCTGCACTTCCTACCATACAGTGCCTCGAACGGTGCCATCTGGATACTGGCCTGGAAACTGTTGTTATACGAGAATTCTATCAGATGCTGGTGATCCTCCTACGAACCACCGAAGTCGAGTGTATAAGATCTCAACATATCTTCCAAGATCGTATGGTACGCTCTGACTGACCATCTGTCTGTGGATGATAAGCTGAGCTGAACTGAAGGTGAGTTCCCAAACTCTCTTGTAGGCTGCGCCAAAAGTGCGACGTAAATCTTGAATCTCTATCCGAGGTGATACTGACTGGTACACTGTGAAATCTGACGATCTGCTTGAGATACATCTCTGCTAGCTGAGCCGTCGACTGACCAACTCTGAATGGGAGAAAGTGAGCTACCTTCGTGAGCCTGTCTATTATAACAAAAATAGCATCTCTACCGGTCGAGGACCTAGGTAATCCAGTCACGAAATCCATGGTTATATACTCCCACTTCCATTCTAGAATTGGCAAGGGTTGAAGAAGTCCAGCTGGCCTTTGATGTTCAGCTTTAACTTGTTGGCAAAC
The DNA here is from genome assembly GCA_029216955.1 of Iris pallida. NCBI lineage: Eukaryota > Viridiplantae > Streptophyta > Magnoliopsida > Asparagales > Iridaceae > Iris > Iris pallida. The sequence goes on from JANAVB010038419.1 coordinate 9,263,441, forward strand.
CAAACACTGAGAGACAAACCGGGCTATCTTCTTCTTCATGCCATTCCACCAAAAGTGCTGACGGATATTACGGTACATCTTTGTGCCACCGGAATGAACGAAATACTGCGAATTGTGAGCTTCTGCCATAATCTTCTATCTGATATCTCTACTGGGTACACAAAGACGCTTCCTATGTCGAAGTGTACCATCTTCATGAATGCATAACTCTGGCCTTCGTCCTGCCTCACACTCTGCTCTGAGTCGCTGAAGCTTAAAATCTGTTGATTGCGCTATCCGGATCCTCTCGACTATAGTGGACTGAACTTGCATGCTGGCCATCAATGCCACATTGGTAGGAAGGACGACTTTTATACCCATCTTCTGAAGATCTGCTAATAACTCTGGTTGTGCTGTTAGGAAATAAACTCCAGATCTTCTGCTCAATACATCTGCAACTACGTTGGCCTTTTCAGGATGATACTGCAGGTTGGCATCATAATCCACAAGTAGCTCTAGCCACCTTCTCTGATGCATGTTAAGATCCTTCTGAGTAAACCATACTTCAGGCTCTTGTGGTCGGTGAAAATCTCCACCCTATCTCCATACAAGTAGTGTCTCCATAGCTTAAGTGCAAACACTACTGCTGCCAACTCCAAGTCATGGGTCGGATAATTCTTCTCATGATCACGAAGCTAACGTGATGCATAAGCAATTACCTTCCCATGCTGCATCAAAACACATCCCAATCCTCTGCTCGAAGCATCACAATACACTGAGAATCCTCCGGTCCCATCTGGAAGCGTGAGAATGGGTGCCGTCATCAAACCTCGCTTTAATTTCTCAAAAGAATCTTGACATTCTGCTGTCCAAGCAAACTGTACATCCTTGCGGGTCAACTGGGTCAAAGGTGCTGAAATCCGAGCAAAGTCTGAAATAAATCCCCGGTAGTAGCCGGCCAAGCCAAGAAAACTGTGAACTTCTGTAACTGTGCTGGGTACCGGCCACGATTTTATAGCTACGATCTTCTGGGGGTCCACTTCTACTCCTTCTCTAGTGATGATATGACCCAAGTACGAAATACGATCGAGCCAAAACTCGCATTTACTGAACTTGGCATACAACTGGTGCTCTCTGAGAATCTGGAGGACAACTCTGAGATGCTGTTCATGCTCTGCCTCACTCTTGCTGTAGACCAGGATGTCGTCTATGAACACAATCATGAATTGATCCAAATAAGGCATGAAGATACGATTCATGAGGTCCATAAATACGGCCGACGTATTGGTTGCTCCAAATGGCATAACAAGGAACTCACAATGCCCATATCTAGATTTGAAAGCCGTCTTCGGGATGTCTTGCTCTCTGACTCTGATCTGATGGTATCCTGACCGCAAGTCAATCTTCGAGAATACTGCTGCCCCCTTGAGTTGATTAAACAAGTCATCTATCCTCGGGAGAGGGTATCTTTTCTTGATTGTCACTGAGTTCAAGGTACGATAATCTACACATAATTTGGATGTACCATCCTTCTTTTTTACAAGAAGTATCAGGGCTCCCCAAGGTGATCCTCTAGCATGAATGAATCCCTTGGTCCTGAGTTCTTCAATCATCTTGTACAATATCTCTAACTCTGACGGCACCATCCTGTAGACTCTCTCTAACGCTGGGCTGTCCCTGGGATCAAGTCGATAGTGAACTCGATCTCTCTCTCTCTCTCTGGCGACATTCCTAGAAGCTCTTCTAGAAAAATATCTGGAAACTCCTCGACTATCCGGGGTAACTGAACTACTGCTACTGCCATCTACAATACTGGAGGAGAAGGTTCAACTTTACCTCGGGAAAAGGAAAACTCTGGCTAGCCTGGAATGCTAAAAACAATCCTACCAACATGGCAGTCTATCCTAGCATACTGGTTCCTTAACCAATCCATCCCTAGGACCACATCATAATCGGCCATTGGGAACTCTATCAATCTAACGGGGAACTCTCTACCACTAACTACGATCCAACACGAGAAAAACATTCTATCTACTCCCACAAGACCGTTACCAGTAAGTATATTGAGTCTTACTGATAATGGCTCGGCTCCAGTCCTATCCGTGTCTCGAATCGTGCAGACATGAATGAATGTGATGCACCAGAATCAAATAACGTTGATGCTGGAAAGGAGTTGACGAGAATAGTACCTGCCACTACCTCACCTGGTGCCAATCCTTCTTCTATGGTCATCGCCATCGCCTGACCATGCCCTCGGGGTGCTGGTCCCCTCTGCTGAAAACCTCTCTGTCTGCTCTGAATCAGGACTTGGGCCTGTGCATACTGCTGGGGGTTCTGCTACTGGAATGCTTGGGACTGAGGCGACAATGGCCTCTGAGGCTGATACTGCTGCTGCTGCTGAACTGGTACTGGGGCTGGCCCCCTAACTGAGGGACTAGAAAAGGTCGAAGAAGAGGAACTCCCCCTATTCAGGCAGGATCCTATCTTGTGATCCGCTGCCCCATAAGCCAGGCACAATCCCTGCGCCCTGCGACATTCTGCCACCATATGTCCTGGCTTCCCGCAATGTGAACATCCCACTGCGGAAGAGTGCTTCTGCTTCTGCTGCTGAGGGTTCGTCGGAGTTGAATATTGAACGGACGTCACTAAGGCCATCCACCTCAGAGTTCCAATGGTCAAGGTCCTAGCTGCCAGGGCTGGTGCCGAAGACTGATTCATCTGGCCGTGAGACCTCTTCCGACCTCCGGTCCTGTCCACGATCCTCTGGGAGGTATACTCGTGCCTCCTGGCTGCTCTCAATACCGCATCAAAAGTATGATGCTCAAACTGCTCCACTGCCAATAAAATCTCTAGATGGAGCGCCTGTTGGAATCGCTGGGCTCTGTCAAACTCGGTTGCTACCAAGGTGGGAGCAAACCGACTAAGTCTCAAAAACTCGGCCGCATATCCGTCGACTGTCCTTCCCATCTGCTTCAGATTGGTGAACCTCATTTATAGATCGTACCGAGACACATCGTCGAAGTACTTTATCTGGAATCTCTCACGGAATACTGTCCAGGCAATAGGTGCCACTAATCCAACGGCTTGCGCCGCCCACCAACTGCGGGCAAGATCCAATAACTGTAGGCGTACTACCGCCATCTTCTCGTCTTCGGACGTCATCGCTGCTTCTAGAATAACCTCAGTGTCATGCAGCCAAGCATCTGCGGCAATAGCATCTTCGCTACCATCGAAGAAGGGAGGATTCAAGCGCTTGAAGCTGTTGGCCGCACTGTTCCTATGGTGTCCACCTCTGCCCAGAGCATCTGTCACTGCCTGGTGCAAGGCATCTCCTCGACGATCTTGAGAAGCTAGCAATGTCCTGATGAAACCCACCAAGGTGCCATCATCAGGCTCTACAGGCTGGACTGGCTGGACTAGTGGCTCTGGACCCCCAGTAGGCATGACCCTGGAGGCTACTCCTGATTGCTCGGCTTGATCTCCAGGTTGCTGCGGGTCCACGGGAGGTGCTCCACCTTGCCGATCGGTAGGACCAGGAACAATGCCGCTGAAGAAGACGACACAGGGAACAATAAGGAAGGACCATGATAGACCGAAGATACAAGCATGTGATCAGGTCAAGATTTTAGGGATTTAGAGGATACAAGCAGAGATCAAGGGTGAGTGCTGATTGAGACATCTATTCGGTAAACACTCACATATCTTGATTTACAAGACCTGCATGGGCTACCACTTAAACCATGTAACGCCCCAGAACCAGAATACTGGAGAGCGGGGGCGGACATAGCCAGCTACGTATATTAAAGTGCAACCCACCTCGCTATACGGTCACGGCTGTCTAGATACATGAGGGTTTAACTACAAGCCATCAGTCTCTTAAGGTCATGAACAAGCCTATTGTCTCAATCTCAAGCAATTAATAATAGTACAAGATGTCAGAGCACCAAATATACAATAGTAAGGCATCCCATACATTACATATTTGGATGATCATGAAGCTAGTCATACAAAATGTCAAGACTAGCAAGATTTTTAGTCATACATGATCAACTCTAGGATTCGTCAATCATGTTACATCCCGTATGCAGACAGTAAGTAAGTGCAATCGAGCTAACAGGTGCTCGTCGGCTAAACGCCTCAAGAGAATATTTTTACAATAGAGTGAGAGAGAGCAAAATAAAATCCACTCGTTGTCAGGGTTACGTCTGGTGGTCACCATCTGGCTGGAAGATAGGGAGATCCTCTGGAGCTGCTCCGGTATCTGGCCACGCAAAACCAGCTGGATCAGATCCCAGAAAGAGCAAGTGCCACAAAGGAGGCTTCACTTAAGAACTAAAACCAGCAATTAGCACAAAACATAATAATATAATAAAACTGGAGATATGGAAATCATGATGATATATGATAGGATAACCATGGGACTATTCAGATAACCAAGTTACACCCCTTAAACCAAACAAGGACCGGGGTTGTAACCCTTCACCTGAACGGAACTTAGTTTCCCACCATTTATCGATAAGTAAAGCACAAGCAATCAGGTCATGTTACAATCTTGTACAGGATCAGGACAAGACTAGACTGGGCTAAACTTCGATCAATCAATCACGGCCAAGCAATGAGTACGGCTTGATACTTTAACTAACTAGAGTTATCACAGGCCTAGTTACTAGCAAGATGCAATGAGATTACTCCAACAGCCACAAGCCGCAAGACCATCCAGGTTATCCAGGTCGAATATCCGTTCATGAAGGGTGCAACACATGACAGTATACTGGACATGTGCCCTACTCGTCGGTAGGCTACAAATCCCCTAGCCCGCCCAGATAACGGGATTGCCTGTAGCTGGAAAATCTCTTCATGACAACTGGATTATTCTAATTATTAACCTTACTCAATATCAGTAGGTACCCCTGACCGTGGTACTCAGGGGTCCCAGCCCTAGACATGATGCAAGACAATACTGGTTTATTTGTACAAACGCAAACGTCCACGGTGTCCAGGCCATTCATTCTTGTCATGTCATGCTAGCCTTCGCAACATCTTATCAAGGTATATCATGTCAGGTTTACTTATCAAGAGTGCGTCACGATGGGCCACTATCATGTCATGTAACTTGTCAAGAGTGCACCACTACGGGTCACTATCGTGTTCAAGAAACATGTGTAGAATTTATATGGTACAAGCATTATATCAAGGGACACAAGTTACACAGAGGGTCATGAGACAAGGCACAAATGTAACAACACAACTTAATAAGAGGGGTGCAAGGGTTATGGAAAGAGCCATGCGGCTAAGGGAGAAATAAACAAGGTCATACGGCTCGAAAGGGGACAGGGGCATGCGGCTCGGGAGAGCGGGCTCATGCGGCCAGGGAAGGCTCATGCGGCAATATATGAGTGGAGGAAACAGGCATATGCGGTAGTGGGGGAACAAGCTCATGCGGCCAGGGAAACCAACGCCATGCAGCTGAGGGGAGTAGAAATGAGCTCATGCGGCAAGCATTGCCAAGAGCCATGCAGCCCGAGGAGAACAGGGTTATGCGGCTCAGGAACAGGGTTATGCGGCTCGGCTTATGAGGCACGGGCCAATCCAGAGCCATACGGCTAAGAAGAAATGGGCGCATGCGGCTAAAAGTCGGGCAGAGCCATGCGGCTGAGGATTTAGGTTCATGCGGTTCATACGGTTCATGCGGTTCGGAAGGGACGGGCTCATGCGGCTGGGGAACTGCCAAGCGCCATGTGGTAATAGGAACACATGCATATGCGGCAAGGGCCATACGGCAATGCTGCCCAAAACAATGCGGCTGAGGGAATGGGGTGTCATGCGGCTGGGGTACTGGAACCATGGTCTATGCGGCAATAAGCCAACAAAGCCATGCGGCCGGAACTGCCACGAGCCATGCGGCCAGGAGGACTTGCCGCATGAAAAGGCCATGCGGTCAAGCACTGTTCTTCTTCTCCAATTTTTCATAGAAGAACCATGAAAACCATGGCTTCCAAGCTCCATAAATCCTTCATCTAAGGTCGGAATCCGAACTTCCATAGGTCAAAATAGGGCAGAAAGAAATTCTCTGCAACCATCAAAACTTGAAAATAACAGGATTAGATAGATCAAAACCCAAGAAATCCAGAATTTGCAACAAGCTTAGATCTACATGAAATGAATCATAAAAATTAAATATGCTAAGTATTAAAGTATCTTAGAATCTCGTGAGGAAGACAATGAGACAATAAAACTTGAGTTCCTCCATGAAGCAAGTTGTACTTGCCTAAGCCTCTCTGGTAGGTGGAGGGAGTAAATGGAGGAAGAAGAAGAAGAGTTATGAGGATTAAATGGAGGAGAGAGAGAGAGGGTTAGCGGCTAATAAAGGAAGAGAGGGATGGTAGGTGGGGTTGGTCCACATACAAAATCGAACCAAGCCGAACCAAGCAAATCGAACCAAACCAAGCAATGAAATGCCAAAATAACCATACAATGAGACATGCAATATGAGTCAAATATGTACACGTATACCAAAATACGTAATACGAACTACGGGCATTACAATTATATCCTTAAGCCAATTTTCTAAATAGACCACTTTAATTTGGCTTAATTATTTAGATAGCACAACACAATTAATTTTACATGTGTGGCCCCATATTATTGAATAATCCAACATATATAACATATATAATATATAATATGTGTTAATTATATATACAATAGTATAGTATGATGTATATATCATATATAATATATAAGAGAAGATGAAAGGGTTTTATTATTAAGTGACTTTTTCATGACTCCATCCCATCTTTCTAGGTAACTGACTTTTCATCTTCTACCTACTGTATAGTGTATATATTATTTAAATAGTCTTTATTACTCTTCATTCTCCATGTTATTTAACTGGTGTTTATTATCCTCCATTTTCCAAAGTTCAAGAGAAGTCTCCATTCCATTTGACTTCTCATCTTCTCCGACTAACTTCTTAGTATAAATATCATTCTGACATCCAGACCAGATTCTCTTGATAAAAAGTAGAATTTTTTTTTAAGATTTGCATTATATCTCTTGATAAAAAGTAGAATTTTTTTTTAAGATTTGCATCAAAAAAAATTATACTAGAGGGTTGACCATGCTGCTGTTGGAACATACGCTCGTGAGCAGGACTCTGCTGCTGTTCGATGTTGATGTTGTTGATGCTCTGCTGTGATGGCGAGGAAGAGGAGACGATGCGAACTGGGTGGTGACAATGATGGAGGTACAGTAATGGAGGTGGTAGCAATGTGGATGGAGGTGGTGGCAATGTGGGAGAGAAGAAATAAAGGAGAGGGAATGAGATGGCTCGGTTTGAAATTGAAGGGAAAAAAAGAATGCTGGTTGTGTGTTGTAGGGGTGAAGTGAATGTTGAAATATTTATTATTCTCCACTTTACACACAGTGAATGTTGAAATGTTTATTTAGCTAAAGTAGTATATTCTAATAGTAATTTGTTTCAAGATAGAGTGCTTCATTGTTGTACATTATGTTCACAACAATTTAAGGATATTATTGTAGAAGCATGGAAAAAAGGATATTGCTTTTAGGCCCACATCGGAAAGGAGAAGAAGAAAGGGGCTCATTCCATTCTATACATAGAGCCCCCTTGCCTCCTTTGAAAAGGGCAGGGCACCAAAATAAAAAAGAAAAAAAAGAATCACTCAATTGAGTCACTCGCTGTCATGGCGAGGATGAGTTGGGTTCTAAGTACTATGCGCCTTCACGGGTTAGTATGAAGAAATCCAAGGCGGTACGGGCCATGCGCTTCAAACGTGCTATGCCAACAGTAAACTAGAGATGTGCACGCAAAATCATGCGCGCTACCGATGGTAAACTGTACAGAATCATCTCGAGTGCGTTTGCACCAGATATGAGCCGACACTTAAAGTCCCCCTCCCACTTGGGTACAATTCTTGTGCTTGAACCAAGTCAGGGGGCAATCTCTTGCGGGCCAGACCCCATACAGCCTATTGAGAATGTCGAAGCTTCCAACTTGGACTCTTCCTACTACGCACCTTCGGGTGCTAAGTTGAAGAAGTCTAGGGCCATATCGCATATTTTATGCGCGGGCCTGTCATAGCTCGTCCAATCTCGTAGTGCTTTACTAGCCTCAGATCTGGGAGCCAATATGAAGTCTTCCTACAATGATCGGGAGCAAGTGCTTTACTAGCCTCAGATCAGGGAGCAAAGTGGACTCGAGCCGCAGAAACAAGTGGACTCATGTGGCCAAGTGGACTCGAGCCGCAGAAGGAAGACTCCTGGAGATCCCATGCGGCCAACTGAAACCAAGCCGCAGAAGGAATGCTCCTGGAGACCCCATGCGGCTAAGTAGACTGGAGCCACAGAAACAAGGCTCTCGAAGATTCCATGTGGCCAAGTTGACTCAAGCCGCAGAAGCAAGGCTCTCGAAGAACCCATGCGGCCAAGTGAAATCGAGCCGCAGAAGCAAGGCTCTTGGAGACCCCATGCGGCCAAGTGGACTTGAGCCGCAGGAGGAAGACTCTTGAGACTTCATGCGGACAAGATGATCCGAGCCGCAGAAGGAAGTCTCTTGAAGACCTCATGCGGCCAAGCCAATTTGAGCCGCAGAAGGAAGACTCTTGAGACCTCATGCGACCAAGATGATCCGAGCTGCAGAAGGAAGGCTCTAGAGATTTCATGCGGCCAAGCCGATCCAGGCCGCAGAAGAAAGACTTTTGGTACCGCTTGCGGCCAAGTTGATCCGGGCCGCAAAAGATTGATTTTACTCTATTGCGTAGGGGACACATGGCAGTTTGACCAAGTCTCAACCATCAAGATTCGTTACAACAAAATCTCAACAACCTCCACCAGATGGCAGCCAAGATCGAGTCTTTGTGCGCTGTGACAGACACGTGGCCACGTGGCCCTTTATGCGGCCCAAAATCTGTTGTTGTAGGAATCACTATAAATATCAGGGTACCACACCCATGCTAACGGTTGGTAATCCAAGACTGGCAACCTACGAAGGACAATTTCTTCAAGAGCTGAGACTGTGTCGGATAGTCCAAGGAGTAAGGCAGAGTTGATACACTTTTTCGAGCCTCCACCGTCACCCCCCAGAATCAAAAACTAAATAATTGTACTTAGATTGTTTCCTAGGATTGCTTTTTAGGCTTTTCTTTGTACAAACGAGTTTGCAATCAATTTTATTATTTCTGTAATACTTGTCTTTGATATTTTAATGGCAAACAATTATCTACCTCAAAATTAAGATTTGTTTCTTAATGTATATTCTATTCGAATTGTTTTTTCATTGGTATTAATTTTTCAATTTCTTCATTCAATTTTTTGGACTAGTTCGAACCTAACTATAGTTAAAGATGACTCTCCAGAACCTTGCAAAGTCTAATAGCAAAATGTCCAGGTAGAGACAGAAGCATCAACTAATTTTACGATTCTTAGTGTATATAAAAACAAAGAATTTTGAAAATGGTCATGATTAAGCTTGTATTAGTCTATTGGAAATACAAAATATTATTAATTTTCTATAACTGTTATACTACAAGCGTCACCTTCACCCTCTCCTTTCTCTTCTTAAATAAGATTTGTTGACACCTTGATATCAGCAAATATACTCTTCAGTATTGGATGTTAGGAGTTACTAGTATCAATGCATTATAAACTTGAGGTTAACACATGGCTAATCAGACAATATTTTGTTGATACAAAGTAGAAATAAGAGTATTTTTTAAGGTTTCCAAGTCCATGAGTTGCTCTATCAAAATTCAGGTGCCAGATTTTGGATATTCGGATAATAACTAAATTTCGATATTACGGATTTCGGATATTCGGATAATAACTAAATATCAATATTTCGAATTTTACATATTTGGATAATAACTAAATTTTGAATATTTCGGATTTCGGATATTCAGATAATAACAAGACACGAGGTAGATTCAAATTTTTAGCTTATTGGATCGAATTGAATATTATCCGATATCCGTTAAACTAGGCGGATACAAATTCGAAGTGTCAAAAGAGATCCGTTCGGATATCAGATCGGATTCGGATACTAAAAAAAATCGGATACGAATACGAATATTGTCCTGTCTGTACAGATCATAAGCATCCGTTGACACCCCTAGGCCGGACGACGGTCCAGACCTCTCTTACGAAAGGGGCCACTAACATGAAACTATCTACAATAGAACTAATATGTATAATGTGCCTATTTTTAATAAAAAAATATTGTTATGTAGTGGTTATTATGCTAGACTTATATTTAGGAGATCATTAGTTCAAATCTTGACTACAATAAAATTTTGTTTTATTTATACTTTTTTTATATTACATATGGGGGTCCATTTTGAAAGTTTTGCCTTAGACCCCCATTAGCTCATGATCGGCCCTGATGCAGTGGTAGATCCAAAATTTACAATTCATTTGAGGCACATTCATAAAGGATAACGTCTGTTTTCTTTTTTTATATAATAATATTATATTATATTAAATAGTACTATTTTTATATAATAAAGTATTATATTTCAGAATTGTTCTCTACGAAATTTTATAATTTTAAAGGGTTTAACTTCAACCTTATTTATAATACTAGGAAGTCAGTATTATTCATCATAAATAACATAGGATCTGGTGATAAATCAATCATTTAAAATTATACATCAATATTTAGGGTCAATATATCATCCATCATGTAAAAAAAAGAAAAAGAAGGATGTCATGCTTAAAATTAAAACATGAGGTTTGAAATTGAGTACTTCTAAAATATTTTGTGATCGCATCATTCCATTAAATTGGAAAAAAAAAATCTCCAAAATAGTTATAAGCTCAACCATGTTTTATGGAACATGGTGTTAAAATTCAATTAAGAAACATTATCTAGAAAGTCCAATTGAGATGATACGATAAGAAGTGAGCATATTCGTTGAAAGTTAGAGATTTAGGAATGACTTCAATTTAGTTGAAGACAAGAGAAAACTGATTTGGACATATGGAGACAACCAATAAATTCTCCTATAAGAGTAGCATTTAAATTTTAGTCTTATCTAGCATGTGGAAGCTGACATGGCATATTCAATTATAGGAAAATTTTGACTTATCCTCCACTTGATTTACCATATTTCAGGATTCATCCCACAGTTTTGCAAAAATGTACAGTACCTCTCACTTTGGACAGAATCCGTCAAAAAAAAAAATGGACGAAAAAGTCCCTCCCTTCTTAACCTTTCCTCCCCCCCTCCCGTCGGTGCACCCCCCTCCCCGCCACTAGCCCCCTCCTCCCCGCTACCGCCTCCGCTCCCCGTCCTCCTTGCCACCGCCACTGCCACCTCCCCACCTCCGATTCCCCCCTCCTTGCCTCTGCTCCCCCCCCTCCCCGCCTCCGCTCCCCCCCCTCCCCGCCTCCGCTTGCTTCCCCCTCCCCCTACCTCTTCTCTGCCAACCACCCCCCCTTCCCGCCTCCGCTTGCTCCCCCTACCTCTTCTCTGCCAACCACCCTTCCATCCGTCCCCGCTCCCCAGCAGCCGCGGCAGCAACCACCAGCAGCCGTCGCGGCGGCATGCAACAGCAGAGGGGGGAGGGGGGAGGGCGGTGGCCGGGAGCGACAGCGGAGGCGGGGAGAGGGGTGGCGGTGGCGGGGAGGGTAGAGCGCTAGCGGGAGGAGGCGGGGGGTGGCCGGGGGAGAGGATAAAGGAAGAATGCAGGGACATTTTGATACAATTTTTTTTTTAACGGATTTCGTCCAAAGTGGGGTGTACTGTATATTTTTACAAAACTGTTGGGTGCACCCTGAAATATGGTAAATCAAGTTGGGGTAAATCAAAATTTCTCTAAATTATATTAGTTTTATCTAACAGGCCAATTTTAGCCCAAAAAAATTAATTATCCAAAATATTAATTTTAACTTTTAACTTTAAAATTTATCATGTTAGTTATCACATCAATATCACGCGGAAAAAAAAAAGATTTATAGAGAGATGAACTTAATTTGGTTTTATTGATGAGCAAAGAAAACACATGAAGAGTCCCGAAAATTGAGTGAGTAGGAGCTAGTTAATTATAACCTAGAGGATCTTGGTACACCCACTTGGCCTTGAGTCGGCTGAGCTCTCTCTCGCGGTCAACGCGGAGGGCTAGCTCGGCGACTTGCTGGTGGAGGATGTCCGCGCGCTCCCGGAGCTCTCTGGCCTCGCAGTAGGCTTCCGCCACGTTGGGGACCAGCCGGAGGCACCGCTCCACCTCCTGCCACTCGACGACGTCCACCAAGCTAATTAATATTCCTTCTTCCGTCGACTGCTGCGCCGCCATTGCTGCTCTAGTGCTTGCCCACTGCACTTGCTCGAGCAGCTCCTTCCCGGTCCGCATGGCCTCGCGCCAAGCCGCTTCCGTCTCCCCCAGCCTCCTCTGGTGCTCTTCCAGCAGCACCACCAGCTCCTTCAGCGTCTTTCCCGAGTAGTCTGGGCCTGCAGACCCAGAAGTTGAGGCCATGATAGCTTAGCTAGCAGGAGCTAGCTAGCGATCGACGTACGTCGAAGAGAGTGTGTGCGCGTGGCGCTGTGTAATTTCCTCATATATATATATATATATATATATATGTGCGATTTGGCCGAGGACGATGGAAGGACACTGGTCAAGAAACGGAAAAGACGATGGCAGTGAGTTAAATACGTAGCATTGAAAATGTTTGTTGGCTACCACTTACAATGACTAAGTAGACAAGTCTGCAACAGGCAAATAAAAGAGTTCGACCACAGTACAAACTCAAATTTGAACTGTCCTATACAGACTAGAGAGCGCGTTTTGGCCGTCCCTTGAACTTTATTGTACAGCGACCCGGTCTGAAGGGTCAATTAAGACTTCCACCTCTTGTGGGGCCAATAGTAGCCTGAAAGTTATCCCAAGCAGAAAAAGATTGTTCAAATCTGAAGTCGTATCTGATTTACTCCTGGACTGGTCACGCTCAAATAAGAACTACCAATATAGTGATGATCCATGGACGATTTTTTCTATTTTTATGCCATCGTTTTTTTCAGTTTAGGTCATTGATAAATTCCTCTAGGATTTTTGAAAATAAAATCAGACAAAAATTTGGCCAGTTATGACAAGAGTTCAAGTCCGATTGGAATTACCATAATTCTTAACGCAATTTTAGTCAATTATATGTGACCAGAAACAACGTTCGGAATGGCCCGAATGGGGGTTGGGAAAGCAAAACCGTTTATTTCTTGTGTTCGGATGTGAACAGAAAAAAAAATTTCCAAAAAGAAAAAAAAAAGGAGGAAAATTGTTCCTCCATTCACCCATGAGTTTATTTTTTTCACTCCCAATTATTCATTTTTTCCAATTTTTTGGATCTTGTCAAACATAACAAAATTTTAATAAAATTGTAATTTCTCAAATAAAAAAGTAAAAAATTGATTTCCACACACTAAACGAGACCTAGGTGGAATTGTGTCACTACCACCTTTCTAGAGCAATCACATTCTTGTCAATTCACAATTTCTGTATATTTTCTTTTCTATAATATGATGCTTGTATTTATTAGTAGATTAACTTATTCATTAGGCAGAGTGGACCCCATTTAGATTGCCTTGACCAATTAGTTTGATTAATTAGACTCTAGTCATAACCAAGTTGGATACAAGCCTTAATCAGAGCCAAACCACTTAGCCCACTTAAGGACCTTCCTAATACTAAGTGCAAAGAAAAGTTTAGGGTTTGTCTAAGGCCTATTTAAGCCCCATAAACCCCCAAATGGCAGCCACCATTCATTTAGGATTTTCACCCATTTCTCCATCCAAAACCTTCCAAATTATCTCATCTTTTCTCCATTTGTTGTGCAAAGGCTTGTGGGAGCTCAAGGAGGCTTGGTGAAGGTTCTAACAAGGATTTTAGAGCCCTTAATTTCTTCATCCATCTTTTCCAAATTCGTTGAGCTTGGTGTAGGCTACATTCTACATAGGTATAACCCTCTAAACTTACATTTCTATGGTTAAAATTCATGCATTCATGTAGGAGACCCACCCCATGACTAATAGGAGGTAGAATGAGGACATAATGAATCCCATTGTGGTAGTTACGTAGAGTTTTGTGTCCATTTTAGGAGAACTACGAAATTTGACCCCAATGTGTTTGTTGAAATGCCAAGTAGACTATTTTGACTTTGTATTCCAGTTTTTGTGCCACGTTTGGATAAGTTATTCATTGGTTAGGCCTTCTATTTGATTCCTGGTGATTTTCTATATATATATATATATATATATATATATATATATATATATATATATATATATATGAGAACTACGAAATTTGACCCCAATGTGTTTGTTGAAATGCCAAGTAGACTATTTTGACTTTGTATTCCAGTTTTTGTGCCACGTTTGGATAAGTTATTCATTGGTTAGGCCTTCTATTTGATTCCTGGTGATTTTCTATATATATATATATATATATATATATATATATATATATATATATATATATATATATATATATATATATATATATATATATATATTTTTTTTATTTTATATATATATATATATATATATATATATATATATATATATATATATATATATATATATATATATATATATATATATATTTTTTTTTATTTTATATATATATATATATATATATATATATATATATATATATATATATATATATATATATATATTATATATATATATATATATATACTTTTTTGAGCTACACTATGTATTATGCATGTTTGTTATTTATATAAGGTGTGTGTGTTGTTTTGGGTCTTGAGTGATTGTGCTCACTGTCACTGGATTGTGTGGGGTGATGTATTGTGGTGTTCATGTAGTGCCCCGTCCCGCTCAGTCAATCGGAGGAATCAAAACGTCGACGCATTCGGACTTAGCCATGCAACGGCGGCTCGAAGACCCGCTCTGTTGAGGCGACTCCTCGCTAAGGTGGGATAGTTTCAGTGAACTTGCCTCATCTTAGCCTTCACATAATAAATCACATGTTTTCAACTTGCACAAGTTAAGCTTGATAATTAAAGAGACGCATCCACATAGCTAAGAGAATAATTCTGACAGGTCGAAACGTGTTAGAATATGGAAACAGGTCCTATGGTCTGCTTAGAAGTTTGCTCAGCGTGCTTTCAAAATGACACTCGGTCCTTCGTCCCGTGGCTTGGGAGAAGAAAGTTGGCCTAAATTGCTAAGTTGCCACAATGCTGGAATTAGCCTAAGTCATAAGCGTCGTCCGTATGAATGCTTGATAAGGCATGCACGGTCCCGTCATCCAAGGCTTGGCATAGCCTTCGCCTGTCCCATGGTTTAAGCCGTATTGCACGGCTTGTGGCTTAAGTCTAGGCACCCAAAGAGCTTGGTTGTTCAAGTCGAACGCGTGCACGGCACGTTTCCAGGATGCGAAGCTTGGCGTAGCCTTTGCTCGACAAGTTGTTGCCCGAATAAGTTAGACAAAAGTTTTGCTGGGCTATCGAAGTCATAGCAAGCACTATCCCCTGTTGTCTGCGATTGTCAAGTCACATAGTCCCACAAGAACAAGGCTCGTCATATAAAGTATGTGACTTGAGCGATAGTGTCGCCTAGAGAACAAGGTCTACCTAAGGCACGAGCCACGGTTGGTTTAGTGAAAAGCAAGCCACGGACAAAGAAAGCACACGAGATCGGTCCCGCTACTTGGAAGTCTCGATATGGAAGTCATGAGATCGGCCGACAACTTGGGAGTCTCAATAAGGAAGTACACGAGATCGGTTCCGCTACTTGGGAGTCTCGATAGGAAAGCACACGAGATCGGTCCCGCTACTTAGGAGTTTCGATAAGGAAGTACAAGAGGTCGATCCCGCTACTTGGGAGTCTCGATAAGGAAGTTCACGAGATCGGTCCCGCTACTTGGTGTAGGTCCTAAAAATCAAGTTGCACCCATCAAAGAAGTCATGAAAATCAAATTATGCATCCTTCAAGTGAACTGCACAGGAGTCAGATTGTGCACCTTCTCGATTGTGCAGGCTGAACTGCTCACTCATCCAAGTACGCAAGCTGACGTGGCCCCGTCATCATTACCTGACAGAGAATCAGATCTTCTGACAACTGACAGCACGGAGAACGAAAAACTGTTCGTTTATCGTGTAGCACCGCGCTCGAGGACAGCTGTACATGCAGCACAATCGGCCAGACTCTCTGCAGCGCGGTCCATCCCAGCGCAATTTGAAGCCAGCATAATTCAGGTGGCACACTCTATCAAGACAACTGACAAAGTACACGTGGCCTTCATGCCATCAATGACTCATTACGTGGTAATCGTCTGTACACGATCATGCGCATTTCAATCAAATAATGCCATGTGTCCAATATAGTTGGCCCACGATCAAATAAATGCCAACGCAGTCTGATGTCTGTGCGGTCCAATGCATGCGTAATCCATCTTGTGCAATCCAGAATAACTAAAAAGTAGTTATTTCTAGAACTCTATAAATGGAGTTTCAAGTCCTTTCTAGAGGGGATCACACATATACATCAGAAATCATCACTAGAGATCAGGAGTTCTTGCCAAAGTGCTGCAATCTTCAGAGGCTACCGTCTTCAAAGTTCACATCGTCCAAGGGATAAAGCGATCGTCATTTAGATCGGATTCCTATAGTTGTACTTTTCCAGAATTTTTGTAATCTTCTTACAAAGTTTGTTGAAATAAAGATCAACTTTTGTTTTTGCAAACAAAATGACGACTCTGCTGGGGACGACTTTCTCCTCCGACGAGGAAGTGACAACTCAATGTGACGTTGCGTCTATCAGAAAGACGCAGAAGATGCTGGTTGTAAAGGTCAACCAGACAGCCTACGAGGCGATGATCAACTTCAGGACCACCCCTCGTACTGCAAAAACTTTTGCCACAAGCAAAGTTCACCTAGTGTGGGTCCCTAAGACTGTTGTGCAGTCTACAATCTCTGCTGCTCAGCCTACTGCGCAATCTACTGCCTCTGTTCCTAAGAGTACTGTCTCTGTTGCGCAGTCTGTTGATACTGCCCATGCGCAGTATACTGCTCCCCTTTCCAGTGCACAAACCACTTCCTATGCTGCTCTGTCAAAGTGCAAGACTCATATTCCTCTGGCGCAGTTGGTTGCAACTCTGCCTGTGCAATCCATCACTCCAGAGCAACCAGAGTGCAACGCAAACACTCTGGCAACAAGACTTCTACTGCACAAGTTGCTGAGACTGTGGCCAGAAGATCTTCTGCCAGAGTTACTCATGCGCAAGCTGCCAGTGCGCCATCAACTACTCCAATCCATGCGTACACTGCGCCAACGCAGTCTAAAAGAGATGGCCCTTTGGCTAATCTCTCTTCTTCTCACAGCAAGGGGAAAAACTCTGTTCCTCTGCTCAAGCACCCTGTTGCTCCTGCGCAATCCACTGGGGGTAGTCTTTTGGCTATTCCTCCTCCTCCCCAGAACAAAGAAAAAGGTCTGTTGGTCTTTTCTCAAACTTTCTCGTCCCACGACTTGGAAGACAACAGAGGGAAACGCTCTTTAGTTAACCCTTCTTCACAAAACAAAGGAAAAGGCCCTTTGTTCTTTTCTCAGTCTTCCTCGATTTTTACCGTAGAAGATCAATCTGAACGTGCTCCGGCACCAGTCAGTACAAGAACTCTCTCTAATAAGGGTTCTTCTTCCCTCCTTGCCAAAGAGAAGTGTACTGATCGGAGAGGTATTCTGCCTACTCCGGTAGCAGAATTTCAAGATCTTCCAACTCTCAAGAAATTCCGTTCAAGACAGGGAAAATTGCTGGTATCTCAGACAGAAACCCCTGGTGGGAGTTTGCTGATCTAAGAACTTATCTCAATCGACCAACTTCGGTAAAACGCAAACAGCCAATGCCGAAGACCAACCAACATCAGAGGCAAACTTCCAGGATCAAAAATCCTGACACCTATGCCAATGAAATGAGTACTTCCCTGTACACTCAAGGGACAAAACATTTGAAGAACCAGAACCATGTTCTGAATATTGTCAAAGAACACATCCCTCGAACTTCTTCTCGTCCCGTTGTTGTTCCCGATCTCCGATAACACCTTAAACAGAAACGGGACAACATTGTAACATCTTTCGTGCAACCACTTGGACACCATTGTAACCACAAGGTTGTCATCAAGTGTTATTGTGAAACAACAAGATGATCTGTCTTCGATGTCTGAACTTTACAAACTCTGAACCTATGTCAGAAGATGAAGACGAAGTTTTGTATGCTTCTGTCAACATGACTTCTAGAGACACTGGGGGTAGGAAGTGCTCCAAGCACGGCAAGTCTCGCAAGCCAAGCTAGCGGTATTTGGATCTACTCCAAGAATCTTCTGATGGAGTATTCCAACATACCCGATCCCGAAGCCGAGACACAATCGGTCAAAGGGATCTTTTAAGATCCTTCCGGTCATCTCCTTCATTCTCATTCAGGAGATGATTCTTTCTTCGACTACGATACATACAGCAAAAGTTCGGAACAGACAGTGTCCTCTACTGTACCTAGAGAAGTGACAGCTTATGTTGTCACTGAAGATCCCAATGCTTTCAGTTCAGCTAGTCAAGAACAACGAATAGCTGCGCTAGAAGACAAGTTAAAGACCATGGCCGAAATGGTTGCAAGTATGCATTCTATCATCGTGGCCCAACATACAGTACCACCGACCGTACCTCCTACAAATCCTAAAATTATAGCATCGTCGGTGTCTGTCAATGCAGGGCTTCAAGTACCTCATGTACAGATTCAACCTACACCCAGTCAGTCAGGTGCTGGGGGTAGTGCTTACCACACTGTTCCTCCCCATAACACTGTGATTCAGCCTGCTCCTTCTACATCAGTGGAAGATGCCAATGAAGCTGTCAAGCTCCTGCGCACTCAGTTCGAGGCCTTCAAAGAGAAGGACAATTTGCAGAGGTTGGGGATCAAACAACCCTACCCAGTTGAATGGAAGGAAGTCCTATTTCGTCCAAAGTACAAGATTCCAACAATTTCGTTGTTTGATGGAAGCACTTCTCCTAGTCAGTTCATCAACCACTTTGAGGTTATGACTATCCAACTTCAACCAAATGACGCTCTTCTTACCAGAGTATTCGTCGGTTGTTTAGCCGGCGTAGCATACGATTGGTACAGAAGCTTGTCCGATGGCTGTATCACCTCCTTCTCTGGTCTAAAACAAATCTTCTTGGAACGATTTTATAAAGGGATCAACGACATGACCATGTCAGCCCTCAATAAAATCAAACAAAGACACAATGAAACTACTGAGAGTTTCATTGAAAGGTTCCGCCGGAAAGCTTTGAAAATGCCTCCTGGAACTCCGGCCGCTGTCACCATAGACACCTGCAAGGCAAATCTTTTGCCTATCATCAGCATGTGGACAGGATCAACTCAGTTCCAAGATTGGCCATTCTTCATTGTCAACGCTAAAGCAGCTGATGTTAGCGCTGACAAATTCAAGCAGCTAGGGGTACAAATGTCTAACCTCGACCGGGATGAACACCAGACATCGGGTGGTGGTAATCGCCAGAACAACCGTAAGGGAAAAGAAACTTTGAATATCAATTTGAAAAACAAATAATCTCTGGCAGTCAACGTAGCTCCCCCTACGTCCACTTCTACTCCTTCAGCACCCCCACCAAGGGAACCTCGTCCAAAAGTAGAGTACTCTTTTGACGAGAATGACACCGTGAGCATCTTTGATTGCTTGATCAAAAGCAATAAGCTCTAGCTCCTAGATCCCAAGAAGCCTGATGAAGTCGGTAAGACTGATCATCCTAAGTACTGTGTTTATCACAGGTTCATTGGGCATCCCACTCGAGCATGTTATGTGCTCAAAGGCAAAATTCAAGAGCTGGTCAACGCTAGTGTTGTTACTCTGCAGCAAGATGAGAAGACAGTTATCGCGAACATGGTCTCAGTTCAATTTGACGACTTTCCACCGCAGATGGTACAACATGGTGTCATTCCTATCCCCAAAGCTACTCTTGAGATCGAGAATTTCCCTCCTCCACGAAGTGAAGGTCTCGTCCCCTTGTCTCTTGACAATGGCGAGATTATGTGGATTCATCGATCTTACTTCAGAGTTCGAACTTCCCTCTTCCTCCAAGAAGAAGGACCGCTCTAAGGGCAAGACAAAGACTTGCAATATGGTGTCCTTTGACCCCATAGTCGACGAGGAAATCCTACTGGGTACCAGATCAGGGAAAGCCTATTTAAAGGATTACCCCGAAGCTCAAGAGAATCCTGCTTCTTCTTCTAAGTCTGCTCCAGTGCAGCCTGCTTCCACTGAGGATATCCCTTCTGCTTCCTCACCGGTTGTAGAACCCATTCCCTTCAAGCCGACGGTCGCTGACAAAGGCAAACAACAAGTCCGCTTTGACAAACCTTTGAAGAAGTCATCTCCTTCCGGACTTGAAAAGCCTTATAACTTTGATATCTTGGCTCAGTTGGCCAATACAACGGCTCGGCTGTCCATCTTCGAGCTTTTGTGCCTCTCCAAAGAGACTCGAGAAACTCTGAGTGAGGCTCTCATGCAGGCAGAAACCTGTCTAGCCCTCCTAAAGAAGCCAAAAGCAGAACCAGTCTCTTGCCTCCATTGTCATAGTGTGTTGGCGTTAATTCCAAATATAACTTTCACACAGGATGACATGCTAATGGAAGACAATAGGCATGATCGTCCTCTCTACTATACATGATATGTCGACTCGATGAAAGTCGATCGTATTCTGATTCTGATAGATCCAGGGTCTGCTCTCAGTATCATGTCGAAGACAATGTTGGATGCATTGAAGATCCCAGTGCATAGTCTTTCTAGTACAATCACCACCATCCTTGGGTTCAATCAGGAAAGGAGTGAACCTTTGGGCAAGATTCGCCTAAAACTCCAAATAGGCAATCTTTGTACAAAGGTGACCTTCTACATCATTGACAACCATGGTTGTTCTTACAATACTCTGTTGGAAAGATCATTTCTGCATGAACACAATATTATTCCTTTGACTCTCCATCAATGTTTCAAATATGTCGATGACAATGGAGAGGTGTAAAAGGAGGTTGCTGATCTCTATCCGTTCAAAGGCGTCGAAGCATACTGCAACGATGCTCGTATGTACAAAGATGAATTCATGAAGGTAGTGCTGTCTTTAGACACTGAAGAAGAACAAGAAGAAATGTCTAATGACACCCTCATCATACCTGTCAAAGGGCGTGTTTCTCGTCCACAATTCTCCAAGCCACTGGCTATTCACTTGCCAGTCCAGAAGCAACCAATTGATGATGGTCAGGATTAAAGGGAGCTCACCTCTTCTGAGCCACTTGTTATAGACTTACGTCGTAATAAGGAAAAAAGGCAGCTCACCTCTTCTGAGCCTCTTGTTATTAATTTATCCCATAATAAGGATAAAAGAGAGCTCACCTCCTCTGAGCCGCTTGTTATCGACCTCCGTCTTAACAAATCCAATCTTCCTCCACATTCTTTTTCTCCCCCTCTTGTAATCAATCTGACCAAGCCTGCTATGGCTAAAGGTCCTGCTGTAAATACAGATGTACAAATCAATGAAAAAGCATCTACTTTTTAGTATACTGATGTCATTTATCATGCTAAGTACTATTTGGATATGTTAGATAGCTATCAGTCATTTACAATGGGACTTGTGCAATCTCTTCAAACAGAAGTCTTATTTGAACACCCAAAGGATTCATATCATATTGTTTGCTGTTCAGAAGACTCGACATTACATCATTGGCCAAACTATTCATGTCATATCCCGAGTTAATCCTCTTCGGGTATTGATGAAGAAGCCTAGCACACTCAATTCTCAGCTGGCTACATGGGCCATTCTGTTAGCCCAATATGACATGGTATATGTTCCTCAAAAGTCAGTCAAAGGTCAAGCACTGGCAGATTTCTTAGCAGCTCATCCTGTTCCAGAAACGTCCAAATTCTATGAAGAAATTTCAGATGAGACATTGGAATCTAATACAATCTCCGAAGAATTTCTTACTTGGCGTCTATTCTTTGACGATGCATCCATAATTGGACCCAATGGTGCCATTGTCGCAGGAGTTGGAGTTGTCCTTATTTTTTCAGACGGGTCAGCTATCCAAAGAACCTACTCCTTAGATGAACCTTGCTCCAACAATGTGGCAGAATACAATGCTCTACTCATTGGCCTTCTGCTAGCCAAACAACTAGACATCGAGTATCTTGAAGTCTATGGTGACTCCAAGCTGGTTGTTAACCAGGTTAGAGGGACTTATGAAGTTCGCCATCAAGATCTAGTGCCGTACTTTGAAGAGGCAATTAACATGGCTACATCATTTAAAGCTTTCTTCATTGAATATGTACGACGAGCTTGCAATACTGAGGCAGATGCTTTGGCCAATCTTGCAGCAGTTTTAGCCATCCCAATCAAAAGACAGCAGGTGGTGGTTATCTCTAATCGAGAATTGTTCTGCATCGAAAACAATCGTAATATTGAGTTCAGTAATCTTACTGAAGTCAATGTTATCCGTGAAGATTGGAGAACTCCTTTCATCGACTTCGTGGTCCATGACATACTCCCTGAAGATCCCAAGGAGGCTATGAGTATTCGTCGGCGGTCTCTACGATTCAACTACAATCAGACCACCAAAACTCTCTACCGGCGAACTTATGACGGCCTACTTTTGCGCTGTCTTGCTGGTGATGAAGCAAAGCAAGTATTACGTGAAGCTCACGATGGTGTCTGCGAAGCACACCAAATCGGTCCTAAGCTACAGGATCGCATCCAACGCATGGGTTACTATTGGCCCTCTATGGTATCTGATGCCATCGAATTTGTAAGAAAATGTCGAGCTTGTCAAATCCACGCAGATTTTATTCATTAACCATCAGAATTTCTTCATCCGACTGCTGCTTTCTGGCCTTTTTGTAGCACCCATATTCTGAATACGTATTTTTGGTTAAGCTTGCATGTATCATGAACCTGTATTTTATTTTCTCAGATTCTGGCCTGTAATTGTATTTCTTGCTCGACTTGCAGATTTTGGGGTTTCTCGTAAAATCGATTTTGACTTGGCTTGGTTTTATTTTGTGGAGAGGGTTTGGTTTGGTTTGGTTTATCATGAGAGGAGCACTTTAACCTACACTCCACCCTCAACACAACACAACCCACCATCATAAATCCCCACCTACTTTTCTCTCTCCTCATTATTTTCATTTATTTCTTCTTCTTCTTCATTCCTCTACACAACTCCCCAACCTATAGGCAAGTGCACCTTGCCATCAAATAAGCACCACTTTTTATTTGTCCATTAACTAGATTAGGCCATGGAGAACAACTTTAGAACTTGACATTTTGTGATTTGGAGCTTTCATTCTTCTATATCTAGGTTTTAACCATTTTCGAAAATCCTTGGTTTTGATCTACTAACCCTTGATTTTGCTTGTTTTGATGCTTCCATGTGGAACAGAATTCGATTTTACTCAAGTTAGACCTTTGAAAATCTAGATTTGGCTTTGAATTGACAAAGTTATGAAGAATTAAAGTTCTTGGTGTTCTTGGACCTGCTCTCGGCCAGGAAGAACATCCCTCTGCCTTGCGCTCTTTAGTGTATGGCCGATTGCGCACCCCCGGCCTGTGCTCTTTAGCACAGGACCGATTGCGCATGACCTCAGCCAGTGCTTTGCGCTGCGCTGGATTGCGCTGGCGCAAGCCATCCATGCGCAAGCCAGCCTTGCGCAATCTACCTCTGCGCAAGCCAGCCTTGCGCAATCCACCTCTGCGCAAGCCAGCCTTGCGCAATCCACCTCTGCGCAATCCACCCTTGCGCAATCCACCCCTGTGCAGTCTACCCTTGTGCAAGGTAACCCTTGCGCAAGGCAACTCTTGCGCAGCTCTTCCATGCGCAGTACATACCCTGCGCAGCCCAACCCCTGACCCCCTTGCACAACCCACTTGTCTATGATGAATTGTTTATTTCTTTAAGCTTGGCTCTTCTATAGCCCTATATATATATATATTGGTATTTTATTACATATTTTACGTCCATTTTATATCCTTACATCTTTTGTCATGAACTTGATTTTACTTAATATGTTTGGAATGACTATTGTACACGACATGGTATGACAAGGAACTAGCATAACACGACAGTGACCCGTAGTGGTGCCCTCCTAACATGACCAACCTGACATGACAGTGACCCGTAGTGGCGCACTCCTGACAGTACCCTGACATGAATTATCTTGATAACTTGATAGTGGCCCGTGGCGGCGCACTCCTGAATTGACTTGACTTATAACTTGTAACTTGACTCGTATAATCAACTTGACACCGTGGGTGTTCCTGCTTGCTTGCTTGTACAATCCACTTGTCTTGTCTCGCATCATGTCTAGGACGTGACTTCCTAGGTACCACGGCCAGGGACTCGCGCTAAATTGGATTAGGCTAATGATTAGATCAAACTAGAACATGGAGAATTTCCAGTCACAGGCAATCTCGTTATCTGGGCACTTTAATGGACTTATAGCTTGCCGACGAGTAGAGCACATTTCCAGCATACTGTCATGTATTGCATCCTCTAAGTCACCTAAGGGTACATTTGTCTCCCGGACAATGTATCCACCTATAACTCTCAAACCGCGGAAGGATAACTGGATAGTCTGCAGGGCTTGGGACTGGAATTCTCACTTGCATCTTGTTAGTAATTAGGTTTGTGATAACCCTAGTTAGTTAAAGTAGTAAGCCGTAGTATTTGTTTGGCCGATTGCGAATGGATGGTGTCCAGCCTTGTCTAAGTCTTGTCTAGCTCCAGTACCTGCTATCTCCTGAGCATGTTTGTTTTACTTATCTTAACGATAAATGAGTAGAGACGGTGAGCTATTCAGGCGAAGGGTTACAAACCCGGTCCTTGTCTGGTTTAAGGATTGTAACCTGGCTCCCGGAATGGTTCTACGTCCCTAGTCGTTTATCGCCCTGTGTACTTTACTACCTGTACTTCTTTAATTCTTATGTTCTGATATGCTAGCTTTTGTTCTTATTTGTGGCCTCCTTTGTGGCACTTGCTCTTTCTGGGGTTTAACCCAGCTGGTTTTGTATGGCCAGATTTCGGAGCAGCTCCCGAGGATCTACTGAGCTTCCAGCCCAATGGTGACAACTAGACGGAACCCGGGCCAAGAGTGGGTTTTCCTTTTTGTTTCACCCACTTATATGTAAATTTATTCTTTGAGGCATTTAGCCGACGAGCACCTGTTAGCTCGATGCACATTTACTTACTGTCTGCCTACGGGCTGTAAACATGATTAACAAATCCTAGGGTTGATCATGTATGACTAAACTCTTTCTAGTCCCATCATTTTGTACGACTAGCTTTATGATCATCTAATATGTAATATTTGGGACGCCTTATATATATATATTTGATGCTCTAATATCTTGTAACTCTGTTAATTGCTTGAGATTGAGACAATAGGCTTGACCTTAAGGGACTGCTGGCTTGTAGTAAACCCTCATATCTAGACAGTCGTGACCGTATAGTTGAGATGTATTCTATTTCAATATACGTAGCTGGCTATGTCTGCCCCCGCTCTCTAGTATTTTGGTTCTGGGGCGTGACATGGTTTAAGTGGTGGCCCATGCAGGTCTTGGCATTCAAGAAATATGAGGGTTTACCGAATAGATGTCTCAATTAATATTCATCCTTGATCTCTGCTCGTATCTTCAAACCCCTGAGAATCTCGACCTGATCACATTGCTTGTATCATTGATCTGTCCTGGTCCTTTTCTTATTGTTCCCTATGTCGTCTTCTTCAGCGGCATTACTTCCGGACCTGCCAACCAGCCAGAGGAAGCTCGACAAGCACCCCAGCTCCAGGAAGATCAAGCTCAGCACTCTGGAGTAGCCTCCCGAGTTATGCTTTCCGGAGGCTCAGAACCTCCAGTTCAGGCAGCTCCGCCCGTTCAACCAGCTAGACAGGATGAGGGACCTTTGGTAGGGCTTATCAGAGAACTGCTTGCATCCCAAGATCGTCGAAGCGACGCCTTGTACCAGGAAGTTTATGATGTACTAAACCGAGGAGGTCCCCAAGGGAATCAGGCGGCCAACAGTTTCAAGCGCTTGAACCCTCCCTTCTTTGATGGCAGTGAAGATACGATTGCCGCAGACGCTTGGCTTCAGGATACCGAGGTGGTTCTAGAAGCAGCTAGGACACCTGAGAATGAGAAGGTGGCGGTGGTACGCCTATAGTTGTTAGACTTGGCTCGCGATTGGTGGACAGCTCAGGCCATGGGATTAGCAGCATCAGTCACTTGGGACGACATTCAGAGAGAGGTTCCAGACAAAGTACTTCGATGCGGTGGCACGGTGCGACCTCTAGACCAGATTCACCAACTTGAAGCAAGAAGGCAGAACGGTCGATGGCTATGCGACCGAGTTTTCCAAGCTGAGTAGGTTTGCCCCCACTTTGGTGGCGACCGAGTTCGATAGGGCTCAGCGGTTCCAGCAAGGGCTGTACTTAGAGATATTATTGGCTGTGGAGCAGTTCGAGCACCAGACGTTCGATGCAGTATTGAAGACAGCAAGGAGGCATGAAGACACCTCCCAGAGAATTGTGGACAGGACCGGAGGCAGGAAGCGGTCCCACAACCAGATACACCAATCTTCAGCTCCAGCCCCGGCAGCTAGGGGTATAACCATTGGGACTCCGAGGCGGGCGGCCTCAGTGACGTCGGTTCAGCATTCAACCCAGACGTATCCGCAGCAGCAGAAGCAGAAGCAGTCTTTCGCGGTAGGATGTTCTCATTGCGGGAAGCCGGGCCATGTAGTGGCAGAGTGTCGTAGGGCACAGGGATTGTGCCTGGCTTGTGGAGGAGCAGACCACCAGATAGGGACCTGCCCGAATAGGAGAGGTCCATCATCATCCAACCTTTCTAGTTCTTCGGTGAGAGGACAGCCCCAGTTCCAGTCCAGCAGCAGCAACAGCAGTACCCGAGGCTATTGTTGCCCCAGGCCCAGGCCTTTCAGCAGCAGAACCAGCAGCAGTTCACCCAGGCTCCAGCATAGAGTCGGCAGAGGGGTTTCCAGCAGAGGGGACCCGCAGCTAGAGGTCAGGCTATGATGATGACCATGGAAGAAGAAGTTGCACCAGGTGAGGTAGTGGCAGGTACTATTCTCGTCAACACCTTTCCAGCATCTGTATTATTTGATTCTGGTGCATCGCATTCATTCATGTCTGCACGATTCGCGACACGGATAGGATTGGAGCCCGAGTCATTATCAGTGAGGCTCAATATACTTACTGGTAATGGTCTTGTAGGAGTAGATCGAGTGTTTTCCTCGTGTCGGATCATAGTTAGCAGTAGAGAGTTCCCCGCTAGGCTCATAGAGTTCCCTATGGCAGACTATGATGTAGTCCTAGGCATGGATTGGTTGAGAAACCATTATGCTAGGATAGACTGCCATGTTGGCAGAGTTGTCTTTAGTATTCCCGGAGAGCCAGAGTTTTCATTTTCCAGAGGCACAGTAGAGCCATCTCCTCCAGTATTACGGATGGCAGTAGCAGCAGTGCAGTTGCCCCGGATAGTTGAAGAGTTTCCAGATGTCTTCCCAGAGGAACTTCCAGGGATGCCACCAGAGCGGGAGATCGAGTTCACCATCGACTTGATTCCCGGGACAGCACCAGTATCAGAGCGAGTCTACAGAATGGCGCCTTCAGAGTTGGAGATTTTGTACAAGATGATTGAAGAACTCAGGACCAAGGGATTCATTCGTGCAAGTGGATCGCCTTGGGGAGCCCCGATGCTTCTTGTGAAAAAAAAGGATGGTACGTCTAGGCTATGTGTTGATTATCGTACCTTGAACTCAGTGACAATCAAGAACAGATACCCTCTTTCGAGGATAGATGACTTGTTTGATCAACTCAAGGGGGCTTCAATTTTCTCGAAGATAGACTTGCGGTCAGGATACTACCAGATCAGAGTCAGAGAGCAGGACATCCCGAAGACGGCGTTCAGATCTAGGTACGGGCATTGGGAGTTTCTAGTTATGCCCTTTGGAGCGACCAATGCGCCGGCAGTGTTCATGGACCTCATGAACCGTATTTTCATGCCTTACTTGGATCAGTTTGTGATAGTGTTCCTTGATGACATCCTGGTCTACAGCAAGAGTGAAGCAGAGCACGAGCAGCATCTCAGAGTTGTCCTTCAGATTCTCAGAGAGCACCAGTTGTACGCCAAGTTCAGTAAATGCGAGTTCTGGCTCGATCGCATTTCGCACTTGGGTCACCTCATTACCCGAGGAGGAGTGGAAGTGGATCCCCAGAAGATTGTGGCCATCGAGTCTTGGCCAGTACCCATCTCAGTGGCAGAAGTTCGCAGCTTTCTTGGATTGGCCGGCTACTACCGGCGGTTCGTCTCTGATTTTGCAAGGATTTCAGCGCCGATGACCCAGTTGACCCGCAAGGATGTGCCGTTCGTTTGGACAGCAGAATGCCAGGAATCATTTGAGAAGTTGAAGCGAGGTTTGATAACGGCTCCCATTCTCACCCTTCCAGATGGGACCGGAGGATTCACAATTTATTGCGACGCTTCAGGCAGAGGATTGGGATGTGTTTTGATACAGCATGGGAAGGTAATTGCTTATGCGTCACGTCAACTCCGTGATCATGAGAAGAATTACCCGACCCACGACTTGGAGCTAGCAGCAGTAGTATTTGCACTTAAGTTGTGGAGGTACTACTTGTACGGAGATAGAGTGGAGATATTTACTGATCATAAGAGCCTGAAGTATGTTTTCACCCAGAAGGATCTTAATATGCGACAGAGAAGATGGCTCGAGCTACTGGTGGACTACGATGTGGATTTGTAGTATCATCCAGGGAAGGCTAACGTTGTAGCAGGTGCGTTGGGCCGGAAAGCCGGAGTTTATTTCCTGACGGCGCAACCAGAGCTATTGGCGGATCTTCAGAAGATAGGAATTGAAGTGGTTCTTCCTTCCAATGTGGCCTTGATGGCCAGCCTACAGATTCAGTCCACCATAGTTGAGAGGATCCGGACAGCACAGTTAGCAGATTCCAAGATTCAGCGGCTCAGAGCAGAGTGCGAGGTAGGAAGAAGGCCAGAGTTATGTATTCATGAGGATGGTACACTTCGACATGGCACGCATCTTTGTGTACCCAGTGGAGATATCAGACAGGAAGTCATGGCAGAGGCTCACAGTTCGCAGTATTCCATCCACCCAGGCAGCACGAAGATGTACAGAGATATTCGTCAACACTTTTGGTGGAATGGTATGAAGAGGGAGATAGCCCGGTATGTCTCTCGATGTTTGGTTTGCCAACAAGTCAAGGCTGAACATCAGAGGCCAGCTGGACTTCTTCAACCTTTACCGATCCCAGAATGGAAATGGGAACACATAACC
Organism: Iris pallida; assembly: GCA_029216955.1. Lineage (NCBI taxonomy): Eukaryota > Viridiplantae > Streptophyta > Magnoliopsida > Asparagales > Iridaceae > Iris > Iris pallida. Next base: position 9,292,838 of record JANAVB010038419.1, read on the forward strand.
ATGGATTTTGTGACTGGGTTACCCAGATCTCCGGCAGGCAGAGATGCTATTTGGGTCATTGTAGACAGGCTTACCAAGGTGGCACACTTTCTTCCATTTAGAGTTGGACAGTCGACGGCACAGCTAGCAAAGATGTATCTCAGGCAGATCGTCAGACTTCACGGAGTGCCAGTCAGCATAGTATCAGACAGGGATACGAGATTCACATTGCACTTCTGGCGCAGTCTTTATCAAAGTTTGGGGACTCGTCTCAAGTTCAGCTCAGCGTATCATCCGCAGACAGATGGGCAGTCAGAGCGTACTATACAAACTCTCGAGGATATGTTGAGGTCATGTACCCTCGACTTCGGTGGTTCGTGGAGGATCACCTGCACTTGGTGGAATTCTCGTACAACAATAGTTTCCAGGCCAGTATCCAGATGGCACCCTTCAAGGCTCTGTATGGTAGGAAGTGCAGATCCCCGTTAGCATGGGACGATGTCGGAGAGAGGCAGATGCTCGGTCCAGAACTGATTTCTCAGACGGTTGAAGTGGTCAGGAGAGTCAGAGATCACCTCCGAGTTGCTCAGGATCGCCAGCGCCATTGGACCGATGCTCATCGGCGTCCCTTAGAATTTGCCGTCGGCGACCATGTATTCCTTAGGATCTCGCCTACCCGCAGCGTCATTCGTTTTAGCGTACGGAGAAAGCTTAGTCCTAGGTATATAGGGCCGTTCGATATTCTAGAGCGAATAGGCGATGTGTCCTATCGTCTCGCTCTTCCGCCGTCGCTAAGTGAGGTACATGATGTATTCCATGTATCCCAATTAAGACGGTACTTCCCGGACTCGAGCCATATCCTAGATCATTCGGAATTGGTTGTTGGTACCAACCTTTCGTATGAGGAGAGACCCGTGTCTATATTGGACCGGAGAGAAAAGACGCTCAAGAACAAGACTATTAACTTAGTCCGTGTTGCGTGGGGTCACCACTCTCTAGGTGAGTCAACGTGGGAGCGTGAGGACGACATCCGATCGCGATATCCCTACCTGTTTGACTCGTACGGTGTAATGTCTTCCTTGTGCCTTACGCTTTCCCTTCCTTGCTTGCATTGTATGATTGTATGATTGAACTGCTTAGTGTAGCTTGTCTGTGCTTAGCATAGCTTGTCGTGGAAATCTCTAGCTCCTTGATTAAATTCCGAGGACGGAATTCTTTTAAGGTGGGTAGATTTGTAGCACCCATATTCTGAATACGTATTTTTGGTTAAGCCTGCATGTATCATGGACCTGTATTTTATTTTCTCAGATTCTGGCCTGTAATTGTATTTCTGGCTCGACTTGCAGATTTTGGGTTTTCTCGTAAAGTGGGTTTTGACTTGGCTTGGTTTTATTTTGTGGAGAGGGTTTGGTTTGGTTTGGTTTATCATGAGAGGAGCACTTTAACCTACACTCCACCCTCAACACAACACAACCCACCATCATAAATCCCCACCTACTTTCCTCTCTCCTCATTATTTTCATTTATTTCTTCTTCTTCTTCCTTCCTCTACACAACTCCCCAACCTATAGGCAAGTGCACCTTGCCATCAAATAAGCACCACTTTTTATTTGTCCATTAACTAGATTAGGCCATGGAGAACAACTTTAGAACTTGACATTTTGTGATTTGGAGCTTTCATTCTTCTAGATCTAGGTTTTAACCATTTTCGAAAATCCTTGGTTTTGATCTACTAAACCTTGATTTTGCTTGTTTTGATGCTTCCATGTGGAAAAGAATTCGATTTTACTCAAGTTAGACCTTTGAAAATCTAGATTTGGCTTTGAATTGACAAAGTTATGAAGAATTGAAGTTCTTGGTGTTCTTGGACCTGCTCTCGGCCAGGAAGAACATCCCTCTGCCTTGCGCTCTTTAGCGCATGGCCGATTGCGCACCCCCGACCTGTGCTCTTTAGCGCAGGACCGATTGCGCATGACCTCAGCCAGTGCTTTGCGCTGCGCTGGATTGCGCTGGCGCAAGCCATCCATGCGCAAGCCAGCCTTGCGCAATCCACCTCTGCGCAAGCCAGCCTTGCGCAATCCACCTCTGCGCAAGCCAGCCTTGCGTAATCCACCTCTGCGCAATCCACCCTTGCGCAATCCACCCCTGCGCAGTCTACCCTTGCGCAAGGTAACCCTTGCACAAGGCAACTTTTGCGCAGCTCTTCCATGCGCAGTACATACCCTGCGCAGCCCAACCCCTGACCCCCCTTGCACAACCCACTTGTCTATGATGAATTGTTTATTTCTTTAAGCTTGGCTCTTCTATAGCCCTATATATATATTGGTATTTTATTACATATTTTACGTCCATTTTATATCCTTACACCTTTTGTCATGAACTTGATTTTACTTAATATGTTTGGAATGACTATTGTACACGACATGGTATGACAAGGAACTAGCATAACACGACAGTGACCCGTAGTGGTACACTCCTGACATGACCAACCTGACATGACAGTGACCCGTAGTGGCGCACTCCTGACAGTACCCTGACATGAATTATCTTGATAACTTGATAGTGGCCCGTGGCGGCGCACTCCTGACTTGACTTGACTTGTAACTTGTAACTTGACTCGTATAATCAACTTGACACCGTGGGTGTTCCTGCTTGCTTGCTTGTACAATCTACTTGTCTTGTCTCGCATCATGTCTAGGACGTGACTTCCTGGGTACCACGGCCTGGGACTCGCGCTAAATTGGATTAGGCTAATGATTAGATCAAACTAGAATATGGAGAATTCCCAGTCACAGGCAATCTCATTATCTGGGCGCTTTAATGGACTTGTAGCTTGCCGACGAGTAGAGCACATTTCCAGCACACTGTCATGTGTTGCACCCTCTAAGTCACCTAAGGGTACATTTGTCTCCCGGACAATGTACCCACCTATAACTCTCAACCCGCGGAAGGATAACTGGATAGTCTGCAGGGCTTGGGACTGGAATTCTCACTTGTATCTTGTTAGTAATTAGGTTTGTGATAACCCTAGTTAGTTAAAGTAGTAAGCCGTAGTATTTGTTTCGCCGATTGCGAATGGATGGTGTCCAGCCTTGTCTAAGTCTTGTCTAGCTCCAGTACCTGCTATCTCCTGAGCATGTTTGTTTTACTTATCTTAACGATAAATGAGTAGAGACGGTGAGCTATTCAGGCAAAGGGTTACAAACCCGGTCCTTGTCTGGTTTAAGGATTGTAACCTGGCTCCCGGAATGGTTCCACGTCCCTAGTCGTTTATCGCCCTGTGTACTTTACTACCTGTACTTCTTTAATTCTTATGTTCTGATATGCTGGCTTTTGTTCTTATTTGTGGCCTTCTTTGTGGCACTTGCTCTTTCTGGGATTTGACCCAGCTGGTTTTGTATGGCTAGATTTCGGAGCAGCTTCCGAGGATCTACCGAGCTTCCAGCCCAATGGTGACAACTAGACGGAACCCGGGCCAAGAGTGGATTTTCCTTTTTGTTTCATCCACTTATATGTAAATTTATTCTTTTGAGGCGTTTAGCCGACGAGCACCTGTTAGCTCGATGCACATTTACTAACTGTCTGCCTACGGGCTGTAAACATGATTAACAAATCCTAGGGTTGATCATGTATGACTGAACTCTTACTAGTCCCATTATTTTGTACGACTAGCTTCATGATCATCCAATATGTAATATTTGGGACGCCTTATATATATACATTTGATGCTCTAATATCTTGTAACTCTGTTAATTGCTTGAGATTGAGACAATAGGCTTGACCTTAAGGGACTGCTGGCTTGTAGTAAACCCTTATATCTAGACAGCCGTGACCGTATAGTTGAGATGTATTCTATTTCAATATACGTAGCTGGCTATGTCTGCCCCCGCTCTCCAGTATTCTGGTTCTGGGGCGTGACACTTTTGAAGCTTGGGACATGGACATCATAGGTCCCATCAATCCTCAATCTTCTTGAGGACATCGGTTTATACTGGCAATAACCGATTACTTCTCCAAATGGGCCGAACCTATACCATTGGCTGAAGTCAAGACCAGCAGCGTCATCAACTTCGTCAAACACCATGTCATCTATCAATTTGGTGTACCTCGAAGGATCATTCATGACAACGGACCTTAATTCATCAGCCAAAAGTTCACAAGATTCTGTGACGATCATCGGATTGACAATATCGTTTCGACAGCATACAATCCTGCTGCTAATGGCTTAGCTGAAGCTTTTAACAAGACTATTATCAAGCTCCTCAAGAAGTTTGTGTCTACTAACAAACGAAACTGGAGTGAAAAGCTTGGGGAATGTCTTTGGGCCTACCGCACTACGGTCCGCAACCCTACAGGTTGTACACCCTTCTCTTTGGTGTACGGATGTGAAGCAGTTCTACCCCTGGAACTTCAAATTCCATCTTTGAGGATTGCTATCGCCAATGAACTCACTACCGAGAACAACGATCTTCTCTGACTTCAAGAATTGGAGACGCTCGATGAGAATCGGCTATTGGCTCAACAGCATATTGAGTTATACCAAGCCCGCATCTCAAAGACCTTCAATCGCAAAGTTAAAGTCAGAGCCTTTCAGAAAGGAGAGCTCGTTCTAACCGTCAGACGTCCTATGACTATGACTCACTCGAGCAAAGGCAAGTTCGATGCAAAGTGGGAAGGGCCATATATCGTGAGCAAAGTCTTCTCAAATGGAGCCTATCAACTCACAGAGCTAGACGGTCGAGTTGCAATGATGCCTATCAATGGCAAGTTCCTAAAAAAGTATTATGTATAAATGTAACAGACTTTGCTTGTAATCATCAGACAAGTTTATAAATAAAATTCTATTTTATTTCATCTTGAATGATAGTACATAATATCAAGGAAGGTCACTATCATCCTTCTCAAAATTGGGACGCGGGCCACTACCATCCTTATCGAAGACATGATCAGCAAAAGAACCAAAAATATTCTTGCTGGAACCCACCAGAAACTTGCAAGCAGCCATCCTCATGGCTTCTTCTTCTTCAGTCTTCCTTGGTTCAAGAAGGAAATCCAAGATGTCCTTTGGCGATTTGGGGGCACACGAACCTTCGCCCGCTGCTATCTGCTTTGGTTGAGCCATTTCGACTGGATGTTCCTCAGTATCCGCTTCCACCTTCGAGGCGATCTCAGTCTTCTTGGATGCATCTCCATACGACATCTTTATGTTGAAATGTGAAAGTGACCATCCTATATGATTTTCTGTTCTATTTATAGACAGAGATTCATACGACAACGAAACTATGTTTCATCAATCTGATGGTTTGGCCGTTCATCTGACGGTTCATCTGTTCATTATATCCCTTTGACGGTTCGTCCGTTCATTATATTCATTCACCCGACGGTTTACCCGTTCACACATCCATCTGACGGTTCGCCCGTTCACCATCCGACGGTTTGCCCGTTCATCTGATGGTTCGTCCGTTCATTATATCATTCACCCGACGGTTCACTCGTTCACACATCCATCTGACGGTTCGTCCGTTCATTATCTAACGGTTCGTCCGTTCATTACATTTATCTGACGGTTCGCCCATTCATTCCAATTATCCGACGGTTCACCCGTTCATCACATTCATTTGACGGTTCATCCGTTCATTTAATTCATTTGACGGTCCATCCGTTCATCCCGACGATTCATTTCGTTCATTTATTTTGTTCACATTGTGACGAATCATCCATTTCGTTCATATCAACAACTTATCATCTTTGATTAAGTTGTCTATTGAAATAATAATATTCAATAAATTATATTTGCCATGTCCACATTACCTCTGAGCAGATATAATTGAATATGATTATTTTTCTAAAATCAAGAAATATAGCATGTCCTGCACCTCTAAATATATTTTCTATCGCTATTATTTATATCTGAATAAGATATGTAACAAATAATAGAGCCACCAAGAAAAATGTCTTTTATTGATCAAAAAATTTGAAAGACATTACAACATTACATATCACAAAAAGATGGAAAATACAAAAGTCTTTCTTATTTTGTCGGCGGAGTCATTAAGTTGGTCATCTGCTGCTTCAAAGATTGTAGCCGCTCCTCACGAGATTCCGTCACCCGCTTCCTAGCTTCCTCCATCCCAGACTTGTCGTCAAAAGATGGCATGGTTACTATTCTGCGAGAGATTTCTTCTTGATGAGTTGCGACGTACTCATCCCTTTCCAGAGTCAGAGCATTCAGCTGTTGAACTACAATCTAGTGTTGTGCAGCCTCGTCCTCCAGAGCAAGCTGGACGAGTCTCAGCTCTTCTTTAAGACGGGCAGATTCTGATTGCAGCTCAACAACCTTCCTCTTCTTTTCGTCAGCAACAGATGCCACTGTTTTCACTTGGGCATTATACTCAGCAGACTTGTTAGTGAAAGCATCCAAGAAAATTTGGAAATTAACTTTCTCAACCGTAGCCTCTTGAGACATCTTTTCATATTCAGCTTGCACCAAGGGCTCCATCTCTCCTTTATTCAGCTCTTTATAAATTTTGACTGATGCCTCTAGCTCATCTAGTACATGTTCGAAAAAAATAGTCTGATCTTCGTCGCCTTGATGACGGATGGCATTAATCAAATAGGAGGTTGGATCTCTGACGGTGGAGAAACTAGCCTCTTTTTTTCTATCACCCTATCTACTAAGGTTTTCAAAGACTTAAAGAAGAGGTTGCTGAAAGAGCTGATGATAAAATGGTTGGTAGCTAGAGCACCCGGGGTAGCAGCTACTCCCATAGATGTAGAAGCAGCAGCAAGTGTCATTGAAGACAAACGTCCGATTTTTTCTCTTTGAGTAGACGGCTCTTTAGCCAGAGGAGCCATCGTAGAGCTAGCTGCTCCTCCCAGATGCTCTTCTGCAAAATCAAATGAACCTTATCATTGATTATTGTTGTCATTAGCAACTAATTGAAAAGGATCAAAAGATCAAAGGCAATCTTACCATGACTTGCCCCAGCAACAAGCCTTTCGTCTGTTGGTACAGATTTCAGTCTAGAAGAGGTAGCCTCAGATATTACTGCCTAGCTACTTTCGGCCTCAGAACCACCCGAAAAATGTCGGTTACCGCTAGCGATAGCCGTTACTGGCACTATGTCTGTGCACACGGGAGGAACCAGGGAAGATTCAAGTTCTGCATGGATAAAAGTACATAGATGTCAGCTATTTGAATCTATGAAAAGAGGGTAGATAAAATCATTTAATACCTTTTGGATCAGTAGGAGTAGTTCCAGCAGGTGCTACTTCTACATCCGTATTCTTTTTCGGAGACACGTATACTTCCACATCTTTTTCAGGATTCAGTGTGTCGTCTACATCTTCAGGAGACATATGAACATCAGTACCTTCTTCGGGATTTAATGTATCATCAACATCTTCTGTCGATGTATCTTCATTGCTTATGCTATCCTCTGGAGCTTCCTCGCTGGCAGTTACGGCAGCAGCTTGATCAACATCGTCCTGCAGACCGAAGTCGCAATCATTTAGAGCTTCAATCATTAAACGATCTTCTTCTTCACGAAGCCCTCCTGGTGTAGCAGGAATCTGGGTAGTTCTCACCGCAAGAGAAGGAGATCGCAAAACTTTATCCCTCTGCCCAGTTTCATCTCTCAGCTCAGCTTCATCCCCTAGCTCAGCTTCATCCCTCTGTTCAATCTCATCCCTCGGCTCTGGGGAAAGAGTCTCCTGCCTAGGCTCGGAGGCAGGTATAGGGGATGATATGGTTATTCCAGCTACAACACTGGCCACCACCGAAGACAAGATTTGTCTTAGAGGGGTAATCACCCTCTTTCTCCTTCTAGAGGCCAGTTTCTTTCGATGAAGAGGTCTTTCGGGACTCTCCACATCTACTACATCGACCTGTCTTGGAAGAGAGGTCGGTGTGGTTGCTTCTTCTCGGGTCGACTCGGCTAGTTGCCGAGACTGCGACCTGGTGGTGACCTTCTCTGATGGGTCTAAGATAAGTTTCTTCTTTGCAACCAGAGAAGAAGGTTCATTAATCCTTCTTTTTCTCTCCTTAGTTGGAGATTTGGCCACTTTCAAAGAAACCCGCAGTGGTTCATTAACTTCCTCAGGGAAGTTAGCTTCCCTTGAGGCTTCCAAGGGATCATCCACTGGCTCATGTTGCTCGTCATTACCTGGAGCTAGCATAACAGTTGCTACTTTCTTAAAACGTGTCGCCGTCGCGAAGCTATCTACAAGATTGAAGTTCTCAGTGAATATATTTGCAGCTGTGTAAAAAAGTGAATATGTATATAACATTCGGGGGCCGTGGTCATTCTTGGTCGGCATCGAGAACACTGTCCTTGTGTCTCGAGCGTTGTAATAGGCCCATGCTCTGGCACCATCAATCGGATATCCCTTTCCTTGTAGGCAATTTATAGTATTGCCTACGTGGAACTAGTCGTAACCAAACTGACGAGCAAAGCGGCTTGGCAGATATGGTTCCAAGAAACACTTATCTTCAAATCTATACACCAAGTGCAACGGCCTGATCGACCTCAGCCAGTCAAATGCTGCCCGACCCAATGGTTGCCTCCCAAGGTCAACTAGATTTGTCGACATATGTTCATAGCCGGTTGGAGGGGCAACACAGTAAAAATTCCATCCCTTCCCAAGGTTAAAGGCACGTCTGCAATCCTTCAGACTAGTGTATATCCACTTGCTCCGGGAGAATCTCCGCAGATAGCTACCGTCGACTGCTCCCATATCGGGGTTCATCAATGATGGATGGTGTAGAAGTAACCATCCGAACAAATAGGTGTAAGGCAACTCCAGTCGAGGGAAGTTCCCCTTCTTACCCTTCTATTTGAGCATGGATTCTACATAAAGACGAAGACCTACGTTCACTCTACAGGTCATCGCCGACAGCAAATCCATCCGGTAGCCAAAGACTAACCAGACAACAGCAAAGAGCACGCCGCGGTGGAAGCGGTCTACGGCGCTCGCTCCGGGTACGATGAAGCGTCGGAGCCAATATGTCAGGAAACCCGCCAGCTGGGCTTCCCTTGATATGGGCCTGTAGCCCATTCTTATAAAACTCTCAACAAAATCTCCGTTCTTGAGTGGAGGGTATTGAAGTTCGTCATTAACTTTGATATCCATTTTCTTGTTTTCTTCCATCAATCTTATTACTTCACTGTGGCTGAGGGGTTGGAAGAAAGTTGGGTTGCACGTATCATGATCCTTAGTCTTTTTCTCGATGATATGATTAAGGATAAGATAAGGCAACCACTTTGATGAATAACAGGTGCCGGAAGAACTGCTCTTATAGTACATGGAGCAAATTTTGCAGTGGCACAATAGTTCTTCGAAAACGGCCACCATCTCTGCATTTTCTCGACGAAGTCGGTCTAACTCGTCGTTTGTTGGAACATATTCCTCATAATGGAAGTCTCCCATTGGTAAGCACGAGATGTATTTCATCTCATAAAAGGCTAATCTAATTTTCCTGCAGGGTGTCATGAATGTCCCTGTCCTATAATTGTACCTCTCTGTCAAGGCCAGAAACAGATGGGGGTTTGGGAGGAATCCATATACGGTAGCGTATACCGCCTGATATAGCTCGATCTCTTTGAGCTTGTCTTCGAACTGAACCAATATCTAATTGGTTATGCAGTTCCACCTTTTGTTGTCTGGGTTCACCAGACCTGTCAGCCGGATGTCCTGATCCGGGTATCTGCCCTCAACCTTTGCATATTTATTAGCAAAGATCGGCGTCCTCACCGGCAGCAGCAAGGAAGAGTTCTCTGGAGGGATGCAGCCAGGCTTCAATCCTCTGAGCAAAGTGCTATGACGCTCAGAGGAGCTATAGAACATATCCCTGTTGTTTGGTCCTTTCTTTACACAAATGTTCCCTGTCCTTGCTTGCTGGAGGGGGGGTAATATCCCAATCCATCCTCCTGGGATGGCTTGCATGGGCATAGCGGGCTAGAGGAAGGCATCTGGCAATGTCCGATAATAGGATTATTTTCTTCTTTCTCTGGAAGAGTCTCTGCTCAACACGGGATATCGACTGAGAACTCTTGTCAATAGCTTCGCCAAATAAGAACATGGGTTTCTTATGGGTAATGGCATCGGCAGTCTGCAGAGGCTGCCCATTCATCAGACTTAATAAAGTTTCATTGTCCTGAGCTACCAAGATGGCTTGGCGGGAGGATGGCAGAGCTTATTAGGGAAATAGCACATGGAACAAATCTTCTTTAAACTCTGGTTCAGCAAGGGACCCTGCAAAGATTTCATACTCTGGGTCCTCTCTGATGTTAACTACATCAAAGCAGAAAGACAGAATTCAATACAAAGTAAAATCAAAGATTATGTCCAAAAAAATCAGTAAATTGCACAAGCATCAGATTGCACAACAACAGCTTCTATGCACAAACTGTCCAGTTGCGCCAACTCATCCACTTGTGCAAGCCATCAGATTGAGCTGAATAACTTGCACAAAGCATCAGTTTGCGTTGTACAGCCTTGCACAAATCAACAGATTGTGCTGACTTTTGCCAGCGCGTTCTAACCGATTGCGCAAGAAAATAGCCTTCATAAAAATGAAAACTGTTGGGTTTGTGCAACCAAAACCCTAAACAGGGCGGCACAGTATAACCAAATCTCTAAAAAGAGATAGGTTTGGGGATTCAATCATGTTGAAGAACCCTAAAAAGGTTTTTTCGATCGAGTAACTACCTTGCAAAGCTGGGTGACCAACTTCATGTCGTGAAACGCACGGCGCAGCATGAGTCGAAGACTCGGTGGGGGCCTTGCCCTTGTCGGCGGCGGAATGCTTCGGAGCCATTTGAAGTCGACGGAGAAGAAGGAAGAAAGTCGGAGGAGGCTCGGGAATTTTTCTCTCTTAAGCAAAGTAAAAACAAGTAAAGAATAACAAGAAGAACAAAGAGAACTATTTATAGTTTTTCGAGAGCAACGGTCGCCTCAGATTGTGTAAAAGAAATGGGAGCTGACTCCTCCAATTGTGCAGATAAGTCATTACTTGCGCAACTTGATTTTTTAAATCAAAATTCAAAGTATTTCGAAGCTTTGACTATCTTCAAACTTCGAAAACTTTGAAGGGGGTCTTGTAGGTCCTAAAAATCAAGTTACACCCATCAAAGAAGTCATAAAAATCAAATTATGCATCCTTCAAGTAAACTGCACAGGAGTCAGATTGTGCACCTTCTCGATTGTGCATGCTGAACTGCGCACTCATCCAAGTGCGCAAGCTGACGTGGCTCCGTCATCATTACCTGACAGAGAATCATATCTTCTGACAACTGACAGCACAGAAAACGAGGAAACTGTTTGTTTATCGTGCAGCATAGTGCTCGAGGACAGCTGTACATGCAGCACAATCGGCCAGACTCTCTGCAGCACGGTCCATCCCAGCGTAATTTGAAGCCAGCGCAATTCAGGTGGCGCACTCTATCAAGACAACTGATAAAGTACACGTGGCCTTCATGCCATCATTGACTCATTACCTGGTAACCGTCTGTACACGATCATGCGCATTTCAATCAAATAATGCCATGTGTCCAATATAGTTGGCCTACGATCAAATAACTGCCAGCGCAGTCTGATGTCTGCGCGGTCCAATGCATGCGCAATCCATCTTGCACAATCCGGAATAACTAAAAAGTAGTTATTTCTAGAACTCTATAAATAGAGTTTCAAGTCATTCCTAGAGGGGATCACATATATACATCAGAAATCATCACCAGAGATCAGGAGTTCTTGCCAAAGTGCTGCAATCTTTAGAGGCTACCGTCTTCAAAGTTCACATCGTCCAAGGGATAAAGCGATCGTCATTCAGATCGGATTTCTATAGTTGTACTTTCCCAAAATTCTTGTAATCTTCTTACAAAGTTTGTTGAAATAAAGATCAACTTTTATTTTTGCAAACACTTGGGAGTCTCGATGAGGAAGTCCACACGACTGGTTGTTGCCAAGATCGGTCCCGCTACTTGGGAGTCCCGATAGAAAGTTGGAAAGCATGGTCATGATTAAGGAAGGACTTGATAGATCGAGTTGAGTCTTGCATGGTCATTGGACAACTTGCGCGCAAGGTAAATTCCTCGAACGATCCTAGGGTGCCGGGTTCGTGTCAGCCTAGGAGGAATTGCAGATATTGTACAGCCTTCATCGATGGTACGATTCGATTGAAGTGAACCGTTACAATATAGGTTGCGGGTCATTCGATGGGAGCTCGTACCTCGCATGCGGATGGTCATCATATGCAAAGATCCAGGATTGCTTGACATTGCTAGTGACCACTCATATGGATGTGTCGGCATAAGAGCGACTATCCGCGTGTATGCCTTTGGATTGCGTCGAGTACTAGCAAGTTACTAGTTGGGTTAACAAGGCATAATTGTAGCAAGCGCTAACCTTGAATAAGCACGAGTTAGGGTGTGCACAATTGCAACACCATTATGGAGCCTAAGATTTGGCTATAGCAAGGACACGTGCTTCGGCATGAATGTGATGTCGTCTTTGAGTCATCACGAGTTATGTTAGGAAGGGCTGTGGGGCGAGTTGGTTAAGTCTGGTTGATCCTTTGGTGGCAAGGTCTCGATCTTAAGGCACGATCAAGTCTATTGGCACGACCAGCACGGGTCGTCCCCTTGACGTCAGTGGCACGAGAATGGTCTAGAGGCACATAAAACAAGTGAAAGTCTTGGCACGGTTGAGTTGCATAAGTTTCTACTCGGTGAGGTACTGCCTCGAATATATATTTGTAAACCCCCTAAATTTTTACTATATTTTTTTATTAATTTATTTTGGTATTGAATTTTATTTTTGTATCGTACCTCGAGTGCGAATGCGTAAAGACGTAAATACGAAATATTTGTTCATTCATATACAAATATTTTAATATTATTTTTCTTATGAATATAGAATAAATATGTTGTTTCAATACATAGTATAAACAAATATTTTCATATCAGAAGAACATTTCACGATATTTGCCAAAACCTTTATCATTTACTTTTATAAAAGATTATTTTATTTCTAGTTCAGATTAATTTAGAAAATTATATTTTATGTACCTTATTTGCATGGATGTACAAATTTTTATTCATATATTTTTTTGGATTTTCAAAATTATTTATTATTATTATTTTTAGAAAAGATATTTTGAACATATTGTGCTAATTTAAACTTTGATTAGATTTTATTGATTTAATTTAAATAAGTTTGATTTAAATATGGGAATCATCTATATTTAATTTGGATTTGAAATTATCTAGATTTAATTGAGTTGGATTTGGATTGGATTTGGATTGAATCGGTTTTAAAATAATTTAAATTAAAAGGAAGATTAATTAAAGGGGGTTTTAAATAAATCCTAATCCTACTTCTACTAGGAAAATATCTCTATCTATATCATATCCTAACAAAGCAAACTCCAATTTATTTAAATCAAATCCTATCTAATTTAGGAGATAATCTGAAATAAATACCTATATAAACCCAATACATCCCCCTTCTATCAGCCATAATTCGAAATTATTTTTAGTCTAATAAAAACTCTAAAATTCGTCATTAGAATTCAGCCCCGCTTTTTAGCAGCAAGAGCAACTTGGAACGACGATATCTCCTAGCTCCGAACTCCGTTTCGCCTCCAGTTTTTTTAAAAGAAGCGTATCGAGGTAAGGTTTCCAAAAACACATTTTAATAGACAAAATTTATTCTGTATATTTTTGTAAAACTGTTTGAGTATTAGATGTCCAAAAAACAAACATATTTTGATATTTTCGTGATTTCGGGAGATTCCAGAAACGAAAATACGATCCGTTTAGTTTTTCGGAAAGCTGATACAAAAACCTATGCTATATTCTAACTTAAGAATTTATTAAATAAATCTAATAGGTACAGTATTAATTATAATTAGATAATAGACTATTTCAGCATCCGGAGATGTTGTTTAGACCTTAGTTCCTCAGCAGCCGTTTTTCTACCTACTTTCCTGTCTGATCTTCGCCACCACAGTGCTCAGGACCCAGGCAAGTATACATTGCTAATTAACTGTCAAATTATTTATTTTCTGTATTATTTATTTTGTTTTATATTGTTAGTTTTCTTTGTTATAAACTGCGCGACCAAGCCGTACTTGGGAGAAAGCGACTCTATTGGTCGTTTTATTATATGCATGTTAACTTAGTTTTAGCAGACTACCTTCTTGTTGGAGGATATCCTTATATCTTCTTTGGCCATGACACATACTACACGGTTGGAGACATGTTGCTAGGGGCACGACTTATGGACTGGCCCTCTCTAAAGTCGTGTGACGGATAGATGATCGTAACTGCTATGACTAGGGTTTTAGAGACTCAAGCAGTTATAAAACTGGACGAGCCATGGACATGACTTGAACAGTGTAGGATATATTGGGGGAGGACAGTCGCTAGTGCGTATGGGAATCCAAACAGGTAAACCACAGTCTCCAGATGGAACTGTGGCGATTTATTTGCAGATGCCCTTTGACGTGTTAGACGTTACGGACGGATACGGATTACTGGATGCCAGTTACGTACACATAGCCTAAAATCCCACCCATACGCATAAAAGTTGTCCTCTAAATTACACATTAAGCGGTTAGAATCTCCTTTGCATATTTGTGTCTAGGATAGTCTTTTATATATTATTATTCTGACAGTTCATATTAGCTTGTTCTTCCTGTATCTTGCTACGTCCGTCTGAGGACCTGGTTTTTTCCCAGGTGTGTGTTCATGTCTTCCGCAGGTATCCTAGCCAAGGCCGTGGTCTTCTCCATTCCTTCGAAGACGATTGCACTTGGTTCGTCTTGTCATTTTATGGATCGATTCTTGTACATTTATTTCATTGAGATAGTTGGTAGTGGACTTTGTCTCCGCCCAACGATTGTATCATAAATATTTGAGTTGATTTTATATTATTATTCTTTTCATTGTGGATGAGATTTAGTTTTGTCTTAGATTACTTCACTTTACAGCTTATGTATACATATAAGACCCTGTACTTCGTATGTATACAGCTGGTATGTCTACGTACTTAGTCCTACGTATTTTGGGACTGGGGCGTTACATGTTTTTGTGGTAGCCCATGCAGATCAAGTTTGCCATTTCGGTTACATGACTGTACCGAACGGGCCTGCAATATAGGATTAGAGTCTAGAATCTCATCCACCTACTTGATCTCCTCCCTTGACTCCATTTCGATCTCTCAGGCAACTTCCTTGATTCGTCTCTTGCTAGAACTCCTCATACCGTAATCTTATCCTTTAATGTCGATTATGAAGATGACTACACTGGTATATGCTCATAGGTCAAACACATGGATTACATGGACAATTGATATGCATTGAGGTCTTATTTGAGTTATAAAGGCATTTTTAACCTCAAGGAATAGTTAATTTCAAGTTGGGTAGTAGCAATATTACCATCTTCAAAAGATTGTTAAATTTTTTACTACTAAGTGGTATACCCAAGAGGATAGTAGAATTAAGAAAACAAATTGAATTGATTTTTGAGTTCTGAAATTGAAGATCTTTTGAAAATATTTATGATTTAAATTGAGTTATAGCTACACATCTTTGGAGGGATATAAATTTGAATTGAAAGGGGTCTTAAATATGTTTATGTTGCAGTATACTTTACGATTGACCAAACTTTGAGGATGAGTGATAAAATTTGGTAAATTTTTAGATTTTAACTTGTGTCGTATGACTGAGGATTATAAATATATTTAGATTTTGAGTTGAAGGTTTCGATATTGGATATCAAAAAAAAAATATCGTGGTAAAAAAAGAAGGGAAAAATAAATTTTGATTTTTGGAAGTATGTATGATTTATGAAATCAATTTGATAAAAATCATACGTAGGATTATGGTTGATAAGTGTATTAAATTTTTTTTGTTGAGTTTAGATTTGGACTTGTATGCTAAGAGTTATCTCGAGGATTATTTGAATTTTTTTTTTAAAGTTATGGTATGCTATGAAATTTAGTTAAAAAAAAGGGATTTGATGACTGATAGGATTATTCGAATATTGAGTTTTATTACAACTTTTGGGAAAAATTACTAATGATGTGATGAAAAATTATTGATTAAAGAAATTTACATTTTAAGTTATGATTATGATTGGACGAGGTAGAATGAATAGAAATTTGGTAGATTATTTTTCGAGAAATTCTTATTAAGAAACTTTGTGAAAGCTCGAGGTCAAGAAGTTAGACTTATAATGGTAGACAACCAAGATAGACCTAATGAGACAGAGTAGTCCACATTAATTAACATATCACTCATGACCATGATAGTTGTATATACTCAAGTGTAGTTGGCCATCTACCAAACCATGTGACTTTATCTCAATCTTGACTTACCTGTCCTTCCCTCAGTCTAGACCTTTTATCGTGACCGTCTAATCGCTTGAGAATTTCAAAAATAATTAGAACTGTATCTTGATCATACCCCATCTAGGAGACTATCTTCTCTCTAGAAACCTTATCCCTAACTTATTTTACTTTGATCTACTAGATTTTTTAATTATCTTTATTTCGTGCTTTAACTTGATCCTTTTTATTTTGTTTGCATTAATTAGCACCTCATGAACAACCACTTTCTATTTTTGATCATTTGGTGTCCCCTATCGTGACATTGATATTCGGAGCACGAGACCAGCTGTTACCTTCCAACAAATTTTATATGTAAGACCTAGACGAGCTCACCTTCATGTTGGTATATTATGTCCCACTCAAACACGTCCATTGGTACTCTATTTTTATGATATGACTTTCGGGTCATAAAAAACTAGACTATAACCTTTACCATGATACCGATATATTTATCGACCAAGGATAGGGACTCAACCTCGACTCAATTCTTTCGATCCGATATGTGATTTTGTTCTACTTAATTCCTTAAATGCTTAACTTTGTGCTTTATCTTGATTGCTTGACCCATTGTCCCATCACACTATTAGTTTAACTCTTGTAAGTTGGGTAGAATGCCTTACGACCTAACTATCCTTATGACCTTAACCAAGTCTTAGACAAGTAGACCGTAGGATGACTACATAGGTACCTAGATCCTTAAGAATTTCGAAATAATTCTACTCTCTTTCAATAATAATCTCATGTGCCTATATTTTTACCATCTTGACTAATGTTGCTACTATAAACTAGTTTTGCAAGCTTATCCATCTATCGAGCTTGTTCATGACTTATGATATTGAGCGCGCGCTCACTAACATATTGTCTAATTAGAACCGGTGCATGATGGTCTGATCAACCGAGTGCACTTTGGTTCGCTTTTTACATATCGTTCTAACATGGATGGAGACATAGTTAAACTTGGCCTCTAGAGTCTCATTCACGATTGTCTTGGCAATTCTCTTTTGAACTATTCAAGTCGCCTTTGGACCACGTATTCGTATTCGATAATAGCTTCTTCACACTCTTAATAGTCTTTGTCTTTCACTTATTTTGGAATGACAAAATGCTCGTACTTGATATCCCCTTAGTTGTCCCACCATCTATTGCCATGATAGTTAGCCACCGACCAACCAATGGAACTATATCCCCATCTCGAGTTACTCGTCCTTTCCTTTGACCCTAGATTCATTATCGTGACAATCATTCACTCCCTAAATTAAATTCATAATTTATTTCTATAATTATCGAGATCACGATTTTCTAATGCATGTTTGTGTTGAACGTCGTGATTTGATCGATATAACTTTGTACCTTCTCGAACCCCCTACTTATTTTTAATTTCGAGGACAAAATTCTTGTAAGTTGGGTAGGATGTAAACCCCCTAAATTTTTACTATATTTTTTTATTAATTTATTTTGGTATTGATTTTTATTTTTGTATCGTACCTCGAGTGCGAATGCGTAAAGACGTAAATGCGAGATATTTGTTCATTCATATATAAATATTTTATTATTATTTTTCTTATGAATATAGAATAAATATGTTGTTTCAATACATAGTATAAACAAATATTTTCATATCAGAAGAACATTTCACGATATTTGCCAAAACCTTTATCTTTTACTTTTATAAAAGATTATTTTATTTCTAGTTCAGATTAATGTAGGAAACTATATTTTATGTAAATACCTTATTTGCATGGATGTACAAATTTTTATTCATATTTTTTTTTGGATTTTTGAAATTATTTATTATTATTATTTTTAGAAAAGATATTTTGAACTTATTGTGGTAATTTAAACTTTGATTAGATTTTATTGATTTAATTTAAATAAGTTTGATTTAAATATGGGAATCATCTATATTTAATTTGGATTTGAAATTATCTAGATTTAATTGAGTTGGATTTGGATTGGATCGATTTTAAAATAATTTAAATTAAAAGGAAGATTAATTAAAGGGGGTTTTAAATAAATACTAATCCTACTTCTACTAGGAAAACATCTCTATCTATATCCTATCCTAACAAAGCAAACTCCAATTTATTTAAATCAAATCCTATCTAATTTAGGAGATAATTCTGAAATAAATACCTATATAAACCCAATACATTCCCCTTCTATCAGCCATAATTCGAAATTATTTTTAGTCTAATAAAAACTCTAAAATTTGTCATTAGAATTCAGCCCCGCTTTTTAGCAGCAAGAGCAACTTGGAACGACGACATCTCCTAGCTCCGAACTTCGTTTCGCCTCCAGTTTTTTTAAAAGAAGCGTATCGAGGTAAGATTTCCAAAAACATATTTAAATAGACAAAATTCATTCTGTATATTTTTGTAAAACTGTTTGGGTATTAGATGTCCGAAAAACAAACATATTTCGATATTTTCGTGATTTCGGAAGATTCCGGAAACGAAAATACGATCCGTTTAGTTTCTCGAAAAGATGATACGAAAACCTATGCCATATTCTAACTTAAGAATTTATTAAATAAATCTAATAGGTATAGTATTAATTATAATTAGATAATAGACTATTTTCAGCATCCGGAGATGTTGTTTGGACCTTAGTTCCTCAGCAGCCGTTGTTCCACCTACTTTACTGTCTCATCTTCGCCACCACAGTGCTCAGGACCCAGGCAAGTATACCTTGCTAATTAACTATCAAATTATTTATTTTCTGTATTATTTATTTTGTTTCATATTGTTAGTTTCCTTTGTTATAAACTGCGCGTCCAAGCCGTACTTGGGTGGAAGCGACTCTATTGGTCGTTTTACTATATGCATGTTAACTTAGTTTTAGCGGACTACCTTCTTATTGGGGGATATCCTTATATCTCCTTCGGCCATGACACACATACTACACGGTTGGAGACATGTTGCTAAGGGCACGACTTATGGACTGGCCCTCTCTAAAGTCGTGTGACGGATAGATGATCGTAACTGCTATGACTAGGGTTTTAGAGACTCAAGCAGTTACAAAACTGGACAAGCCATGGACATGACTTGAACAGTGTGGGATATATTGGGGGAGGACAGTCGCTAGTGCGTATGGGAATCCAAACAGGTAAACCACAGTCTCCAGATGGAACTGTGGCGATTTATTTGCAGATGCCCTCTGACGTTTTAGACGTTACGGACGGATACGGATTACTGGATGCCAGTTACGTACACATAGCCTAAAATCCCACCCATGCGCATGAAAGTTGTCCTCTAAATTGCACATTAGGCGGTTAGAATCTCCTTTGCATATTTGTGTCTAGGATAATCTTTTATATATTATTATTCTGACAGTTCATATTAGCTTGTTCTTCCTGTATCTTGCTACGTCCGTCTGAGGACCTGGTTTTTCCTCAGGTGTGTGTTCATGTCTTCCGCAGGTATCCTAGCCAAGGCCGTGGTCTTCTCCATTCCTTCGAAGACGATTGCGCTTGGTTCGTCTTGTCATTTTATGGATCGATTCTTGTACATTTCTTTCATTGAGATAGTTGGTAGTGGACTTTGTCTCTGCCCAACGATTGTATCATAAATATTCGAGTTAATTTTATATTATTATTCTTTTCATTGTGGATAAGATTTTGTTTTATCTTGGATTACTGCACTTTACAGCTTATGTATACATACAAGACCCTGTACTTCATATGTATACAACTGGCATGTCTACGTACTTAGTCCTACGTATTTTGGGACTGGAGCGTTACAATATTGAAGGCACGAATAGAGTATAGCACGACCCTGTCGTTGCGTTGCCAAGTATAGGCCAATGCATCTTTGTTATAAAATTGATCCTAATGCAAGACTAGAAAGACAATCAAAAAGGGATTAAGCTGCACAAAGTAAATAAACGTGTCAGATTTGTATGGGTGGGCGAGGAGCTCACTCCATCAGTACTATTGAGTACTGACACCCACACAGTTTTCATGTGCAGGCACAGGTAGAAGTTCGATTGCGCGGAGCTCGCTTGGATGTGTCGAGACACGAAGTTCCTTGGCGTTTCGAGGCATGCGACCGCATGGAGTCAGAGCTTATATGGGACATAATGTGTGGACATCACAATTCTGCAGAATCTGCCACTCCTCACTTGAAGCTTGTATTAAAAAATGAGAGAGAGCATAGTGACTTGTAATACGAGAGAAAAGTGAGCCTGAGAGACTTATAATATGGCCTTACGCCCATATTGTAATCCTTGTTCAATATTAATAAAGAGTATTTTGCATGACTTGTGTTTTGTATTTAAATTTCTGCTGCTAATTATTCAATGTTTCTGCTTGGGACTTCTTTGCGACGACCCCCGTCGTTTAGCCTGTTATCGGCCATTATGGACCTGCCTTGCGTGAGCGCAATCTAGGCTCACGCGGCATCACGCCTTAGTGAGGGCGATCGCTCCTACGAGAGCGAAGCGTGACAGTTCATATGTTAGAGTGTTACATACCTATATGATATTCATATTCAGGATGTTATAGGAGTTTTGGTTAGTGCATCAGAGATGGGGGCTTGGAACAGTGATGGAAGTTAGGGGTATCAATAATGTGGCTTTGAGTGATGGTGTGGGTATGTGATATTGGGTATTTGTTATTAATATATGTTTAGTGATTTTGGTTACTATCAATTAGGATTTGTGATGGTTAGTGTCAGGCTAGGCAGGTAGGCTTGTGGCTTGCATTGTTGTGGTTAATTGAGGCCATTAGGCAATGATTTGCCATGGCAGCATAGCCCTGCTCTTGTATTGCATTGCCTACAATGCAATATAGCAGCAGTAGCAACCACATTAGCATGCAAATCATTGCCTGCAAGGCAAAGACAATATGCTTGCAGGCAGCAAGCATATTTGAGGCCTTGCAATGCAGGCAAAACCACAGTAATCTGAGCAGGCATGTGCAAAGGCCAAGCAACAGTGGTTGTGGTTGCAGCAGTAGCAAACATTAAGGAGGGTTAGTGAGTTGGTTAGTGATGGAAAGTTTCTCAAGGGTTTAGGATAACCACACTATCATTTCCTTCATTTGTGGGCTTACTTTATGTGACAGATTCATGCACACAACACCTTATATCAGAACTTGAAGGCTTAGTATATTGAGTGTATCAGAGTATGGGAAGGGAATATATATATATATACATTTTATGTATAGGTGTGTGTGAGAGTTGTTTTGAGACTGGGTTCAGAACAGTGAACATGGATGAGGGGAGTTCGAGTGGCTCTGTGGCTTGCATGAGAGTTTGGGGGTTATACATATATATTGTATGTATTATTTGAGTGTGTGTGTTGCCAAGTGAGGAATAGAGGGGGGTCGGGTTTGAGTGAGTATATTGATGTATCAGAGATTTGGGTTCAAGTTGTGTATCAGATGTTAGATAAGGGATGTTGTATCAAATTTTAGCTTTTGGCTAATGCTAGATGAGCAGCAGGGAAGTGGCTCGAGCATGCTATAGCTGCAGTGGTTAGCCATTGGCCTTTGGGACTTGGTTAGCGTGTATCTGAGTTTTGGAATCAGAACATAGGGGAAAGGGGTTCGATTTGGCACTTGGCCACCTAATTGGCTATTGGCCTTGGACTCTAGTATCAGGTATAGGTTATATGTATCAAATTGAGGTTCAAGTGTGTATCAGTTTTGGGTTGATGTATCAGAGGGTCATATTTAGGAAATGGCTTGTATTAGAGAGTTACAGCAACAACAAAGGACATTGCAGCCTTAACATTTACAGCAAGGCCAGTAGCAGGACAGTGGCTTATAGGCCATGGGTTTGAGTGGTGTTATAGTATCCTAGAGGTTAGACATTGGGTCAGTTAGGTTAATATATTTAGATTAGTGTCTTGTGTTAGTTCAAATAGGATCTGTATTGGTTAGTTCAGATCTTGGAGTGATATGTATTAGTGAAGTAACAGATAGGTATTAGTTGGTATCAGAACAGTAGGAATAGATAAGTTAGTTCATATTAGGATTTGGAGGTTAGTATCAATTTGTATCAGGATATTTGGGGCTTTTGGTGTGAGTAACATATTAGATAGAATATTAGTTGTTGTTTATTAGTTTGTGTCAAGATTTTGTATGAGTGAGTGTCCATGGAAGGGGGTTCTAGCTAGCTCTGTAGCAGCATATTACATTGCAAATGATGTAGCAGCAGCTTGCATCTGCTGCCTTAATTCATTGCAGTAGCTTGGGGTTTTGAGTGAGTGTTAGTGTTAGTATCCTAGTATGTTAGCTTAGAGGTTAAGTGATATGTTAGTTTGGTATCATAAATTGGTAAGATTAGGGGTTAGGCTTGGCTTGCTTGTATGTCATTGCTTAATAGCATGAACAGCAGTAGCAGTATGCTTATTTGTAGCAAGTGCAACAACATGAGCAGCAGCAGCAGTATGCTTAATGTAGCAGCAGCAACAGAGCTTAGTAGCAGCAGCAGAGCTTAGTAGCAGTAGCAGTAGAGCTTAGCAGCAGGGCATGGCCCTTGGCCATGGGGGTAAGTGCTAGAGTGAGTTTGGTTTAGTGAGTAGATGGTGTCAGTAAGGTAAGAGGGTATTAGAGGGTTCCAAATTTGGTTGTTAGATGTATATTAGACTAGTGTATCCTAGATGTATAGATAGGATACTATATATATATATATATATATATATATATATATATATATATATATATATATATATTTTTATATATATATATATGGTATCCTATAGTCTAATGTAATAGGGTATTAGCAAGGTATTGAGGATTACCTAGGTGACTAAGGTAATATGTATGTTAGGATTTGGGTGTGTACCTACTAGCAAGGTAAATGAGGATTGTCCTAAGGTATAGAGTGTTACCACTCTAGAGTCTAGGATAGATTGTATATATTATATATATGTAAATATGCATGAATAGGGTAATATTGGGTTGTGGATACCTAGACTAGGGTATCTAAGTAGGTAATGGTTGATATAGGATGACTAGACCTAGATTTGACCATTATTGACCAAGGTTGACTATTTTGACTAGAAGTCAACTTTGAGTCAACATATGATCTAGATTGGACTATGAGTTGACTAGAGTTGACCAGTTGACCAAAAGTCAACTGTGAGTCAACACTTGACCTAGATTGCATATCACGTACTAGAAAACTATGTCTAACACTGTTAAACCCTGTTTAACACATGTATATCTTATTTATAGGTCCGTGACTCCATTTTGAGCCTCGATTCATATTGATAGCTCAGTACAGCAGGCGAGTACATTCTTTGATAGTTTTCATTGTTTTGATATCTACTATATCCGATTCAGTTGTAGTGTTTTACTTGATTCTCGACACGAGGATACACGGACTAGTGTATGTTGGATCTCATCTTGAGATGTTATTCCCGGTTTACCTAGTATATTGGTACATTGTTCGATATTGCATATTGTACTTGTATAGGCACCGATTTAGGAGTGCATATGGCCTCATGCTTTTGAATTTCGTGTCATAAAGTGTTATGGTTGGATCCATTATACTATTCGGGGGATTGGAGAGTTATTAGAGGTTATGTGATCAAAATGGAATAATAGCTTTCCATTTTGGCCGGCATGATCTCCAGGTTTACATGTGCTTGTTATTGTGCATAGCCGGTCAAATAGAACTATAGAAGCATGAAAAAGAAGAGAAAAATGATCCATGCGGCCAAGGAGCCACATGCGGCTCAGGAGTCCCATGCGGCTCAAACACATAGGCAGCTCGAGTGGACTCCATGCGGCCCGCAGAGGGAAGCCACGTGTCTTTTCAGAACAGCTATACCCAGCGTCATTCAAACACAATTAATGCTCTAACGGTTGATAGCTGACAGCTGACAGCCCTGACGTAAAGTAGTCATGATAACTGACACAAGAGCACTATCTTCCTAGGGAACTGGAGAAAATCTTCGCAACTTCGAGGCAAATTTATGCGGCCAGACTAGACGAGTTCACGCGGCCAGTGCAGAGAAACCTATGCGGTTCAATCATGAAGGTCCCCCATGCGGCTCGGCCATGAAGAAACCCATGCGGCTCGGTCATGAAGACTCTCATGCGGCTCGGCCATGAAGACCCCCATGCGGCTCGGTTATGAACATATTCATGCGGCTCGGTCATGGCAACCTTCATGCGGTTCGAGTATAGAGACTATTCATGCGGCTCGGTCATGAAATCTTTCATGCGGCTCGGTCATGACGACCTTCATGCGGCCCAAATATGAATGCTCCTCATGTTGCTCAACAATGATGACAGGACACGTGTCCGATAATCAAATTTTGGGTCAGATCTCAATAATTTGGGACACGTGGCAAGAGAATGAATTAAATTGATTCATTTAGATTTACGGACATCAGCAAATCATCATGATGGGGATTTATTACAATCAACATTAATTACTGACATGATATGGCATAATCCTTATTTATAGCCCAGATCCTTCACGCTCAAGATTAATGGCCCAAATTGATCATCTACCAGGCCGCCGCCACTTAGAGAATGGACAATCATTGCAAACCCTAATGATGCCCCTCACTATTATAAATAGCAAGGTGCCATTCCCTTGCAAAAGGACGCTCCCCCAATAATCAGAGAGAAAAATACACAGAGATCAATCCAGAAAGAGAAGTCAGAAGACCAATACGAGGAGAGCAAGAAGAGCATTTCTTCGTCAACGCCAAGCATCTCGTCACAGGAGCCAAGGCTACGTCCGATCATCCAAGGAGTAAGGCAGAGCTGCCGTCGCTTTCCCGAGCCTCTACCATCACCCCCAGAATCAAAAATAAACAATTTTACTTGGATTGCTGTACCTAGGTTTTCGTCCCTAGGCTTTCTTTGTACAAGCGAGTTTGTAACGTGAAGTAAAAGTCCAGTTCTCCCATAAAACTGTTCTGCTCTTTTATATTTCATGGCAAACACGATGGCGACTCTGCTGGAGACAAACTTCTCCACGGCTGAGAAGTTGGTGACGCAATCGGATGCAGCCAAACTTGGCTCCACGCAACAGAAGATGGTCGTCCGTTTCGACCAACAGGCGTTTGAAGGAATGCTCTCCGACAAGAGCGCTGGCCCGGTCCAGAAGCAATCCCGCACAAAGAAGGCCTGCAAGGAGTAGAGACCCCAATTATTTGCTCCTACTGAAGCTCTTGCAGAGATACCCTCTGTTGCTTAAGACGGCGGGGAAGACTCTCCTGTGGCCCCACTTCAGACCGTAGACAACTCTGTTGTTCCCAAGTCTGGCAGAAGAAAACACTATGATGCTAGACTTGCAGGGGAAAAGAGGAACTCTATGCGATCCGAGCCGCATAAGGGTGCTAGTCGCATGGAAAAAGCTCATGCGGCTACATCCGCCAGCCGCATGAAGAAAGCTCACACGACCACATCTGTCAGCCGTATAGCTTTTGCGGCTACAGTTTCCAACCGCATGGATGAAACTCATGCGGTTACTGAAGTCAATCGTTTGCAGAAAACCCATGCGGCCACAATTGCCAACCGCATGCGGCCAGCCTGCACGGTCGTGACTCCTAGTCACACAAGAACAACTCATCCGACAGCTAGAGACAACCGCATGCAGACAGCCTGCACGGTTTCCAATCCTAGCCGTATAGCGTCTGTTCCACGCTTCTCTCGATCAGTCTTCGACCGTCTCTCATGCGGTCCTGACCCTGATGGTTCTCTGGATGATAAGCCAGACTCTGTGGTATCCAACTTGGACTCTTCCTATTATGCACCCGTAAGTGCTAAAAGGAAGAAGTCTAGGGCAGCGCGGGCTCACCAAGCCCAGTCAGCTGCCCCAACCTCTGACTATCGGAGCGTTCCGCTGATTATCACGCGGGCCTCTAATGGAAAGTTGTATAAAGCTACTCGTATCCTGTCCCCTGCGGCCAATGGACGGGATAGTCATCAAGC
Source organism: Iris pallida (assembly GCA_029216955.1). NCBI lineage: Eukaryota > Viridiplantae > Streptophyta > Magnoliopsida > Asparagales > Iridaceae > Iris > Iris pallida. The sequence continues at coordinate 9,319,107 of JANAVB010038419.1, forward strand.
ATCTCCCAATAACGAACGAAGGCAAGTATACGAGCTACCTTCAAATCAGGGAGCAGGCGGGAGGCCCACACACTCGCGTGCCTGGAATTCCCGACCCAGCGAAGCAAGTGACTTGCGTGAGGCCATCCTCCACAAACGCAAGGAAAGAGAAGATACATCGGGGTGCAAAGAGTCCTCCTACGGACGTCACTGCACCCAAGTTATCGTCAACTGCTGCTACAATAGCACGACGATGCAAGAAGGCCGGCAGTCTATCTTTCAAAGACTGCAACAGCCATCTTCAGAAGACGAGGCACTACCCGTCGTCTCCTGTAACTCTGCTCGGAAAGTCCCCGCTGATGGAAGGGGAAAGAAGACGAATGTTCCCAGCCCGAAGATCTCAACCACTGCGACTAAAAGACTGTCGTCTAATCGGGTGCCCACCACCGGAGTTTTCCAAGGTACTCGCTCTAAGACGAAATCTGCTACAGTGGAGGATTCGTCGTCCATATCGCAGGGGGTTGCTGGGGCTGAGGGTAGCACCCCTCCGAACCTCTACAGCAATCCGATGTTCCAAGAAGACGAGCCGGGGGAGACAACTCTCCCATCGGATGTAGCAAACCTCGACGTCCCTGAGGACGTCCACAACTCCCATGACGAGGCGAACTCGGAGACTGGGGGTACTGTTCCTTCTGAGTCTGAGTCAGAAGGGAATATACCCACATACCCCGATGACTTCTCGCTACAGGGATACGATTCAGAGGGCGCTTCCTCCACCGCTCCATCTATCTCTCCTCATGTGAAGACGGTATTCATGACAGACAGCAACCAAGGTGGTTCTAGTGATCGCCAGCGCATCGACAGTCTCGAAGCCATATTGCTTGCTTTGGTCAAGTCTGTAGACGAGATTAAAGCGGCCCTTCCAACTCTGCAAGGAGGGACGCCTGGCCAAACAAGCACGGGTCCCGCGGTCAATGCGGACTCAAATTCGGCGGCACCAAACCCGGGCAACAATCCTTCGGGAACAACGGCCCCCACCGTCGTGGACGAAGCACGCGAAGCGAGAAGAGAGGTCCAGGAGCTCCGAGCCATGTTCCACGCTCGAGAAAACTTTCAAGACCTCAGAATACGGCAACCGTACCCTACTGCATGGAGGGATGTTCCATTCCCACCAAGATATAAGCCGTTCAATATCAATCCTTATGATAGCAAGACCTCAGCAAGTTGGTACATCACTTACTTCGAGGTCACCACCGACCATCTGCCCCATGACGATGCCATTCTCACACGATTATTCATCGGGGCATTAGAAGGAGTCGCCTTCGACTGGTATCGCAATCTGCCGGACAACTGCATCCACTCCTTCGCCGGCTTCAAGCGCATGTTCTTGGAGAGATTCTACGAAGTAGGGCAGGACATTACCATGTCCAACCTCATGGACGTCGTCCAAGGGGAGAAAGAGCTGACAAGGAACTACATCGAGCGGTTCCGCCAAACCGCCATGAAGTTGCCGTCTGGAAACCGGGATTCCTCCTTAATTGAAATTTGCCAAAAGAGACTGCTTCCAACAATCAGTCTCTGGATGGGCGAAAGTCAATTCAAGGATTGGAAGGCGTTCATCATCAGTGCCACAAGCGCCGAAAAAACGACTGAAGAAGGTTCGCCAACTGGGATTGCACATCTCGGACGGAGAGAACAAGGGCAAGCGTCCCAACAACGATAATGGGGGTAGCCCCTCCAACAATCGGGATAGCAGGGAAAAGCAGGCTATGGTGGCCGATACAGCACAAAAACCTGAGCCAAAGCCAGCAGACAAACAATGGTCGCAAATCATGTACTCCTTTGAAAACGGTCACGTCAAGCCCATCTTGGACATGCTCATACAAGGGGACAAAATTTAGCTTCCTCCACCAAGACGGGAACCGCGGCCGACAGAGATGGAGAACCCAAAGTACTGCCATTATCATCGCTACATCCATCATGCTACACACGACTGCTACCAGCTAAAACGGTACATCCAAAATCTCATCGATTCGAACGCTCTGGCTATCAATTTCGAAGAGATAACCGTGGCAGCCAATATGGTGTCCGTACAATACGGCAGCTTCCTTCCGACGGAAACTCAAGACGGGGTGGTCCCCATCCCTCTGGCGACAATGGAGATTGCTAATCTTCCACCTCCCCGAGATCAGGCTGCTGGTCTGGTGCCCCTCACCACATCACGAGGAGAGGTCATGTGGATCCATCCAGACTTGGTATCAGAAGTGACTCGGCCCACACCATCTTCCACCTACAAGAAGAAAAGTGGAAAAGTCAGGACCTGCCACACAATCTCGTCAGACATCGAGGAAGCTACAGCCGGTCTGGGGCACAATCCCAACTTGGGGCTGACAATCCAGCTGAAGATCATCAACCCACTACAACTGATGCTCCGGGACCTGCTCAGCCTCCGACGACCGACAAGCCTAGGCCGAGGAAGACTCCCTTCGACAAATCCCTCCGAAAAGAGGCAGCCAAGGGCTAGAGAGGCCCTACAACTTCGATATCTTGGCACAATTGGCCAACACACGGGCCAAGTTGTCATTATACGAGCTCCTGAGACTCTCCAAGGATGTTCGTACGGCTTTGAGCGATGCACTCCAAAACGTCGACGCATACCTGGCTCAAGTTAACCTCACGGGAGAAAACCCGCCTGCAGATCTCCAAGACAGCGCCTGTACGGGAGCAATGCCCAACATCGTCTTCACTCCGCAGGACATGCTCATCAAAACTAATCTGCACGATCGCCCACTATACTACACTGGATACATCAGTGACGTAAAGGTGGATCGGATGCACATTGATCCTGGCTCTTCCATAAGCATCAACCCGAAGGGTCTGCTACATCATCTCCGCATTCCAATGCACCGCCTGACGCCTACAAGCACCGCCATCAGCGGTTTCAATTCGGACAAGAGCTACCCTATTGGGAAGATTCGTCTGAAGTGTCAAATTGGCGACCTCCAATCCGAAGTCACCTGCTACGCCATAGATGTAGACACTTCTTACAACATCCTCTTGGGGCGCCTGTGGATACACGATTATATGATCGTGCCTTCCACGCTGCACCAGTGCTTCAAATATGTCGACAAACACGGGTTCGTGAGGACGGAATTTGCTGATATCGATCCCTTCAAAGGGGTCGAATCTTACTACTCAGACTCCTGCCTGTACGAAAAATCGAAGAAGCATCTTGGTGAAGGAGATATACAAGCTAGTACCGAGACAGCCACAGGATCAGAAGAGCCTCTGACGATCCACCTCCAAGCTCGCAAATTGGGCAGGTCTGCACCCCTTACCGCCACTCTGCGTAAGGACGCAATCAGCCTCTTGGCACAAGAAGAGCAGATGATAATTCGGCTGCCAAGGTCTGGCCAAATGCCAAGATCCACAACGGGGCCACTAACAATCAGACTGTCGAGAGTCGGTCAGCCCCAAACGGAGAAGCTCAATCCCTCCGACAAGCCACTGACGATACGCCTTCCCAAGAAGGGTCGTCACCTCGATGCAAGGTCTGACACTTCTAGCGAACCAGCCACTCCCCGCCCCACATCGAGTACCAAACTGGGGGTCGCTAGTCTGCCAACAACTCCACGCTCAGCACCATCAGCTGAACCGCTGACGATCAAGCTCCCCAGGTCGTCCTCTCAGTCTTCATTCACACAGGGGGTAGCCGAAGAGGAGCCGGAGCTAGCCAAGTATGTGGCTGCCCACACTGATGTTCCCTCCACAGATGATGTAACCCCCTAGAAAAGACACCTTACTTCATCAATAAAGGGCTATCTTTGAACTACCTCGAGCTTAATAAGCTTTGTATAATGTACGCTATGGAACACGGTATAGGCACTCACCTACACACACAGGTGACAAAAGTCTACACCACAATCCAGCTTACTCCAGCAGAAGACGCTTACCGAATAATCGAGGGAGGGGACCATCCAATCATCTTCAGCCGGAAGGACGATTCGCATCCCTTCACTATAGAAGAAGTCGACCTTGGATCGGATGCCGGGAGACTACCTCTGTATCTTTATAGCCCCTAATCTAAATACCTCATGCAGAAACAGGGGTATGATCTGGAAACGACACCGGGTTTGAACTACGGTACTGGACGACGATTACCTTTGAAGCCCCCGGTCCCGGCTGGCAAACCATGGGACTACTATAGTAAGACTCGATGTAGATTAGGGTATGTGACACCCACCACTACAAAAAAAGTGACCTTTAGGGACAACAAAAAACCGTCTTAAAAACTGCAATTACCGTCCCAACAAATATTTGGGACGGCCTTTGGGACGGGAATGGACGGTCCCATTAGGGTGGCGTGGCAAAAACTTTAGGGACGGATATTGCCGTCCTAATTACTGTTAAAGGACGGTTAGGCAAAACGCCTCAAAAGTTTTCAAATTTATGCTTTTGTGTGACGGTTTATTAATTCGTCCCAAAAAATAAGTTTTTGTAACAGATATATTTCGTCCTAATAAGTAAGGGACGAAATTTTAAAAATTCACAAAAAAAAGTAATTTATTTTTTGTTACAGTACTATAATTATCCCAAAAACTTAACAATTGTTTAAATTATTATGGAATTACTAATTTCCTGTTTATATATAAAATATATAATTGAATTTTATATACAACAAAAATTCATACATAACTATTTAATTTAATCGAAAATGCATGTGGTAGCCGCAACATTAACAAAACAATTTCTATAAAACATATTTAAAGGTAATATCCCATTGTTCACAAAATGAAATCCAAGTCTTACATCACTTCGAGTGTTCTCCCATCATTAGCAAAATGAACTCAAAATATTTTACATCATTAAGCATTCACTTAATTTACAAAATAAAATCTACAACTTTTTACACAAGTCCAAAATATATTTGATTTTCCAAAGTGGCATCTCCCATCATTTGCAAAATAGGTACAAAAAGCATTGGAAGGACCTACAAATAAAAGTAAACAAATCAGCCTCATAAAAAATAACCTGCAGATAATGAATTCTACACTTAATCTAGCACATTACAACAATCAACCCTAGTTACAGGCATGATAGCATGCTTTAGGTACTACTATACTGTCTATACTAGTAACCTCTATGAAAAAATAACAATGGACAATATAACATTCCAATGCAGAGTTTTTTTTTATAAAATATGGTAAAGCTTTCAGAATTCAATAAAAAGAAATAAAAAAAATCATATTGCAAAACTACCAATTCTGGCACAAGTAAACAACACAGCATAGCAGAGGCAATACACATCTCTGCTAGAAGAGCATTTGAATCCTCTCTGTTACAAAAAATATATGGTCACAGGAGCGTTTGATGTTCTTGTCAATCATGCTCATATGAAAAGAGAAACAATACTCACAAAGTAACCAAAGAGAAATCAAATTTCCACATATATGGTCTCAGAGAAACAAAAATATCAAAATTATCTAGTACAGACCAGCCGTACCATTAGATAGACTAGCACTTGATGGCACCAATTGCAACAACAACACAAAAGTTGCAAGATTTAAATTTCAAATGTGAAAATTAAGCAAATCACTAAACTTATCACTGTTGGGTATTTACACACGTAAAGGGAGTAGGAGTTGCCGCATATAGTTGACTGCTAGGACTAGAGTGTATACTAATGAATGAGGCTTGAGGTAGAAAAGAAGATACTGTAGTTAGAAACATTATAAAGAAGATGACACACAATACTGTATGGAAGAAATAATTCATGTTGATATGCATACTGTCCACCCATTTTAATGAGAGTGCCAAGATGGAGCTAACACAACTAAACTATGACTCCACATTTTTTGTCGGATATGACATCAGTAATAACAGACGTAGTGTAAATTCTTCTTTCGTCTAAACCTGTTAATTTTTTTAACAAGATGTATATCCAAGAAACCTCTACACTGTGTCAAAATATTTCGGTGGTGGTAGTGAAACTCCACCATTGGTGCCTTGTTCGTGTTGTATCAGTGTCAAGTATCGCAAACAACAAGAAAATTCCAGAAATTATCGAATAAAACTCTCATGTGTGAACATTTTCAAGGTCATCATGCCAAAACTCATACAAAAAGATAGGATTTTACAATCCAATCCACTTTAAACAGACATCTAGAAGACATAACAGAAGGAAAGTGAAGAATAAAAGTGACAGTGAAACCGTTTCAAACGACATGAAACTCTAAAAAAATAGACCCATTTGGACCCGCGGACTTAAGTTTGAAGATACCCTACTTAAGTATCAAAGATATAGGACTTGAGTATCAAAGAGATACAAGACTTAAAGTAAACTACCATCTTAAGTAGTTTGCTGTCATAATGACATATTAATGAGATACTATCTTCAATATGTAACCGAAAATATGTAAACTACTATTGATGATACAGGACTTAAGTATCAAACAGATCCTGACTTGCTCTGCCACATCATACATGCATATGTATTTAAAGAAGTAATTTAATTTATGATTTTACAGTTAGAAGAAAAGAAGGATAAAATACTATGAGTTACCTGCGGTAGGACTTCCTTTAGAGCCTTAATAAATGATAGCTACTGATCTTTCGCATCTTCTTTTGCATCAAAGATCATGACTACAGTGATCCCTGCCTCGATCAAGCTTTCATACCCATCCTTGCCATTATGTATCCCTGTTAACATATATATATATATATATATATATATATATATATATATATATATATATATATATGAATACTTAGCACCCTATATATTAATCTTCCGAGGAAAGAGAGAATTGTGTTTGGTTTGTTGGTGCCATGCATGACACAACAGGATATGAAATAAACATCTATATGTGCTTGTTGTTGGAGCTACAAACATGTTGTGAGTTATAGGCAAAAATAGTTCAAACACTGCCTACTGCAAGTCAAACATGTTTTGAACATGTTTTCAGTTCATACAGTTCAAACACTGCCTACTGTACATAGGAAAACTGTACTGCTAATCTGGAATTCAGAGTCACTACCTTATATTCCAACTACGGTTGTTGCCATTGCCTGCAGCTAAAACCCTGCAGAACACAGGTAAATCTAGAAGAACGGTACCATATAAGACACCAAGCACAATACATGCATCGTTCAGCAAATTCGTCGGATTATACAAGATACAGTGGGTATGTATAGTTGCAAGTTCTGGAGTCTAATGCAAAACTTAAGTATCTGTCATAAATTAACAAAATAAAACTGGGGCTTTCCATTACTCTGAAGCATGTGATGGGAAAACAAGGTTCATAGTAAATATGTATTCAACTCCTCAACTGTCACCCAAGACCAGCTAGAAAATAGGTACAACTTATGCATGTAAGAAGTTAGATATGAAACAAGAATAAATATCTGGAGTTAGAAGCAACAACAAAATTTGGCTGATATCTCTAGAGTGATAGTTTTGTAAGTAGCATACACTGAGAAGGAATGACAATAGACAACACTCTTTATAGTGGTGATATTTTCCACAGGACGAGTTGCTCCCAGTTGCAACATGATTACATTCAGTTACTTAGCATTATAGATAATAAAAGAATTATTGTTACACTGAGATAACGTTAAATGCAGCAATATACAACCATAGCAATTCATTTATCCCAAATTTTTGGGTTAGCTACATAGATCATTTTCTTCCATTTCCTCTGTTAAGGACCATCTCCTTACATTATTCATGGCATGTCCTTTTTTACATCTCAGAACCAGATTTTATAGGTTTCCTGGTCTCCATTTTAGGTGTCTAAACTATATGACACAGTTCTCTCATCTTATCCCAATTGGCACTACCTCCAACTTCACAAAAATATAATGTCTGTCACTTAACTATTATTGTATAATTCATTTTTTTCCCCAAAAATGTAATGTCTGATCCAAAATCATTCACAACAGAAAATGGATACGGGATAGGGACATTTCCAAATAGGTCCAAAAGGTTTCCAAATAGGTCCAAAAGGTACCTTTGGGCTCACAGTTAGGGTTATAAGTAGAAAGATGCTTTCAAAGATTTTCTTACAATTTTTAGTTGGATTTTTCCCTCTAGTTTTATCTTTTATTTATGATTTTCTCTAGGGGAAATTTTAGTATGTCAATGGAACTTGAGTATGCAGACATATTTAAGCAAACTAGTCCACAAGTCATTTAATGAATTGATGAGAAAAAAAAATTCAAAATAAAAACTTTCATGAAATAAATGTGACTATAATTTTTTAGTACATATGGGAATATGAAACTGTAAAGTGAATGACAGAACATCACATATTTTGTTTTTCATGTGTGTGGTATTGGTTGGTTTCTGAAGGTATGATTGCAGCAAAGTGGTCGATAGTATACTTATGATGTGTAGAAGTCACCAGTATTGGTTTTTTTTCATAATCAGCGTATATGAAATGAGAAATTTAACCTTACTTTCATCCAAAGTCCTGCTATAAACCTATTGGGAGTAGAATAATGAATGTACGACTCAAAGTGACTTATCAAACTGATGTACGTACACAACACAAGTCTTATGCAAGTTAGCATTCTTCTGATCATGCATTAGTTATAAGTTGTAGGCCATTTGCTTTCTTTGTTGAAGGTGCATAAAACTATAAAGGATTGTGAAATTAGTATGTGAAACTTGAATGAGCAAACAAACTGTTCTTTGTAGAAGGCCTCTCTTCATTTTAAGAGTTAAAGTTGCCACTGACTACATAGGAGCCTCATTAATGATTTCCATTTCATAGAGGGTTGACGTGTGGTCGACAATCATTTGTCAAATCTTTTATGGAGCAACCCATTCTAATAATAGAAGGCTTAGATGATGATAATAATGATGAACAATTGGAATTTACCATAGACAACATTATGAAAATACATTGTGAAAATAAATAACATAAACAACATTAAATAAACGTTGTCAAAATTAATAAATGTTACAATGTTTATAAAATATTGTTGAAGACAGTAATACACAACTTTTGTGAATGACCATTGTAGAAGTCTTAACGTAAGAATATAAAACGTTGTTTGCACCTGTATTTCACAATGTTTTTACAATAAAGGTTGTAGAAGACCCTATATATTTACAACGTTTTCAGGAACTATTGTAGATGGAACGTTGTAAAAGGGTTTTTTTCTTGTAGTGTAAACAGAATGGTAAATAACAACGATCACTTGATATCCTGTGGGTACTTGCAATTATAGTGTAGTTGGTGATCCCACTTGGGGATCACATGCAAGACCTGGGATTGAATTTGGCTAATCAGAAAACATAAATGTAATCGTGGGAAATCAAACAAGAAATAGAAATAAAAAAGAAGGTTCCCTTGCCAACCCTGTTCATATCAATCTTAATCTTGACAAGGAACTCAAGTTCCATTTAGTTTCAGTGAAAAATGAGACATGAAGAATTTTAGTGCCAGTTTGACATTTACTAATGAACCTTATATAATCCAAACTTAAATCAGCCTCTTCGTGAAATCCCAAAGAAACACCATAACGAGAACTATAAAATGTTGCAAATAACAGAAACAACTACAAGAAAGGTGTCCAAAGTACCTTGACACCAGCTCCTTGTGGAATAAAGCAGGCAATGGTGTTTGCAACAGTCAGATTATGAACTTGATCTTTCATATCATGGACTTCTGCACATGAGATATTTCTGTCTCGAACATTCCAAACCTTCTCATGAAAAATGAAGTTTTCAAGTTACGGAAGCACATGGAGATACTGATATGCGTATAGGGACAATTAGATATCATACCCTCACTGTTTTGTCAAGTGAACCACTGTACAGTTTCTCTCCAGACTGTGAAATGGCCAAGCTGGTTACAGCTTTCGTATGTTCGTGACTTTCTTGGATCAGATCAAGAATTCGATCACCTCTTTCCCACACCTGTAGCGCTCCAGATCAATGGTATTAACAATCTACTGAATATTAGTCCATATCCGTTCAAATTCTCAAAATGCACAATGCGATAATTCAGGTGCACTTGTGTGTATCAGTGTCCCTTATTTTGTTTTTGTTTTTGAGGAAAAATGGTATGAGTACTCAGTAGCATCTGATTAAAAGAACAATTCTTATAGGAGAAAAGGGTTAAAAAAACTCGCATACAAACTACATGAAAAATAATATATGATGATGACGATGATGACATTATACAGGGGTATAAAACTAGATATCCTAGATAAATGCTGCTTGTGTTATAATTTTTGAGAGAAAATGATGTTGGTTATAGTGAGCAATTACTATACCCAATATTCTATGAAGCAAGTTGTTTAATTATGGTGATTTAATCAGTAAACACAAGACTTTCACCTTTATTGTGCCATCTGAATGTCCAGAAAATATTCTGCTCTTGAAGTAAACTATTGAGAACACTTCAAATTTATTAAACATGGACTACCATATCCAACTTCTGATTCGAGACCTCATGGTGCCTCTATCAAGTTTTAATGTCAGAGATAAGAAATGACATCCACTACCAACCAAGTGTGTCGTGAATGATAATGAGTATACGTAACATGACTAATGGCATCCGCCATGCTCAATAGGTCAATAAAATATCATTATTACTAAGTAACACATTGAATATCAAGAAAACACTATAATTCATTCACTCACATGAATAACCTTTTACCAATAATCTAAACTAATTTCAACAACACAAGCATTACATTTCCCTAAAAGCTACTACCAATTTCTAGGATTATGAGTTTACAACACCACCCCCCCCCCCACCCCCACCCCCCAAAATATTGGTTCCATATTGGTAGCAACCAGCCCTTCCGCTCCAACTGAAAGCAACAAAAAAAACATATAGAAAACATAAAACACTTTGTAAGAAATGTCGTATGTTTCCGGCAATAACATCAATTTGAAGTGTAGGCAGGAGACAGTAAAAAAAAACCACAAATCACATCTTGAGCTACACCAACCATGCAAGTTGTCCGTGCCAAGCAATTCCAGCATCACGCTATGTCACTATCCAAATACCATATATAAGAAGCATACATACTCCAAAAATCTGGACCCCGTTGTGTTGGACACGTATCAGACACACCATGGACACACCTCCCCCCCCCAAAAAAAAAAAACAGGGTACGCCAAAATATGTGCCATGCCTGTGTCCTCACCGTGTCGTATTCGTGCAAACAAAAACCCATTTTCCTACCAAAAGACCTACTGAATAGCTACCGGCATAAACCAAGCATCGACGTATGGTTCCATTTTGGCTCTTCGTATTCCTTAGAAATGGATGCAACTTCCTATAATAAAATATCTTCATCTTTCCTCTTCCAATAGATCCATAATCTACTCGGTGACGAATTTAGCACCAAAAGTTTACAAATTTATTGGATCCATGAAGAAAGAATACTAACAACGACCATTAGCAATAATAGTAATAATTGTACGAAATATAAGAGAAATCATTATTGAACCTAAAGAACCAGTTTTTCTTCAGCTACTGCAAATTCAGAGACATAATCTAACCAGAAATGATTATTTTATCATCAGGATTTGAGCCTCAAACATCAAACCAAACTCATGGCTGGCCAAAGCATAAGCATCAGCTAGAGCCTGCAATATTTTAGAAGCCTGCAAACCCGCTTCGTCGACACGGATGGATCAGAGGGGTTTGATGAGATCGAGACATGAGGAGTCTTAGAGGTGGTTGTTGGAGGAGGTGATCGGACAACTGGAGGAGGGGCACGTGGCAGTAGTAGAAGCCGTCGATGTCTGGCTGGTAGCGGTGGTGGCGGAGGTCACAACAGAATAAGATGAGGAGGATGTGACTGCCGGCGGTGAGGGTGGTGGGATAGGAGTGGCCGAGAGGGAAGGTGGAGGAGTGGGGACACGGAGTTGTTTGGCTATGAGGGGGGAGGCTGGTAGTGGTGGATGGGTTTGTGGTCATGAGTAGGGTTAAGGAAGTGATTGGGAGGGGCGCTTGATGTGTGATCCAACGGTGGAAATTTCTGACGAGAGATCCAACGGATAGAAGAGAACAAGAGTAAGAAAAAAAATTCCAAAATAAATTGGTCATGAGCCGCCAAATATTTGGCAATCCCGCCAAGATTATTTGGGACAATTATAAAAATTATTTGGGACAAAAAAATTTAATAGTCCCAAATAAGATATCTATTTTTCAATTTGTCCCAAATAATACTATTTTTTGTTACAAAAAATATAGTCGTCTCAAAAACTATTTTTTTATGACGGTTTAGACTAGCGTTTATAATAGTGTCGTCCCAAAAGTCCACTTTTTTTGTAGTGCACAACGACCCCTGAAAGTTCAGATGAAGAATGCGACTGGCATTCACATTCGACCGGGTCACCAACTTCTGACTCGAATACCAGCATCGAAGACGTATTCAGATAAGTCTTGTCAGTCAACATGGCATTCGCCGACGCTTATGAAGAAGATGAAGACATTCCGAAAATCCTTGAACTAGAGCCGTGGGCCCAACAGCTAGATGAACAATGGGAAAAGCGTTTCGAGCAAAGAGAACCTCCCACCGAGGACGAGGTCATACAAGTTAATCTTGGTGATGAAGCCTCCCCGAAACCAATCTTCATCAGCCAGAGTCTGACAGATGAAGAGCGAGAGTCACTGCTCCAACTCGTCAAGGAGTATATCGATGTGTTCGCCTGGAGCTATGAAGATATGCCAGGATTGGACCCCGAGATCGCACTCCACAAACTCAATATTCGTCCGGATGCAAAACCTGTCAAGCAACAGTAACGACGATTTTGCCCCGATGTCATGAATGCTATTGAAGTCGAGGTCAACAAACTGATAGCCAGCGGCTTCATTCGCGAAGAGCAGCATCCAGACTGGGTAGTCAATATCGTACCAGTTCTCAAGAAGAACGGAAAGATCCGAATATGCATTGACTTCCGGAATCTGAATGATGCATGCCCTAAAGATGAATTTCCTCTCCCTGTCATAGATATTATGATCGACAACACCTGCGGCTTCGAACGTATGTCCTTCATGGATGGCTTCTCAGGATACAACCAGATCAAGATGTTCCCTGACGACGAGAAGCACACATTATTCCTAACACCGATTGGTACATAATGCTACACCGCTAGGCCTTTCGGTTTAAGGAATGCCGGTGCCACTTACCAGAGAGCTATGAGCGTCATCTTTAGAGACTACTTGCACAAGACAGTGGAGTGCTACGTCGACGACATCGCCGTCAAAATCTGTTCGAAGGAAGATCATCTGCAAGATCTCAGGACAGTGTTCGACCTAATGCGAGCACACAACTTAAAGATGAACCCTACGAAATCATTCTTGGGAGTCTCCAGCAGGCAATTCTTGGGTTTCGTCATCACTTCTCAGGGCATTCACATCGACCCCGAGAAAACAAAGGCAATCATGGAGATGGGTCCTCCGAGAAATTTCCGCGAACTCTGAGGCCTCCAAGGTAGGCTAGCTTACATCAGGAGATTCATCTCTAATCTCTCCGGACGATGTCAACCATTCACCCATCTCATGAAGAAGGGAGTCTCTTTCGTATGGGATGAGGAATGCCAGCGCGCTTTCGACAACATCAAAGAATATTTGTCGAACCCCCAGTCCTGGTAGCTCATGTTGCCGGGAAGCCATTCCTGCTCTATGTGCGAGCGATGGAACATTCTCTTGGTGCTCTGTTGGCACAGAACAATGATGCGGGCCACGAACAAGCTATATACTACCTCAGTCGAAAGATGATTGGACCAGAATACCGGTACATGGCCGTAGAGAAGGAATGCCTTGCTCTCGTGTTCACAATCCAGAAGACGCGACACTACGTCACGGGACAAACCATCCACGTGATATCGCGGATCAACCCCCTCAGGGTCCTCATGACCAAACCTAGGGCACTCAGCTCTCGCCTTGCTACCTGGGCGATATTACTATCACCATACCACATGATCTTCGTCCCGTAAAAGACTGTTAAAGGCCAGGCTCTGGCAAACTTTCTAGCAGCCCATCCAGGTTCGGAGACGACTAGGGTATATGAAGAAATACCGGACGAGGTCACCAGTTCAAATGCAGTCTCCCATGATGCCATCTGGCGAATGTTCTTCGACGGCGCTTCAAGAACTGGACCCAAAGACAACATCGTCGCTGGAGTTGGAGTGGTGCTGATTTCTCCCTCCGGCTTGGTGATCAATCGGGCCTACTCACTCACAGAGCCCTGTTTAAATAATGTGGCCAAGTATAATGCCTTGGTCATTGGCCTCCGGCTTTCGAAGGAACTGGGGGTAGAGTATCTTGAAGCATACGATGACTCGCAGTTAATCGTCAATCAGATTCGGGGGTCGTACGAGGTCCGCCACGAAGACATGATCCCGTATCATCAAATATCAATCGACATCATCTCGTCTCTGGAAGGATTCTTCATAGAACATGTTCCCAGACTCCAGAACATTGAGGCTGATGCCCTAGCTGGTTTGGCCGCTTCCCTAGCTGTGCCAAATTACGCTTATCATCAGGTCGACGTAATAGGCTGTGAACTGATCTGTCCTAAGGATAACGTTCGATATATTGAAAGCTACTCCGTCCTTTCAGTCGACGAAGCACCAAACTAGAGACAGTCGTTCATCGACTTCGTAGTATACGATATCCTGCCAGAGAATCCGAAGGAAGCTACTTCTATCAGAAGACGTTCTCTCAGATTTTTCTATGATACGGAGACGACAATGCTGTATCGCCGATCCTATGATGGTTTACTGCTTCGGTATCTATCAAATATAGAACCCAAGGAAGTCGTATGCGAAGCCTATGATGGTGTCTGCGGAGCCCATCAACCTGGCCCGAAACTGCAAGACCGCCTTCGTCGAATGGGCTATTACTGGCCCACGATGGTTGCAGACGCAATAGATTATGCACGAAAGTGCATAGCCTGCCAAATCCACGCCGACTTCATCCACCAGCCATCTGAATTCCTACATCCGACTGTGGCCTCCTGGCCATTCGAAGCATGGGGTATGGACATCGTCGGCCCAATCACCCCGCCTTCGTCCAGAGGACACCGATTCATACTCGCAATCACCGATTACTTCTCCAAATGGACGGAAGACAACCCATTGGCAGAGGTGAAAACTTCAAACGTGATCAGCTTCCTTAAGCATTATGTCATCTACCGCTTTGGACTGCCCCGAAGGATCATTCACGACAATGGGCCACAGTTCGCAAGCCACATATTTTATCAGTTCTGCGACAAGCATCGAATTCAGAACATTGCTTCGACACCCTACAACCCAGCAGCCAACGGGTTAGCAGAAGCATTCAACAAAACCATAATCAAGCTACTCAAGAAATTCGTGTCCTCTAACAAGCACGACTGGAACGAGAAGCTCGACGAATGCTTATGGGTGTATCGTACCACAGTTCGAACAGCCACCGGGAATACACCATTTTCCCTGGTGTACGGGAGTGAGGCAGTCCTCCCATTAGAGACTCAGATCCCCTCACTCCGCATCGCCCTCACACATCAGTTGACGACAGTCGAAAACCACCATCGCCGACTACAGGAATTGGAGGCCCTAGACGAGAAACGCCTGTTAGCTCAACAGCGAATCGAACTATATCAGGCCAGAATCTCCGAAGCTTTCAATAAGAAGGTCAAGGTCAGAACATTCCAAGTAGGCAATCTCGTTCTGGCAGTTCGGAGGCCGATGGTTATGACGCATAAAACCGTCGGTAAATTCCAACCAAAATGGGAAGGCCCGTTCATCATCGAAGCCGTATTCTCCAACGGCGCCTACCGTCTCGCAAAGCAAAATGGAGACTTGCTCATGTTGCCCATCAACGACAAGTTCCTGAAGAAGTATTATGTCTGAAACAAAATCCTCGAGACATCTCAGAGTGTCGAGTCATGTACCTCCCCGTACCACTAAACTTACATTCTGGTTCCATACATCGAGTCATGTCCCTGCTGGTACCGCTGAACTCATACTCATATTTTCCAGATCAACGAGTCATGTACCCGCTGGTACCTCTGAACTCGTTCCCACATTTTTCAATCATAGGAGTCATGTACCCGCTGGTACCTCTAAACTCATTCCCATATTTTCCAATCATACGAGTCATGTACCTGCTGGTACCGCTGAACTCCTACTCACATTTTTCAGATCAACGAGTCATGTACCCGCTGGTACTGCTGAACTCGTACCCACAAAATTTTAGATTGTCGAAGTTATGTACCCGCTGGTACCACTGAACTCACCTGATCTACTGCTCGTATTCTCAATGCACAAAAAGGGTAACAGATCCACAAAATTCCTATACAACCATGTCGATGTTACCTCTGAGTTGTTCCACTTCCACCAAAAACAAACTGCCCCCTCGTATAGAACTTCTACGTCCTCCTACCTCTGAGTCGTTCTATGTATCCTTCATTGAGCCCACTCCTGCCATGCCCCCGTGACCTCTGAGTGGGAAGGCTACGTCGAAGAAACCATTCATGCTGGCCATGTCCTTACACCTCTGAGTAAGTATGATGGTTAACCCTCGACCTATTACCAGTACCCACGACCGGAGTACGCCAAGGATAGTAGGTCCACAAATATCTACTGTTGAATCCACTCCTGCCATGTCCTCACTACCTCTGAGCAGGAAGATCCCACGGTAAAGAAATCCCCATACTTGCCATGTCCTCACTACCTCTGAGTAAGTATGATGGTCCTCCCTCGATTAATTATCTGTACCCACGATCTGAGTACGCCCAAAGATAATAGGCCCACAAACGTCTTCCGATGACCACAAATGTCCTCAGTCGACCACAGATGCTGTACTGGGTCTCCAGTACACGTCCATCCCTTCCCTATCATGCCTGGGAGCCCAGTTGCTCCCTGTCATTCTTTCGAATACCAAAAACTTCGATAGCTGTCTTATCGTAAAGTTGTTCTAGGTATTCCTCTCCAAAACTTGTTACTCGTACCTAAAACCAAGGTACGCCCAGGGTAACAGGTCCACAAATAATCCCCCAGCAGGTCCCATTCCACAAACACCATGAGTACAAGAAAGAGAAGATGAGTTGAAACATGCTCATTTATTCAAAATTTAAAGTGCTACATCATTTGGGATCACATCCCTTACAAAATGAAAACAAAAAGAACAAAAAAAATAGCAAAAGAAAACAGAAAAATGATCACTGCTCCGGGGCACATAACGCCGTGAGACGGTCCGTCAGCAAGGCAACCGACCGCTCAAACCTCTGTTTAGCTCGACGCTCCGCCTTTTGGGTCAGCACCGCCGCGTCCTCCAGATGAGCATGAGCTTGCCAGTTGTCCTCGAATTTCTTGAAAGCCCGCTCCAGGTTAACAGAAGATCGGGAAACCTTCTCGGCCTCCCGAACGATGGACTCCTGTTCCGCATGAGCAACCTTCAGCTCCGACTCTAGGAAGGCCAATTCCTTCTGAAGTGCAAGAATCCGCTCCTTCGTGTCAGCTATTCCACGAGAAGCAGTCTCTTCCCGAGCCCTACAAGCTTGACTTCGACGACCCAGCCTGTCATACGAAGCGAAAAGCTCGTCAAGGTCCCCCTTCACAACTGGCCCGGCAGTATCTCGAGCAAGCTTTATCCTATCCCGAGCGACAATAAGGAAGCCCCGCTCCCGTTCAATCGCAGCAGACAAGTCAGCCTGTCGTAACACCAATAATCAGGTCACGAGCTGATCAGCCTCTACCAACTTGGGCTCCAGGAGCGCAGCCAACCCCACCCCGCCAGGAAGAGCCTTCAAAGTTTCAATCTGACCCCGAGCGCACCACAGGGACAGAGAAAAAGGGATCCTCCATTCTACGGCAGCATCTACGCCCCTCTTTAAATGGCGATAGAAGCTGTCGACCACATCCTGAGACACCTCGTCCAGAGCCTCCGAAGAAGCCGGCGTCAACGGGAGTGTAGCTGACAACACTGAAGAAGACGTAACAGAATCTGTCGCTCCTGCCACAAGGGAAACAAACTCCGTGCGAAAGGATGCATGAACAGCGGCCAACTCCTCTTCAGCAGCCCGCAGAACTTGAATGCTCGGTAGGGTCGAGAAGTCAATCTCCGAAGCCGTATAAGCAGCAGAGGATGAGGCGGAGACCATCGCTCCCGAAACAAGCTCCACTCCCATCTACCCGGAGCTGGCGGGAGGCCCCTCGACATGAGTCGGTGGAGGAGAGGAAACGCTCCTTTCCCCCAGATCGCAGCAGGCCGAGCCTTCCTGTCACGCCCCAGAACCAGAACACTGGAGAGCGGGGGCATACATAGCCAGCTACTTATAACGGAATGGAATCTACACCGCTATACGGTCACGGCTGTCTAGATATGTGAGGGTTTCACTACAATCCATCAGTCTCTTAAGGTCATAAGATAGCCTATTGTCTCAATCTCAACCAACTAATAATAGTTACAAGATGTCAGACCACCAAATACACAATAGTAAGGCGTCCCATACATTATATATTCGGAATGATCATGAAGCTAGTCATTACAGAATGTGAGGACTAGCAGGAGTTCAGTCATACATGATCAACCCCCGGGGCTTGTCAATCATGTTACAGCCCATAGGCAGACAGTAAATAAGTACAATCGAGCTAACACTTGCTCGTCGGCTAAACGCCTCAAAAGAATAATTTACAATATTACAGTGGGAGAACAAAAAGAAACCCACTCGATACCCTGGTTACGCCTGGTGACCACCATCGAGCTGAAAAGCAGGAAGATCCTTTGGTGCTGCTCCGGTATCTGGCCATACAAAACCAGCTGGGTCAGACCCCAGAAAGAGCAAGTGCCACAAGGGAGGCTTCACTTAAGAACTAAAACCAACAAATTATTATCATTCAATATGTAAGAAAACAACAATAAATAACGCAGATTGAGGTTTGTACACTACCAATGCACTTATCCCAATCAGAGAAAAATAATTAAGTGAGGCATCATTGACATACGATAACGGGAGAATCATGCTAAATAAAATATAGCTGGACAATATATGAAGAGAAGACGAAGGTACTATTCCAGAAGCTAGGTTACAATCCTTAAACCAAACAAGGACTGATATTGTAACCCTTCGCCTGAACAGAACTTAGTCTCTGATCATTTATTGCTAAGGGTGACGATCATTAAGGTGAAAATAAGAGAGTACAATGATAAAAGTGACAATGAAGAGTACAATACGCTAGAGTGACAATAGAGTACAATCATTATAGTAACAATCTGGAGTGACAATCATTCGATCATTCTGGTACAATCTTGCAATCAATCACTTCTAGACAATACCATACTGGACTAGACTCCATCCAATCAATCACGGCCAATCATTGCCTACGGCTTTCTACATTAACTAACTAGGGTTATCACAATCCTAGTTACTAGCAAGATGCAATGAGATGCTCCAAGTAGTCACAGGCCCTGCAGCTATCCAGGTTATCCAGGCAATCATTATAGTGACAATTTAGAGAGTACAATGACTTAGAGTGACAATAGAGTTCAATCATTTAAGTGACAATGGTAGGTGCCCCACATAACAGTGGACTGGAAATGTGCCCTACTCGTCGGCAGGCTATAAGTCCAAATATTTGCGGCCGGGATAACGGGATCGCCTGTAACTGGAAAACATCTCTTCATGTCTAGTGAATTATACTAGTCATTAACCTTAGTCCATTTCAGTAGGTACTCCTGACCGTAGTATTCAGGAGTCCCCTCCTAGACATGATGCAAGACAGGACTGGATTATTTGTACAAGCACAATCGCCCACGGTGTCCAGGTTACTTATACAAGTCAGGTCAAGTCAGGTAGCCGTCGTAACAGCTTATCAAGATATATCAAGTCAGATTATCATGCCAAGTGTACTAGTCAGAAGTGCGCCACGACGGGCCACTATCAGGTCATTTCAGGTTATCATTTCAATCGTGTCAATCAAGTTCAGGACAAAAGGCGCAAGGATATAAAACGGGCGTAAAAATATACAATAAGGGGTAAATGTGTACTCAAGTTATACTGAAGTTACAAGATAAATATAACATTAATAATCGTATACAAATAATAAGACAAAGCTCGGGAAGACTCCATGCGGCTCAGGAATCTGAGTCCATGCAGCTCAGGGAATGAGCAGGGTCCTATGCGGTTCAGGGAGTCCTAGCCTTATGCGGCTGAAGGGGAAATCGGGCTTATGCGGCTGAGACAGCACATCTCATGCGGCTCAGGGTGACGGGTCTCATGCGGTTCAGGGAACGAGCCTCATGCGACTGGGTCCAAGCAAGGGTCATGCGGCTCAGGAATGTGGTGCTTATACGGCCAGCGGGGGATGTGTCATATGCGGCCGGGAGAGACTAGTCCTTATGCGGCTGGGAACGAGTAGTCCTATGCGGTCAAGATAACAGGGACTCATGCGGCTCAATCTGAGCAAGGCTATGCGGCTAGATCCGAGTCAAGTCTCATACGGCTGGAAAAGACTTGCCGCATGATTGTTCATGCGGTCAAGTACTCAAAAAATCTTATGCGGCTGGGGAATTCCATACTGCCAATAGAACTCGCCGCATAGAGTTATGCGGCTAAGTCCATGCGGCCAGACTGTTCTTCTTCTCCATGTTTTCCGAAAAGAAGAGCTAAGCAACCATGGCTTCCAAGCAACGTAAAACTTCCATCCAGAGCCCAAATTCGAACTTCTATAGGTCAAAATAGGGTAGAACGAAATGCTCTACAACATGGAACCATCAAAACTTAAAAATAACAATGCTAAATAGATCAAAACCCAAGAACTTCAAAAATAAAATAAACTTGAATCTACAAGAATCTAGCCATGGAAATAGAAAATGCCAAGTACTAAAGAGTATTAGAATGCTGCAAGTAAGAGAATGGAACAATAAAATTCGGGTTCCTCCATGAAACAAGAAGCACTTGCCTAGCTCTCTCTCTCTTGGTAGGTGTAGGAGTTAATGGTTGAGAAGAAGAAGATATTAATGAAGAGAGAGAAGGAGAAAGGGTAATAAATACTATGGGTGGTGGTAGGTAGGGGTTCACCCCTTGGTTCTTGATGAACCAAGGCAACTAAGCCTAGCCGAACCAAACCAACCCCAGGGATAAACCAAGCCAAGATAAACCAAGGTGAACCAAGTCAAGGCCGATAAACTCACTCTCTCTAGCAATTTAAACCAAATGAATCATGAAATAAACCAAGCATCACTAATCCAAAATAAACCAATGAGCCATTAAAACCATTTAAACTATCAATGCCAATAAAACTAAGCCAGTGCAAAATAAACCAAGAGAACTAATCATGACTAAATAAAATATGGGTCCAAAACACGTATACGTACACTAAATACGTATCATGAATTTGGGACATTATACTTCCCCAAGAACATCCGCTGTGGGAAGTAAAGGGTCAGGACCTGTAGGGCCAAGACAACCATAAATCGATTTGACTTGGAGGATGTGTTGATAGTGCAAATAAGCCCCTTCACTAGTTAATATTTGGCTTATCTTACCAGCGGAAGAGTGTTGAAGCTGAGGTTCGCCTACAGCCACCGCAACCTCTTCACCAGCAACCTCCGAGTCGAATATGATAGGCTCCTCCGCCTCAGCACCCTCGGGAGGGGATGCGACGAGATCGGCGTCGCCTTGCGGAAATTCAACAATCTCGGAGACAAGCCCGAGAAAACCTTCGTCGCCCCGGACCGAGGCCTTAGCAACTTGGGAGTCCTCAGCCACCGCTGAGAGAGCCCCCGCAGAAAGGACCGCGGCACACATACCGCTAATCAAAGCAGCAAGGGCCGGATCAACTCCAGGGACAGCAGACGGTTCATGAGAGCCTGGTTCGTCAGACGCCTACAAAGAAAAAATGATTAGGTCATATCTCTAAGAAAAAAAAAACAACAACAAGGAGATGGCTCTAACATAGTTTTACCTCCGGAACATTGTCAGCATTTTCACCCCTCTCCGTAATAAGTAGCCTACGAGGCCTGACCGTATCTCTCTTTACAGAAAAGGCTACTCCTCCGTCAGTAGACTCATGCCTGCCTCGCTTACGCAAGGGACCAGGCACGGCAGGCGGTGGTTCTACCCTCACCGCCTCTGATACAGGTGGCAACTGATCTACCACCTCATCTAATACGACCGACGGCTGATCCGTCATCATTTCATCTGCCATGATGGGCGGCTGATCCGCCGCTGCTTCGCCACCAGAATAGGGAGAGTCCTCGTCGTCCCGCTCGTTGTTTCCCTCAAATGTGTCAAAGGACACGGAGTCGGGCACGGGAACCCTATTCGCCCCTTTCTTCTTTGCCTTCGACACCGTAGCCCTCTCTGCCAAACGAGTGCCCACGATGAAGCTAGTCCTCGGGTCAAAATTAACAGGAGGCTGGTTTGCCATAACATGGTATAAGGCTGCCATATGCAAGATTTCCCCCAGTACGTTTGCTGCAGGAACTGAGAAACTAGTTCGAGTATGACAAGTGTCATAGTAGCTCCATGCCCTAATACCATCAAGGATGCTACCCTCAAATCCCAGGCAGGTACTGGAACGCCCAAAGAATAGTTGACTGTACCCAAATTGACGGACAAACCTACTGGGTAAGTAGGGCTCCAGGTACACAGTGTTGCGGTTGCGATAAACTAAATGCGCCGGGCGAATGTTACGCAACCAGAAACGCATCTTCTCAGGTAAGAAATGAGGAGATCCAACGCCATCAACGTGGACACTTCTCACTTCCTCGTCGGTAAAATAGGGAACGGACAAGAAGAAATTATATCCGTCCACCCTCGCCAGCATCGTCCGGCACGTCGGCATGGTACTATATTCCCAAGGCTTATGGCGATACCTGAAAAGAAAAGCGTCGTCGTTCGTAACGCCGTCTCCCGTCCCAGGCCTCATCAAAGACTGATAATGCAACAACAGCCACCCTAGCAGGTAATGATAAGGCAGCTCTATACGTTGAAAGTCCATCACCACGTCACGAGCGATAACCTTGGACGAGAAGGCGCGGAGACCATGATGAATGCTGCACACCATAGCGGGAAGAAGAGCCAGCCTGACCCCAAAGGCCAACTTCACGACGGAAAGAATAAAGTGACGGCCGATTCTCTTGATGGAACCTGCCCCTCCTGAGACCACATAGTTGTGCAGCCACACCATTAAAAAACCTGGCAAGAGTGCCTTTTCTGACAGCCGCCGAGTACCATAATAAAAATAGCTGAAGGAGTCAATCTAGCTCCCAAACTTGTCACCCTTAGACTTTGACCTCCTAGCAGTCGACACCAAGCCTTCTACTTCCCTAGGAGTTTGACGATCTCGGGAAGTAACTCGGCCAGCAGCACTAAATTTAAAAAGATAGGAGACCCAAGAGTTGGTATGGGGAGTATCCCCTTCCGAGCTATCATTTTTCTTGATAGCCATTTGGTGACAGGTACTATGATGACATAACAGTTCTTGGTATACAGCGACGAAGCCTGGGAACCGTCGATCCAGATCCTGGAACTCCTCGTTCGTTGGAGTGTACGCTTCGAAGGGCTCGTCTCCCCAGGGAAGCTTGGAGACAGCATACATCTCATGGAGAGCGAGCCCCAACTCCCCTACAGGTGTGAAGAAAGTCCCTGTCCGATGGTTATACATCTCCAGAAGGGCCATGAACAACGGCTTATTAATGGGCAATCTGTGGCTGGTACCCCGGATCGCATCATAAAGATTGACTTCTCGCAAAAACATCTCGTATTTCCGCAGAATCCACGAGGTCAGGTTAGCCCACGAGGGAATGGGGTGTAACCAGCCCAACAGTGCCAATCTGCCAACAGGATAGAACCCTTTTCGAGCAAGCTGGCTCAGGAAGGTATCAGCCTGAGAAAATGAGAAGTTAGGACCGGGTGTGTTGATGAAGGTACCCGAAGCTAATCCCATCCCAGATCGACTGGCCGGATCCTTGATCGTGCGTACCGACCCAGTAGTTTTATTGTAACGGATGTTACCCACAAATATCCCCGGTCTGGTTGGAGTGAGGGGGTCTGTCATCTGCCTATGCAACAAGATCATGTTGAACCATACAAGAAGGAAATAACGCTTCATAATAGGGATATGAATCGGCATCCCGTCCAGATTAAAATCCCAACTCTCGGAAATATCCAGCACTCGGGAGTTTTTTTATGATCAATGCATCCCCAAAGAGGAAGACCGACCTCAGATACTTCCCATTTAGCTTCGCGGAGCTCATCATGTCACTAAGGAATTGGAAAGATTGAACCCTGATAACATTCAGTCGCTCCAAAGGCTCATTAACAAGGAGCTGCTCTGACACTTGACGAACTAAATCGTCCCGTCGTACATCCATGGCAAGTTGATTCAAGCCAACCAGAAGTTTCCCCGCAGGATTTACTGGCAGATTCACTGAAGATAGACAAAAAAAAAAGATTAGAGGACAGTCAAAACAAATGAGCGTTTGAAAGATCATTTGAGTCTATGCGGCTCGGGTCGTCACAGCCTCATGCGGCTCAGAACCAGATGAGTCCATGCGGTTCGGTTCATCATAGCCTTATGCGGCTCCGAGTCAGACGAGTCCATACAAATCAAGTTCAGAAGAGCTTATGAAGCTTCTACGATTTGGGTTCATAAGGGCCTATACGGTTCAAGGTTCACATGGATTCAACAGACGAACCTAGGCGCTGCTGCGGCTCAGATTCAGGTGAGACTATGCAGTTCAAAGTCCACACGGACTCATGTGGCCCTGAACAGACAGACTCATGTAGCTACAAGCAGATGAGCTTATGCGGTTCAAAAGTGAACTATGCTCATGCGGCCTAAACCGAAAATATATATGCGGTTCAGATCGAGTATGACAAGCCCGTACGGTCCCCTGGGCAAAGTGCTTATGCGGTCATATCAATGAACCTTGTACATGCGGCTTGTGCATAAATTATGCAGCAGAGCCATGGCAGTTAGGGTTCTAAGGCAACGCCCTTACCAGCAATAGGTGGATGAACGTCGGGATGAACAGAGTGAATGGCGGCCGGCGGAGGAGTGGCCACGTTCGTCGTCGCAGTCGCCGTAGAAGCGACTGCCTTGCCCTTCGCAGCCTTCGATGCAGCAATCTTCTTGGGAGCCATAGGTGCTTGGGAGAGAAAGAAGTTAGAACAGCGAAAGATCGAAGAGAGCAAAGAAGATTTCCCAGAACAAGAGTGTTCCTATTTATAGACAAAGAAGGAACGCCTCGATCCTCGTGCAACATGATGACCGACTCTTCGGTCATCGAGGCAAAATGGCTGAATAATAGCCTGACTCTTGGGATCCTAGCCCAAAAAGCGGCTCTTAAAATCTGACAACAAATCAAGAGCATTAAATACAGAAGATTTTTAAAAGATTTGCACACGTGGCAGGAAGACGTGGCAAGAAGCTCATACGGCCAAAACAGCCCATGCGGCTCAGAGAGTTATGCGATTAAGGTAATCATACGGCTGGACAAATCCATGCGGCTAAGACAGAATACATCCATGCGGCTCTGGCATAACCATGCTTCTTATTCAAAGTATTTCAATTTTGCAAATTGAAAACTTTGAAGGGGGTCTTGTAGAAGCATAAAAAAGAAGAGAAAAATGATCCATGCGGCCAAGGAGCCGTATGCGGCTCAAACACATAGGCAGCTCGAGTGGACTCCATGCGGCCCGCAGAGGGAAGCCACATGTCTTTTCAAAACAGGTATACCCAGCGTCATTCAAACACAATTAATGCTCAGACGGCTGACAGCTGACAGCCCAGACGTAAAGTAGTCATGATGACTGACACAAGAGCACTATCTTTCTAGGGAACTGGAGAAAATCTTCGCAGCTTCGAGGCAAATTTATGCGGCCAGACTAGACGAGTTCACGCGGCCAGTGCAGAGAAACCTATGCGGTTCAATCATGAAGGTCCCCCATGCGGCTCGGCCATGAAGAAACCTATGCGGCTCGGTCATGAAGACTCTCATGCGGCTCGGCCATGAATACCCCCATGCGGCTCGGTCATGAATATATTCATGCGGCTCGGTCATGGCAACCTTCATGCGGTTCGAGTATAAAGACTATTCATGCGGCTTGGTCATGAAATCTTTCATGCGGCTCGGTCATGACGACCTTCATGCGGCCCAAATATGAACGCTCCTCATACGGCTCAATAATGATGACAGGACACGTGTCCTAAAGATAATCAAATTTTGGATCAGATCCCAATAATTTGGAACACGTGGCAAGAGAATGAATTAAATTGATTCATTTAGATTTGCGGACATCAGCAAATCATCATGATGGAGATTTATTGCAATCAACATTAATTACTGACATGATATGGCATAATCCTCATTAAGGGCCCAGATCCTTCACGCTCAAGATTAATAGCCCAGATTGATCATCTACCAGGCCGCCGCCACTTACAGAAAGGGCAATCATTGCAAACCCTAATGATGCCCCTCACTATTATAAATAGCAAGGTGCCATTCCCTTGCAAAAGGACGCTCCCCCAATAATCAGAGAGAAAAATACACAGAGATTAATCCAGAGAGAGAAGTCAGAAGAGCAATACAAGGAGAACAAGAAGAGCATTTCTTCGTCAACGCCAAGCATCTCGTCACAGGAGCCAAGGCTACGTCCGATCGTCCAAGGAGTAAGGCAGAGATACCGTCGCTTTCTCGAGCCTCTACCGTCACCCCCAGAATCAAAAATAAACAATTGTACTTAGATTGCTGTACCTAGGTTTTCGTCCCTAGGCTTTCTTTGTACAAGCGAGTTTGTAACGTGAAGTAAAAGTCCAGTCCTCCCATAAAACTGTTCTGCTCTTTTATATTTCATGGCAAACAAGAACAACCTAATCTGGACCCAAGCCGATCACATAACGTTCTAATATCTCAAGGTACCGTTTATATATATATATATATATTATACATCAGTTTTGCACGTATTGCTCTACATTCCAGTTTTATCTTATACCTCACACCATGACATGATATTCAATATATCTTGCACTGTTTTACTTCCAGTCTTAATATTTCATCTTGTATTCTATTATAACTGTTTCTTATAGTATTTGTCAATTCATTGGAACTGCTGTTGGCGTTTGTACTTTGCTTAAATTCTGATTGGATACATTGACAAAAATTTACAGAGAACTCAGAGGATCTAGCTAGCCTAGAGGAGACATCAGTAGTGCTTGGTATAGATAGCTAGGATATTGTCTGGTTTTGCTTTTAGTTATCTGTCATGAGTTGTATATAAATAGTACTTCTACATTGGGATGTAATGTTATCACTAAAACTTATTTCTCTTCTGGATTGTGTTCCAGCTTGATACTTGAGTCTGTAAAACTTATTCGGGATTGTATTATGTCTTTAAATTCTGAACTTGTGTTTGTGACTCTGTATCTACTTCAGTCTGTCTATTTCATCTTTATCTCTATCTCATTCGTGCTTATCTTCTTTAGATTCATGTGATTGATTTGTGATTATATTCCTCCGTGCGGAGATGACAGGTTTGTAGAGGCTAAAAATCAAGTTGCACCATACAAATCGAAGTCAGAATATCAAGTTGTGCCACATTATCAACTTGCGCCACCATCATGTTGCGCCAGAGCCAGGTTGCGCGAGTGCCACATGGCATTCTCCTTAAGAAACTATAAATGCCATTATCATTATCTGACAACTGACAGCACGATAATCAAAGAAAATCCATTCGAATCCTGCGCAATGCGGTGCTTGAGAAGATCTTGTCAATTATTAAATGACAGCTAGTAGCTCGCATAGTATATCAAGGTACACAATAGTCAGAATATAGCGCAAGTTGCCGATTTGCGCCCACGCGCAACCTGATTTACCAGGTTGGTACAACATGAATCAAACTGATATCCAGAAGCAGGAAGACGTGGCGCACATGCCACTAATCTCGTAAAACGTGTCTACCATACTGCCCACAACTACGCACATTTTAATCAAACGGTGCCATATGTCTTTTGCAGTTGGTATAACTCCTCCCACAGGTGAACAGAGGCGCGCAACATAAGGCACGCGCAACCTAGAATAACTGCTAAACAGTTATTTCAAGAACTCTATAAATAGAGTTTCAAATCAGTTCTAAGGCATCACTAATGATCATAATCTACTGACGAAGTGTTGTTGCATCTTCCAGAGGCTCGTGCCTTGGATATCACATCATCCAAGGGATAAAGTGATCGTCTTCTGATCAGATTCCTATAGTTGTACTTTTCTAGAAATTAATTGTACACTTGTACTTTCTTTCTTTCTTAGTTTATAGAAATCAAACTTTTGTTTTTGTAAACAAAATGACGACTCTGCTGGGTACGACTTTCTCCTCTGACGAGAAAATGAAAACTCAATATGATACTGCGTCGATCGACAAGACGCAGAAGACTTTGGTCATTCAAGTCGACCAAACCGCTTACGTGGAAACGATCAGTGTTGGGGGTACCAGGCGCACCGCCGTTGCTGATAAGAGCAAAGTACGCATTGTGTGGACTCCCAAGTCTTCAATGCCATCTAAGGCTCCTGCGCAACTTGTACAGACTGTCTCTCTGCCATCCAAGGCTCATGCGCAACTTGCGCAGACTATCTCTCTTCCAACCAGAACTCCTATGCAACTTGCACAGACTATCTTTCTGCCAACCAGAACACATGTGCAACTTGTGCAGATTGCTTCTCTTTCGACCAGAACTCCTGCGCAACCCGCGCCTACTACTTTTTCGGCTCTGAACAAAGGGAAACGTCTTTTGGCTACTCCCTCATCTTCTCCAGTTCTGAACTCGAGAAAGAATCTATCTAGCGAGAGTGCTAGACAGAACAAAGGGAAGTTCCCTTTGGCCTTTCCTCAAATTGTGCAACCTGCGCCTGTGGCCTTTCAACCAAAAAAACAAAGGGAAATGCTCTTTAACTATTCCTTCTTCAAATTTGAACTTGGCAAGGAATAGACCTATTCCAGCCTCGTCACAGAATAAAGGAAAGCGTCATTTGGCATTTTCTAATTCTTCTCCAATTCTTGACTCGGTAGAAAGTATCTCTGGTGGTCCCTATGTGCCAGTCAGTATAAAAGCTCTTTTGGGCAGGAACTCTACTCCTCTGAACATAGACAATCAAATCTCTGCTAAGAAAGTGAGTTCTGTTCAAACTAAATTTTCTGTTGCTCAATTGCGCCAGGGTAAGCACATGAGAACATGTTGCGCAACATAAAAAGAAATTCTGCCAAATCCTAAAAATAAAACTACGGATCTTCCAACCCTGCGCATCTCAAGATCCAAGCAGGGTAAGCTGCTAGTATCTCAGACAGATACACAAGTAGCAGATCTATCTGACCTGTACACCTATCTCAACAGGTGCCAGTCAACACCTACTTCAGCAAAATGCAAACAGCTTGCGCCAGTGGCTAACTTGTGCCAGAAACAGACTTCTGAGGTCAACAACCCCTTTACCTATGTTAATCAACTCAGCACCTCCTTGTACACTCAAGGAATATGACATCTCAAGAATAGAAATCATGTTCCTAACATCATTAAAGAATATATTCCTTCGACTTTTTCTCATCGTGATGTTATAACTGATCTCCGTAAAATTCTTAAACAGAAGCGAAAGATCACAAATCTGTCTCATCTAATGCAGCCTCAAGAACATCACTGCAACTATCACCATAAGGTAGTTACCAAATGTTATTGTCAATCAGCTAAATGGTCTGTCTTCGACCGTCTGAATTACTCTAAGGATCCTCAACCGATGATACTAGATGAAGATGAATTATTGTATGCCTCTGTCAATATGACGTCTCGAAGCACTGGGAGTGGAAAGCGCCCGAGATACAATACATCCCGCAATCCCAGTCAATAATACTTAGATCAAATTCATGAATCCGGCGAAAGAGTATACCAAAATACCAGATCAAGAAGCCGAGAAACAATCGGTCAAAGGAATCTTCCTGATTCAAACCAAGATTCTTTCAGTCAAAAGGACACCCCTATCACTTATTCTAGGGGTAGTTCCTTATATGACTTTGATGCTGATAGTGAAAGTTCTGAAAGGACCATCTTTTCTACTAGCTCGTCTTCAATAGCTAGAGAAGTTACTGCTTATTTTGTCACAGAAGATCAAGATGCTTCCAGTTCTAACATTCAAGAGCAGAGAATTGATGCTTTGGAGGCTAGTTTGAAGAGCATGGTTGAGATGATGATAAGCATGCATGCTGTAATTATGACACAGCATACGGTTCCACCGATCGCGAATCTAATTTCGACCCAAGAACCTGTAACGACATCATCTCTCGTCAATATTGGTATGGGGTTACAGTCTCCTCATACCGCTTTCATACCTGTGCAGGCTATTCAAAGTCAATTTGGTGCTGGGGGTGGCACTTATCATACAGTAACTCCTCCTAACATATCAAATCAATCTACTGCTCCACAATTATCAAGAGATGTCAATAAGGTCGTAAAAATTTTAATTACTCAATTTGAGGCTTTCAAACAAAAAGACAGCTTGTAGAAGCTTGGGATCAAGCAGCCTTATCCTATAGAGTGGAAGGAAGTCCAATTTCCTCTCAAATACAAACCCCCTAATACTATATTATTTGATGGCAGCACATTCCATATCAGTACCTCAATCACTTTGAGGTAATGATTGATCAACTACAGTCAAATGACGCTCTACTTACTAGGGTGTTCGTCGAATATTTAGCACGTGCAGCTTACGACTGGTACCGTAGTTTGCCAGATGGTTGTCTAACCTCTTTCTCTGGATTCAAACAAATATTCCTGGAATAATTTCATAAGGAAACAAACGACATGACTATGTCTGCTTTTATTAAAATTAAACAACGACACAATGAAACAACTGAACAGTTCATTGAACGATTCCGCCGTAAGGCACTCAAAATGCCTCTTGAAACTCCAGATGTTTTGACTATAGACATTTGCAAGTCAAACCTGTTGCCTATAATCAGCATGTGGACTGGATCAATACAGTTCCAAGATTGACCTTCATTCATATTGAATGCTAAAGTGGTAGAAGAAAGTGCTGACAAGTTCAAACAATTAGGTATTCAGATGCCTAATCTTGACAAAGATGAACATGCTACACCAAATAACGGTGGCCGTCAGAGCAACCGCAAGGGTAAAGAAACTTTGGCTATCAATGTCAAAGGCAAAAAAAAACTCTAGCCGTCAACATAGGTCAATCAACACCTACTCTAATGGCACCACCACAGAGAGCACCACGTCCGAAAGAAGAATAATCTTTTGATAAAGATGATGTCATGATTATCTTTTATTGTTTGAACAAGAGCAATAAACTTCAACTGCCAGTGGCAAAACTGTAACACCCAGTTTTCCAAATGAGGGTAAATTTGAAATTTTGTGATTATAATCATTTAATGATGACATTTAAATCATATTGTGATTTTGGATGATTTTTAATCAATTTAAAACTATTTAAAATGTTGATTGGTGATTTTGATGGTTAACTAGTTAAACCCTAGTTTTGCTAAGCCTAGAGACTAACCATGACCAAGGAAGCCTAGTCATGGGATTAGGATGACTAATTAAATTTTTTGTCTAGGGATATTTTGTTCATTTTGACAATTTTGTGAAATTATAATTTTTATTAATTAAATATGTGCTAATTGTTAGGTTGAGGCTTGACCTAGAAACTTAGCCTAATCTAGATTGGCCTTGGGCTTAGTGTATTGATTAGGGTAACCTAGTAATGACAAGGTAATAATATCTAGATATTCTAGGTAAGATATTACTCTTAGGATATTTGTGAAAAAGTTAGCCCTATGACTAGTTGAACCAATAGGAGAGCTTGGAATTGGGCGGACAACTCTTAGCCACTCATCTAGACCTAAAACCTAACCCTAATTAATCAATGGCAGCCATCAAACACCCCTTCCCCCTTCCTATAAAGTCTCATTAACAAAGCCCCTTGCCTCCTTTACTTCTTGCTTAGAACCCTAAAAATTTCTCTCCAAATTCCTTCCCTAATATCCAAATCAGGCCCAATTTGGCTCTAAACAATTGCATCATCACCCTCTACCATAGTGGGAGCTAGAAGGGACTTGCTAGCTAGGATTTGAATTGCTTTGGTCATTTGAAATTCAAAGGGAAACCCTCATCAACACCCTTCTCATTGAGAATCATTCTCAATAGGTAAATCCCATAAAAACCATGCAAAATTATGTTTTATTTTCATAGATGCATGTATATAGGTATACCCTAGCTATAGGGTTAGTTTGGTGCTAGGTAGTGTCCATTTTGTGTCCGTATCGGACACGTATCAGTAATTTTTAGAAGGTGTTCGATGGAATGTTTGTGATAAATAAGCTGTTTAAATTTCAAAATCTAATTGAATGGAAATTTAGGTTATTAATTGTAGATCACAAATATATTCAACTGAGTCGATATTAGTGTGCTTTTTGTGTCCAAATAGGACACGTACCGTTCGCACGCTGACACCGCACAGTGTCCTGCTACCCGATCAGCCGTATGGACACGACACGCCAGAGGGCAGACTGCCACTTGGCATAGACCAAGGGGCAGTGTCTGATAATACCCCCTTGAGTCTTGTGTCACCTTGTGTCATGTCGGGGGAGAAATCCTTGGCGCACGGGTTTTGTACACAGTCTGTGCACACGGGATTGGCTCTCTGATACGGGCTTCCCGTATGGACACGGCGACACTTGGGCCCGTGTCAGGATCCTAGGCACGAAGCCCTATGTTGGGCAAACTTAGGTACACGAGCACGTGTCCTAAATTGACTCGTGTCGTGTGCACGAGGATACGGCACGCGTGCACGAGCCAGTCTTCACTTCAATTTTTGATATACTGTTTTTGCATACTTGGACATGTTTGTGTCCACTTGGTTGGACACAAACACCCTTCCTGACACATTAACATGTGACACACACATGTGCACATTCTATTTTATATTTGTACATGTATTCGAGAATTACAAACCCCTTTTCCCTGTGTGTTCTGCCACCAGTGCAGTGCACAATAGATTCTCTTTGTTTAATTAGGTTTTAAATTGATAATTAATGGTTAATATAATGTTGTTAATATGTAAACATATTTGTTATATTGGGTTTTTGCCTCTGGGAACAAGGTGATGTTCAATTGATTGTTATTTTGGATTCGAGCATTGAACATCGATTTAATGAAATGTAAACTGAAATGGTCATCACTGAGATTCTTGAGATATAGGTTAAAGTTAAACCTAAAATGTAAACCTGAGTTGGATTGGTTACAATTAAACTGAGTTCTAATGTCTAAGTGATGACTGGTTTATGTGAGACAAAAACTGGAATTGTTGTTAGGAATTAAACTGGAATTGGGTTTTGATTCACTGATTAGATGTTAAACCTGAGATTCCTAAATTCTCTTTTGGATCGACAGCAAAAGTCAAAACATATTACAATCAATACTTGATGGATTTAGTTCTGGAAGCTTTGAAGCATCAACACCTAGGATTTGCTTCTTTACATGTGGTGGTCAACTGTAGTAATTTTTAGGCATTGCTTGGAGTGGTAAGCAGTCGATCTGCATCTAATTGTTTAAATTCCCATTTAGTATCTTGATTCTCCTAGGCCAATTTCATAGTCTACTCTATGTTCCATACATACATTCTGATGATTGTGTTATAGTTTTCAATATGTTAATACCTGGCCAAACTGGAACGTAACCACGCTTCTTATTTCTATTAGTGCATAACCATCTAGTAGTTCCCCAACTTTCACATGATCTCATATTGATTGCTGAATGGCTTTCTTCTTGTGTGAACACAGTGCAATCACAGGGCCCTCTTGGGCAAGGAACTGCTGTTATAATTTTGAATGTGTTAAAGGTAATGCCTGAGATTTAGTTAGGAAGAACTGAGGTTTCAAAATTTGTTTCCGGAGATTAAAGTTAAATCAATTTTGGTTTAAGGTTGTGTAAATAGGTATTTTAGTTGTTTGTTAAGTCATTGGGTGAATGTGGTTTAAACTGAAAACAGGAATGCCATTTACTGAGTTCATATTCAAGTGTAAAATCTGAGATTTAACTGAAATGGAAATTAGTTAGAATATTAAACTGATTTGTGAACATGAGATAATTGAGTTAGGTTAAATGTTAACCCCATGCCATGTGCTCTTAAAACCCTTACTTGTATTCCATAGTCCACACACACATATTTCACTTTCTAAATTTCCTTCTTCCCTTTTCAATATATATATGTATATGTATGTTCATATATATCTAGCTTTCCTACATAATTATATAACATAGAATATGTGAGTGACACATATATGTGCAATATAGTGTATATATTATAAATGAGTATTGTATAAGTAGGTTTGTATTGGTATGGTTTATAGGCCTAGAGTTATAGTGTTGACTTACAGTTGACCAAACCCTAGAGTTGACTCAGTTTGACTAGATGTTGACTTGGGTTGACCCAGGGTTGACCAAGTTTGACCTTGACCTAGTTTGACCTAAAAATCATGTAGATTGTATCGTAAACTTCATTTACCTTGTTTTAAACACATTATAACCCATATTTCTCTATTTAGGACATTGTGACTCTGTTGCAGACATCTGATATTATACTACTCTTTTCAGAGTGTCAGACGAGTACATTATCTGATAGTTCTTCCATTGTAACACCTAGTTTTTCAGTTGAGGGTAATTTTAAAATTTTGTAATTATAATATTTATTTATTGATATTTGTTTCATATTATAATTTTTGGTGATTTTCAATAATTTTTAAACTATTTAAAAACTGGTTTAAGTCATGACTTGTGATTTTGATGTGCTGCCAGTGAAACCCTAGAGACTGCATGACCTAGAGCTTATCCATGTCATTAGGATGATTTAATTATCATTTTAGCCTAGGAATAATTTGGTCATTTTGACTTATTTGAATTTTTAATTAATTTAATGAATTGGTGAATTCTAGTTTGACTTTGACTTGTTGAGACCTAGTGGACTAGCCTAGAACCTAACCCTAGCTATGGTAACCCTAGTCTAACTTGAGTTAACCTATTTTAGTTATTAAAGAATAGTTTTAGAATGAGGGGATTTGGTTTAGTGAATTTAAGTCATGGCTTGTGGTTTCATGAAATGACTTATGGCTTAATGATTTGATTGATCATGACTTAAGCCCATGGGCATTTTAGGAAACCCTAACCCTAATTTTTGTAACTTATGACCAGCCATAGGAGAGTCCTTCCCTATTTAATGTCTTGTTGAGGAGTTCTTGCCTCTTTTAGAGCTTGACCTAGTTTTGAAGAAAAGGTATTTTCCCCTTCCAAAAATTCCCATTTTATTCATTTAATCTCCTTTTTCATCCTAGTCTTTTGCATTGGGTTCTAATCTAAGTTTATGGACTGTTGGTGGAGAGCTATTTCAGTTTGGGATCAATTTGGAACATTTGGCCATCAAGAAGAACCCTCCCCCATTGAAGCTTTTTCTTGCAAATTGCACTTATTGGTAAAACCCTACAAATTGCATTTTTATTCTAATTTCTTTGCATATTAGGCTAGGATTAGGTATCCCCTAGTTGTCCCTCAAGTTTGGTAAGAATTCGTGTCCGTTTGGTGTCCGTATCGGACACGTGTCTATGTGTATTGCTAAGTGTTCGATGAAATGCTTGAGTGGATTAAACCTTGTTTATTTTAGAAACTATTTGAACAATATTTTAGCTCTTGGTGTGTGGATCACAATCGTGATTGATTGAGGTGGATTCTGTGCACCCTCGTGTCCAAAATTGGACACACACGCACGTACGGGACAAAGCACTGCGCCCGTGCAGTCCCCTGCTGTACGGGCTCGACACAGGACACGACACGGCCTCTCATGGCCTGATTTTTGGTGGAGACATGGGCCTAGTGTCTGACACGACGCTCACAAAATTTGGTCGAGTTTCGTCGAGCGGATTGGGAGAAATCCCACCCGCACTGAAATTTGCACACGCGCATGCACGCGCACAGGCACGTCCTGATACGCGTTCGTATCAGGGACACGACGACACGTTGACCTATTTCAGGGTGACACACACGTACCCCTATGTCCCCTCAAGGACTGTGCACGAGCACGGGTCATATCGAGCCCTGTGTCGAGTCCACAACGACTCGACACGCAAACACGAGGCAACCTTCACTGCCAGTTTCTGATATTTTGCCACTTCAAATTTGGACACTTCGTGTCTAGATTTTGGGACACATTTAGACTCCATTGGACACGTGGGATTTGCTAGATACACTGTACACTTGTTTTACTATGATTATTTTGAATTTTTGTTGTTTTGGGCTTTCGAAAATTCATGTTCCCATGAGGACTGTGTATGTTCCAGATTTGGGAATATTTCAAATTGGCAATGTTTTGATTCCTGAGATTCATACGTTTTGATGTTGGTTTTGTTTGGGTTTGTCAGTATCCTAAGATTGTTAGTTAGCAGGTGAAGGGGATGTATAGTGATACATTAGTTAGTGTCCAGATTTAGAGTTTCATTATGTATCAGAGAATAGGTTTAGTAGGTATCGATTTAGTAGGTATCAGAGTATCTAGGCCACTTGAGGGTTAGTTTCAGATTAAGGTTAGTTTCCTGGGGGTTCGAATGGAAGTTTGTGGTAGGATATCTAGTATTCTATTAGGATTAGAATTGGGGTTCAGTCGAGTATCACGTTATTGTTCTTCCCTTTTGATTTTAGGTCCAGTCCCACACTTGAGATATTTAGCAGCTATGTTTATGTCCATGCACTCCTTAATATTGATTCAGTTATTCACTTCTGCCCATTTATGACTATGTATCTATGCTACCTATCCATATTTGATAAATGCCATTCCCTCATGTTCAGATATCTACATAGGTTTTATCCCATGGTATGATGTTTAGTCCTCATGTGCAATACTGGACTTTAATTTCAGTCCTCTTCCAATGCTCCCTGTTTTTGAAATATCCTGAGATTTGAACCTCAATACAATGTCATATACACTCATCTGCCAAACATTTCTTGTATTTATATTACAACACTACATATTCACTTACTTGCATTTTATTAGAGACTCACACACACATATGTTCACAATTAACCCCTGTAACACTGTTTTCTGTTAAACAAAACTGAGAACATGTTCACTCACACTCATATCACACACATTCACTGTTATTGAACTGTTGGTACAATCTGAAATTCTGAATGGATACAGGGCACTGTCCTGCACCCTCATTTTGTCCTGCACATGTATGGTATGCTGCCTATATGTTGCATGTCACTGCTACTTAGATATGTCCACTCATTTGAACAACCATGGTTGCATTAAGCCAATACTTGGTTGGGTATCACTCATACTTCATTCATAATTGCTTTAGTATCAACCTTAGGATCCTTAGTTCATTCCCCATATATTACTTTCTATGGTACATCACAGAAGAGGAATGGAGAGTTGGACAAGTGTAGTCCATTAGGCTCAGACCTAAGCAGATGTCTAGTTTGCATACCCCCTTGTCATGACCCGTACCCGGATATACGGGTACGAATACGTAGGCCACGTCCAGCCTACGCCGCAGTATTAGCGGTAGAGCGCTGTCAAGTACCCTAAACTAACTACAACATCTAAGGATCTCAACTAGAAATGTACTCATGTCACATCACGAAAACTAAGAAAGGTAAGACAAGAAATAATAACAATATCACTAGAACAACTGGAATCTACAAGGATTATAAGACAGGAAAATAAAGAAGAAACAATCAAGACTAACCAAGGATAACTACCAGGCAACTCACATAGAAGAATAGTGAGATCCACCTCAGCTAGTAACATCATGAAGTCCAATACTGAGGGCACAACTACTCCTAAAATTTTGTCAATATTCCAGTCAGGATGGAACGAGCACAAATCTCAAATAACAGTTCTAATTAGACGATATTGAAAATGTAGCAGTAAATAGAGAGAATATACAAGAAATCATGAAATGTACATGTGAGTATCATGGCAAGGTAAGCTGTAAATCTATAGCTAGAACAAGGCAAGTAAAACTGATCATAGCATGTACAAGAATCAAGAATCATCTATCTAAGTATGTGAGTACTAGCTACAACATGTGGCCGACTTGGGTCAGCACAAGGTCTAATGATCCGGCCAATCATACGTGGAGTGTAGGATTGACTATTAAACAAGGTCTACAAGAATAAACAAGGTGGATAATGGCCACACATCTATACTAATACTCCCTATCTCCGACTAGTATAGTGGATCCAACCATGACACATCATGACATACGATTCTCTGAGAGGATAGCTAGCCTTCGCAGGAATCGAGTCTATACAATGCACAAGGAACAAGAAAAACTTGCACAAGATATAACAAGGAAAGCAAGGAATAACATCTCATGACGGAATCCAGAGAAATACCAATCCGTGTGAGCAATGTGTCAAGAGAACAAGGATATCTACACTAAATACAAGAAACATAGACGATATCATAAAACATAAATATTATCAGAGAATGTACTCGCCTGCGATCTGGTGGAATATGTCAACCGAGTCCTAGAACAGTGCCTCGAGGACCTATAGCTGGAATACTGTATCAATATAAGGGTTTAGAAGTAAAATCAAGTCATACTAAGTCATACTAGGTCAAGACAAGTCAAGGGTTAACTTACAGTTGACGTTTGGTCAACTGGTCAACTCTGGTCAACTCTAGGTCAAACTAGGTCAAACTTGACTAACGTTGACTAACAGTTGACTTTGGGTCAACTGGTCAACTCTGGTCCAGTTCTTGTCAATTTTAGGCTACGATTGACTTTCGGTTGACTTTTGGTCAAATAGTCAACTGTGGTCAACCAAGGTTAAAACTAGTCTAACCTAGGTCAAGTGTTGACTCTACTTCGACGTTCAGTCAAAGTAGTCAACCGTGGTCAAATTGGGTCAAAGCTAGTCTCTACAAACATCTACATGGTCAACATATTCAATTTTAGTGGTTGTGAAATCACTGGAATCGATGGATCTCAAATACCACAAAAGGAGAAAGATTATAATAATAGGGTGAAAATCTACAGATGTTGTCGGATGGTGAAATAACCATTACCAACGTGTCCAAAATGGTCGAAATAGCTAGAATAGCATGCCCATAATTCCAATTTGTATACAGGGGCAAAAAGGTAATTTTGAGTCAAAACAGCGTCCGTATCGGACCCGCTTTGCACCAAAAAATTTGTTGGAATAAAAGTGCACTAAACCTAACAAATTATATGTACACGAATCCAGAATGACGATACGAACCCAACGGTATATCCAGAATTGGATTCCGTTGACCCGATCTCAAATTGGTCCGTTGACCCGGATATTAGAATCTGATTTGTACGGAAAAGCGTGTCGGAGCCAATGTCCTCAAAACTCAGTAAATTATATGTCAACGAGTTCAGAATGACGATACGAACTCAACGGTATATCCGGAATTGGATTCTGATGAGCCGAACTCAAAATGACCCGTTGATCCGGATATTGGTATCCGACTTGCACCGAAATGCGTGCCGAAACCAACGTCTACTAAAACCTAGCAAATTATATGTCAACGAGTCCAGAATGACGATACGAACTCAACAGTATATCCGAAATTGGATTCCGATGAGCCGACGTCAAAAAGTTCTGTTGACTCGGACTGTGGGGCCCACTTTGCACCGAAATACGTGCCAGGGACCACGTCCTCCAAATCTAACAAACTTTATATGAAAACGTGCCAGAACGACGCCACGAGTGTACTGGTGGTGTCAGAAATTGAATCCGGACGGCCAACTTTGGCGTCGAATTCAACCAATCAAACGTGCTCACAATGAAATAAAACTGGAGGAATAGGAAGAGGGTTATACCAGCTTCGCAATAGGAACCAGTAGCATGCCAGACAGAGCCGCGATGGCGGAGTTACGAGCTGACGAAGTCGGTTTCACAAAACTGTCCAAAAATAGTTCAAATTAAAACATCAACTTGGTGGCCGGTTTTGATGTATCAAACGACGAAATTAACGGGTGAAATTTCATGGGAGTGAAGAGCTATATACCGAGATTGAGACGGAGCAAATAAATTGCCGATCCAATGGTCGGATTTATCAAAAAATACGTATGAAGTTGCTGCAATGAGGCACCATTTTGGGATCTCGTTCGCGCGCGCGTCGACGGAATTCCGTGCAAAATGCACGAATCGACTATGTGTCGTACCGAGGAGGATGGCGGCGCACCCGGGGGGTCGTCAAAGCTCACCCAGCCGGTGGAGGGCCGGCCACGACGGCGGCAACGCCTGTGCGCGCGGCCAGCGGCCATTTCCGGCCGCACTGCACCCCATGCTCGCTGCTGGACGCTGCTGGTGCACGGTGGTGGCGCAGCCTAGCGTGGTGGCGGTGGTGCAGCCTAGCACGACGGCGACAGCAGCTGCGGTGCCCAGCCAATGCGCGGCCAACGCGCGACGAGGGCGACGGTGGCGTAGGCTATGGTGGAGGAGATATTGTAATGGTGGTGGTGATATGGTGATGAATGATGATGGTGATGGAAAAAGAATGGTGGAGATGATGGGCTGGTGAGGAGTGAAGAAGAAGAAGGAGGAGGGGGTCGGCTAGGCATGGGAAGGCTGCTGTGAAGAATAATGAGAGTGGGAGAGAGAGAGGAAGAGAATTAATTTTGTGTGTTGTGTGTGTAAATTAAAAGGGAGGAGGGAGAGAAGTGATATTTAGAAAGAGGGGGTGGGTAATGTCGGCTGTAAAGGGGGTGAGGAGTGAGGTGACGGGGGTGTTGGCCTGGGGTGATGGGAGTGAGAGAGAGTGAGAGTTAATATATGAGTGTGTGTGTGTATACAAATGTATAAAGAGTGTGAGAGAGATATTTATAGAGAGGGAGAGATATTTAAAAATAGGAAAAAATGGAAATTTATGTGGGGTGTTTAGGTAGTCACGAAAGGACATTATGGAGCTTGGGTTCGGGTTCAGTCGAGCCGGGTCGGATTAAAATCGGACATGGTAAAATATTT
The DNA here is from genome assembly GCA_029216955.1 of Iris pallida. Classification (NCBI taxonomy): domain Eukaryota; kingdom Viridiplantae; phylum Streptophyta; class Magnoliopsida; order Asparagales; family Iridaceae; genus Iris; species Iris pallida. The sequence goes on from JANAVB010038419.1 coordinate 9,360,100, forward strand.
GAATTAAAATAGGTAATTATGATCATGGAAAAAAAATAACATGCGAGGACTCAAATAAATAGGATACAAGTATTATGTGGGTAGTAGACTTCATGTGGGTCATGTCCATATTTGGGGTCGACTAGGTTGGATCGATGTCGGGTCCCGAAATTAAATTGAAAGTCAGGTCACAAATTACGGTAGATAATTAAATGGTCTAAATTGACCCGAAAGTTGTGCGAAGAAAATGAAGCACAAGATGGTGTGTCTGAGTGGGACACGAAGGTCATGGGTGAAGAGTGTCGCGAGTAGATCAGGCATGCCAAGTTGGTTTCAAGAAAATGACTAGCCTTGTGCTCCTAAATTAAAAGTCATGGTTGTTTGCAAAAACAAAAGTATGAAACTTTATTGATACAAACTTTGTAAAGATTACAAGAATTTCGGGAAAGTACAACTATAGAAATCCAATCTAGAAGACGATTGCTTTATCCCTTGGACGATGTGAACTTTGAAGACAGTAGCCTCTGAAGTTGACTTGAAGGCAAAAGCCTCGGAGAATTGAAGGCAAAAGCCTCAGAAGAATGCAGCAGCACTTGGGCAAGAACTCCTGGTCTCTCTGATAATTCTGATATGTGATCTCTGATCCCCTTGAATGGAGACTTGAAACTCTATTTATAGAGTTCTGGAAATAACTAACTTTTAGTTATTCTAGACTGCGCATAATGGATTGCACATGAATTGGATTGCACAACAGTAGACTGCGCAGGCAATTATCTGATCATGGGCCAACTGTCTTGGACACATGGCATCATTTGATTGAAATGCGCATGATCGTGCATAGATGGTTGCCATGTAATGAGCAATTGATGGCATGAATGCCACATATATGTTGTCAGTTGTGTTGATAGAGCGCGCAACCTGAATTGCGCTTGCTTTGGATTATGCAGACATGGACTGCACAGACATGGATTATGCCATTATGGATTATGCATCAGATAGGCTGGCCGATTGCGCTGCCAGCTGTCCTCGAGCGCCGTGCTAAACGATTAAACAAACAGTCGCCTCGTTCTCTGCACTTTCAGCTGTCAAAAGATTTGATTGTGTCAGTTAATGATGATGATTTGTCACGTCAGCCTGCGCGCTTGAGAGTGTGCACAGTTTATTGTGCGCAATCTGTATGCTGCGCAATCTAATGTTTGCGCAGTTCATTTGAAAGATGCATTTTTTGATCTTCATGACTTTGTTGATGTGTGCAACTTGATTTTTTAGGACCTACAAGACCCCCTTCAAAGTTTTCGAAAGTTGAATTTATTCAAAATTTCGAAATACTTTGAATTTTGAAATTTTGATCAAATTGCGCATGTTCTGAGCTGTCTGCGCAATCGACTTTTCCGGCACAATCTGAGGCAGCCGTTACTCTTTTGAAAAACTATAAATAGTTCTCTTCGATATTTTTTTTATTTTGTACTTTGCTTTTGTGATCTAAGAAAGAAGTCCCGAGCTCCTCCTTTCTTTCTTCTTCATCGAATCTTCATGGCTCCCAAGCGATCCTCCGCCGCCGCCAAGGGCAAGGCCCCTGCCGAGTCTTCAGTTAGGGTTGTGCAACGTCCTTCTTGCCACGAGACTGTGCATCCCGCGTTGCAAGGATTACGACCCAATCAAAAACTCTCTTTAGGGTTTTCGATTTCACTGTTCTTCAGAATCCATCTCTTTTTAGAGATGTGATCAAACTGCACCACCGTTTTTAGGGTTTTGGTTGCACAAAACAGTTTATTCTTCATTTTTATGAAGAATAATTTCTTACGCAATCGGTTGAACTGCGCTGACAAAAGTCAGCGCAATCTGCTGTTCTGCACAGGATTTCCAGCGTAATCTGATGCTGGCACAAACTGTTTGTTGCACAATCGAATGGTTGCACAATCTGATGGATCTGATGGTTGCACAATCTGATGGTTTGTGCAATCTAATGATAGCATCATTGATTTTTTCTTATGCTGAATTTTTGTTTTCTCTGATTGATGCAGTTAATATCAGAGAAGATCCGGGATATAAGAACTTTGTAGGAACTCTTTCAGAATCAGAATATAAAGAGGACCTGTCTCATGTGCACTATCCACAGTACGATCTGCCAACTTCCCGCCAAGCTATCTTGGTGGCCCAAGATAATAAAACTCTGTTATGTCTGATGAATGGTCAACCTTTGGAGTCAGTAGATGCCATTATTCATAAGAAGCCCCTATTTCTGTTTGGCGAGGCTTTTGAGAAGAGCTCTCAGCCGAGGCCACGGATGGAGGAACGGATTTTCCATCAAGAAGAAAGGACAATCTCGATACCAGATGTCTCCCGCTGCCTCCCTTTATCTCGATATGCTCATGCAAGCTATCCGAGGAAAATAGAATGGAATCTCATACCTTTTCAGGATGCCCGACCAGGAAAGATTTATGTGAAGAAGGGGTCTGACAAGAAAGACATGTTCTACAGCTCTTCAGAACGATACAGTGTCTTGCTCAGAGGTTTGAAGCCCGGTTGTATTCCGCCAAAAAATTCTTCTTTGTTATTGCCTGTGAGAGTTCCAATATTCGCGAATGAGTTCGCGAAGGTTGAAGGGAGGTATCCAGATCAAGACCTCAGATTAGCTAGACTGGTGAATCCAGACTTTAAAAGATGGAATTGTATAGCAAACTGGATTTTGACTAAGTTTGAAGACAAACTTCAACAGATCAACTTGCATCAAGCAGTGCATGCCACTGTTTATGGTTTTGCTCCCAATTCGCATCTATTCCTGGATCTAGCAGAGAGATACAATTACAGGACAGGGACTTTTATGACTCCCTGTGGAGAGATTGGGTTTGCCCTTCACGAGATGCAGTACATCTCTTACTTGCCGATGGGAGATGCCCCGTATGAAGAATTTGTCTCAACTAATGATGAATTGGACAAACTTTGAAAAGAGAACGCAGAGATGGTAGCAGTCTTCGAAGAACTGCTATGTCATTATAAAATCTGTTCTCTGTTTTACGAAAGTGGTACATCTAATATCTGCTATTCGTCTAAATGGTTGCCTTATCTGTTCCTCAACCATATTAAAGAAAAGAAGACCAAGGAACATGATAAATGCTATCCTGACTTCTTTAAACCACTGAGCAGAAGTGAAGTGGTAAAGTTGATGGAGTTAAGTGGGGATTGTGAGCACCCTGAATTTCGGGTTAATTTTTATTTATTTATTTTCTGATTGATTTTAATTTCAATAAATAATTTATTCTGTTATTTTTCCTTAAGTGTGCTTTCCCGTGCCATTGATATTTGGAGTGTCAGGGATGTTCAACTCTGGAAATCTTCTTAACGAGTTTGGGAGTGGACAGGATTACCTTCCTGATGGTATATAGTGTCCCACTCAAACTTGTTTCCTTGTGCTCTTTTTGCTTCGTAGAACTTCGGGTCGAATTAGACCGTTTGATTATTAATTAATTTTTCCACTCTTTTCCTTGATCATTATTAGCACGTTACCGTGACTTTTAATTTGGGAGCGCAAGACCAGTCAGTTTCTTGAAACCAACTTCTCATGCTTGATCTACTCGAGACGCTCGTCACCCATGACCTTCGTGTCCCACTCAGACACGTCATTTTGTGCTCCATTTGATTCACACAACTTTTCCGACACATGACCCGATTTTATTTCACTCCACGACGTCACATTCATCTTCCAACTTGATTTGTGGGTCCCCTGTCGACGAAAACCTGTCCGCCCCAATTATGGACATGGCCCAAATTGAGCCTACTACCCGTCCGCCACTTGTGTCCCATTTATTGGAATCCCCATGTGCTACTTATTTACCCATGATCATCGATTCCTAATTTTAATTCAATTTTTGCACAATGTCCGATTTTGACCCAATCCGGCTCCACCGAGTCCAGCCCAGCTCCATGTTATTCTCCATCATGACACCCTCATATTTCTTGTCCAAAAATATTAATTATTCTTCCTACCTATTTTTATTATTTATTGGAATTCCTATCTATTTAAATTCATATAGGAATGACATCTTCCCTCTAATCAAATCTAGCCATTGATTTCTCATTTAATCCTCAACCTCAAATTTCCCATAGCAGCCAACCACTCCACAGCCAACAATTGTGGCCAGCCCTAATTTCTAGGGAGGATACTTTTTCATCTCTCTCTCTTATCCCCTCTTTCTCTCTCCTTAAATTATTTCTACACACACAAGCAACTACAGCAACAAAAACAACTTCAACACCAACTCCAACAGCCTACACCCCGACCTCCCTCTCCACCCATGGCTCGACCACCTTCTCCTTGGCCCGACCCCAACCTCCAGGCCGTCGGCCACCTTGGCCGAGCCCGAGCACACCATTCTCCTCGATCTCCTCCTCCTTATTCCTTCTCCTCCCTCATCATCACTACCAAGCCATCACCACCACCATCATCCAGCAACCGCCACCACCACCGTTCACCTCTGGACGTCTCCGCCGCCTCACCGTGCCCAGTGCCCCCGCCGCCATGGTCGTGCGCCACCGCCAGCAACGTCGCCGTGCCCGGCCAGGCCGGCCAGTGCACAACGCACTTGGCGCGCGCGCGTGAACGGCGTGGCCACCGCCGCCACGTGCCGCCGTGGCCCCCTCCGTGGACATCCCCCCTCCGACGAGCTAAGGTGGACAGCCCCCTGAAGGCCACCATCCTCCGGGATGCGCCGTCGAGGCGATTCGTGCGTTTTGCACGACGTCCCGTCGTGATGCGCGCGGGATCGAGTTCATTTTGGCGTTCCGTCGCAGCGACTTCGTGCACGTTTTTCCGAAAATCCGACCGTTGGATCGGGGATTTCTTCGCTCCGTCGCAATCTCGGTATTCCACCTTCGCTCATGTCAATTTTTGTCCGTTAATTTTATCGTTTGGTACATCAAAACCGGCCACCAAGTTGACCGTTTAAATTATATTAAATTTGGACAGTTTCACGGGACCAACTTCGTCAGCTTGTATCTCCTCCACCGCAGCTCCGTTTGGCGTTCTACAAGTTCCTGTGCGAAGCTGGTATAACCCTCTTGCTACCCCTCCAGTTTTGCTTCATTGTAAGCTTGTTTGATTGGTTGAATTCGACGCCAAAGTTGGTCGTCCGAATTCATAATTTCCAACTTGTAAAATTCCATTTTTGAACACGGGACTCCAGATTTCATTTTTGACACCACCATTAGACTTGTGGCATCGTTCTGGCATGTTTTCATATAAAATTTGTTAGATTTGGAGAACGTGGACCCGGGCACGCATTTCGGTGCAAAGCGGGTCCCACTTTCTGGGTCAACTGGACTTTTTGACGCCGGCTCATCGGAATCCAATTCCGGATATACCGTTGAGTTCGTATCATCATTCTGGACTTGTTGACATATAATTTGCTAGGTTTTGGTGGACATTGGATCGGGCACGCATTTCGGTGCAAGTCAGATACCAATATCCGGATCAACAGGTCATTTTGAGATCGGCTCATCGGAATCCAATTCCGGATATACCGTTGAGTTCGTATCATCATTCTAGACTCGTTGACATGTAGTTTGCTGAGTTTTGAGAACTTTGGCTCCGGCACGTATTTCCGTGCAAACCGGAATTCTAAGTTCTGGTCAACGGACCAAATTGAGATCGGGTCAACGGAATCCAATTCTGGAGATACCATTGGGTTCGTATCGTCATTCTCGTTACGTGGACGTATAATTTGTTATATTTTATAGACTTATTTCCTTGCACATTTTTCGGTACAAAATGGCTCCGACACGGACACCGTTTTGACCCGAAATTACCTTTTTGCCCTTGTGTCCAAATTGGACTGTTGGGTAGGCTATCCTAGCTAATTTGACCATTCTGGACACGTTGGCGATGTTCATTTCATTGTCCGACAATGTTTGTTGATAATTTCTCTGAGTTTAACTTTTTTATAATTAATTAATAATTAATTCATATAATGTTCATATTTCGGGATTAGTACAACGAAACTGAGATCAGCCAATTCCAGTGATCTCACATCGCTGAAATTGACAAGTTGGACATGTGAATCACTATAATAAGATTATCAACCTTACCGATAATCTTTTTATCTCGATTTGCGTGTCGTGAGTTTCGACGTACAAATAACGAAGTACACTTTTTATTAGACTAGACTTACCCTGTTTGACCAGAGTTGACCAGTTGACCCAAAGTCAACTGTAAGTCAACACTTGACCTAGTTGGACTAAATTATTGACCGGAGTCGACCTAGAGTTAATTTGACTTAGAAGAACCTAGAATAATGTAGATTGATTATAGAGATTCATTTATTACAACTTGAACACCTTGTAACTGTGTTACTTTAAATAGGACTCTGTGGCTTCAGTGGGAACCCCCTATACTTATCAGCTGTTCAGGTTATCGAGACGAGTACATTCTCTGATCATTTCATATCCTGTTTAGAATTATTTCCTGCAGTAGATTACTTTACTTGTACTGTCACGTTGGTCACACGGATTGGTACTATATGGATCCCTTCATGAGATGTTATCCTTAGGGAGCATCGGGTACTACATGTTCTGTGCGTTTCACTTACATGGCGTATCACTATGCTTCATTGGTTCTTTGATCACTTACGACATATACTCTTATGATCGTAGAGTCTTCCTAGAATCCTTATCCCATTTATGGGACTACTATGTATCACCTTCGGGGTCTACCACCCTTCGGGGGCTGTTACATAGCATCATATAACATAATCTGGCTGGATCCTTGTGTATTGATTGGGGGTACAGGGGAGTATAAATGGACATATAAATAATACCCAAGTAGTGTAGCATCAAAATCTCTTCCATAGTGTAGCATCAGAATCTCCTATGCCATTTACATGTCTATATTGTACTCTGACTCACTAGCCACATGTTAGTTCTTTATTTATAGTAGATACTTCTGTTACAGCTTTCTCTCTCTGTTTACATACTGCATTTTTTTCAGTACCTGTATCCTACTTTACTGCATGATTATATTTTCTAACCTGCTATGATCTGTTGAGATGTACTGTACTCGCTCCAGTCCTGACTGGACCTGTTGATAAATTTTACAGATAGCCTGGAGGTGCCTGCTAGCCTAGAGGAGACACATTAGAGGTTGTTTAGATAGTTGTTTCTTTTGTTTGGAGTTGTATTTACTTTGTGGATTACTGTATTTGGGTTTTGAAATGTATTCTGAGTTTGTATATTAGACACTTAGACTTCTATCTGTTGTATCTCTTTTCGATTTCATGTTTTATCTATCTTCCTTTATGCTCTACCTTAGATGTGATTGAGTTTATATTCTGCCATGTCACCCCCATTCGGGGAGTATAAACTGTTTAGTCTTATACTATTAGATGCATTGAGACCTAGGACAGCGTTTTACCGTCGACACTGCGGCGTAGGCTGGGCGTTGTTACGTTCTCGTGCCCTAACTCTAGGGTGCGGGTCGTGACACGTTTTTAGTGGTGGCCCATGCAGGTCTAGACTAAAAGTGTAGTGGTATTCGAACTAGAGTACCACTACAGCCTGTACTAGGAATAGGATATATTTTGAAGATACTCAATCACAGTTAGGATCCCTTGAGAGATTCCTGGGACGACCCTTGAGAATCTTATTTTAACTTCGATTTGAAAACTCTTCTTCCCTTGATTTAATTATCTTTACTTTCTGTTGTTAAATTTGATTTTTATAGATTATTGTTGAATTCGAGTTTATAATTATTGATTTTGATGGATGATTGTCGAATTTGAATTTTGATGATAGCTATTGCATCCGAGTTTGTATTTCGATGAATTTTTTTTTTCATTTTTAAATTTTGATGTTCGTTGATAAATTGATTTGATTTTGGGTAATCATTGTTGATTTAATTTAATTTTTGGCAAGATAAAATTATATGGGCTAGGTCATCTATGTTATGGAATCTAGTCTTTTATAGTCACATTAGCCAGCATGGTGAGGACATATAGTCTGACTCTGGATATATTTCTCGGGTGTGGGAATTTAAGGTTTTTGCAGCCAAGCATGCGACACCGCGAAAATGTTAAATACCATAATTCTAGAGATATGTGCATAAGTCAAGGGCTCTGTGATTATTGTAGTCTTGCTTACTAGTATAATGAGGATTTAGAGTACCATGATTTTGGATAGACGCATATGATTATCAGATTGTACTTAAAATATTTTGAACATGTTTTCTCTACTTTTTCTCAGTCATTCAAAAAAAAAAAGAATTATTATTTGTTGTTTTGCCTAGTTTCTTGTCATTTAACTTAAGAGTATGTTTAGTTATTTTCATAAACCTTTGTGTAACTTCTTGCTATGAGTTTTTCATAATACAATGAATCGATGATTTTGCTAAAGGCCTCATGTTGGATTTGATATTTTAGCTCTGGATTTTAAAATCGTTCCTTCTTTAAACATATAAGCAGAACAGATTTTAGCGTTATTTCTTTCTTGCTATTATTCTTGTATTAAATAATAATGATAATAAAACTGTCTTGATTTCGTCAATCACCTGCTTGCAATCTTGGTAGGAATCTAAATGTTAGTCTTAACGTAGAACTAATTTTTTTTTTGGGACATGAGAATATGTATATGAATATATATAGCAGACACTTTGCCTAACACGTATGCATGCTACACTTGATTTTCCACCTATCTGAATACCTATTGATATGTTGTTGATGTCCAAATTTTCATAACCAATGTTTCTGGCTTTCTTCTTTTCCAGTTTAAATTCGTAATTTAAATATAAATTTCATGTTATTAGTTTGTCTACATAACTGCACATGAGAAATTGCTTAAGCTATGTTAAAATTGAAAAATATGAGACTGTGCGCATATTAACCCTTAATACTGAATTCCAAATATTTAGTTTAAATTGCTGCTTTATTTTCTTTAATATAATATTTAAAGCTGTGTACATTGTTGTATGTAGGGATATAATGTTAGGTTTCATATTCTTATATGTTAGTTTGTGATAAACATTGAGTTGGCTTTAATGCTCAAATTTCTCCAAAATCTTGAAAACTAGTTACATGTTAACATTTTTACATTGATTTCCATGTTTAGTTAAAAATTCAGATTTAACATGTAATATTGAACTGTATGCGTAGATAAATATATGGATAGTATGTTAGGGTATCATTTATGTCATGTTAGGTTGTATTGGGAGCGTTGAGATTGGTTGTGATGTTTCAAACTCCTAAATTTTGAAATTGCATTATGTTAATATTACACTGGTTAAATGTTAGCTTATTTTTAGATATTTTTTTTATGTAAATGTTGAACTAAAACTGGGTTTAACCTTTCAATACTAAGTTATAACCATGTACAAGGACACACACACACTCTAACATAGTATATACTGTCTTTTAACCTAACCCTTCCCCTCTATGTTATGATTATATATCTATAAGGATATATATAGAGTTTATGCATATATTATAACGTATATAGATACATAACTAAGTCTCTACCTTTTTATATATATGGTTAGCCATGCAAGTTATGATTAAATAGGTTGTAGATTGTAGATTGTTAAACCATATGCCATGAGTAATGTAACTGGATAGCTATTATTTGAAACCCAAATCCTCGTATACACTCTCACGTATATTCACATACACACATGAACCACATAACATTACATAATGCTAGCTTTTCCTCTCTGACGCTCTCTCTCTATATATATTATGATTGGATTTCAATGCAAGTGACTTTCAATTCTTTAACTTTTGAATTTGATTTTTCTGTACCATTTTAGATGATTGGTAGTTACCCTTCTTTATTTTTTTTCATATAGGATGGCAGACTGCCTTACAGTTTTGATGATTGTTATTTCTGTAACTTTTCTATTTTAGTACCCTGAATTTTTTGTGTGTTGTGATACCCTATGACCGTTTTAGTATTAGCACGACTAGTATACCTAGATGAGACTTTCACTACCACCGTATGCCATGACCCTGTATGCCGTTCTTTTTTGATGGTATGATTTGTTTAAGTTCTGGGACTCTGATTATGGGGGTTTGACCTAGAAGGAGTATGGACATTTTAATTTCGAGGACGAAATTTTTATAAGGTGGGTAGGATGTGAGCACCCTGAATTTCGGGTTGATTTTTATTTATTTATTTTCTGATTGATTTTAATTTCAATAAATAATTTATTCTGTTATTTTTCCTTAAGTGTGCTTTCCCGTGCCATTGATATTTTGTCACTCCCCGTTCCCAGTATACGTATTTTTAATACATGTACTGCTTAAATGTATTTATTTAATATTTATCATGTATTGTTTCATATTTAAATCTCTTTAAATTCATGTTAATTAAATTCCTGCAATTAATTTTCTGTATTTTACTTCCTGCTTTTATTCTCTGCTTTAGCTTACTTTAGGTTTGGCCTAGGTTGGTTTATTTTCGGGTTATGGTGGTTCATCATGAACCGAACCCACCTACCACCACCCCTCCCATTTAAAGCCCCCAACTCTTTCTCTCTCTTCATTACTCTCCTTCACCATTACTCTTCTTCTTCTTTCTCATTACTCTCTCCACCTACCAAACCCATAGGCAAGTACATCTTGCTTCTTCATGAGGATCCATTTTTATGGTTCCATTCTCTTCCCCTTGTGATTCTAAGAGAGTTTAGAACTTGGCATTTTTCGTTTTGAAGTTTTATTTTTGGTAGATCTAGAAATTAGTTATTTTCGGACTTTGGTGGTTTTGATCTATCAAACTTCTTTGTTTTCAAGTTTTGATGGTTCCATGATTGTAGAGAATTTTATTCTACCCAATTTTGACCTTTGCAAAGTTGGATTTGGACTTATTTTGACCAAGTTATGGACTTTTGAAGCTTTGGGTTCAAACCATGGAGTTCTTGCTGATTGGAGAAGACAGTGCGCAGTGTACGCGAGCTTTTTAGCTTTCGCCACTAAGCTGCGCGCGCACTTTAGCGCAGCACAGTCTGACACATATGCTGCCTTTTGGAGGCGTATGACTTGCATACGCTGCCTTGATGAGGAGTCGTATGGAGCACATACGCTGCCTTTTGGAGGCGTATGACTTGCATACGCTGCCTTGATGAGGAGTCGTATGGAGAGTCGTATGGAGTACATACGCTGCCTTTTGGAGGCGTATGACTTGCATACGCTGCCTTGATGAGGAGTCGTATGGAGAGTCGTATGGAGTACATACGCTGCCTTTTGGAGGCGTATGACTTGTATACGCTGCCTTGATGAGGAGTCGTATGGAGTCCATACGCTAGCTTGACCTGAGCGCTAGCTTGACCTGAGCGTACCCTGACTTGAGCGTAGCTTGACCTGAGCGTACGCTGACTTGAGCGTAGCTTGACCTGAGCGTAGCTTGACCTGAGCGTACGCTGACTTGAGCGTAGCTTGACGTGGGCGTAGCTTGTCGTGAGCGTAGCTTGACTTGAGCGTAGCTTTACCTGAGCGTACGCTGACTTGAGCGTAGCTTGACTTGAGCGTAGGCTGACATGAGCGTAGCCTGCTTACCCTGGATCTTCTATAGCCCTGTATATTGATATCTTATTAGATGTTTAACATCCATTTTATATCCTTACGCCTTTTGCATAAACTTGATATAATCATGATATGCTAATATTTCTGTTAAATATAGATTGTTACGTGAGATGTACCATGTGTCGTGAATTGAGTTATAGATACACCGATTGACTGGAATTAAACCCTGAGAGTTGCAGACTCGACCCCACTGAATATTAGTTGACTTTTATGCCTTGTCACCATTAATAAGGATTGTGACCTTGACTAATAACTGATCATGCGTTCCTAATTGGAACTAAGAGACTGGCTAGTCATCTTATTAAATTGAATGAATGAGACACGTTCATATTAATTATGAACTATTGAAATCGACTGGCTAATCCTGAATATTGGTATACAGGCACATGTAGGCTTCAATTCATTTATTATTTATTTATCTTACCAAAGAAGCATGTGTACTTTATGGTCAAGGCATGATTACTCTGTAGTTAGTTTTGATTGTTGCATTACGCTATGTAAGACCTACAACCTGACCGCACTGGTATCATTGTAGAGTTGTGCATATCGTACCCCGTACGAAAGTACTCATTCTGAATGACCATGATCCATGGCATGGTACTTCATTCAACGTAGAGACTATTAAGTTAAATAAAATAATGATTGCATGGAGAGAACGGATTCCCGAGTTCTTACATGGCAGCCCTCTTGGGACTAGTAGTGCCCAACAGGCCGGTTGGTCCCCACAGATGCTGCAAATCTGCCACACGGGCAGGGAACGGTATCTGGTTATATTATCTATTGAATATTGTATATTAATGACGGGCGTCCTGCTGGGACTCGTCTAATTCATGAATGGCACAATTGATTGACTGGGTAAACTAGCCTTGCTTGCGCATAGTAAGAACTGAGAAATCCTTTATTGCATAATTCCAGGATAACTTGGGACTCACAATAGCAAGCCGTAGTAGTTGCCTGGCCGTTTAAATTGATTTGTTTGTGTACTGTACCTACTCTGTTACTTAACTGAGATGATCAGAATGTCAGGACATGATGGGCCAACTTCTGTCCTTGTTTGGTTGGGAGGTTGGTTCGAAGTGTCGTGATGTTGTGTGAGTCCTAGTAGATAGCAGAGATCTATTATCATATTCTCTTATTACTGGCTTCATTCCTCATATCGTGCTTCCTTGTGGTACTTGCTATTAGAGGTCTAACCTCTCTAGTTTTGCATGGCCAGATTTAGAGCCAGTTCCTGAGGATCCAGCTTACTTCTACCTCCAAGATGGTCAACACTAGAGGGATGATCACATGAGGACTCGAGTGGGTTTCTTACTTTCCCGCCCGTTTTATTATCTACTTTATACTTTGTCGTTTGGCACCGACATGTTAGTCGGATTATCTTGTACCTATTTTTGCATAATTGTAACTAAGTCAGGCTGCAGATGCTAACAATTGTGTGTACTTACTACATCATCTGGCTGTATTTTGTAAAGCCAGATATCAAGAGCAGTTTGACTGAGCGTTTGGGACGCCTTACTGCTTTATCTCACATGTTCTCTATTTCTGTTTCCTGTTTGAATGATTGAGACAATTGTTACGCCCCAGAACAAGAATACTGGAGAGCGGGGGCAGACATAGCCAGCTACGTATATTGAAATGGATTCCATCTCGTTATACGGTCACGGCTGTCTAGATACATGAGGGTTTATCTACAAGCCATCAGTCTCTTAAGGTCATGAACAAGCCTAGTGTCTCAATCATAAGCAAGTAAGTAAGAGTTACAAGATGTATGATCATTAAATATACAATAATAAGGCGTCCCAAATATTACATATTCAGCTGATCATGAAGCTAGTCGTTACAAAATGTTAGGACTAGCAAGAGTTTAGTCATACATGATCAACCCTAGGATTTGTCAATCATGTTACAGCCCGTAGGCCGACAGTAAGTAAGTGCAATCGAGCTAAACAGGTGCTCGTCGGCTAAACGCCTCAAAATAATATTTTTACACTAGAGCGGGAGAGCCAAAAATAACCCACTCGTTGCCAGGGTTCCGTCTAGTGGCCACCATCTGGCTGGAAAGTCGGTAGATCCTCTGGAGCTGCTCCGAAATCTGGCCACACAAAACCAGCTGGGTCAGATCCCAGAAAGAGCAAGTGCCACAAAGGAGGCTTCACTTAAGAACTAAAACCAGCAATCAGCACAAGATACAAATATAAATAAAAATAAGGACTGGAATAAAAGGAAACATATCAGGTTGATATACGACGAGATAACCATGGAACTATTCAGATAACCAGGTTACAACCCGTAAACCAAACAAGGACCGGGGTTGTAACCCTTCGTCTGAACAGAGCTTGGAATTCTCACCATTTATCGGTAAAATAAATACAGGCATTCAGGTCATTCAATAATCTGGAACAGGATTCAGGGCAAGACTAGACTGGTTAGACTCCATCCAATCACTTCACAGCCAAGCAAGAATTACGGCTTGATACTTTAACTAACTAGGGTTGTCACAAGCCTAATTACTAACAAGATGCAGTGAGATTATTCCACAGCCACAAGCCCTGCAGACCATCCAGGTTCCCCGGGTTAAAAGTTTAGAGTTAAATTCAGGTGGGTACATCGTCCAGGAAACGGATGTACCCTTAGGTAGCTTGAAGGGTGTAACACATGACAGTGTGCTGGAAATGTGCCCTACTCGACGGCAGGCTACAGATCCCAAGGCGTGCCCAGATAACGGGATTGCCTGTAGCTAGGAAATCTCTTCATGACTAATGTATCAATCTAGTTATTAGTCCTTAGTTCATTTCAATAGGTACTCCTGACCGTGGTACTCAAGAGTCCCATCCTAGACATGATGCAAGACAGGACTGGTTTATTTATACAAGCACAATCACCCACGGTGTCCAGGATCAATTATACAGGTCATGTCATGTCAGGTAGCCGTCACAACAGCTATTCGAGATAATCATGTCAGGTAATCATGTCAAGTGTACTAGTCAGGAGTGCGCCACGACGGGCCACTATCAAGTCATGTCAGGTTATTATGTCAGGAGTACACCACTACGGGTCACTATCGTGTCATGCTCAGGTATCATTTCCAAACATATTAAGTAAATTCATGATTATCAAGTTCAGGACAAAAGGCGTAAGGATATAAAATGGACGTTAAATATCTAATAAAATATCAATATTACAGGGCTATAAAGATCAAGGGTAATCAGGCTACGCTCAAACCAGGCTACGCTCAGGCTAGCGTACGCTCAGGTCTGCGTACGCTCGAGCTAGCGTACCAAAGGTTCCATACACTTCTAATGGGGAGCGTACGCAAGGGTCAGCGTACACAAGGGCATGCTCAAGCTACAGGTCAGCGTACGCTCAAGCTAGCGTACGCTCAAGACTGCGTACGCTCGAGCTAGCGTACGCTCAAGACTGCGTACGCTCGAGCTAGCGTACGAAAGGGGCCAGCGTACGCCTTGCTCGCTTAAGCTAGCGTACCAAGGCACGCGTACGCTCAAGCTAGCGTACGCTCAAGACACACTGCCAACAGGCAGCGTATTAAGGTGAGCGTACGCTCACCAAAGATCAGCGTACGAAGGCTAGCATACGCTCGCTAAAGAGCAGCGTACGAAAGCTAGCGTACGCTTGCTAAAGAGCAGCGTACGAAGGCTAGCGTACGCTCGCTAAAGAGCAGCGTACGAAGGCTAGCGTACGCTCGCTAAACAGCAGCGTACAGCTCAGCGGCATAAGCTAAAAGCTAGCTCACTGTTCACTGTCTTCTCCAAATGGCAAGAACAGCAAGAACTCTAAAGTTGAATCTAAGCTTCAATCGTCCAAATCTTGGTCAAAACAAGTCCGAATCCAACTTTCCAAAGGTCAAAATTGGGTAGAATGAAATTTTCTAAAACATGGAGCCATCAAAACTTGAAAACAAGCAAGTTTGATAGATCAAAACACCAAAAATCCAAAAATAGCAAAACTCTAGATCTACAAGAATTAAAGCCTCAAAATGGAAAATGGCAAGTTCTAATGTGGTTTAGAATCATGAGGAGAAGCTAATGAAACCATCAAAAGAAGTTCTCTTGTGGAAGCAAGTTGCACTTGCCTATGGTTGGGGAGTTGTGGAGAGGAAGGAAGAAGAAGAAGAAGAAGAAGAAATAAATGAGAGTTATAGAGGAGAGAAAAGGTTGGTGGGGAAATAAATATCATGGGTGGTGGTAGGTAGGGGGTTGTGGTGGAAATGAAGGAGAAGCATAGGCTAAGGTGTTCCACCCTTGGTCCATGATGAACCAAGCATTGGGCCGGCCGATCCAAGCCAACCCAACCGAGAGTAAAAAAGCCAAGCCAAACCAAGGAGATATGCAAATACAAGATAAAATACGTATACATATTCCAAATACGTAATACGAACAACAGGCATTACAACAATAGAAGTAAAGTGACCATAGGGAGACTTTCATGTAGTATGCACCCCCTCGTCTTATAGACAGCATTGATCGTATTATACGGTACTCATCTACCCGTAATACGTAGCTGGCTGAGTCATTCCTCCGCTCTCCAGTATTCTGGTTCTGGGGCGTAATATATTTGGAGTGTCAGGGATGTTCAACTCTGGAAATCTTCTTCACGAGTTTGGGAGTGGACAGGATTACCTTCCTGATGGTATATAGTGTCCCACTCAAACTTGTTTTCTTGTGCTCTTTTTGCTTCGCAGAACTTCGGGTCGAATTAGACCGTTTGATTATTAATTAATTTTTTCACTTTTTTTCTTGATCATTATTACCACGTTACCGTGACTTTTAATTTGGGAGCGCAAGACCAGTCAGTTTCTTGAAACCAACTTCTCATGCTTGATCTATTCGAGACGCTCGTCATCCATGACCTTCGTGTCCCACTCAGACACGTCATTTTGTGCTCCATTTGATTCGCACAACTTTCCCGACATGTGACCCGATTTTATTTCACTCCACGGCGTCACATTCTTCTTCCATCTTGATTTGTGGGTCCCCTGTCGACCAAAAACTGTCCGCCCAATTACGGACATGGCCCAAATTGAGCCTACTACCCATCTGCCACTTGTGTCCCATTTATTGGAATCCCCATGTGCTACTTATTTGTCCATGATCATCGATTCCTAATTTTAATTCAATTTTTGCACAATGTCCGGTTTTGACCCAATCCGGCTCCACCGAGTCCAGCCCAGCTCCATGTTATTCTCCATCATGACACCCTCATATTTCTTGTCTAAAAATATTAATAATTCTTCCTACCTATTTTTATTGTTTATTGGAATTCCTATCTATTTAAATTCATATAGGAATGGCATCTTCCCTCTAATCAAATCTAGCCATTGATTTCTCATTTAATCCTCACCCTCAAATTTTCCATAGCAGCCAACCACTCCACAGCCAACAATTGTGGCCAGCCCTAATTTTTAGGGAGGACACTTTTTTATTTCTCTCTCTTATCCCCTCTTTCTCTCTCCTTAAATTATTTCTGCACACACAAGCAACCACAGCAACAAAAACAACTTCAACACCAACTCCAACAGCCTACACCCCGACCTCCCTCTCCACCCATGGCTCGACCACCTCCTCCTTGGCCCGACCCCGACCTCCAGGCCGTCGGCCACCCTTGCCGAGCCCGACCACACCATTCTCCTCGATCTCCTCCTCCTTATTCCTCCTCCTCCCTCATCATCACTACCAAGCCATCACCACCACCATCATCCCGCAACCGCCACCACCACCGTTCACCTCTGGACGTCCCTGCCGCCTCGCCGAGCCCAGTGCCCCCGCCGCCATGGTCGTGTGCCACCGCCAGCAACATCGCCGTGCCCGGCCAGGCTGGCCAGTGCACAGCGCACTTGGCGCGCACGCGCGAACGGCGTGGCCACCGCCGCCACGCGCCGCCGTGGCCCCCTCCGTGGACAGCCCCCTCCGGCGAGCTAAGGTGGACAGCCCCCTGACGGCCACCTCCTCCGGGACGCACCGTCGAGGCGATTCATGCGTTTTGCACGACGTCCCGTCGTGACGCGCGCGGGATCGAGTTCATTTTGGCGTTCCATCGTAGCGACTTCGTGCACGTTTTTCCAAAAATCCGACCGTTGGATCGGCGATTTCTTTGCTCCGTGGTAATCTCGGTATATCCACCTTCGCTCATGTCAATTTTCGTCCGTTAAATTTATCGTTTGGTACATCAAAACCGGCCAACAATTTGACCATTTAAATTGTATTAAATTTGGACAGTTTTGCGGGGCCAACTTCGTCAGCTTGTATCTCCTCCACCGTAGCTCCATTTGGCGTGCTACCAGTTCCTGTGCGAAGCTGGTATAACCCTCTTGCTACCCCTCCAGTTTCGTTTTATTGTGAGTTTGTTTGATTGGTTGAATTCGATGCCAAAGTTGGTCGTCCGAATTCATAATTTCCAACTTGTAAAATTCTATTTTTGAACACGGGACTCCAGATATCATTTCAGACACCACCATTAGACTTGTGGCGTCGTTTTGGCATGTTTTCATATAAATTTTATTAGATTTGGAGAACGTGGACCCGGGCACGCATTTCGGTGCAAAGCGGGTCCCACTTTCTGGGTCAACGGGACTTTTTGACGTCGGCTCATCGGAATCCAATTTTGGATATACCTTGAGTTCGTATCGTCATTCTGGACTCGTTGACATATAATTTGCTAGGTTTTGGTGGACATTGGATCGGGCAGGCATTTCGGTGCAAGTCAGATACCAATATCCGGGTCAACATGTCATTTTTAGATCGGCTCATCGAAATCCAATTCCGGATATACCGTTGAGTTCGTATCATCATTATGGACTCATTGACATATAGTTTGCTGAGTTTTGAGAACTTTGGCTCCGGCACGTATTTCCGTGCAAATCGAAATTCCAAGTTCTGGTCAACGGACCAAATTGAGATCAGGTTAACGGAATCCAATTCTGGAGATACCGTTGGGTTCGTATCGTCATTCTGGTTACGTGGACATATAATTTGTTATATTTTATAGACTTTTTCCTTTGTACGTTTTTCGGTGCAAAACGACTCCGACACGGACACCGTTTTGACCCGAAATTACCTTTTTGCCCTTGTGTCCAAATTGGACCGTTGGGTAGGCTATCCTAGCTAATTTGACCATTCTAGACACGTTGACGATGTTCATTTCATCGTCCAACAATGTTTGTTGATAATTTCTCTGAGTTTAACCTTTTTATAATTAATTAATAATTAATTCATATAATGTTCGTATTTCGGGATTAGTACAACGAAACTGAGATCAGCCAATTCCAGTTATCTCACATCGCTGAAATTGACAAGTTGGACACGTGAATCACTATAATAAGATTATCAACCTTACCGATAATCTTCTTATCTCGATTTACGTGTCGTAAGTTTCGACGTACAAATAACGAAGTACACTTTATATTAGACTAGACTTACCCTGTTTGACCAGAGTTGACCAGTTGACCCAAAGTCAACTGTAAGTCAACACTTGACCTAGTTAGACTAAATTATTGACCGGAGTCGACCTAGAGTTAATTTGACTTAGAAGAACCTAGAATAATGTAAATTGATTATAGAGATTCATTTATTACAACTTGAACACCTTGTAACCTGTGTTGCTTTAAATAGGACTCTGTGGCTTCAGTGGGAACCCCCCTATACTTATCAACTGTTCAGGTTATCGAGGCGAGTACATTCTCTGATTATTTCATATCCTGCTTAGAATTATTTCCTGCAGTAGATTACTTTACTTGTACTGTCACGTTGGTCACACGGATTGGTACTATATGGATCCCTTCTTGAGATGTTATCCTTAGGGAGCATCGGGTACTACATGTTCTGTGTGTTTCACTTACATGGCGTATCACTATGCTTCATTGGTTCTTTGATCACTTACGACATATACTCTTATGATCGTAGAGTCTTCCTAGAATCCTTATCCCATTTATGGGACTACTATGTATCACCTTCGGGGTCTATCACCTTCGGGGTCTATCACCTTCGGGGGTTTATCACCTTCAGGGTCTACCACCCTTCGGAGGCTGTTACATAGCATCATATAACATAACCTGGCTGGATCCTTGTGTATTGATTGGGGGTACGGGGGAGTATAAATGGACATGTGAATAATACCCAAGTAGTGTAGCATCAGAATCTCTTCCATAGTGTAGCATCAGAATCTCCTATGCCATTTACATGTCTATATTGTACTCTGACTCACTAGCCACATGTTAGTTCTTTATTTATAGTAGATACTTCTATTACAGCTTTCTCTCTCTGTTTACATACTGTATTTCTTTCAGTACCTGTATCTTACTTTACTGTATGATTATATTTTCTAACCTGCTATGATCTGTTGAGATGTACTGTACTCGCTCCAGTCCTGACTGGACCTGTTGATAAATTTTATAGATAGCCTGGAGGTGTCTGCTAGCCTAGAGGAGACACATTAGAGGTTGTTTAGATAGTTGTTTCTTTTGTTTGGAGTTGTATTTACTTTGTGGATTATTGTATTTGGGTTTTGAGATGTATTCTGAGTTTGTATCTTAGACATTTAGACTTCTATCTGTTGTGTCTCTTTTGGATTTCATGTTTTATCTATCTTCCTTTATGCTCTATCTCAGATGTGATTGAGTTTATATTCTTCTATGTCACCCCCATTCGGGGAGTATAAACTGTTTAGTCTTATACTGTTAGATGCATTGAGACCTAGGACAGCGTTCTATCGCCGACACTGCGGCGTAGGCTGGGCGTTGTTACGTTCTCGTGCCCTAACTCTAGGGTGCGGGTCGTGACAGGGATTTTGGATGAAAAGATCAAAGACGATTATCAATGTCCTCCTCTAAAGAAAGGAGACACTCTCGAGAGTTATATGAGAGTGGGATATCGATTCATGTCGAAAGAAGCCCAATTAGTAGGGTTTCTGACGTACTGGCTCCGTCGGTTCGTCGTCCCTGGATCAAGTGCAGTAGACCGCTTCCATCACGGTGTTCTTTTTGCCGCCGTTCGATTAGTCTTCGGCTACAAGATGGATCTCTTATCGGCAATGCCATGTAGATTGAACGTCGGTCTCCGCCTGTACGTCAATTTGATACTGAAAGCTAAGGGCGAGAAAGAATTTCCTCGGCTAGAATTACCGTATACCTATCTGTTCGGGTGGTTACTTCTACACCATCCTACTTTGATGGACCCCAACATGGGACCAGTCGGTGGCAGCGTTTTGCAAAGATACTCCCATGGTAAGTAGAAATACACTTCTTTGAGAGATTGCAGATATGCTTTGAACCTTGGTAAAGGGTAGAACTTTTATTGCACTTATCCTCCTGCCGGATATGAACAAATGCCGACCAACATGGTTGACTCAAAGATGCAACCTTTGAGTCGTACAGCTTTTAATTGGTTGAAGACAATTCGTCCATCCCACCTGGTGTATCGATTTGAAGAAGAATGCTTCTTGGAGCCATATCTTCCCAGCCGGTTTGCTCGGCAGTTTGGATATGACCAATTCCACGTAGGTAATGCCATCACATGCCTACAAGGAAAAGGTTTCCTGATAGATGGAGCCCGAGCTTGGGCTTATTACAACGCTCGAGATACGAAAGCAACGTTCTCGATGCCGTTGAACATTAGTCATGGCCCTCGTATGCTGTTTACCTATTCGGTGTTCTATACATCAGCGAACACTTTTGCAGAGAACTTCAATCTTGCGGATAGCTTCACGTCTGCAACAAGATTGAGGAAGGAAGGAATCATCATGTCACTCCTAGGAAATGATGAGGTGCACGAGCCAGTTGATGCACCATTAGAAGTTTCGAGGGACGCTATGTTCCCTAAAGAGGTTAATGTGCCACTGCGTGTTTCTTTGAAGGTTGCTAAATCTCCTGCCAAGAAGAGAAGGAGAGAGGAGCCTTCTGTCCCAGTTGCGAAGAAGAAACTGATCTTAGATCATTCTTCAGAAAAGATTACTACCAGATCTCAATCTCGGCAGCTGGCCGAAACAGTTCAACAGGAAGAAGCTGCCACACCGACCTCTGTTCAAAAACAAGTCGAGATAATAGATGCAGAGAGTCCCGAGAGACCTCTGCATAGGAAGAAAAGGTTGGTCCGCAGAAGACAAGTTTTGTCTTCGATCGTGATGGACGCTGCAGCGGGACTAACCATGCCCTCTCCCACTCCTGTTTCTGAGTCTGGGAATAAAACTCCCAGTCCAGAGCAGAGAGAGGAAATTAAACAGAGGGAAGAGCTGGATCAGAGAAATGAGGCTGAAGAGCCCAGAGATAACATTATAGAGGAAGAACATAATGTCGTACGATCTCCTTTGCCAACAACAGCGGAAATCCATCTTCCTGCTATACCTGGAGCAACTCTTGCTGAAGAAGATCGTTTAATGATCGACGCTTTATATGACTGTGACTTTGGTTATCAAGAAGAAGCTGATTCTGCCGCTGATGCTGCCAGTGAAGAGGCTCCCGAGGACAGTGAGAGCGAAGAGAGCATCTCATCAGAAGCTGCTGATGAGACACAAAATCTGGAAGAAAATGTTGATATCCAGACATCCCTTCGAGACACTCTGACTCCTGAAAAGGAGGCTGTGGTGCCGAAATCTCCGGAGAAGATTGCCGATGATGAGGTGGGTATGGAGAAAACTCCAATTTCTGCTCCCGAAGGTATTGTAATGAAATTAGCGATCTTCTTTTAATACGTAGTTTGATATCTAACATCGTTACTTTTAATTATACAGAACCCAGATCTCCTTCTGCTCCTCCAACATGTATGGATATAGTACTGGCAACGACAATTGCCAGTAACAGTCGCCATTTGTCTTGTGGCTCTGAAGTAGGGAGTAGCCAGGCTGTAGCGTCTGAAGCTAATTCTTCTCAGCTAAAATCTATTCCCGCTGATGCTGCCACTTTGGTTTCGTTATTCAAAGAGCCTGCAGTTCAGATACGAGAAGTTGAGCGTCCTATTGCTTCGTCATCAACAGGAGTAGCTGCGACTCCTGGTGCTCTGGCGACTAATCAGCTTGTAATCCAATCATTTACTAGATGCTTCTTCGAGTCCTTGGGACCTTTGGTAAATAGGATGATGGACAAAGCAGACGCTGATTTCTTTATGGTTAGAGGTCCAACCTCTTTCTTGGTGAAGGCCATCCGAGAGCAAGGTGATGAGGCTCAGGCCACTTTCCTTGACCATATCTTGAATGAGCTGGAGATCTCCATAAAGAACTATAAAGATCTCAACAAGGGGGAAGTGGAGCCTTTAGTGCAGGCAGAGTTTGAACAAATGGCTCAGGCAGCTGCGATTGAAAGAGTGAATCTCCAGAACCTCTTGGACGCTTATACTACTAAATCTGCTGAATATAATTCCAAGTTGGAGTCAGTGATCTCAGCTGCTGAGAGGAGAGAGAGAAGGATTGCCGAGCTGAGGGCAGAGATTGCTCGTCTCGAAGAAGAAATGGAAAATGAAGTTACAGAGCATCAAACTTCAGTCCAACAAATTGATGCTCTAACTCAGGAAAGAAATAAGTTTGTAGCAGCTCATGATGCGGAAATCACTCGCCGAATGGTGACCATGCCCATTTTTAATGAAAAATCTGGGATGGAAGAGGCCAGGAGGAGAGTGATGACATCTCGTGAAGAACGGTTGCAGATTCTGAAGCAACAAATTGCTACTCTGATAATGCCTCCGTCTCAATAGAAAGAACTTTTTGTATCTTCTCGTCTTTCTTTTGCTTATGTAATGTCTTAAATTTTGATCAATAAAAGACATTTTGTTGTGGCTCTATTATTTCTTGCATACCTTATTCAGATATAAATAATAGCGATAAATATATTCAGAGGTGCAGAACATAATATATATCTTGATGATTTTGTAGAAAATAATTATATTCATTATATCTGCTCAGAGGTAATATGGACGTGGCAGAATATAACTTGTTGAATATTATTATTTCAAAATAGACAACTTAATCGAAGACGACAAGTTGCTGGTATGGATAATGAATGAAAATGAATCGTCAAAAAGGTATGAATAAAATAAATAAACGAAATGAATCGTCGGAATGAACGGATGGACCGTCTGATAAATTGAATGAACGGATGAACCGTCAGATGATGATGATGATGAACGGATGAACCGTTAGATGGTGATAATGAATGAACAGGCGAACCGTCAAATGAATGTGATTGAACGGATGAACCGTCTGATATTAATGAACGGATGAACCGTCAGGTGAATGTGATGAATGAACGGACGAACCGTCAAATGAATGTGATTGAACGGATGAACCGTCTGATATTAATGAACGGATGAACCGTTAGATGGTGATAATGAACGGACGAACCGTCAAATAAATGTGTCGTTTCATTATTTTAAGAGTCTCTACCTATAAATAGAGCAGAAATCTGATAGGAATAAGCACTTCCACTGTTCAATATAAAAATGTCGTCTGAAGATGCATCCAAGAAGGCTGAACTCGCCCCAAAAGTTGAAACAGGTGCTGAAGAACATCCGACCGAACTGGTCCAGTCAAAGCAGGCAGGGGCAGGCAAAGGTTCGTCTGCTCCCAAACCACCAAGAGATATCCTGGACTTCCTGCTTGAACCGGGAAAGACTGAAGAAGAAGAGGCCATGAGGATGGCTGCTCGCAAGTTCATCGTGGGTTCCAGCAAAGATATTCTCGGCTCTTTTGCCGATTATGTCTTTGATAAGGACGGTAGTGGTCCCCGTCCTAATGTTGAAAAGGATGACAGTGATCTTCCTTAATATCATGTACTTGTCATTCATGATGAAATAAAATTTAAATTTTATTTTTGAACTTGAACTTGTCTGATGATTTACAAGCATTTACATTTATACATAATACTTCTTAAGGAATTTGCCATTGATAGGCATCATAGCAATTCGACCATCGAGCTCTAAGAGTTGATAGGCTCCATTTGAAAAGACTTTGCTAACAACATAAGGACCTTCCCACTTTGTATCGAATTTGCCTTTGCTCATATGCGTCATAGTCATAGGACGTCTGACCGTTAGAACAAGTTCTCCTTGCTGAAAGGCTCTAACTTTAACTTTGCGGTTGAAAGTCTTCGAGATGTGGGCTTGATATAGCTCAATATGTTGCTGAGCCATTAACCGCTTCTCATCGAGTGCCTCCAATTCTTGAAGTCGAAGAAGGTCATTGTTCTCTGTAGTGAGTTCATTGGCAATGGCAATCCTTAAAGAAGGAATTTGAAGTTTTAGAGGGAGAACTGCTTCACAACCGTACACCAGAGAGAAAGGTGTAAAGCCTGTGGGATTGCGGACCGTAGTTCGATAGGCCCAAAGACATTCTCCAAGCTTTTCACTCCAATTCCGTTTGTTAGTGGATACAAACTTCTTGAGGAGCTTAATGATAGTTTTGTTGAAAGCTTTCGCTAATCCATTAGCAGCAGGATTGTAGGCTGTCGAAGCGACATTGTCAATTATGTGATCATCACAGCATCTGGTGAACTTCTGACTGATGAATTATGGTCCATTGTCGTGGATAATTCTTCGATGTACACCAAATCGATAAATGATATGATGTTTGACGAAGTTGATGACACTGCTAGTTTTGACTTCAGCCAAAGCTTCAGCCCATTTAGAGAAATAATCGATTATTGCTAATATGAACCGATGTCCTCTAGAAGAAGAAGGATTGATGGGTCCGATGATGTCCATATCCCAAGCTTCAAAAGGCCAGGAAGCAGCTGTCGGATGCAGGAATTCTGAAGCTTGATGAATGAAATCTGTATGGATTTGACAAGCTCGACATTTTCTTGCATAGTCGATGGCATCAGATACCATAGAGGGCCAATAGTAACCCATACGTCGGATACGATCCTGTAGTTTAGGACCGGGTTGATGTGCTCCGCAAATACCGTCGTGAGCTTCACGCAGTACTTGTTTCGCTTCATCACCGGCTAGACAGCGTAGAAGAAGACCGTCATAAGTCCGTCGATAGAGGGTCTTTGTGGTCTGATTGTAGTAGAATCGTAGAGACCTTCGACGAATACTCGTGGCCGCTTTTGGATCTTCAGGGAGTATGTCATGAACAACAAAGTCGATAAAAGGAGTTCTCCAATCTTCATTGATAACATTGACTTCAGTAAGATTACTGAACTCAATATTACGATTGTTTTTAATACAGAATAATTCTCGATTAGAGATGACCACCACTTGTTGTCTTTTGATAGGGATGGCTAAGACTGCTGCAAGATTGGCCAAAGCATCTGCTTCAGTATTACAAGCTCGCCGAACATAGTCTATAAATAAGGCTTTGAATGACGTAGCCATGTTGATTGCTGCTTCATGATAAGGCACTAGGTCTTGATGAAGAACTTCATAGGTTCCTCTAACCTGGTTAACAACCAGCTTAGAGTCACCATAGACTTCAAGATACTCAACGTTAAATTGTTTGGCTA
Source organism: Iris pallida (assembly GCA_029216955.1). NCBI lineage: Eukaryota > Viridiplantae > Streptophyta > Magnoliopsida > Asparagales > Iridaceae > Iris > Iris pallida. The sequence continues at coordinate 9,386,077 of JANAVB010038419.1, forward strand.
ATTGAAGACCGATGAGTAGAGCATTGTATTATGCCACATTGTTGGAGCATGGCTCATCTAGAGAGTAGGCTCTTTAGATAGTTGATCCATCTGGAGAAACGAGAACAACTCCTACTCCTGCTACAATGGTACCATTGGGTCCGATTCTGGATGCTCCGTCAAAGAATAGACGCCAGGTTGGAAATTCTTCAGAGATTATGTTGACTTCCAACGTCTCGTCTGGAATTTCATCGTAGAGCTTTGACGTCTCTGGAACAGGATGAGCTGCTAAGAAATCTGCCAGTGCTTGACCTTTGACAGACTTTTGTGGAACATATACGATGTCATATTAGGCTAGCAGAATGGCCCATGTAGCCAGCCGAGAGTTGAGCGTGCTAGGCTTCTTCATCAGTACCCGAAGAGAATTGTCTCGGGATATGACATGAATGGTTTGACCAATGATATAATGCCGAGTCTTTTGAACAGCAAACATGAGAGCTAGGCATTCTTTTTCGACTGGACTATAACGATGTTCAGCACCAATCATAGTACGACTGAGGTAGTAGATAGCCTGTTCATGGCCTTCTTATTCTTTTGGGCTAGTAAAGCACCCAATGAATGGTCCATGGTGTCACGCCCCGATTCATAGAGTCATTTATTCACATATTTTATCTCTTGGAATCGATCGTCCTCGCTTGGGCGTGATGCCGTACAAGTCTGGAATTGTACTTGTACAAGGCAAAGATGATACATAATTATTAATCTTTAAATAGAAATACATCGCAGCGGCAGAAGCAGACAAATTGAAGTTAATGAGGACAATCTTTCTTATTGAATAGAAGTAAATCACTTCTTTATAGCAGCAAAGATAAAAGGACAACTTGAAGTCACACAGAGACATATAGAACTTTATTCTCTTTATTGATAATCGAAGAAAAGTACAAGACTTGTATTGAAGTACAATGTTTACAACACATCTCACTTTACAATGAAAGCTAACTGAACAATGCTATACAGCTTACATTTGATACATGGATACATTGGATTACAACTCGATACACTGACTTGGCTTACAATCTCACTGGTACAGCTGATTACAATGTTCCATACATTATGCCCTTTATAAACAGAAGACATCATCTTGTGTAAGGAGAGCTTCTGTATGCCCAACAAATCTTCGATGCCGCGGAACCAATCAAGTCAACTCTTCGTGTGTAGAATATCCCAAGCAAGAGCACCTGCCCACAAAACGTGGGTCAGTACATCATCTATGCACTGGCGAGTAGAATCCAACCCACTCGCATAAACCAACATCTAAGTGATCATTTAAGCAAGCATTTATTAGTATGATCTTTCTACTTGAGCCTAGCATCAGTTTACAGTTCATGGGTAATAATCAGAGTGAAGCATGTAAACATATTCTTAATAGCATTCATGTGGACACATCATTTTAGCATTCTTCGTGTTATCATACAAAGGCATCATTGAGGCATACTAGGTGTTATTATGAAAAGACATCATTGAGGCATCGTTAACAGTAACATCTTAAACATGTTATGACAGTTCTCACTTCAAGCATCACTTAGTATGTATGTTGTGTTTTGAGCAGTGATTATAGCATGGCATCTTTCTAGCATACTCAATTTAACATGTTAAGTAGGATCTCATACTGAAAGGCTACATACAGCATCATTTACTTATTTGAAACGTAAGTACGCAAGTTAAACCAACACGTATATTGAATTATCACATTAAGTGATTTCTTACCGATAGCCGACTCCCTCGTACCTGCATAAAATACAGGATAATATGATATTCTTACTCTGCCTGCACAAACATTCATTAGCATGCATCCTGACTACATGACCACTGGTGATTGTGCACCATATCGACGTGCCATATAGGACTTCATAGGGTATGGGATATACCCTTCACCAGGTTGCGAGCCCGAATGAGGATCCCAATACCGTGCTACCAAAGCACCAATTCCTCCTAGGCCGACTCGATCCCACCGCCGCGGGTACCGTTCGAGGAAATCCTTGTATACAAGTACGTCTATGGTCATGCGAATGCGTGTCCGACCCGATCGTGTTCGAAGTCGCATGATACAATAATAAGATAAGAAAAGGCAATAGTTCATCATCTCATCTTTCCAATATTTCCACCTGTTCACTTAGTGATCTCAATGATCCCAAGCCTTATCATTTTTCATTGCATCAATCATTGCAACATTTCTCATATCATTCCTTGCTGAGAGGAACAAATAACATTTCATTCATACCGATAGGACCTGCATCATTTCATTCATATCATAGGGACATTATTCTTTCTTTCATTGCTTAGAAGGAAACAAGCAACAGCAACAGTTATACAGAATGTACATGATTCTAGTGTTTCCTTCAATTCTTTATGTTAATAGCATAGCCAGTTCATTACTCATGTATCATTCTCGTAGCATCTCATTACTCAAGTGATTCATTCATTTCATCAAGATTAAGCATAAGAGACATTATCGATTCATTCTCAGGCATCAAGTTACATTAGCAGTTCGAGTATGATTCAATCAGCAGTTCAATATTCATGTCTTATTCATTTCAATAATCCACAACATAGGCATCTCTATTATTCAGCAACTAAGACATGAAACATTTAGGGACATTTCATAGCATCACATTATTCCATTTATTAAGCATGTAGGAATAAGGAGGAAGGAGGACAGTTCCACTTGCCTGCAAAAAAGGGTCTTCCTGCTCAATTCCCGCTAAGCGTAGCTCCACCAGCGAGCCACGTTCCAATACCCATTCCGTCTAGCCAGCTAAGAGAGACTACATCAGTCTCAACTCTCTTAATCTCCAACACAGTCACGGTCTAACATTCTGATCCCATCCAACAAGCCAACCAAATGCCTCGTGCGGAGCGGGGCATTACATAATATACCACTCAGAAAAAGTTTCGTCCTCGAAACTTAAGGAAACAACTCTTTCTACTAGATTCTTTTAGTCACAGTGAGTTACTCATTCAGCTTCAATTCAATATTCATTTTAGCCCACTTGATCATTTTCAAAATAGCTATCCAATTGTATCATTTTAATCAATCAACGATTCAATCCATCTTTTTCTTTTTCCAAATACTTGCAACTTCTCATTGATTCACCAACATTTGTCTCGCATTTTTCTCTCGGTCGCAACATATCACTTCGTTTGGATCCATACACATATTTTAGGCGTCCCCAAAACATATGCATTTCAGCCAAATTTTGTACTAGTGCGATAAATTCTTCCCATAATGTTATCTCAGTCGCAACCAATCACTTCGGCTGGATCCATACACATATTTTAGGCGTCCCCAAAATATATGTACTTCAGCCAACTTCCATGTTAGTGCGATTCGATCAGCCACAATATAACTCTCTTTTCTAAATCCGACTTAACATCCTTTCATTTGACTTATTGCTTTATTCACTTTGCCACAATCACTATTTTCCAGGCCACCACTTAACATCAAGGACAATCTCCATCCAAGCATAACATTTTCTAACATTCGATCAAGGGTCTAACTTAGAGCCAATCATATCAAGGGTTCACAACAACAATCATTTTCCTTCCCAAATCCATCAACATTTTTTACCGAGGCAATTCATCTTTTCTAAAAGGCACAATCCAACATCACCAACTATCGATTATCCGTGTCAGGGTATAAATCTATGCAACAGTCAAGGTTAACCCAGCTATCCGACTATAGATACTTATCCAACATTTCCGTCATGAGCAGTCAATTCCATCTCATATAATAATTCACTATTCGCTACATACAAATCAAGTCTCATCCCACGATTCCATTTCCCGCTATAGGCCGACACATAATCCTCAAGGGTCAAACATCTTTAAGGTTCATATTGGAGCATATACTTACAACTTATCATTCTTAGATCATACTCATCACCATCTCTCGTTAAATGCCATAAGGTCATTCTATGGGCCTCCAATGGTCACCTATTGTTCAGTCAGTCTCTAAGGTTAGCTACACTGATAGCTCAACTTAATAGTTCAGGTGACTTCCCTAGAGTGGACGGCTACTAGGGTTATACTAGTTTCTTATTCTTAAGGCCAACAAACAACCAACAGTTCTAAGGAACTCTACCCAAACCTATGGGTTTTAACTCAGTTTGAATAACTAATCGCCATTGTTGGTTATGCCAACAATTGGTCATGCAGCCCACAGTTCCTAGGGTCAAGTCTATCTATCTAGTGTCTTCCTCAAGGAATAATTCCCACAGAGGCTCACTCTAGACTTACCCAACAATCGACTAAGATCGATGTATCAACATTACGGTCAAATTCCAACCCGACATACGATTCTCATCGTTCTAATAATCCATCAAGTAAATTCCTAATGATCCATATTTCTATTCAAATTCCTTTGTACCCACACGAACCCATAAGCCAATGCTAACTATTCAAGGGTCATCGATTCCGATAATCTTAATATAATTATGGAATCATACTATTCGGTCCGTATGACAGAGTCAAACCACTAAGTCATAAAACAACAATCTATATCCCAACCAACAATCACCTATACCGACATTATCCAACATGTTTGTAATTTCTCGTTTCTATTTGTTTCTCAATCATCAAACTACCATTACTGCAAATATGTAATGGTCAAGTAGTTCATCCCATTCAATCCGACAATTTATGTATCACTTAACCATCCTCTATGCAACACAAGGATTCAGGGTTGCTACTTGTCACTTTTCTGGTACAATTCAATTCTTGAGCATATATGCGCATAAGCAACGAATATCCTTTGGTGATCTAGATGGGTTAACATCTATTACACCTTAGGGTCAAGGCACAAATCTCTAATATTCCTTTGGTCACCGACAACTTTTTTCCAAAACTTTCATCTTAGCAATCAACATTGTATTAGCCACAAATAATTTGCATCCAACCAATCGAAATCAACATTCAGATGTTCTAAGCCACAATATTCTCTATCCAAGTCTATTTACTCATAGCATTCTAACTGTCTTATTAGCTCGAGTCATCACTCGACTAAACAATTTCTAACCAAGCCAACCGGTTACAATTTCTAGAATCTTGCTACCCAACATAGCATCACCGTCAGGGGACACTCGAGTCATCTAGCAACAATACATGACTCCCAGCTACGTCTCGGCACTACCCAGTACTCACAGATAGTCTCATTGCTATTCTATGGAAAGGGTCAACATACATCTCGTTCTGAGGTGGTAGAGGCAATATATCACTCAGAAACGAAGCCATCCTTAAACAATACCAACTCAATCTATTCCGGACATTCATGATCTATAATGATCATAATACTTAACCAACATCTTGGGGTCTCAATATCACAAGATAACATTCTTAGGGTCTCAAAAGCAGTAGCCAGCACACATGAGTCCATTCACTAATTCTGTTGAGCTCATCCACCAATTATTTCATTCCCAATTCTTTTCCAAAATCACATACAATTCTCAACTCGTTGCAGCATACATAGCCATTCCTTTGTTCCCACATTCCAAAAAGCATTCACAATATAGCATACTATGGCATCGAGTCATTATTGGGTTATTTGTGTCCAAACCAACAAAATTATTCATTCAGGGGCATCACAATGTATATAGACTTATTGTATGGAACATCCAGTGAGCAGCCAAGAGGGTCAACGAATTTTCAGACACAAGCAACATAGGATGATTGCAGAACGACGACAGCATAATCGCAGAAGCAATCTTTGATTTAATCTCGGAAGCAACGTTGAGTAATCGCGGAAGCAACTTTGGTTAATCGCCGATGCAACTTTGATTTGAAACGAATCAATGAAGAGACCAAGGACGTAAAGCCGTGCTCTGATACCAATTTGTCACGCCCCGATTCATAGAGTCATTTATTCACATATTTTATCTCTTGGAATCGATCGTCCTCGCTTGGGCGTGATGCCGTACAAGTCTGGAATTGCACTTGTACAAGGCAAAGATGATACATAATTATTAATCTTCAAATAGAAACACATCGCAGCGGCAGAAGCAGACAAATTGAAGTTAATGAGGACAATCTTTGTTATTGAATAGAAGTAAATCACTTCTTTATAGCAGCAAAGATAAAAGGACAACTTGAAGTCATACAGAGACATATAGAACTTTATTCTCTTTATTGATAATCGAAGAAAAGTACAAGACTTGTATTGAAGTACAATGTTTACAACACATCTCACTTTACAATGAAAGCCAACTGAACAATGCTATACATCTTACATTTGATACATGGATACATTGGATTACAACTCGATATACTGACTTGGCTTACAATCTCACTGGTACAGCTGATTACAATGTTCCATACATTATGCCCTTTATAAACAGAAGACATCATCTTGTGTAAGGAGAGCTTCTGTATGCCCAACAAATCTTCGATGTCGCGGAACCAATCAAGTCAACTCTTCATGTGTAGAATATCCCAAGCAAGAGCACCTGCCCACAAAACGTGGGTCAGTACATCATCTATGCACTGGCGAGTAGAATCCAACCCACTCGCATAAACCAACATCTAAGTGATCATTTAAGCAAGCATTTATTAGTATGATCTTTCTACTTGAGCCTAGCATCAGTTTACAGTTCATGGATAATAATCAGAGTGAAGCATGTAAACATATTCTTAATAGCATTCATGTGGACACATCATTTTAGCATTCTTCGTGTTATCATACAAAGGCATCATTGAGGCATACTAGGTGTTATTATGAAAAGACATCATTGAGGCATCGTTAACAGTAACATCTTAAACATGTTATGACAGTTCTCACTTCAAGCATCACTTAGCATGTATGTTGTGTTTTGAGCAGTGATTATAGCATGGCATCTTTCTAGCATACTCAATTTAACATGTTAAGCAGGATCTCATACTGAAAGGCTACATACAGCATCATTTACTTATTTGAAACGTAAGTACGCAAGTTAAACCAACACGTATATTGAATTATCACATTAAGTGATTTCTTACCGATAGCCGACTCCCTCGTACCTGCATAAAATACAGGATAATATGATATTCTTACTCTGCCTGCACAAACATTCATTAGCATGCATCCTGACTACATGACCACTGGTGATTGTGCACCATATCGACGTGCCATATAGGACTTCATAGGGTATGGGATATACCCTTCACCAGGTTGCGAGCCCGAATGAGGATCCCAATACCGTGCTACCAAAGCACCAATTCCTCCTAGGCCGACTCGATCCCACCGTCGCGGGTACCGTTCGAGGAAATCCTTGTATACAAGTACGTCTATGGTCATGCGAATGCGTGTCCGACCCGATCGTGTTCGAAGTCGCATGATACAATAATAAGATAAGAAAAGGCAACAGTTTATCATCTCATCTTTCCAATATTTCCACCTGTTCACTTAGTGATCTCAATGATCCCAAGCCTTATCATTTTTCATTGCATCAATCATTGCAACATTTCTCATATCATTCCTTGCTGAGAGGAACAAATAACATTTCATTCATACCGATAGGACCTGCATCATTTCATTCATATCATAGGGACATTATTCTTTCTTTCATTGCTTAGAAGGAAACAAGCAACAGCAACAGTTATACAGAATGTACATGATTCTAGTATTTCATTCAATTCTTTGTGTTAATAGCATAGCCAGTTCATTACTCATGTATCATTCTCGTAGCATCTCATTACTCAAGTGATTCATTCATTTCATCAAGATTAAGCATAAGAGACATTATCGATTCATTCTCAGGCATCAAGTTACATTAGCAGTTCGAGTATGATTCAATCAGCAGTTCAATATTCATGTCTTATTCATTTCAATAATCTACAACATAGGCATCTCTATTATTCAGCAACTAAGACATGGAACATTTAGGGACATTTCATAGCATCACATTATTCCATTTATTAAGCATGTAGGAATAAGGAGGAAGGAGGACAGTTCCACTTGCCTGCAAAAAAGGGTCTTCCTGCTCAATTCCTGCTAAGCGTAGCTCCACCAGCGAGCCACGTTCCAATACCCATTCCGTCTAGCCAGCTAAGAGAGACTACATCAGTCTCAACTCTCTTAATCTCCAACACAGTCACGGTCCAACATTCTGATCCCATCCAACAAGCCAACCAAATGCCTCGTGCGGAGCGGGGCATTACACATGGTACAGACATACATTAAGAATGGTATGCCAGAGATTGGTGGCACCAAGACTGGTAGATTCATGAGATACCGCTTGATGTCGTCAAATGCTCGTTGACATTCTTCGGTCCAAACGAAAGATACATCCTTCTTTATGAGTTGAGTAAATGGTTTGCAGCGTCCAGACAAGTTCGAAATAAACCTCCTGATGTACGCAAGTCGACCTTGGAATCCTCGTAGCTCTTTTAGGTTGCGTGGATGACACATCTCTTGAATGGCTTTGATCTTCTCTGGATCTACGTGTATACCCTTAGATGTAATGACGAAGCCGAAAAATTTGCCACTAGAGACACCCAAGAATGACTTGGTGGGATTCATCTTGAGTTGATGTTGGCGCATGAGATTGAAGATAGTTCTCAAGTCTTGGATGTGATCTTTCTTTAGACGACTTTTGACAGCAATATCGTCAATGTAACATTCGACAGTTTTGCGAAGATGATCTCTGAAGATGGTACTCATAGCTTATTGGTATGTTGCACCAGCGTTCTTGAGACCAAATGGCATCACAGTATAACAATAGACTCCACGAGGAGTACGGAAAGAAGTATGCTTTTCATCTTCAAGATGCATCCGAATTTGATTGTATCCGGAGAATCCATCCATGAAAGATATTCTTTCAAACCCGCAAGTGTTATCAATCATGATGTCCGTGATAGGGAGAGGAAATTCATCTTTTGGACATGCTTTATTAAGATCCCGAAAGTCGATGCAGACTCGAACTTTGTCGGTTTTCTTTAGAGCTGGGACGACATTAGCTACCCAATCAGGATGCTGCTCTTCTCTGATAAAGCCGCAAGCTATAAGCTTCTTAACTTCATCGTCGATTGCGTCCATCATTTCTGGCTTGAAACGCCGTTGTTGTTGTTTGACCGATTTTACATTCGACAAGATGTTCAGTTTGTGAGTAGCGACTTTAGGATCCAGTCCTGGCATGTCTTTATAGCTCCAGGCAAAGACATCAATATATTCTTTAATCAGAAGAATTAACTCTTGTTTATCCTCTTCTGAAAGATTCTTGCTAATGAATATTGGACAAGGTGACCCATTCTCTCCTACATAAACTTGAACTAATTGATCTTCGGTAGGAGGTTCTCTTTGTTCGCATCGGAGTTCCCATTGGGTATCCATTCGTTGAGCCCAAGGATATGTTTCAGGGTTTCCTTCAAGATCCTCGTCATAGCCTTCTGGAAGTTCGGCAGAGACCATGTTAGAAGACACAGTCAATCGATGAATTTGACCAATGCTGGTATCAGAATCCCACAATCTGGAATCAGAAGAGTTAGAACGCTCCTCACTATCGGATTCAGAAACTGCTGGGGATAACATTAGAGGAGAAGCATATCCAAGACATCTTTTGGTCCTGCTGTAGTACATCTCTGACTTTTCTTTTGGAACAGCTGTACGAAGAGGAGTCTTTCTACCTTTACCGTAGTTGAGACCGCTCTTGAAGTCATAACCCATTTTTCAGATAATGTCTTTTGATTGTTGACTGTAACGCCGAAGCTGGAGATGTCCTGTATCGTTAAGTTTACTATCATCCGTATAACTAAATTGTTGTTCCGGTCTTTTACTAAAAAGTATTGGACTTTCGCCCTTTTTTCTAGAAGGAAAATACGGTAAGAGTCATCTAGGTCTTCAAATGAGACTTCTGTTTGAAGAGATTGTACAACTCCCATTGTAAATGATTTGAAGCTATCTAACATATCCAAATAGCATTTAGTATAATAAATGACATCAGTATACTAGAAAGTAGATACTTTTTCATTGATCTGTACATCTGTATTTACAACAGGACCTTTAGCCTTAACAGGCTTGGTCAGATTGATTACAAGAGGGGGAGAAGAAGAACGAGAAGAAGGATCAGCTTTGTTACGACGGAGGTCGATAACAAGCGGCTCAGAGGAGGTGAGCTCCCTTTTTTCCTTGTTATGAGGTAGATCTATAACAAATGGCTCAGAAGAAGTGAGCTGTTTTTTGTCCTTGTTACGACGTAAATCAATAACAAGTGGCTCAGAAGAGGTGAGCTCCATTTTATCTTGATCAACATCAACCGGTTTCTTTTGAATTGGCAAGTGAATAGCCAGTGGTTTGGAAGACTGAGGATGAGAAACACGCCCTTTAACAGGTATGATGAGAGTGTCATTGGGTACTGCTTCTTGGTCTTCTTCAGTATCCATGGCCAATACCACTTTCATAAATTCTTTCTTGTACATACGAGCGTCGTTGTAGTATGCTTCGACACCCTTAAAAGGATAAAGGTCTGCAACCTCCTTATGAACTTCTCCTTTGTCATCGACATATTTAAAGCATTGATGAAGAGTTGATGGAACAACATTATGTTCATAGAGGAATGGTCTTTCCAGAAGAGCGTTGTAAGAACAACCATGATTATTGATGATATAGAAGGTCACCTTTGTGCGAAGATTGCCTATTTGGAGTTTTAGGCGAATCTTACCCAAAGGTTCACTCCTTCCTTGGTTGAATCCCAAGATAGTGGTGATTGTGCTTGAAAGACTATGCACTGGGATCTTCAATGCGTCTAGCATCGTCTTTGGCATGATGCTGAGAGCAGACCCTGGATCTATCAGGATACGATCGACTTTCATTGAATCGACATATCCTGTATAGTAGAGAGGACGATCATGTCTATTATCCTCCAGCAGCATATTATCCTGAGTGAAAGTAATGTTTGGAATCAACTCTAATAAGCTGTGACAATGACGACAAGAGACCGGTTCTGCTTTCGGCTTTTTGAGAAGAGTTAGGCAAGTTTCAGCCTGCATCAGGGCTTCACTTAGAGTTTCTCGAGTCTCTTTGGAAAGGCGCAAGAGCTCGAAGATTGATAGCCTAGCCGGTGTATTGGCTAGTTGAGCCAATATATCAAAGTTGTACGACTTTTCAAGTCCTGTAGGAGATGATTTTTTCAGGGGTTTGTCAAAGCGGACTTGTTGCTTGCCTTTGTCAGCAACCAAGGGCTTGGGAGGAATAGGTACTACAACTGGTGAGGATGTAGAAAGAATCTCTTCAGAGGAAGTAGATTGTACTGGAGCCGGTTCAGAAGAAGAGGCAGGATTCTATTGAGTTTCAGGATACTCCTTCAAGTAGACTTTCTCTGATCTGGTGCCTAGCAGAATTTCTTCATCAACTATGGGGTCAAAAGATACCATATTGCAAGTTTGTCTTGCTTTTGGAGCGGTCTTTCTTCTTAAAAGAAGAGGAAACTTCAAACTCTGAAGCAAGATCTGGATGGATCCACATAACTTCGCCATTACCAAGAGACAAGGGAATGAGACCTTCATTTGGTGGAGGAGGGAGATTCTCAATCTCAAGAGTAGCTTTGGAAATAGGAACGACACCGTGCTGTACCATCTGCGGAGGAAAGTCACCAAACTGGATTGAAACCATATTTGCAGTAACCGTCTTCTCGTCTTGTTGCAGAGTGACGACGCCAGCGTTAACCAACTCCTGAATTTTGCCTTTGAACACATAACATGCTCGAGTGGGATGTCCGATGAACCTGTGATAGACACAGTACTTGGGATGATCAGTCTTACCGACTTCATCGGGCTTCTTTGGATATGGAAGTTGAATCTTGTTGCTTTTGAGTAAGCAATCAAAAATGCTTGCAGTGTCATTCTCATCAAAGGAATACTCTACTTTAGGACCAGGTTCCCTTGGAGGAGGTGCAGAAGGAGTAGAAGTGGATGTAGGAGGAGCTACATTAACCGCCAAAGATTCTTTGTTCTTATTCAAATTGATGTTCAAAGTTTCTTTTGGTTTGCGGTTGTTCTACCACCTGATGTCTGGTGTTCATCCCAGTCGGGGTTAGACATTTGTACCCCTAACTGCTTGAATTTGTCAGCGCTAACTTCAGCAGCTTTAGCATTGACAATGAAGGATGGCCAGTCTTGGAATTGGGTCGACCCTGTCCACATGCTGATGATAGGCAAAAGATTTGCCTTACAAGTATCAATAGTGACAGCAGTCGGAGTCCCTGGAGGCATCTTCAAGGCTTCACGGCGGAACCGTTCGATAAAACTTTCAGCGGTTTCATTATGTTTCTGTTTGATTTTGTTGAGAGCCGACATAGTCATGTCGTTGAATACCTCATAGAATCATGCCAAGAAGATTTGTTTGAGACCTGAGAAAGAGGTGATACAACCATCGGGAAAGCTTCTGTACCAATCATACGCTACGCCAGCTAAACAGCCGACGAATACTCTGGTAAGAAGAGCGTCATTTGGTTGGAGTTGAACGGTCATTACCTCAAAGTGATTGATGAACTGGCTTGGAGAAGTGCTGCCATCAAACAGAGAGATTGTTGAGATTTTGTACTTAGGAGGAAACGGAACTTCCTTCCATTCAACTGGGTATGGCTGCTTGATTTCCAATCTTTGTAAGTTGTCTTTCTCCTTAAAAGCTTCGAACTGAGTTCTCAAGAGTTTGACAGCTTCATTGGCATCTTCTGATGATGAAGAAGGAGCAGGTGGAATCTGAGTATTAGGAGGAGGAACTGCATGGTAAGTACCACCCCCAGCACCTGACTGACTGGATGTAGGTTAGATTTATACAGAAGGTATTTGAGTAGGTGCCAACCCCAACCCAGTATTGACAGGTACCGAAGATGCTATAATTTCAGGACTTACAGCAGGTACAATTGGTGGTGTGGCATGTTGTGCCACAATAATAGAATGCATGCTGGCGACCATTTCAGCCATAGTCTTCAGTTTGTCTTCAAGTGCAACAATCTATTGTTCTTGATTTGCTGAGGTTGAAGCATCTGGGTCTTCATTGACAACATAAGCTGTCACTTCTCTTGGTACAATAGAGGACACTGTCTGTTCAGAGCTTTCGCTGTATGCATCGTAGTCGGAGAAAGAGTCGTCTTCTGATTGAGAAGTAGGAAGATAACTAGAAGGATCTTGAAGAAGATTCCTTTGACCGATTGTGTCTCGGCTTCGGGACCGGGTATATCAAAATACTCCTTCAGAAGATTCTTGAAGTAAATCTAGATACCACTGGCTTGGTTTGTGAGGTTTGCCGTGCTTAAAGCACCTTCTACCCCAGTGTCTCGAGAAGTCATGTTGACAGAAGCGTACAATACTTCTATATTCTCTAACATAGCTTCAGAGTTTGCAAAAGTCAGACGATCAAAGACAGATCTTTTTATTGTTTGACAACAACATTGGATGATGACTTTGTGATTGCAATGATGATCAGATGATTGAGATAGAGGTGTTGAAACATTGTCCCATTTTTGTCTGAGATATTCTCGAAGATCTGGAACAACAGCAGGATGAGAAAAACTCTGAGGGATCTGTTCTTTGATAATATTCTGAACATGATTCCGATTCTTTAAATAATTTGTCCCTTGAGTATACAGGGAAGTGCTCACTTCATTGGCATAAGTATCGGGATTTTTAACCCTGGAGATTTGTTTTTGATGATGTTTGGTCTTCGGCATTGGCTGTTTGCGTTTCACCGAAGTGGGTCTGTTAAGATAAGTTCTGAGATCAGCAAATTTACCCCCAGGGGTTTCTGTTTGAGACACCAACAATTTTCCATGTCTTGAGCGGAATATCTTGAGAGTTGGGAGGTCTTGGAACTCTGCTACCGGGGTAGGCAGAATACCTCTTTGATTAGTCCAAGTTCTCTTGTCATAAAGGGAGGAAGAACCCTTGTTTGAAGGAGTTCTTGTACTGACTGGTGCCGAGGCACGTTCAGATTGATCTTCTACGGTAAAAACCGAGGAATATTGAGAAAAGACCAAAGGGCCTTTTCTTTTGTTTTGTAGAGAAGGATCAGCTAAAGAGCGTTTTCCTCTGTTGTCTTCCAAGTCATGAGACGAGGAATTCTGAGAGAAGACCAACGGGTCTTTTCCTTTATTTTGAGGAAGAAGAGGAATAGCCAAAAGACTACCCCCTGTGGATTGCGCAGGAGCAACAGGGTCTTTGAGAGGAGGAGCAGAGCTTTTCCCCTTATTATGAGAAGAAGAGAGTTTAGCTAAAAGGCTGTCACTCTTGGATTGCGCAGACATGATTTGCGTATGGGGTGATGGTGTACTGGCCATTTGCACATCAATGACTCTGACAGACGGTGTACTGGTTTTGGTCACAGAAACTGTGGTTTGCACATTAGGAGTTCTTGCCACAGAATGCTTAGGATGGACTCTGGTTGCTGGAGTGTTGTTTTGCGCAGGAAGATTGGCAGTCAACTGCGCCAGAGGCATAGAAGTCTTGTACTTAGCCAAGGCAGCATATGAAGTCTTCTGTGTACTGGCAACAGCAGATTGTGCAGCAATGGCAGAGATAGATTGTGCAGCAGGCTTGGTGACAGAAGCCTTGGACTGCGCAGCAGTCTTGATGGCAAACTGCGCAGAAGTGTTGCTGGAAGACTGCGCAGAAGTCTTGCTGGCAGACTGCGCAGAAGTCTTGCTGGCAGAAACTTTGGACTGTGCAGCAGTCTTTGGGACCCACACTGGGTGCACTTTGCTTGTGGCAGAAGTTATTGCAGTGCGAGGAGTGGTCTTGGAATTGATCATGGTTTCGTAGGCTGTCTGGTTGACCTTCACAACCAGAGTCTTCTGCGTCTTTCCGATAGACGCTACGTCACATTGAGTTGTCACTTCCTCGTCGGAGGAGAAAGTCGTCCCCAGCAGAGTCGCCATTTTGTTTGCAAAAATAAAAGTATGAAACTTTATTGATACAAACTTTGTAAAGATTACAAGAATTCTGGGAAAGTATAACTGTAGGAATCCAATCTAGAAGACGATTACTTTATCCCTTGGACGATGTGAACTTTGAAGACAGTAGCCTCTGAAGTTGACTTGAAGGCAAAAGCCTCGGAGAATTGAAGGCAAAAGCCTCGAAAGAATGCAGCAACACTTGGGCAAGAACTCCTGGACTCTCTGATAATTCTGATATGTGATCTCTGATCCCCTTGAATGGAGACTTGAAACTCTATTTATAGAGTTCTGGAAATAATTAACTTTAGTTATTCTAGACTGCGCATGATGGATTGTGCATGAATTGGATTGCACAACAGTGGACTGCACAGGCAATTGTCTGATCATGGGCCAACTGT
Organism: Iris pallida; assembly: GCA_029216955.1. Taxonomy (NCBI): domain Eukaryota; kingdom Viridiplantae; phylum Streptophyta; class Magnoliopsida; order Asparagales; family Iridaceae; genus Iris; species Iris pallida. The sequence goes on from JANAVB010038419.1 coordinate 9,401,369, forward strand.
CTTGGACACATGGCATTATTTGATTGAAATGTGCATGATCGTGCATAGACAGTTTCCACGTAATGAGCAATTGATGGCATAAATGCCACGTATATGTTGTCAGTTGTGTTGATAGAGCGCGCAACCTTAATTGCGCTTGCTTTGGATTGCGCAGACATGGACTGCGCAGACATGGATTGTGCCATTATAGATTGCACGTCAGATAGGCTGGTCGATTGCGCTACCAGCTGTCCTCGAGCGCCGTGCTGCATGATTAAGCAAACAGTCGTCTCGTTCTCCGCACTGTCAGCTGTCAGAAGATTTGATTGTGTCAGGCAATGATGATGATTTGTCACGTCAGCCTGCGCGCTTGAGAGTGTGCACAGTTTATTGTGCGCAATCTGTATGCTGCGCAATCTAATGTCTGCGCAGTTCATTTGAAAGATACATTTTTTGATATTCATGACTTTGTTGATGTGTGCAACTTGATTTTTTAGGACCTACAATGGTAACGTGCTTATGAGGATCAAGGAAAAGAGTGGGAATTCAATTAATAATTTAAATGGTCTAAATTGACCCGAACTTTTGCGATACAAAAAGAGCACAAAGGAACGAGTTCGAGTGGGACATGATATATCAACATGAAGATAAACTCTTCTACTAGAAACTTCAAGAAGAAAGTTTCCATAGACTGGCATCCCTGATGCTCTAGAAATTCAAGTCACGGTAAAGTACATTTAATCAAATAATAATCAAATAATAATATCTATTCAAAATAATTGATTTATAAAATTGAAAAAAAATAAGCCCCAAATTAAGGGGCTTACACCCCTTCTTCACATATTGCACATGCATAAACCTGCCTGCACTTGCATATACTGAACCTTGCATCATCCATTGAAATTAGCCACTGCCCTTACTGTATTGTATATCTTAACTAACCTGTACACTATGAGGATTAGAAATATTGGCATTGTATAATGTGCATATATATATATATATATATATATATATATATATATATATATATATATATATATATATATATATATATATATATATATATATGAGATGCATATGTCTATGGATATAGGTTGAGCAGCATATAGTTGTTATAGGATAAATTGGCTTGGGTTATCCACAACATACACTATATATATGGATATCTAGTATTGTTTTCTTGTTTGAGAGTTTATAGATGTGGATAAGAGTGATACCATGAATATATGTGGTATAGGTATTAGATAATAGGTTAAGGTTATGGATGTAGGTAAGTTAGATTGGCATGACATGTATCATGTGTAGGTAATGTGGGTAGTCTTTAAGTATAGGTAATGGGAGTACCTATGTAAATATATATGAATATATATATAGATGTCTTGATATATGGAATTACCTAGGTAATATGCGACAGGGTATTGGGTGCTAAGGTATTAGCTTACATTTGTGGTAAGGTATAGGTTGATACATAGGATGTTGATCTAGTATGACCTAGGAAAAGCCTAGTTAACCTTGTTGACTTGATAGTTGACCAAAACCTAGAATTGACCAAGGTTTGACCCAATAGTTCAAGATTGACTGGAGTTGACCAAAAGTCAACATTGAGTTTAGATGTGACCAATTGATCTAGTTTGACCTAGACAGTTGACCAGGTTTGACTTGGAGTTGACTTTGACCTAGATTGGCCTAGAAGTCATATAGATTGCATCATGAACTTCATTTATCTTATTTTAAACACATTATAAACTGTATTCCTCTGTTAAGGACATTGTGACTCTGTTGCAGACATCTGATATTATACTACTCTTTTCAGAGTATCAGGCGAGTATATTCTCTGATAATTCTCTCAATTATTTGTCAATTACTGTACTTCAGTTCTAGTTAGCTGTATGCGATTCTCTATTACAACACGTATGGATATTCTGGATTCATGTATACGACACACATTTATTATCTGGCCTCTATTACTGGAATCATTTACTGGTATCATTATATTCTGGCTGGACTCATCTTGAATCATTGTGTCGGATTTCTGGATTCACTTGCTGGGAGGGGAAATACTAGAGTAAGACATGTAGACATACCCTATTTCTGGAATCACCATTTGTTGGAATCAAACTGGAATGATAGCCATCTCACACCCGGCCAGGTGTATGATGTGTCGGATTACCTATAGCCCTTTACATGTCAATCTCGGTATTTTAAAACACACTGCTAGAGTATAGGCTGGACTCACCCTGGAATCATTGATCACTATAACTGGAATCGTCCCTTACTGGATTCATCTTGTATTAGATTCATCTTGTACTGGACTTACATTGGAGTTACACTTGTCTAAATTGATGTCTTGACTTTATATCATATTATACTGATTCATCTAGTTCTATTTTTACAGTCTTCATTGCTATGATTCTTCTCTTGTTTAGTTATTTACTTTCCTTGCACTTTAACTATCTTTCTTACCATCACCTGAATATAAACTGCCATATTCATCAATACAACTGTCTATTATTGCTTTATAGTTCTCTGTCATTTACTTGGGTTTTCTAGATGAGATGTGCTCGTTCCTGTCCTGGTTGGACCTATTGTAAATTTTACAGATGATTGCCCTGAGGATACGTGCCCTATATATTACTGACCAGGAGATGGGTTAGCTACCTATGGCCCCGACACTCGGGAGTGATCGGAATTTAGTTCAGTAGACTTGCATCTGTTTTCATGTAGAGCTTGTTGTATAGAATTGAGACTTGAGATGTATTTGAGATTGTTTGAGATTGTTGTTATTATTTCAGAAGTTATTGTTGTCTTTAATTTCTTAGTTATATTTCGGTGTTATCTTATCGTGCTTAGACTGTGATTGAGTTACACCATATCTTATACTTGTCCTCCGTTCGGAGTTGATCATGATGAGTACACTATATACTGCATGAGATGATGGTAGTTAGAGACTTAGAAAAGCGTTCTACCGCCGACACTGCGGCATAGGCTGGGCGCTGTTACGTACTCGTACCCTCACAGTGGGTGCGGATCGTGACACGTTTTTAGTGGTAGCCAATGCAGGTCGAGAGTCGCATTAGTGCGATATCGTGGTGGTACGGCGACTTAGTTGTACTACTGCGAGCCTGCGATAGGATTGAGAGATAGGCTTTAACGGAGAGGTACTCAATCACAGTTAGGACTACTTGAGAATATTCTTGGGATGACCTTTGAGAATCTCATTATAAACTATCTCGAAATTTGATTCTGACAGTATTTGTCTATCTTCCTTGTTCATCGTTGAATTTGATTCTTGGTATTCATTATTGACTTAATTTTCTACCAAGATAACATTATGGGATAGGTTGCCTCAGTCATAGAATCTAGTGTCTTCTACAGCCATATCAGCTGGTTGCATGATGAGATAGAGTCTGATTTTGGATATATTTCTCGGGTGTGGGAATTTAAAGTTTTCGCATCCAAGCTAGCGACAATGGGAAAATTTTAAATACCATGATTCTAGAGGTATGTACATTAGTTGTGGACTCTATGGATTATGGCAGCCATACTTACTGGTGTGACAAGGATTCTGGTAACATGGTTCTGGATAGACGGGTATGATTATCAGATTGCAGAATAGATACCATATAGATGGTGCCCTAGTATAATTGAGTGGAATATCAGGGTGAATGTTACTTGAGTGTCATAGATTAGATAGAGGGAGCTAAGCCACCTGTAGCGTAGCACCGTGCCCCGCACCATCAGAGGGATACACCCCAGAGGGGAAGGGCTTTTGTGCTGACAGTCGAGTAGACCGACGCTACGGGTGACAGGTTTGCAGGTCTGTCCTTCATGTTCTTCTTTCCATCTTGTTGTGTAATTTTGTTAGTACGTGTCAGGATGTTTGTGCTGTGATAAATAGTATAGTGACCCTGATCAAGACCGTGATCATGACCAGTAAGATTATGTTTCGTGATTATCTCTTGACCTTGATTGTTTGGGCTTGACCTAGAAGGGGTGCGATCATTTTAGTTTCGAGGTCGAAATTTTTCTAAGGGGGGTAGGATTGTAACATCCAGTTTTCCAGATAAGGGTAATTTTAAAATTTTGTAATTATAATATTTATTTATTGATATTTGTTTCACATTATAATTTTTGGTGATTTTTAATAATTTTTAAACTATTTAAAAACTGGTTTAAGTTATGACTTGTGATTTGATGTGCTGGCAGTGAAACCCTAGAGACTGCATGACCTAGAGCCTATCCATGTCATTAAGATGATTTAATTATCATTTTTAGCTTAGGAGTAATTTGGTCATTTTGGCTTATTTGAATTTTTAATTAATTTAATGAATTGGTGAATTCTAGTTTGACTTTGACATGTTGAGACCTAGTGGACTAGCCTAGAATCTAACTCTAGTTATGGTAACCCTAGTCTAACTTGAGTTAACATATTTTAGTCATTAGAGAATAGTTTTAGAATGAGGGGATTTGGTTTAGTTAATTTAAGTCATGGATTGTGGTTTCATGAAATGACTTATGGCTTAATGATTTGATTGATCATGACTTAATTCCATGGGCCATTTTAGGAAACCCTAACCCTAATTTTTGCAACTTATGACCAGCCGTAGGAGAGCCCCTCCCTATTTAATGTCTTGTTGAGGAGTTCTTGCCTCTTTTAGAGCTTGACCTAGTTTTGAAGAAAAGGTATTTCCCCCTTCCAAAAATTCCCATTTTATTCATTTAATCTCCTTTTTCATCCTAGTCTTTTGCATTGGGTTATAATCTAAGTTTATGGACTGTTGGTGGAGAGCTATTTCAGTTTGGGATCAATTTAGAGCATTTGGCCATCAAGAAGAACCCTCCCCCATTGAAGCTTTTTCTTGCAAATTGCACTTATAGGTAAAACCCTACAAATTGCATTTTTATTCTGAATTCTTTGCATATTAAGCTAGGATTAGGAGTGGTGGCCCATGCAGGTCGAGTTCATGTAGTGGTATTCGAACTATAGTATCACTACAGCCTGTAGTAGGATTATGATATATATTTTGAAGGTACTCAATCACAGTTAGGATTCCTTGAGAGATTCCTGGGACGACTCTTGAGAATCTTATTTAAACTTCAATTTGAATCATTTCCCTTATTTTGTTGCTCTCACTCGTTGGTTACTGAATTTGATTTTGTTGGATCGTTGTTGATTTTTATTTTCCTATCAAGATAAATTTTAAGGCCCGAGTTACTATATTTTTCTGATAACATATGTTGACGGAAATACAGGGATGGTAAAACGTCTACTTGATTATGGAACTTATAGTTTATCACAGCCATATTAGCTGGCGTGGCGGAAACATAGATACCTAACTTCGGATGTACGTATCTTGGTTATGAGATTTGGAATTTCTCGCAGCTATACTAGTCGGCATAGCGAGATTTCCAGACGACATGATTATAGAGGTACATGCCCCAGTTATGGAATCTATCGTTTATCGCAGCCTTGCTTACTGGCATGGCGAGGACTCTGAGTAACATGATTTTGGACAGACGCATATGATTATCAGATTGTATCTTGAGAAGGTTTTAAATATACCATCTCTATCGTACCATTCTGTTGTATAAATTATACCCCATCATCAAATAACTTAGGAGTAGGAGTATGAGTAGGAGTGGCTTAGCTGTCATTATAAATCTAGTGTAACTTCTTGCTATAAATTTCTTCTTAATTCAATAAATCAATAATTTTGCTAGACCTTGACTTAGATTTGATATTGTAACTCTGGTTTTAAAATGGTTCCTTCTTTTAAATAGATAAGCAGAACAGATTTTATCATTATTTTCTTCTTGCCATTATTTCTTGTATTACCTTAAAATATATATATATATATAGTGGACACAGATGCTTGCCTGGTACGTATGCATGTTACACTTGATCACCAACCTATCTAAATGCATATTAATATGTTGATGTTAATTTCTCAAATCCCAATAATTCTAATATAGGACAGTATCAGTGACTAGTTCTCTGTTTTCCAGATTAAATTTGTAAATTAAATTTAAATTTCATGTTATTAGTTGTTGTTTGTATTACTGCACATGTATGTTACATGCAGGATTTCAAGTCTTAAAGAAAATTGGTTAAACTTGGTTGAGTTTTGTGTTGAATTTGTCAAACCTGAGACTGTGTACATATTAAACCTTTAACCCTGGATTCTAAGTGTTTAGTTCAATTTGCAGTTTTAAATGGTAATGTTTGAGCCGTATACATTGTTGTGTGTAGGTATATAAGTTAGGTTTCATATTCTTACATGTTAGGTTGTGGTTGTGGTAAACATTGAGTTGGTTTTGATGTTCGAATTTCTCCAAAATTTTGAAAACTGAATACATGTTAATATTTTTTTATTGCTTACAAATGTGTAGTTCAATTTCAGATTTAATATGTAATGTTGAGCTAAATGAATGATTGAACCCTTCATTTTGAGTTTTAACCCATGTACACTTGACACTCTACACTAATGTTCACAACTGCCATGAAAACCAAATCCTTCATCTCTATGTTATGTTTATATATATATATATATATATATATATATATATATATATATATATATATATATATATATATATATATATATATATATATAGTTCTGTATACATGTTATAATGTATGTAGATGTATAATTAGAATCTCTACCTCTCTATACATACAGATATACATATATATATGGTTAGCCATGCATGTTATGAGTAAATAGCTTGTGCCTTGTAGATTTCTTAACCAATATGCCATGAATAGTGTAACTTGATAGCTATAGTTGAGACCCAAATCCTCCTATACACTTTTATGTATATTTCACACACAAACCACATAACCCTTACATAATGCTAGTTTTTTCCCTCTCTAACACACTCTCTATAGATATATCGTGATTGGATTTCAATGCTATTGACTTTCGTTCCTTAAACTTTTGGTTCTGATTTTCTTAAATAGTACCCCTTTATAAATGATTAGTAGTTAACTTATTTTATTTTGATAATTACCAGTTTTAGATAGGATATTAGACTGCCTTACAGCCTTAATGATTGTTGTGTTTCTATCCTTTCCAGTATGGCACCCATGACCCGAGTCCGTCGCCTGAGAGCAGCTACAGCTACTGAGAGTGTGCCTCCACCTCCTACTGTTCAGGAGGTAGTGATCCCTCTATCTGATCAGGGGGTGGTGGCACCTCCTGCCATTGAGAAGATGGTGGTAGCCTCGCCAGAGAGTCTTCCTTCATCTCCTATCGTTCAGAAGAGAGCTGCGGATTTGCCTGAGACCGAGAGCCCTTCCCTACCCTTTGTACTCCATACTGTACCACCCAGAGGTTTGTTACTCGACGCAGTCCAGGTGTTTGGATATTTCCAAGAAAGGCTGTTGGAGTCACAGAGAGTTCATGATGAGGCCATGAGGGAGCAAATCCAGAGGTTGCTACGTCTGCGGGACTCTGTGCTTCCAGGAGGAAAGCCTAGCTCCAAGAGGGCGAGGAGCAGTACCCAGTCCTACCCAGAGTTTGAGGAGTACCCATATATCCAGCCTATATCATCATACCCAGTCCAGTCTCCTGTCCAGCAGAGGCCAGCTGAGCCAGAGCCTATCTGTGCCTATGTAAGAAGTCTGGACACAAGTGGAACATCTGTAGAAAGAGACTAGGATTGTGCATATTCTCTGGGTCAGCTGCACACTGGGTGCAGCACTGTCCTGATATACCTGCCCCAACCAGGGCCCTACTTCCAGGAGGGAGTTCTAGTTCTCAGACTTAGCTGGAGGTGAGTTTAGACCTAACCTTAGTATTCTTTTTTGAGAATATTTGATGCATCCCTCGCTTGTATGTTTTGATACCTTGTGATTGCCTAGTACTGTAGCATAGTTGGTGTAACTAGATGAGATTCCAGACTGATAATACATGCCATGACCCCATAGGTTACACTTTTCAACTGTATGATTTAAATAGGTATCTGAGACTATGATTGTTGGGGGCTTAACCTAGAAGGGGTGCGATCACCTTAAATTTCGAGGACGAAATTTTTATAAGGTGGGTAGGATTGTAACACCCAGTTTTCCAGAAAAGGGTAATTTTGAAATTTTGTAATTATAATTATTATTTATTGATATTTATTTCAAATTATAATTTTAGGTGATTTTTTAATCATTTAAAACTATTTTAAAACATGACTTATGATTTTGGTGTTTGATAGTGTAACCTTGGAGACTGGTTGACCTAGAGCCTA